>OX451735.1:1510892000-1511492000 GCA_948472305.1 Vicia faba
GAATCTTGAGAAGCTTGGCGACTTCACTGGGGAATTTGGAGCAGTAATTGGAGGTTTTTTCTCTTCCGGGGATGTGAAAACACCTGACATCATTAGGCTGCATCGCTGAGAATATGGCACTGACCTTTTTTAGGAGGATGCCCCAGCCTCTATACCCACTGGAGAAGGTATCTGCTGGGATTTTGTAGACGGTTTTGACTATTATCCCAACATCTGGAATCCTTAGCGTATGTTGATCACGGAGTGTTTTACTGATAGAAAAATGAAAAGATGACGAGACATAGTCATATACTGTAATCCCTAACTTTTCTTGGACTGCCCTTTCAGGTCTTCAGTCCACCGGGATACCCTTTTTTTCCCAAGCCGTCTTTTCAGGTTTTCGACTTACCGGGTGTACAGATTTTTTCATATGTATATCCCTAATTTTGCACGAACCATTTTGGTTCGCTAGGATCCCCTTATTTTTGCCTTGGCAAGTCAACCTAGCGGGTATTTATTCATGCGTAGTATTTTCCGACTATGTCCATGATCACCAGGTACGGAGAATTGTCAATATCCATAGTAGTAAGTATTGTCACACTTCCAAAAGGTTTTTGTTTGATCGTACATGATTCGTTGCTGGAATTCATGTCCAATGCCCCAAGTGATTCAGATGGATATGTGCTCATGGTTATTTGGCATTTTTGAGGGATTCCTTTAACCTTGATTTGACTGCCCCAGATCAGCTGGACACCATGTTATGCCCCTTGATTATGAAAGGCCCGTTACTGGAATGTCCTTCCATCTAAGGCGATTCTTTCCATTGAGAGAATTTTCGTTCATTGAATATTCGGCCGTGCGAATTTCTCTGCTGTTGAACAATAGTGATATACGAACAATGTATTTTAAGAATGTAAAGCTTATGTCTGTCTTAAAATTTGAAAATTCAATTTTTTAGTAAAACAAACAAATTTTGTAAAAGTGTAATATCAACTCAGGATTTAATAGTAAACCTTACAGGAGTCAGGATACCTTTTGTAACAATATGCTTTCGAACTAACCCATGCTTCAGCTAGGACTTTTAACGGTTATAACATGGCCTGGTTCATAGTTCAAGAAACAAAGGATAAATGCTCAATTTTATTTGTACCCAACCCGTTCTTCGATATGTTCTTCAATGTTATGCTCAGCTAATTGTGGGCTTAAATCCCAATTGAGTCTGGGACCTTTGTTCTGATACTTGGTGATGGTTTAGAAATTGAATGTTTGTTAGAGAAGGAAGTCATTTTTGGTAACCTTTTCTTTTTGTTGAGGATTTGTAGCGACCTATTTTTTTTATTATATTATCTGTACTTTTTCCTGAACTGTTTCTTTTGTGTTTATAGTCAGTGGGATGCCCCAGATTTTCTTAAGTCTCCTTCATAGGTTTTTGACTTAACGGGCTTTTATTTTGAGAGACAGTGACTACCTGCCCTAGACGATTATGTGGACCCATCACCATATTTTGGAGAGTATCTTATACACTATTTGTCGTGTATGAAGGTAGAGCTTGCGACTGAATGCATCTCTGAATTAACTGAGAAAGTTACCTTGCCCCGGGTTATGATTAAGGGTTTTAATTTATGTGAAAAGAAAAAAAATCCTACTTCTTAGGCTCAAAGGGGTTGACTAGGGATTATCTTCCTTATAACTCTGCTGTTTAGGATTTGAAACAACGCATGTACATCATCAGCGGGGTCTGTTCAAAATCATATTATAGAGGTTATTGTATCATTTTCGTCATCCTCCCTTTAAAGGCTTAGAGCTTTTTAATCAGGAGTTTGAATATCACAAAAAGGAAATAAAAACACAGTTTGAATATAATGAATACGAATGAAATAATTCAAGACAAACATATGCAATGTATTAATATGAATAACCAAATTTTGACATAAAGATAAATGTTATAAGCAACAAAGGAATTACAAATGATAATTCAAATGCAATAAACGCTCTCAATTTAAACCATGATTTGGCATGGGAGAAGTGGTCATGTTGGGGTCTTAAGAGAGTCAAATTTGATCTCCTTGTTGTCGAATCAAATCCTGAATCTTGTTCTTCAAAGTCCAACAGTTGTCAGTGTCGTGCCTGGGACTATCATAATGGTAAGCACATATTACATTAGTATTGTACTTAGGAGAAGAAGTATCAGGTTTTTAAGGAGGATCCTTTAGTGTAATCAGCTCCGCTTTTAGAAATTCTTGTAATGCTTGAGACAAAGGCATATTAATATCAGCGTACTTTCTCTCTCGATACTTTATTCTATTCATATTGCTCCATTGATGTTGAACATGTGTAGGATTAGAAGTTAACACTACTCCCACGGAATGATGGTGGTGATTGTATTATGGTGCCTTTGACCATATACAACATTAGTTTCTTTTTTACCACTAAATGGCTTCCTCTCAGCATTAGATAATGCAGCCATTGGAATCTTCCCACTCTTGATACCATTTTCGATCCTTTCCCCAGTCATAACCATCTCTGTGAAGCCGGATGAAGAACTCCCAATGAGCAGATTAAAGAACGGGCCTTTCAGAGTGCCCATGAACATGTCAACCATTTCCCAATCATTCAGAGGAGGTTATAACCCTGTCGGATACATCCCTCCATTTATGCGCATATTCCTTGAACCCTTCTCTTGAGCTCATGGACATATTCTACAGTTGCACTCGAGTTGGTGCTAGGTCAGCATTGTATTGGTACTGCTTGTAGAACACAGTAGCCAAGTCTTCCCAGGTATGGATGTCAGTTCTTTCTAGCTGATAGAACCAATCCAGTTGAGTGCCAGCCAAACTTCCTGGAAGAAATGGACACATAGCTTCCCATCAGTAGTGTGAGGCTGGATCTTTCTGACATATGACCTCCACTGAAGCTTCGGACAGGAAAAACCGTCATATTTTGCAAAGATAGGGACCTTGAACTTAGGTGGGATGACCACCCCTGGAACCAACCCTAATTCTTCAAAATCCAAACCAGGTACCCTTTGAATTTCCATTGCATTGAAGCGATCCTCCAACTACTTGTATCTGTTACCAGCAAGAGGATACTGCTCTTCAGTATAGTCGGCTTCATCTTCCTCAGATGCTGGATTGTTGTCTCCTTCCTCGGATTTCTCGTCACTCCCCTCTTGATTATCCCTCTCTTTTGATGGTGTTATGAAATCTAGAGATCGGTTAGCTGGTCTTCTTCTTCCCACACTCAAAACACAAACTGGCTTCTTTGCCTTTTTCTTATGGTCTTTGAGAACAAGAGCCTTAAGATCTTCTTGTCCCTTAGCCAGATTCAGGAACATTTCTTGGAATTGAGAATTATGTGCCTGAAGCTCCTTAACTGTTTGTTCAAGAGCCATTTCTTTTTTTCTGAAATAAACAGCGAAAAGATATGAAACCTGTCTGGAGAATACCTGTTATGCATGACATGTATGATATGCAAATCTTTTCAAGGATATCGCGGGTTAAACAAGAAAATGTTAGAAGATGAATTTTGCAGCTTTGATTGAAGAACTTCGTATCATTGAAGGTCCTTCTACGATATTCAAGCTCACCATATCAAGTGGGTCATAGCCCCTAACTCAAATTGTTATGTTATGGTCCTTTTTAACGGCATTGGCTAGAGAAAATAAATCCCCTTTCCCCTTGTTAGACGTCTGGTTCATCATAACATGCATCAGTGACCCTTGAGATCCTTAAATGGTTATGGAAATGCTATGTATGATGTTTATGATGTGTATGCTATGCGTCAAGCAAAAATGCAGGGTGATGAAGACATGTATGTTTTGAAGAAAACCAGTTTGTTGGATAATGACTGTAGACAAATCCTGCAAGGAAGTCATGTTGTTAGATAATAAAACCCTGAAAACAGCTCAAGTTGAAAGCAAATAAGTCATACAAGCAGCCTTAGGTTTAGGCTTGCATGGGTTTTCAGGTAAGTACCCTCTTGAAGTTTAGTTGGCTCAATATGTCCTATCAATAGTAACCGGGTTCT
Source organism: Vicia faba (assembly GCA_948472305.1). NCBI lineage: Eukaryota > Viridiplantae > Streptophyta > Magnoliopsida > Fabales > Fabaceae > Vicia > Vicia faba. The sequence continues at coordinate 1,510,896,006 of OX451735.1, forward strand.
AAGGAGTCTCATATCACTGACCTTTCTTTAGGCATTGTTCTAGCTCAAGCACCGAAGTATTACGGCCAGAATATCCCAAAAGTCTAGTCTCAATGAGTGTAGTAGCGAGTATCAACCAATCTTCTGTGAGAACCAAAGCCGGCCATCTCACTACTTTCTAATGGCTTAGGATGAGTCAATTAAAGGTTCTAAAAGTCAGTTAGCGCCTAATGACACTAAGGAAGCCTAATGTTATTCTTGACTGACTCAAGGAACATTAGTATTAAACCATATTATCATGCTAATGTAGCTATCACTTTGTCCATATCGGTCTACACCATACAGCATCCATGATTTATTGCTACTTACCTAATAAGGTGCCCCAGATCCGGGTGTAGGATCTATAGTAACAACCCAAACAAAACCTCAAAAGTAAAGCATAAAAACACACAATGAAAGCAATTTTTAAAATGAACTAAGCTCTAAGGTAACCCCACTTTTTAGAAATCCCTAGCAGAGTCGCCAGTTCGGTGATATGGAGGCAGAACCGACCGTTTAATATTAGTTTTTTGCATTTGTGTTTGCAAATGTTGCGGTAAGCAAGAGTCGCCATCGGCTTTTTCTTTTATCCAAATTAACGAAAGGGTGAAAAGAACAAAAAAATACCTTTTCGAGATTATTCTGAGTAAGGGGGTATGTTATGGAAAGGGAAGGTGTTAGCACCCTTTCCATCCGTAGTTATCTACGGGCTCTTAGTTGCTTGCTAGTTCACTTTGCTTTTGTTTGAAAATGTGCTTGTGGTGTGGGTTTGAAAATATTTTGAAAACGTCTTTGTAACGATTCTCGTGTCTATAAGAATGTGTACAAAGTGTTAGTTTTGAAAATAGTTCAAAAAGGTGCTTGTGGAATGTGTTTTTGAAAGTGATTTTGAAAAGTGCCTTTGTAATGATTCTCGTCTCTATAAGAATGCGTACAAAGGACTTTGACTTTTGAAAATGTTTCAATTGAAAGTGTATGTGTAAAAATGATTTTTTTTGTTGTGAGCAAGCGAGCAACTAGGAGCATCCTGCCTACTCAAAAAGGTCTAATATTATTTTCCTCCTCCTTTAGATGTTGCTATCTTACCATTGATTGATAAGAAGCCCCATCATTAAATGTATGAGGGACATTTTAAGGGGCATACAATCATAAAGGCAACAATGCAGAGACGCTTTAGCAATTTCTGTTTAGGGACTAGATCATTTACCGAAAGGCAACTGTAGGGTCATCGAGGGACTATGATCTTTTGATTTATGGATCTTTGCTAAAGCGTCCCTGTCTCGAGGGATATGACTTTTTTATTTCCGAAGGAAACCAAAGTGGGGTACCCTAAAGGTGAATATGTGCAATTGTGTTATGATCAGTTATTTTTTGTCTTTTTGTTAAGTTTGCTAACGTTTGATTATTATTCTTTCCATACAAGCCTAATTACTAACAGTTAATATGTACAGTAATTTAAAGTGCAAAAATGTAAAGTGCGAGAATGTAAATCCTACGCTATTACATGGTGTTGTACCCTAAAATTTTCCCTCTCATTTTCTCAAGATTTCTCTCGCATGTGTGATTACAAAAACCTATTTAAAGAAATAAAGAAAATATAAAATTTTGAAGGTGTTAATGTGCCGTTCGATTAGGTCAAAAAAGAAACAAGTTGGCTTCGATTTAGAAAAGTTAGATTGGACAATGTAGTCTCCCTTCAGTCATAAGCTTCAATTTAGGCATTGGCTTCCTTTGAAGTGACCCCCTTCGATCCACAAACTGGGCATATGGCTTCCTTCTAAGTGACCCCCTTCGATCCACAAACTGGGCATATGGCTTCCTTCGAAGTGACCCCCTTCGATCCATGAACTGGGCATATGGCTTCCTTCGAAGTGATCCCTTTCGATCCACAAGTTGGGCAATTAAACCCTTCGAAGAAACGTACTTAGATTAGCCCTCTAAACTCTTCAACACTATGGATCATAATTGGTGGATTCGAAGGACATATAATGGGTCCATTCGAAAAACACACATTGTTGGAAATGAACGTTGTTGCCTGGTGATGAGTCTGGTCAAAGTGATCAAAACAAAAGGGTTAAGTATTCAAGATATTTGTTGACCAAATTCCTATATACTGCCAAGACCAAGCTAGTTGTACTGCCACGCAACAGTTCTGCACCAAGCTGACACAATACTCCAAAATACTACTGAGTCTGCATTGTCTCAGTCCCATACTTACACAAAAAAGGGTACATAAGAGTTGCATCGAAGAAAACAAGGGGACAGTATACCCAAACAGTTCAAATGTTATTTGTTTTTCCCCCCAAAACCACAACAAAGCTCCTCTATAAATAAACTATTCCTCACAACATCAAAGGGGCTGGAGACGCTGAGAGGAGGGAAAAGAGAGCTGGGAAACAAAACAGAAACCTTTGTAATTTTTTCTCACTCAAAAATAAACTTTACTTTCACATACAAACACAAAATCAAAATCCATTATCTCATCTTTCCAACACTTATAAATCAACTATCCAGAACCCCCCACACATAGAAGTTTGTTCAAACTCAAGGACAATCTTCTGTGATAACTCTTCGAACCAAAAGCAAACCCACTGTGACAACTCTTCGAATTCCAAAACCGTCCAGGAAGCAGTTCCAGTTCGAAACCCACACACCAGCTTTGAGGTAAGTCTTTCTGACGTTAACTCTTTCATTTCAAGCATATTTATTGATTCATCTTTGAGGCCAACATTTAATAACCATGGCCTTCGATGTTAATATTTTTGTGTTTTCCTTTAAAGAACTAATCTATAACAGACCCTAAAAATGTTGGAGTAAAAAATATGCATACTTCGATACAAAGCCTTGAGGCTTCGACAGGCTCAAACAGAAAGGAAAAGAATGTGTGTTTCGACACACACCTGTTCATTGTATACATGCTTCGATAAACATGCTTCGATGCACACACATTCTTATACACAAACATGTTCATCACACACACACTTGCTTCGAACACACTGACCTGTAGGCCCAGACGAAAGGCATGCCCTCACTACTTTCAACCCCCAGTCAAATGAGGCAGAAAGGCGGATTACATCGTGCACTAATTCCAGGCCCTGTCGAAAAGCACAACATGCTGGCCTCCAGGCCCCAATCGAAAGGCATGCCTACACTGTTTCCAGCCCCCGGTCGAAGGAGGCAGAAAGGAAAATTGAAGGGCATGACTTCACTGACTTCAAACCCCAAACCGAAGGAAGCTAGAAAATGTAGAATCGAAGGGTGTTTCTGCCTAAATCGAAAGACTAAATGCATGAAAATCAAACCAACAATTCACACATGAACCCCTAGGGTAATTCCACTTGTTGCCTCGGAAAACTAGTCATGTCCCTCGAATATGGGAGTTTTAGCAAAGACCCTTGATAAAAGATTGTAGTCCCTCGATGACCCTCAATGTTTCCTTCGGTAAATGATCTAGTCCCTAAACGACATTGCTAAAACGTCCCATAGGTTTCCTTCTATGACTATACAAACGTCCCACACCCGTCCCTTCACATCCAATGGTGGGGGCTTCTTACCAAAACAATGGTAAGATAGCAACATCTAAAGGAGGAGGAAAAGAACATTAAAGACCTTTTGAGTAGGTAGGATGCTTCTAGTTGCTTGCTTTCTCACAACAAAAATATTTTATACACCAACACTTTCATTTGAAACATTTTCAAAAGTTAAAACACTTTGTACGTGTTCTTATAGAAACGAGAACCATTACAAAGACACCTTTTCAAAATAACATTCCACAAACACCTCTTTGAACTATTTTCAAAACCAACACTTTGTACGCTTTCTTATAGAAACGAGAACCATTATAAAGATGTTTTTCAAAATACTTTCAAAAAACACACCGCAAGCACATCTTCAAACAAAAGCAAGTGATATAGAAAGCAACTAAGACCCCGTAGATAAATGCGGATGGAAAGGATGCTAATACCTTCCCTTTTCATAACCTACCCCCTACCCCACCCCCCCAAACTCAATAAATAATCTCGAAAGGTCTTTCCTGTTCTTTAAACCTTTCCTTATCGGATAAAAGAAAAGTCGGTGGCAACTCTTGTTATCCCAACAATCGTGATTAAACGCAAAACAAACAAGTCAGTTCTTCCACCGTGTTACACATGGATTTGTGAAAGGTACATATCTGAAACTTAGAAATATAAAGGAAAGGGATAAAAAGTCCTAGTTAATTTTTATTACATCCCGTGAGCAGTTTCAATAAGTTAAAACCATGCTAAAAAGTAAATAAACACGTACACGCATTAAAAAGAACGTCTAAAAATCCTAAGGTGAAAGGAAATCTTTTTGTTTGTTTTGTTTTATTTTAAGAAGATACAACCTAAGTCTATTTAATTTTAATTTAAAGAAAAGGTTAAAATAATTAACTAATTTATTTACGAAATTAATTTAATTAGAAAAACACTAGCCTAATGTTTTTTTATTTTTGATTTAAAGTTAATTCAAATGATAAAGTGAATAAAGAAATAACAAAAAAGAACAAAAATAAAATATAAAGGGGGGGATCCTCCGATCTAGGGAGAATCATGGTCTTTCGATTCAGGGAAGAATGATGGTGTTTTTCGATCCAGGGGAGAATGGCCTGTTTCTATGGAAGGAAATGCTTCCTTTTGATCTAGGAGAGTTTGGTTGTCCTTCAATCCAGTGAAAATATATGCCCTTCAATCTAAAGAAAGGTTCTACCCTTCGATCCAGCGAGGGATATGGATTTCGACCCTGAGGACATTGTCAAAATTTCCTGATGGATCATTCGTGAGGGCATTGTATCTGCAAAGATATGTTAGCAAAACTAAAAGCATGACTTGGGGCCAAGCCCAGGTCCTTCGATTTTGTACACACTCGCCTTATTTATGATGGGTTTGCAACAAGTGGTAGGGGCAAAACAAATGCAGACTCGGGGTCGAACCCATGCCTTTAGTCTTGAATAACAAATCGAATGAAACTACAAGTGTTGATTTGTCATGCAAATGTAGAATTTGAGTTTTTACCAATTGTTGATGGATAAATTTGTGGCTTCAGGTGTGGGTACCTTCGATTTGGCACTTCTGGGCATGTGTGGGGCTGGTGATGATTGGAACAGCTTCAGGAGAACTTCGAGAATGTATTTACAATTTAGTATGACTCTCTCTCTCTATCTCTCTCTCTCTCTCTCTCTCTCTCTCTCTCTCTCTCTCTCTCTCTCTCTCTCTCTCTCTCTCTCTCTCTCTCTCTCTCTCTCTCTCTCTCTCTCTCTCTCTCTCTCTCTCTCTCTCTCTCTCTCTCTCTCTATATATATATATATATATATATATATATATATATATATATATATATATATATATATATATATATATATATATATATATATATATATATATATATATCTTGGGTTGTGTCAGCCTCTTTGGAGCATGCTAGTGTCTTCTTTATATAGAGGGGATGAAGGGGACAAGAGAACAAAGGTTTAAACAGCCATAAACAAGTGTTTTCAAATCCATGAATGATGTTTTATAACGTTGCAAAAGTCATAGAAACTTGTCCCTTTTTGAATTTGAATGAACCTGGACATGTTGACTTTCGAATGCTCTCTAGTGTTGCTCTTCGATTGGCATATTATCTCCTTCGAATGGACCTCTTGTATAGCCTTCGAATGGGGATTTGGTTGCCTCCTTCCGAGGGGTCTTTTGAATGGACCATTTGTGTACCCTTCGAATAGGCCTTCTACATGCTTCTTCGAATGTACCTCTTGTGTACCCTTCGACTGGCTCTTGTTCTCATCATTGGGGCATCTTCGTTTGAACCCCTATTCAGCTAGCCCAAATGAAAACTATTTCCTGGCCAATTGAAGCTTCCTTTGGAATTAATGTGCTTGTGCATGTTGGTTTGGAACTGGAAGAATGTTGGCTTTTGGGCCAGCAGGCCTCTTTGAATATTTTCCTTTCGTTTTGACCAACTAGATCCATCCTTCGACCAGACCCCCTTTTTAGACAACAATATGTGTTTCCCATCAAAGTGTCCTTCGAATGGGCCCTTTTTGTATTCTTCGTTTTGAACCAATGTGTGTGTTATTTTGAAGGGTCACATGCATGCTTTGTGCCTTCTTCGAATGACTCTCCAATGTGTGTCCTTCGACTGGACCTTTGGAATGCTCTTTCGAAGGGTCCATATTGTGCTATAGTGTAGAAACTGAGTTGAGGAGTTTTAGCCTTGTGCATTGAAGGTAAGCACAAAGGAAGTCTTTGTCTTAGTGAATCTAAGGCAAGCGTGAAGGGGATTTTGGCCTGATGAATCAAAACACACTTGTAGGGGGTTCTTGCCTTGTGCATCAAAGGCAAGTCAAAAGACGCCTTTTTATTAATAGTACCAAAACAATCCCAACAACTAATATTATTAATATTCTACAATTCTAATATTATTACTAATATTATTAATCAGCTAATTTAACCGACTAATAACAACACCGCAACTTATGTCAACAACTCTCAACATAACACAACATGTCAACGATTTCAACAAATGATTCACAATTAATCGAAAATATCTAATTAAATCAACGGGCGTTACAAAAGTACATTCTCTTGAAACTCATTCGAGTGTGGTATATGACATGACTGCACTAATCGAACCACGTCCTATATTCGTCATGCCCCCACTCTATTTCTAGTGTCCTAGTTCACTTTGGCATGGGTATTGAGCCTTTTACCTTGAGAAGTATCATCCCAACCCCACAGCATAGTATCAGTATCCAGAGTATAGAAAATAATAAATTACAATGCATAAAACATATAAATAAAGAATATAAACAAATAAACATATAAACACCCATGAAAAGAAAACAAACATAAGCTAGGACTAACTTGCTAAGGATGGACCAGCAATAGGTCAATCTGTCCCCAGTGAAGTTGTCAGCTGAAACAATTGGCTGAATAATCAACTGATAATGATATCAATGAAGTCTCCATCGAACATATTTTATAACACATGGTGGGGAAGGTAGACATCGAGAAAACCTGAAGGGGTGAAATCACAGGCTTTTCGACCATGGAGATCAGGTAAGGAAGTCAGTTACGCGAGGGGAAGGTGTTAGTACCCCACATGTTTATAGTATTAAACAGGATCCACTTATGTTTGTTCTGGTCTAAGGGTGTGAATTCTATGTCTAAAGATTAAAATCTAAAGAGATATAAGAGGGAGAATGCATGTAAAAGGAAAGATAAAATAATGTATGGAAAATAAAAGTTGTTCTCGTTTGGGCCCTACCCCAATGCCTACGTATCCCTTTTAAGGAATTAGAGCAACCGTAGTTCGGCTTCAAAAGTTCTGTTTGTTTTGTAGTTTTTAATGAACAATATTAATTTCTCCTTCTGCCGCAACTCGGCCTTTGGAGACTTACGTGTCAGCATGGATGTGAATTAACATGTTCTGTTAAAAAGAGTTTTTGAAAGAAAATCCCAAAGACAAAAGAGTTTGTGTGTGTTGGTGTTTTTGTTGCAGATAACAGCTAGTTAATCTCAAGAGAGAGATATTAGCCATTTCTTCACTTATTTATGAAGTATATCTTTGAGATTTGAACCATACCAAAACTTAGAATGGAAAAGAAATAAGATCGAGAAGAAACCTGCTTATCATTTCCAAAACTCAACAAAGATATGATTCTCATCAGTAATTTTTAAAGTGTTTTGAAGTTTTCCAAAGAAAGAAGATTTATTTTAAATGCAAGGATGCAAAAGGGAAAAGAAAAGTATAAGGGGAGACTAACCTAAATCTATCCCTAATGTTATCATACAATGATTGATCCTATAGTCGTAATTTTGAAGGAAAATCTATACCCAATGTTGGCATACATGTATATAAGCCTAGGGTCTTTTCAATTCACACTTGTAGTAGAATGAATTGAAAACTTAAGGGGAACATACAAAAAGTGGGTCTACTTAGAGAAGAAGAAAGAGATGGCTAAGTATCAAGATCAGTCAACACTATCAAACAAAGCAAGGGATGAAAATATTAAGCATACCAAGAGAGGTTGATAAGAAGTATCCATGCTTGGACAAGAGAGAAGGGTGCTTGAGGTATGAGAGAAGGAGGAAGGATAGGATCAAACCCCAAATTTCTAAACTCAAGAAAAGGGTCAAGATGAAACTCTAATATGTTCCCTAATCAAAATTAAATTGGAAAAAAGTTTGTAAAACTGAGCCAATTAAAACCTAACTTTCTAAAAGCTTATAAAAAATCAGAAATATGATTAATACTCTTGGATTTAATTAAGTAATTAGAAATGATTAGGAATTATTAGGACTATTTAATAAAATGGTCAAACTAGAGAGTTTTAGTGGAAAATGCAAAATTAAAAGTTTAAAAATTTAACAAAAATGAATTTTATGGTTTTAAAGCATCCAAGAAAATTAAAAATATTTTCTATGATTTTTTCAAGTAGAGGAAAGTAGGGTTTCAAAAGCTTCTTTTAGCCTAAGCAAAAGAAAAGTCCAAAACTATCATTAATTACTAAAATTTGGAGAGAAAAAAATAGGAAAAATAAGATGTAAATTCAATTTAAAAATATAGTAAATTTTTTTAATATCTAAGGGTTAGTAAAATTATTTTTATGGAATTTTATTGTTAAAGTAAGATACCAAAAGAAAATTATTTTCACACAATACCAAAAAAAGTAAAGAAAACAAGATATTTCCAAAGATTGATTTTATTTTCTTATCAAAAATTTTATAAAAGCAAACAAAAATTATTTCCATAAAGTGTATTCAAAATGGAACCTAATATGTTTTTTAGGGATTTTTTTATATTAGTGAAAATTAGAAAATAAAATTTTAAAACCTAAAAATGATTAAAATCCTAATTAAACTAATTGATTTATTTAATCATATAAAAATGATGAAAATATAAAATTAAAATTCATAATATGAAAATATACTAAAAAAGAAGTTCAAAATATTTTTGTCATGATTTTTGAATCAATAAAAATATTAAAAACAAGTTAAAGAAAAAAAATAAAATTGAATGAAAATTCAAATAAAATGAAATATACTACACCTGTTTCAAACAGAAAGCGCTGTAAAAGAAAATTAAACCATGTTCAATTGAGTAATGTCATGTAATCATCCCTGTAACTGAACCATTCCCTTAGCGTGTTTACTCAATTTTTTGCACTGACTTCAGACCTTAATATCTCCTTCGATTCTTGATGAAAATGCATTAATTTGCAACTAAATTAAAGATCTCATGAAGTAGATCATCATAGGATCAAGATGAACATCAAATTTTAATATGAAAATGCAAAGAACAACAAGATGAACATAGATTTCACAGCTAATTCACAATTAAGCAGAATCTGAGCATGAAAGCATTTTTCCAATCAAAGTTTAAACAACTTGTAGAGCATGAATTCATCATTAAATCTCTCATGTTCATACTTCATATCTATGATTCGTCCAGCTAGCATGATTAAAACCAGATCTACATTACAGATTCACAATGAAATGATGATGTGAAGTTCATGAAACTTACCTCAAGTAGTGAAAAGTAAATTCACTAGGTGCCTCTGGACTTAACTAGAAAACCAGTGAATCTTCTCCTTCCAGCTTCAATGATGATGAATTAATGAAGAATTTCCAGCTTGATGCGAGAGAATAGAGAGTGTTTGAAAATTTGTTGAACAATGAAAAAAAGATTTGAAGCTTAAAGAGAGATTGAGGGAGCGTGTATGCATAGCCTTTTTTTGTAATGAGGGTGAAGAATAGTTTATATAGAGTGGGGAAGAGTATTGAGGAAGTTTTGCAAGGGGTAGAAAAGTCTTTAGAGGTTTGTAGCCGTTAGAGGGAAATGCTAGATATTTGCAGCAAGTTTGAGTGAAGCCAAGCAGCCTGCGTTTCATGCCTTATTTTTGACCATATGTGTGCGTGTTGATGAGTGAAAAGGGAGTGGGAAATAAGTATCATGCGTGTGACAAATCAGGCTTTTTTTCAAAAGTGTAAATGGTGTGCTGAAGCTTTTGACAAAACACAATATGAAGCTTCCTTCCCTTCAACATAACTCTAAGAGTTCTTGATCAATTGACTTAAGCTTGTGCTTAATGGAAAGAGAAAAGTAAGAGGAATAACTCTAATTTTGAAAGGAAATTGAGTTGAAGTTTGGAGATGCCTTAAATCTGAGTATGAAAGCATGATGGTGATGACTGGTCAATCTTGACTTGGCAGGCCACGCGTGTGCGTGCATGGTCTTGAATGCTGGCCAATTTGTCAACTTTGAGAGTTCAAATTCCAATGGTAATATCTTATTCATTCTTGATCCAGATGGCATGATTCAAAGAGCCAAATGAAGCTTACACATGCCACTACAATTCCCTTTTGGCCAATTTTAAATTAAAACTTGAATCAAAAGATATACTACCATGAACATGGGCACGCCAAGTGTTTGATGTAACGATTGTACTAATGCGCACGCGAGATAAATATTCTTTATAGAAAGATAGAATCTCATGTCCTCATGTTCATTTCATTGTAACTCTCACCATAATGCTCAGAATGAAATGATCTTTAAATCAAAATTTAAGAGGACACAAATATCTTCAACTTTGATGTTCAAACATTTTTGAAATTATGATCCATTCATTAAGCAAAATGACGGTGAAGGTGTGCCCACCACATGTTTGATAAAATTCCGCGCGCGAGGCCTCCTTTGTTGGGCAATCTTACCATCTTTAGGCCCTAAACTCCTAAGCACAATAACTCACAAATGCTTCACTTTTGAGGTTTGAGCATAAATTATCAAACTTGTAGGTTTTTTCTCAAGCTTTCCAAGCATATAAGATTTGCCTTCACTGGATAAAAAATGAGAGAGTTATGAATATCCACAATTCAGTACTATAGGACTTAAAGACTTAGAATTTTCTTTCTAAATGTCCAAATACCTTCTTGAACAAGTTATATCCATTTTTATATTTTCTCTTGATTTTGTGACACCAATGATTATGAAATATGAAAATAGAATACTTGAATTGATTGTTGACCAAAAGTCCACTTGGTCAACTTTGACTTCGGTTGACTTTTGGTCAAAAATTATTATTTTTCCCCTTTTGATCAATTGAACTTCTTTCAATCAAAAGGGTTTGTCAATCTTCCTTTCATATATGCTCATAAACATGTTAAGGAGCATGGAATCAAGTATTTCCCAAGAAATCAAATATTTCTTGATTAAACCAAAAACCCTAATTTTGACTCTCTTTGTTAAGAGATGATAACCAAGCTTCAAAACCCTCATTCTCCTGGTCAAATTGAGAATTTCTTTGAACAAATATGTCTTATATTATGATGAGGAGATGATTCTTCACACATTTGTCTTTTGTAAGCCTCAGACTCCTCAACTGATCAAAACCCTAATCTTGAGAGATGAATAGTGGAAATGTCATTCTTCTCCAAACTTTGCAAATTTCCATCTTCTAATGATCATATGGGACAAATGGAATGTCTACAAATATTAGAAAACTTCATAGCTTTGAGAGAGTTTAAAGATTGGAGATATGAGATCCTCTTTTTCACTGATTAACCCAACAAACATCTTCTAGAGCTTGTAGAAGAACTTGGGAACTTGAATACCCTAATCCTTACCATGTATAAATGTGTATGATGAAGCATAAGTCGTGTAACTAAAATGAAGAGGGAAAATTTTAGGGTACAACACCAAGGTGTCCCAAAAGTTTTGTCAACCTCCAGAAATATCAAACAAACATGATAAGAGAGACAATCATAGACCTACAAAAGATATAACAACAAAAATTGACTTTAATAATAAAATGACCCTCCGGATCAAAAAGCGAATCCGTATGAGAATGAACCAAAGTACATAACAAAATATAAACGATCCCATCTAACAAGACTGGTGGTGATCAAAAGTCATTAAATAAAAACCACAATCAATGAGGTGGATCTCTGATATTTGTGTAGTACAATGGTCCCCCTTTCCAGAAGTACCCTTCACTCCACTTTTTGGTTTCTGTAAATAATTTCTTTGTATTTTCACGATCCCGTCTGCGTGCAAAGCTATCACCACATCTTTCTGAAATAATTATCCTTCCAAATACACACATTTCTCTAGGAAGCGATCACACTCTTTGAACTCCAACAAAGGTATGGGCATAGGTGTGTTTTTCATCTCTTTTATCTTGTCTCATAGTCAGGAATTTTCCTTCATCACCTCGGTCATCTAATCTTCCTTTGATTCTAGTTCCAACTTAGCATCTTTGAGTTGCTTCCCCAATTATTTGGTTTTTGCTTGGTTTGTATTGTTGGACACTTGGAACTCCAAGGTCTCTTGATGATTCTTCTCTGCATCAGCAAGGGCGATCTGATACTCTTCTATAGATATAGCAAAGTATTCTACCCCAGGTCTTCTTTTGGTCTTCCTACCTCTGGAACTACCTTCTCCTTCATATTCTTTTAGATGTCTGGCTAATTCCCTCTTCTTTTCTATCAAGAAGTAGATTTCTATTTTTTTATCTTCAAGGCTTTGACGAAGATCCCTATTTACCAACTGCACTTGACAAAACTGTTCTTTAGGTACATTGTGTTGCAGTTCAGTGGGCTGAGGATATAAGGATACCTCCCTTTCAAAAGGTAACATAAGACTTTTAACCATTTATTTCACCCAATCCACATAAGGATCAAAAGCCAACACTTCCTTCAATCCAAGGAACTCTCTTCCTTTCCTACCAATGTGGGCCCAAGCAACTTCTTCTTTTTTCAACAATTCACGTTCCTCCCCTTTTTTGCAATATAAAGCTTCAACCTCTTTAGTTGTGGGTGGATGCCTCAAAGCATATCCTAACTGGCGAAGAGCAAGGACTGGATTGTAATTGATAATCCCTTTTGTTCCTATGAGTGGGACATTAGAGAAACCTGCACGGTTATAAATGACCTCAACACTATCAACCTTGATTTTATACCACTGAATATCAAAAGAGGTGAGTGTCATCACTTTTGAAGCCCAAGGACAAGGATTTTCTATGAACTGTCCCTTTGTAGGTAGTTGTTCCATGAACCATTTGTAAAGCATTGGCACACATAAACCACAACTCCCTTCTTCTCGTACCTGGAGTGAATGGCATGGTAAGTATCGGCAAATAAGGTGGGTATCAGATTTTTTTTCATGAAAACATACAAAACGACTAAGTCCACTATTTTTTTGATCTCAGGGAAGGCAACCACCCCATAAATGGTAGCAGTTTCTCTAGAGTTAAACACTCTATAAGCTATTCTATTTGTAGAGTAACCCATAAATATCCCTTCATCACTTTTGGGATCCATCTTTCTTCTTTGTTCTCTATCATCCAGGATGTAACATTTACTCCCAAAAACATGAAAGTATTTAACACTGGGTTTTCTCCTTTTTCAAAATTCATAGAGAGTAGAAGATGTACTTGTCTTCAGAGTAACACGATTGTGAATGTAACAAGCAATGTTCATAGCTTCAGCCCAAAAATGATAATGAAGGTTTTTAGCATGCAGCATGAATCTAGCAGAATCTTGTAAGGTTTTATTCTTGCGCTCTACCACCCCATTTTGCTTATGAGTGATGGGATATGAGAACATATGAATAATACCTTTAGAAGAACAAAATTCAGAGAATTTTGCATTTTCAAATTCCTTTCCATGCTCACTTCTGATTCCAACAACCACATTATCCTTCTCTCTTTGCAGGCGTTGACACAAATCTTTGAAAACCTCAAAAGTGTTTGATTTTTATTTGATAAAGTTCACCCAAGTAAAACTTGAAAGGTCATAAACAACCACATATACATACCTCTTTCCACCGAGATTTTCAACCTACATTGGTCCCATCAAATCCATGTGAAGAAGTTCTAGCACTTTGGAAGTAATCTAATGTTGTAACTTTGGGTGTGATATCTTTATTTGCTTCCCAATTTAACACTCACCACAGACCTTACCCTCCTTAATATTGAGATTTGGTAGGCCTATAATAGCTTCTCTAGATATAATATTCATACCTTTGAGATTACTCATGTCCAAGCCTCTGGTACCACAACTTGACTTCATATTCTTTTATCATTAAACATGTTGAAGAGTATGTAGTTTCTTGAGGTACCCATAAATGATAATTGTGTTTAGACCTGACTCCCCTCATTATAATAACATTATTATCCTTGGTAACCAAACATTCTAATTTGGTAAAATTAACTTTTAGGCCTTGATCACACAATTGACTGATACTAATCAGATTTGTAGCAAGTTCGTTCACCAAAAGCACATAATCTTGTCTAGGAAGTTCAGTACAAACTAACTTTCCTACTCCTTTAATTTCACCTTTAGCTTCATCACCAAATGTGACAAAACTAGTGGAATGAGATCTGATATCCACCAAATACTTATGAATCCCTGTTATATGCTTAGAACATCCACTATCAAAGTACCAATCTTCTCTAGATGAATCTCTCAAAGAAGTATGGGCTATAAGATTAACATCCCCATCTTTATATTTCCTCTTCTTACTAGCTTTCATCCTCATATGATTATCCCTAGAATGAGATGAAAGGTTTTGAACCCCTTACAGTCTGTAACAAAAAGACTTTATGTGACCATACTCACCACAGTAATGACATTTCTAAGGTAAGAACTTGGCTTTAGTTTTAGTTTCCTGATGTTTGTAAGTATGTTCTAACATTTGGTCAGACATGGTGATCATTATTCCTTACAGAGGGGATAAACCTATCCACAGGGACTTGTTTATTAGAAGATTAGTAATTAAACCTTATATTTGTTAATTTTCTAGCCCCTTTCCAATATATCAATTCTATTGTTCATCCTTCTTATGGATTTGGTCATGTTTTCCAGTTTGAAATTTAACAAAGTTGCCTAATTTTGAAGATCAAATGTAGTAGATACTAGTTTATCCTTTTCATTCTCCAATTGGGTTATGATTCTCTTATGTTTTTCTTCTGTCTTATAACTTCCTTCACATCTGACACACGCTCGTTGTAATACTTATCTAGTTCTTCATAAAGGACATTCTCATCACAAGATTATTCATCAAATCCCGATATGCCAGTGAGAGAAGTGACATGCTTAGAAGTCTCAACATCAGGTTCATCTTTAGATTCATCATCATCAGACCAAGACACAGAAAACCCCTTCTTTTGTTTCTTGAGGTAAGTGGGAAATTCTAACCTAATGTGATCAAAACCTTCTCATTCATAACACTGAATCCCTTTACCTTGATTAAGCTTCTCCTCTGATATTGTCTTCCTTTGAAACTTACTACTCTTATTGATGTCGAATCACATGTTCTTGATATTTGTTCTTGACTGTCTATCCATTCTCTTAAGCACCCTATTGAATTTCCTCGTAAGAATCACAATAGCATTAGAAATACGCTCATCATTATCCATATCATATTGATCTTCATTATCATCACCGTTGGAGATAAAAGCTATGCTTCTATTCTTCTTATCTGATATATTATTCACAGTCGGTTCAAAAGTTTAGAGTGAACCAATCAGCTCTTCCACTTTAATATTGGAAATATCTTTGGCTTCTTCAATAACTGTGACCTTCATGTAAAACTTTTTATGCAAGAACTTGAGAATTTTTATGAACGTCTTATCTTCTAACGTCTTCTCTCCCAAAGAACTAGCTGAATTGGTAATATCAAGAATACTCATGTGAAAATGATGAATGCATTCATCATATTTCATCCTGAGATTCTAAAATTAGGTGGTGTGAAGCTGAAGTCTTGACATTTTAACTTTTGATGAGCCTTCATGAGTGGTTCTGATAATTTCCCATGCACCTTTGGCCATAATACAAATATTTATCAACCTGAATATATTTTTACCAACACCATTGAACAAGGCATTTAAATATATGGAGTTACCACAAGCAAGTTCATCTTCTTCCTTAGGCCAATCATCTTCTGGTTTTAATTCAGTGGTGTTATTCCCATCTTTTTCTGTCAACATAGGATGTTTCTAACCCTTGATGACAATTTTCAAATTTTTTATATTCATAGATTTTAGAATGGCCACCATATGTGCCTTCCAGTAGTCATAATTGACATCATCCAGAATAGGTGGTCTATTAATATATCCTTCTTCCATATCATTAATCCAGAGAATATCTTCCATGGAGGTCACCCAAAAACAAAACAGGTTGTCTACTCTTATTCCAATTAAAATTCTGGCACAACAAGACATATGTCGTATACGATGTCACGACACCAGGATCTCAACTGCAATGTTGAGCTCAATGTTGAGCTCAATGTTAAGACATTGTAACAACAGACAAAATAATAAACCGAAGATACACTTCCAATTAAACAGAATCTACTATTTCTTAAAAGCTTATGAGTGATTCACAAATTACAACTCAAACTCAGTCCAACCCAAGCATCAAAGTGATACAAGAGTGGCTCACAAATAACAATGAACAAACTAAACTCTAATGGACAAACTCACACTTGTGTCAGTCAATTTGCTTAGGTTTAGGCTCCTTATTTTTATAGCCATAGAAGTGCTTGGTCTTGGATATTAAATGTGGCTAAATCAAGTAATCTGCAAATCAAATTATATAAAATTAAATCTTCTGGTGCATAATATAATGTTCCCTTTGATGTTTTGACATCTAATCTTGAGAACCAAATCTTCAGAGATTTCTTGCTCGAAATAAATCTTCAGTGAATCAAATATCCATATACACAACTTGGTCCACACGAAACATCAAACAAATCTTCTGAAGCATAAGATACAATATTCAAATACAGGCAGCAATGTCGTACTAACATGTCACAACATCTTGTCCAACATCTTGATGAACTAGTTGTTTTAACAAAATGTAGCCAACAAACTAAAACCTAACAAAAGTGGTGGTGATAATGGAATGTGTGGCTCAAGTCAATTTTACCGGGGACTCACATGTTGGGTGCCATTGTATTTGCTAAAAAAAGTACAAATGTGTGGGAACCCTATGCTGGTAAGGGTGGGCATAGGTTTTATAATTTGCGGTGGCTTAGGGTAAGCTCATGTTGGAAAGACATTGTTTTGCGGTGTTATATGTCAGGTGAAAGTAAGCTCATGAGAGTTAGAAGTTCTGCATTTTATGGTGAATTTAGAATATCTCTCAACCCTAAGGTTGAGGTATTAATAGACTCATATGGGCCAAGGTTTAGGGTTTATTAGGAATTATAGATTCCTATCTAGTAATGATAGTGGTCTGTTAAATCTATATTTCCTAGGGAGGCGTGGGTTATATTCCCTTAAATCCTTTTTTGCATTATCTCTTACCAAGACATGTCATTTCCCATGTTTCTATATATTTGGCGAGCAAGGAGTTTCGTGAGCAACGTCATCCTCCTCGTGGGAGATAAGATTTTTTCGATCCTTGTTGGTGACATGGTCACCTCATCCCTTGTAGGTCATTTTCAAATATATCACTACAAAAATTTCTAGTAAAGGAGAATGGACCATTGAATCCCTATTTTCTAGGGAGACGTGGGTTATTCCTATGACTTTTTTTGCACCGCTTATGACTAAGACATGTCACCTCCCACGTCCTCCAACTTCGGGCGAGTCATATGGATCGCAGGTGGGGTCTCGAAGACATGGGAGATATCATTCAATCACTCTTTATGGGTCTTTCCAAATATATCATTACAATACATCTTTGATAGTTAAGGTTTGATATATAACAATGATGATATTTGCTTATTTTCTTGTGTTGGCAAGTAAAATAGGGTCAACACTCAAAAGAGAATAACCACCATGGCCATTAAGCTAAAAAATGGAAGAAGAAAAAGAAGAAAGTAAATTGATTGAGCAAAATGGATAGTGACAAAGTGAATTTAATTAAACGATTTTTTAAATTTATAAAGGTGAATAGGCTAAACAAAAAGATGTTAGCTTAAAGAATGCAAGTCATTGATTTTTTTAGTACTGGAAAGCAGTATTCACTATGTGTTAGATAACACTTCAAAGTTGAATGAATTCAGGCTAGAATCGTGTACGAAACACTTACCTTATAGTATTTCAAGCACCGTCGATTGTCTTAGAGTTTTGATGTAGGAATACTCAGGATAATTCAGCCTTCTCGAGTTTGCACAAGATGGATGAAAATTCAAATGCAACAAAGAGTGTCTAGAATTGTTTCTAGAGGAAATGATTTTTAGTGTGTCTGAATTTCAGAATCCAGAATGAAGCATTTATAAGCCATATTAGTATTGGTTCGCAAGGTAGTGAACTTTGGTTAAACAATTTCCTGTTAACAAAAATTTACAATGTTTGGCCTACAACAACATATTTAAAGATTTGCATCTTTTCATTCTGCAACACTTCATGAAGTATTACCTTTTTGGAATTCAAAATTTAAAAGCACAAGCAACGATCAAAAAACAAGACAAATGGCCATTTCATGTCGGCCTAAGGCCGACCTCCAGAGCACCACCGACGCTGCCTCATTAACTCCACAAATAGCTCGATTGCTCTTATGTGTTCTGCCTAAGTGCTCAAGTATCTCCTGCAAGCCGCCACTAGCGCCTCTACGCTCACGCCCTCGGACCCGGTCCCAGAGATGGAGTTGGTGTCGTCGGTGGCAACATCGGTAAGACGTTGTATGGAGGAGACAAGTGGCATAATACTTTAGACAACCACACTTATCCATGTGGAACTTTATCGTTTTTTTTTTCTTCTTTTTTTGAGTTAATGTTCTTAACTCTTTATAAAAACTTTCAATGTGAGTAAATCTTTCTATGTGGAATTATTTCTCCTGCATTTATTAACATTTACTCACTTCCACTTTTCTTGTCATTTTGTAACATACATATTGTAATTAATACTCATATATTTCAATAATCCCCCACTTGTTCTATTAATGACAAGACCAATTCCAGAAGAAAAAAAAAAGAAGAGAAAAAGAATGTTAGTACCGTTAAGTATCTTTCGATTTGAACTTAACCTTAGTATGAATAATGCAAGGTTTATTCATAGTGTTAGGTAGATATGCTTTGAACTGTCATCCCTTGTTATTATACCGGTGTTACCTTGCATATATTCTTTAATGGTTCTTGTTGTACCCCAAAATTTGCCCTCCCATATTCATCAAGAATTGTCAAAGTCAAGGTCACAAAATGCCCCAAGGGTTGTGCAGCTCAACTGTCTCCTAGACAGTCAAAACTAGGGTTTGAGTTCTGGTCCAGCAAATGAACTTTCCAAAGGCCCAATCAAGTCTCATATGCCTATAAATGTGGTCAAGTATCCTCATGTCAAGTTTCAAGGCATTCAGCTCAAAATTGCACAGTCAAAACCCTAGATGGCACTACAGTCAACTGTAGGGGCAAAATGGTCATTTGACAGTCAAAAGTTCAAATTTTTGGTCAATATATCATTTTGAAGCCACAAACATCATTTGATCAATGCTTGATCATGATTTTCAAGATTTGGCTTAGAAATCATCAAAGATGCAAAAGTTGCTATATTTGGACAGCTGAAAAAGTCAACTGAAATTGACCAAGGCATAACTCTCACATGGATTATCAGAAAAATTCCATCCAAAGCTCATTTTGAAGAGAAAGACATTTCCTACAATTCATCTTCATGTTCCAAGTCCAAGAAATGCTCTCACAAAAAGTTATCAATTTCAACATTATAGGTCATTTTCAAAAGTCAACAAAAAGTGACTTTAAGTCAAAGGCCATAACTTGAGATTGGTAAATCAAAATGACATGGGACCAAAGGCATTGGTTAAAGGACTCAAAGACCTTTCCAAAATGTCCAAGAACATGTGAAAAGCTTAAAGATTGACCAAGTTATGCCTTGTGGAAGTTGGGAAATTTTTAGGAATTTTGAAAAGTCAACATTGATGCAAAAGGCCTAAAAATGCAAATGGGCCCATTTTTCTTCCAAATTTCTTCATGCCAAGCCTATGCACGACCACTAGGCCCAAGGGGAAGTATTCTCATATTTTTTTAATTATTTATTTGAATTAATATTAATTTATATTCATTTAAATCATTTTAATTCATGAAAAATATAAACCTTAACCTAAAAAATCTTTTTATGCATGCTTTAGACTCTATAACTCGTGCACATGCTAATAGGGAAGGATTTGATGCTAATTGATCAGATTTGGCACAAAAACCATGAAAAAATATTCAAAAAGATCTTGTAAAATCAAATATGTGAAAATCATCAATGCTTGAGATTTTGTGTAGTTTTGTTAACCTAAATCACTCTATACATACACAGCATCACAACCCTAAGCATCCAAGACTAAAAGCTGCGCATAAGAAGCCTTTAACAACTTGAAATTTTTGAGAAAAAAGTAAATTCTGAAAAGTATTCTAGGGGACGATTCAAGCCCTAACTTTGATCTCAATAGCTTCATTGGAGTGTCCTGAACGCGTGCCAACCCAAAACAGCCATCAAAACTCCTTGAAACGGTATCACAAAGTCAAACTGAACCAAGAAAATATTGAAATTGCATAGCACGATTTAAGCATCCTCTTGCATTTTTCTTTGTGGATTATTGTTTGTCATGATGTTTCTGTGCTAACCAATATGTTTGATTGTGTTTTTGAGCCACATATGCCAATTCACCATTAGAGAGGCCTAGGGTTCCGAAACTTCCAAATTGGGCGTTCTCAATTCTTGTAAAATTAGGACGTATCAATGCTATGATTGAAATCTACAGGTTGAGACGAAGAAGACAGGATGCTCGCGCTCAATTTATGAGCATCCATGACCTAATCGCTATTCTGGAAACACGCGTATATTGAGGGGGTTCAAAACCCCCGTTAAACGTTGTTATTTTTTTTAGGCAGGAAGAAACATGAAGAAGACGAATACATGGCATCATCTGAGTGGCCGTTTCAAATTTTGGCGCGCGTTCCAAGCGTGAATCCACTTTTCTTTCATATTAATTGTATTATATTATATGTTAATTAAATGCGCTTAGCTCAGCTGGCCAGGGGACAACGCTTGTGACCTCAAAGACCTGGGTTCAAATCCCAGGTCTTGCAATGCTCAATATTATTTTTCAATATTTGATTCTATACAGCACTAACGTCCAGATGTACCATATGCTTACCCTCTCAAGCCCCACACGTGTCCATCTCACTCAGATCCATGGCCAAGATTTAAGATGCACCATGTACCAGGTCAAAGCGCTGACATGTGATCCAGGAAAGTCAGCACGTTGCAAGCTTATTGGGCCAGGCCTCTCAAGTTTATACCTCCTTACTTGGGGCAGCACCCCACTCTGGTTCACTTTTCTTTTCTTTTATTATTTAAATTATTGTATTATTTATTTGTATTGTTTTAATTAATTAATTTTCTTTTTTACAAAAAATATAAAAACATTATAAAAATCAGAAAAATACAAAAAAATATAATATTTATTTTATAATAATTATTTTCATAAATAAATTAAAATGTAGATTATTTAGTGTAATTAGGTTTTCAACTTTAAATCCTTTTTAATAAAAATCCAAAAAAATGTAGAATTAGGTTAATTGCTATTTTTTATTCCTTTTAATATTTTTCCCCTTTTTTTCCACAATAATAATTATATTTATTTATTTATTTATTTTCCTATTTAAATTGTACATAAATGAATTAGGTTTAATTTAGGTCATATTTTAATTCTTTTCACAATAAATAAAAAATATTAGAATTAGGGTTTGCTTCTTAATTTAATTTTAATTAACCTTTTTTCATTAAATCTAAAAAACACAAAAATATCATTCTCATTTAATTTTAATTTTTAAGTCCTTATTAATTTTAATTATTTGCAAAAAGGGGTCCAACGCCCTAGTTTCGTTTCAATTATTTAATTTGCGCATTTATCTTATGTCGTTTAATTATAATTATGTAATTGTCCCTAAGCCATGTAATTTAAACTTTTCGCACTTTATTTCTTCGCATTATTTATGTTTCCGCTAAATCGGGTCCGGTTTAATTTTGGCGATGTGGACCCGCGCGTTTGTAATAGCCTTAGAATTTACTTTCCCGCAAGTATTTTTTAACTGTTAACAAAAGCATGAAAGAATGTATGGACTTAAAATCAAGCGTAGATCACAACAAACATGACAAGACAAATATTAATGAAACTGACACACAAATTCGCACACACCACCCCTAGGGTACGCCTCACTGTTGCCTTTCGAAAGGTGGTCGTCGAGTAGAAGACGTCTTAGTAAGTCCTCATGATCCGGGAACCTGGCATGAGGGTAGCTTCTAAGGTGTCTTCCCATTGCTCTGGTGATCACCATGTCCCTACAAACTCGAATTGACCCGAACACCTCCAACGGTGGTGCTACCTACCCCTCAATGGTGGGATGGCACTACTTTAAAGGACATCTACACAGACGAATTCCTTAGGGTAGGTAGGTTCTCAAGGATACTTGCTCTAATCTCAAAGCGAAACAAAAAGACTTTTCACACTGACACATTTTCAAAAGCTTTCAAAGCAAATTTTTCAAACACTCTGACGTACGAGTCGAACTGAAATTTTTCAAAGAAACTTTGTTAACCCACATTGAAAAGCAAACAAACATTTTTGAAAACACATTGAGCAAGTATCTAAGAGCCCATGGATAACCATGGATAGAAAGGGTGCTAACACCTTCCCTTTCTATAACCTACCTCCCGAACCGAGAGCAATCTCTTAAAAGGAATTTTTCTGTGCTTTTGTCCTTTCCTATTGGAGAAAATAAAAGACGGTGGCGACTCTTGCTTCCGCGACATTTCGCGAACCAGCGTTAAACAGTCAGTTCCAGATCCACCGATCACAGAACTGGCGACTCTGCTGGGGATATAACTTAAAGTGAGGTGTACCTTAGGGCTAGGTCATAACTGTGTTTTCACTTGTATTGATTTGCTTGCTTTACTATTGTGGGTTGCATCGGAGATACATAGATCCTAACCCGGATCTGGGGATACCCTGTTTAGGTAGCATAAGCTGTGAGGGACCTGTCCGGCGTAGACCGACACAGGTGAAACAGTGGCTACGTTGGTGTGGCACCTTAGTCTGTACCGATATCCCTTGTGTTGCAACGAGGAGAATATGGGTCTTCTAAGGAGTCATTAAGCACCAACAACCTTAGAACCTTAATTGACACAACTTGGCCTTTAGAACAGTAGCAGTATGCTACGCCCATTGAGGCTAAACTCTCGTGATGGTTCTGGCCGCAAGAAAAGATTGCGATGCTGGAGTTATGACCGATTGAGGGTAGTCAATGATATTGGGATCCTCTAAGAACCCGGTTACTTTTGATTAGGACAGGTATGAACCAACAAACTGAAAGAGGGTAGTACCTAGACCTCATGCTGGCCTAAACTTTAGGGGCTTGCCTTGTGTGACTTGTGTGCCTTACCATGTTTGCCTTTGTATCTGTATGTGGTGTGCTTTATCATAACATCATAGCATCATGAGCATTGCATGCATAAGAACTGACCATTTCAAAGACAAGAGGGTTTCATCTTTGCTCTGTTTTGTAGGACATCATGATGCCTGTGCGAAGGAATACTATCTGGTTCAACTTTGTTCGTTCACCTGAGTTGATTGATGAGTTGGTTAGCAGAATTCCAAACACCGCTTCCTTCATTCAGAGGCATGGTTCTCTTCTCAGTTTAGTCACTGCAAAGCGGGATCAACAGTTGATGAGTGTTCTGACCCAGTTCTATGACCCTCAGTACCAGTGCTTTACCTTTCAAGACTTCCAGCTGGTCCCTACCCTGGAAGAGTTCTCTAATCTGCTTGGTATCCCTATCTTGGATCAGACTCCCTTTACTGGTTGGGAAAAGACCCTCAGGCTCGAGGACATTGCTGCAGCTCTTCCTTTGACCCATCAAGAGGTAACAGACAACTGGGTAACTAGAAGCGGAGTTAAGGGTTTCTTGGCCAAGTTTCTGATTGGTAAAGCTAACAGCTTCTGGAATGACTTGGACTTTAGGGCATATGAAGACATCTTGGCTCTCCTAATCTATGGGTTGGTCCTGTTTCCTAATCCTGACAACTTCATCAATGTCACTTCCATTAGGATCTTTATGTCTCAGAATCCTGTGCCCACTCTCTTGGGTGACATCTTGCAACAACTTCATGCCCGTACTACCCGAAGACGAGGAACCCTATGGTGTTGTATCCCTTTGTTGGTGAGGTGGTTTATTTCGCACCTCCCTAAGTTCGTACTGAAGAACCAAGAAGGAAGAGGTTGGGCTCACAGGTTAATGTCTCTCACCGATAAAGACATCATTTGGACTTGCAGAGGTTTGGATGAGATAGCTATTATTGATCGATGCGGGGAGTATCCTAATGTTCCTCTGATTGGTACTCAAGGAGGGATCTCGTACAATCCATGTCTAGCACTCCGTCAGTTTGGAAGAGCAAGAAGAGCAGGCCCCCATGAGATGTTGGTACCTCACATCAGTTTCGAGTTTCAGGTGGATAGTGACGAGCTACGTCGTAGGTTCATCAAGGCTTGGGACAAGGTTCATAAAGCTGACCCACAAGAGCTAGGGCCAAAGACTTCTCTACCTATGGAAGCCTACTACAAATGGGTCCGCATCCGTGCTCAGAAGTTAGGTATGCCATATGAAGCTGTCAGACCCGTCATTCTTGAGTGTCCTGATAAAGATGGTGTTCCCCCAACTGTCCTTCCTCCTCAGATACCTACTGATTATGAGACATTGAAGAGATCTTGGTCGCAACTGCAAGAAGAACGGGATTCTTACCGGGAAAAGTTCAACGAACAGGAATCAAAGATCCAGAAGCTGACAAAGCAATTGGAGAATGAGAGAGCTCTGAATGCCTACCTCCGTACTGAGAAGAGGAGACCATGGGACCAATGAGGAGTTCTGAATGTGCCTTTACAGTTTTTATTTCCTTTCCAGTTGTTTCATTTCATGTAAATGCCTAAGGGCAACTTGTTGAATAATTTCAGTTGCAAAGTTGAATCTAATAAAGTGTGTTCCTTTTTGTTTACAAAGTTGATTCCCGATTGTCTTTGAAAACATAATTCATACGCATTCCATACATCATGTGCATAGCAGGTTTTTCCCTTTTCAGGTTGCTTACAGTTCTTCGCTGTTTATTTCAGCATCATGAATTCCGGATCTGAGTCAACTGAGACTTCAATCAAGGCTCTCCAGGCGCAGAATGCGCAGTTTCAAGAGCTAATCCTGGGTCTAGCCAAAGGCCAAGAGGAACTGAAGACTATGCTCCTGAAGAAGGAGAAAAAGAAGAAAAGAAGAACTGTCCTATTCAACTCGGGCCGAAGGTTGGGTAATACTCTGCACCAAGAAGAGGTTGTTTCTTCTGTTGGCAAAAGTCCTTCTCAGGCAGAAGTAAAGCTTCCTACTCCAGAAGTCTCCGACAACGAGACAGATTTTGATGAGGAACAGTATCCTCCTGCAGATGACAGGTACAAACAACTGGAAGACAGGTTGAAGGCCATGGAAGTTCAACAGGTACCTGGGCTGGATTTTGGAGATCTGGGTTTGTCGACTGGTGTAATTATCCCGCACAAGTTCAAAGCTCCAACTTTTTCTAAGTATGACGGGGCATCCTGTCCCAAGCTGCATTTGAGGTCCTATGTTCGGAAGATTCAGCCGTACTCCGCGGACAAGAATCTATGGATCCACTTCTTCCAGGAGAGTCTTTCAGGGACTCATCTCGAATGGTTCTATCAGCTGGATGGGACCAAAGTTCGTAACTGGGAGGAGCTGGCTACTGCTTTCTACAAGCAGTATCAGTATAATGCCGACCTTGCCCCCACACGTACCCAACTCCAGGGTATGTCGTTAGGTGCAAGTGAAGGTTTTAAAGAGTACGCGCAGAAGTGGAGAGATCTGGCTGGCAGGGTGCAGCCACCTTTGACTGATCGAGAGTTAGTGGATATGTTCTTGGGGACCCTATCTGGGCCGTTTTTCAACCATCTCATTGGGAATTCTTCTGCTGGTTTCACGGACTTAATCTTGACTGGAGAGAGAATCGAAGCTGGGCTGAAATCTGGGAAGATTGCAAAGGGTGCATCATCTAGTGCAGAAAAGAAGCCGTTTAAAAAGGAGTCTAGTGCCGTGTATGGTTCTAGGAAATCAGAAAGACCTGATCGCCGCCAATCTGTCAGTGCGGTCATGATTGCTACGCCTGCTGCCGCTCCCCGGCCAAATAATCCTCAAAGGGCTGATAGACCCCGGAGAGAATTTACCCGGTTAAGCATGACCCTATCGCAAATCCTGCCACAGTTACTATCCACCAATTTGGTGACTGTTAAGGAGGCGCCAAAGTTCTCAAACACTACCTCTCCTAAGTACAACCCGAATGCCCGTTGTGCTTACCATTCAGACAGCCCGGGGCATGCCACGGATGACTGTTGGGCGTTAAAGAATAAGGTGCAAGACCTTATCGATGCTAAAGAGATACAATTCGAAGCGCCCGCAAAACCGAATGTAGTTACTGCCCCTATGCCTCAGCACGGGGTAAATGCTATTGATGAAGATGTTTATGCTGTTTCTGTGGATGATCTAGCCACTCCTTTAAAGATCATTAAGAAGAACCTACTGCAGGCCGGTTTATTTCCGGGTTGTAGTGAGGGTTGCCTGTTCTGTGTTGTGTCCCCATCCGGTTGTCCCTTGCTCAAGTTAGGCATCCAAAGCTTAATGGATAGCAAGGAGATTTTATTCAAGAAGTCTGCTGTTCGTATGGTTCCAATGGAAGAAGTCTCTGTGGTGACTATCTTCAACAATCCGATCCCGGCTCTCCAGAAGAAGCCTGTCCAAATTCTGACCGTTGCACCTGTTACTATCACTGTTCCTGGGCCCCTGCCCTATGTATCCAACAAAGCTGTCCCTTGGCACTATGGGGCAGATGTATATATAAACGGAGTGAAACAAGAGCTCAACGCTGGCGCCAGCATCTGCGACATCACTGGCCCGGCCAAAGTTACCCGCAGTGGCAGGCTCTTCTCACCTGACATTGCGCCACCTGCTGCTAGAAGACCACTCCTGATAATTCCTGCAAGTACACCTACTCCCGTTGCTGATCAAGTTGTTATTCCTGCTGCTGATCCTATTGTTTCTCCTGCTGCCGAGTCATCCAATGCTCGGGGCAAGGGAATTGAAATTGAGCCTGCCCAGATGGAGATACCCATACCCATAGCTGCTGAGGCCTCCCCACAAGAGATGGAGGAAATTTTGAAGATCATAAAGAAGAGCGATTTTAACGTTGTGGAACAGTTGGGGCATACGCCCTCCAAGATCTCCATGCTCTCTTTACTGCTGTACTCTGAGGCCCATGCAAAGGCCCTCATCTCATTCCTCAAGAAGGCCCATGTGCCACATGAAACCTCTGCAGTCCAGTTCACCGATTGCGTGGCAAGTCTAACGGCAGACAATGGCTTGGGTTTTTCAGACGCTGATTTGACCGCGAAGGGGAAAGATCATAATGATGCTCTGCATGTCTCAATCGAATGCAGGGGCACCACCTTGGCACATGTGTTGGTTGATACCGGGTCATCTTTGAATGTGCTACCCAAGAAGGCTCTGGATCGTCTAGATTGTGAAGGCCTGGATTTGAAGCCCAGCAACATCATTGTCAGGGCCTTTGATGGTTCAAAGAGGATGGTCCATGGGGAGGTGGACATTCCGATTCGTGTAGGCTCTCAGGTGTTCGACTCCACTTTTTATGTGATGGACATCCGTCCATCTTACTCTTGTCTGCTGGGTCGACCCTGGATACATAAGGCTGGGGCAGTGACCTCTACCTTGCATCAAAAACTGAAGTACCCCGTCAGAGGGAAGATCGTCACCGTGCAAGGTGAGGAAGAATACATGGTGAGCCACCTAAACTCGTTCAGATACATTGAGATGGATGGGGAGTTCATTGAGACCCCCTTTCAGCATTTCGAGGAGGTGTTTCCAATCGCAGCAGAAACAGCAGAAGCAGGTGGTCCTCTGAAGATGGCTTCCCTAAAGGATGCCAGGGCTGTAGTGCAAAAGGGTGAAGGTGCCAACTGGGGCAGACTGCCAGACTTCACCCAGAAGACTGATAAACTTGGGCTGGGTTTCACCTCAGAAGGGCAGAGAGCTATGAGAAAAGAGAAGATCGGAAGGCCTCCGGTGTTTATTAAAGGTTCAGAAGTGAATGCCGTCGGGGAAGACTTTGAAGTAGACGAAGCCGAATTCAACAGCTGGATTTATCCAACGGCCGAAGACGGATTAAACAATTGGAGCGCAAAGGACCATACCCCTGTTACCTTTGTGACACAGTAATGAATTCCCATGTTTTGTTATTTTGTAATAGACAATGATAAACTCTATGGCCCGGTGTCTTACCCGAGGCACCGTGGTTCTATTTGTGAGGGCATATGAACTGTCATTTTATACATCATGAATGAAAATCTTGGACTCTTTTCGCATTGCAAATAATGTGTTCCTTTTCTGTCTTTCTTTTCTTTTACATAATCTTCAAAAACAGCTGTATTCACACACACTCACTCATACAGGTTCCAATCCACTCTGGATCTCACTGATAACAGCTCTGCTAATGCCAATTATGACTTCGAAAATCCGATCAACTTAGCCGAAGACGAAGGTGAAGATGATTGCGAAGTGCCTGGCGAGCTTGCAAGACTGTTGCTTCAGGAAGAGAGGGCAATTCAACCCCATGAAGAGCCAGTGGAAACCATAAACCTGGGTACTGAAACAGATAGAAAAGAGGTAAAGATTGGTGCCAACCTAGAGCTCAGCGTGAAGCAACGGTTAACCAAGATGTTACACGACTACATGGAGATCTTTGCCTGGTCCTACGAAGACATGCCAGGGTTGGATACCGATATTGTGGTCCATCACTTGCCGACTAGAGAAGACTGCCCTCCAGTTAAACAAAAGGTTCGTCGGATGCGTCCAGAGATGTCCGAGAAGATTAAAGCCGAGGTCATGAAACAGTTTGATGCCGGGTTCCTTGCAGTGACTTCTTACCCTCAGTGGGTTGCTAATGTGGTGCCGGTACCTAAAAAGGACGGTAAGGTCAGAATGTGTGTTGATTACAGGGATCTAAACAGGGCCAGCCCCAAAGATGACTTCCCCTTACCTCACATTGACGTCCTCGTTGATAATACAGCCCAACACAAAGTATTCTCTTTCATGGATGGTTTTTCAGGCTACAATCAGATCAAGATGGCACCTGAAGACATGGAAAAGACTACATTTGTTACTCAGTGGGGCACCTTCTGTTACAAGGTCATGCCGTTCGGATTAAAGAATGCTGGGGCAACCTACCAGCGTGCCATGGTTGCCTTATTTCATGATATGATCCATCATGAGATCGAAGTGTATGTGGACGACATGATCGCTAGGTCCCAGACTGAGGAAGAGCATTTAGATCACCTGCAGAAGTTGTTTGACCGGTTGAAACTGTACAAGTTAAGATTGAACCCGAACAAGTGCACCTTCGGGGTAAGATCTGGGAAGTTGCTAGGCTTCGTGGTCAGTGATAAAGGTATTCAAGTGGACCCTGCTAAGGTCAAAGCTATTCAAGAGATGCCAGTTCCCAAGACAGAGAAGGAAGTCAGAGGCTTTTTAGGGCGCCTGAATTACATCGCTCGATTCATATCTCATCTGACTTCTACCTGTGAGCCCGTCTTCAAGCTGCTGAAGAAAGATCAGGTAGTACGTTGGAACGATGAATGTCAGGCTGCTTTCGACAGAATTAAAGAGTATCTCCAAGAACCACCTATCCTTATGCCACCGGTTGAAGGGAGACCTCTGATCCTATACCTAACAGTGCTAGACAACTCAATGGGGTGTGTGCTGGGGCAGCATGACGAGTCTGGCCGAAAAGAGCATGCCATTTATTACCTTAGCAAAAAGTTTACCGACTGTGAGACCCGATACTCACTGCTTGAGAAAACTTGCTGCGCTTTGGTATGGGCTGCTCGCCGGCTGAGACAGTATATGCTGACTCACACTACCTTGTTGATCTCGAAGATGGATCCGATAAAGTACATATTTGAAAAGCCTGCTCTGTCTGGGAGAATTGCAAGATGGCAAATGATCTTGACGGAATACGACATTCAGTATACAACCCAGAAAGCTATCAAGGGGAGTGTATTGGCAGACCACTTAGCTCATCAAGCTGTAGATGACTACCAATCAATGAACTTCGAGTTTCCGGATGAAAGCATCATGATTGTGACTGACTGTGAAGTACCTGGACCGGATGAAGGACCTGAGCCAGGATCCCGATGGTCTATGCACTTTGACGGAGCTTCCAATGCTTTGGGAAATGGTATCGGCGCCATAATCATATCTCCACAAGGTACTCATACTCCACTCACTGCCCGGCTATGTTTCAACTGTACCAACAACATGGCGGAGTATGAGGCGTGTATCATGGGTCTTCAAGCTGCGATCGACTTAAGGATCAAGTTCCTCAGTGTCTTCGGAGATTCCGCTCTAGTGATCAATCAGATCAACGGAGAGTGGGATACGAAACATCCAAACTTGATTCCTTACAGAGAATGTGTGTTGACCCTGATTCACCACTTCACAGAGATAACCTTCGAGCACTTTCCGAGAGAAGAGAATCAGTTAGCGGACGCGTTAGCTACAATGTCTTCAATGTTCAAGGTTAAATGGGATAATGAAGCTCCCCAGATTATCATTTGGAAACTGGATGAACCGGCATACTGTTGTGATCTCGAAGCTGAATTGGTAACTGAGAAGCCTTGGTATCATGAAGTGAAGAGATATCTGGAAGCTCAGGAATACCCTGAGGGTGCCTCTATCAATGATAAGAAATTCCTGAGACGGTTCGCAGCCAAGTTCTTCCTAAGCAACGGCATCTTGTACAAGAGGAATCATGATTCAACCTTACTGCGTTGTGTGGACAAGATTGAAGCAGAAAGAATCATGGAAGAGTTACATGAAGGGACCTTTGGTACGCACTCCAGTGGACATACTATGGCTAAGAAAATCCTACGGGCAGGATACTACTGGTCCACAATGGAAGCTGACTGCTACCAACACTCCAGGACATGCCACAAGTGCCAGATCTATGCAGATAAGGTGCATGTTCCTCCGGTTCCCTTGAATGTTCTGACTGCGCCTTGGCCATTTGCAATGTGGGGCATAGACATGATCGGCGAGATAAGACCTACGGCATCTAATGGACATCGCTTCATCTTAGTGGCGATTGACTATTTTACAAAATGGGTTGAGGCAGCATCCTATGCTACAGTAACCAAGACTGTGGTGGCACGGTTTATTCGACACAACCTGATTTGTCGATACGGCGTCCCTGAGCGAATAATTACAGACAACGGTACCAATCTGAACAATAAGATGATTGCTGAGCTCTGCGAACAGTTCAAGATACAGCACCACAATTCTTCTCCTTACAGACCGAAGATGAATGGGGCTGTAGAAGCAGCGAATAAGAACATCAAGAAGATCGTGCAGAAAATGACAGTAACCTACAAAGATTGGCACGAGATGTTACCGTTCGCTCTGCATGGGTACCGTACCTCAGCTAGGACGTCAACCGGGGCAACTCCCTTCTCTCTGGTTTATGGTATGGAGGCAGTCTTGCCGATCGAAGTGCAAATTCCCTCTCTCCGGATAATGAAGGATGCAAATCTGAACGAAGATGATTGGATCCAGACACGACTTGATCAACTCAATCTCATTGACGAAAAGAGACTTGCTGCTATCTGTCATGGTCAGACGTATCAGAAACGGATGATCAGGGCATTTAACAAAAAGGTCAGACCACAGGAATATCAAGTTGGGGATCTGGTTATCAAGAGAATCATCCTTCCTCAGATTGATCCAAGGGGCAAATGGACCCCTACGTACGAAGGGCCATTTGTGGTTAAGCATGTATTCTCAGGAGGAGCAATGATCTTAACCAACATGGATGGTGACGACCTTCCTCACCCCGCCAATGCAGACATAGTTAAAAAATACTACGCATAAAAAGAGACCCGCTAGGCTGACATGCCTAGGCAAAAATTAGGGCTTCCCGTCGAACCAAAAGGGTTCGGGCAAAATGTAGGGATGAAAATGAAAAAATCTGTACACCCGGCAAGTCGAAAACCTGAAAAGGCGGCTTGGGCAAAAATGGGTATCCCGGTGGACTGAAAACCCGAAAGGGCGGTCCAGGCAAAAATTAGGGATAAAGCGTAAAACTATGTCTCATTGATCACTTTGCATCCAGAATCCGGTATCTGCAACAAGCTCAAACGGCATCGATCAGTCAGCTTCACCTTCAACCAAGGTCATCAAGTGATGAGACGCTCGGAATTATAAAGGCAATAGCAGAGTTGAAACCCAGTGGATCATCCATCTTTCACACAGCTGTTTTATTTTTCTTTTATACAAAACTTGTATAAACTCTTTTGATCGGCGACGTACCTCTTACTAGGACGTCAGCCTCTTGTATACAAAACGCCTATTTTCAGGCCATTCAAAATCAATAAAAATATATCTTCAGTTAAATGTGCCAAGTGTTTTTCTTTTTTCTGTTTTGTTTTGCGAAGAACGTCCAAGGTTCAATTTGTGATGTATGCACTGACAATAATTTGCTAACTCATAAATATTTGCATATGAAACAAAGGAATTAATTACAGGTGACACTAGAAACAGGGGCAATAAAGAGTTGTCTGAGCAGTCCAATTGTTATATCCTTTAAGGTACCGAGGTAGGTTCAGCTAAAGAACACGGCCAAGTGTATCTCAATTCCCCAGGGAGTGGTTCAGTAAAACAATGCACTCTTCTCCAAGCAAATCATCAAATATCAAGAGAATTGAGTATCCTCCCGTAGATCTCAATACCTCCCCAGCAGCACGCATTCTTAACAAGCATCCCCGGCAGTCTTGATCTAAAGATTGTTCCCCGGCGGTATCTCAATATCCAAAGGAATCACTTCCCTGCATATCAAACTCCCCAGAAGAGTCCAACCCGATTTCCCCAGGAAAGTTGGAATTCATATCTCCCCAAGCAGCAAGCTTATCCCCAGTAGATTCTGGAAGCTTATCCCTCGTAGAGCACGAACGCGTCATCCCGGCTTGATTTAAAGAGTTATTTCCTTAACAGGATATAACTGGGTTATCCTCAGCCAAAAGCCACGGAAAGAGCGTCCTCGGCAAAATATCTTCCTACCCCCAGCGAAGTCTAGCAACACTTCCGACAACAACGGTATCCCCAGCGGAGTTATCTTCATCAATTCAGCAAAGCATCGCTATCCCCACAGAGTAGCACTCCCCAGCATGATCGCTAGAGTATCTTTTCTCCCGCAGAATTATTTCATTTGCCAAGTTTATTCCTCAACGGAGTTATCTTCTCTTACCGGTATTCTTGCAACGAATCATCCACAGCGGAAGCAAAATCTCTTCCTCAACATCAGCCCAGGATATGACTTCCCGGCACCCGTCAAGGATTTATTTTCCTAAACAAAAACATACATGAATCATCAACATACCTCATTATAGCATGCATGTACACATCATATCATATAAATCGTATCCATGTTTGCTTGATCCATATCATGCATCGCATATAACTGACCTCTACCTTTCAGGATGGGTGCAGTTAAAGTTCTCAAACATATTTCAAGGATTTCTCCAGTCCAGTTAAATCGACTCCAAACAGATTTTTCTGATAAAGACTCAGTAGATATTCTCTTATGGTCCCCTCTCCAACGGCGTGTGAGGTGGTAATTCCTTCTTCAGATGTTCCCCTCTCCGGCATGAGCGTGAGGTGATATTCTCTTATGGTCCCCTCTCCAATGGCGTGTGAGGCGGTAATTCCTTCTTCAGATGTTCCCCTCTCCGGCATGAGCGTGAGGTGATATTCTCTTATGGTCCCCTCTCCAGCGGCGTGTGAGGTGGTAATTCCTTCTTCAGATGTTCCCCTCTCCGGCATGAGCGTGAGGTGATATTCTCTTATGGTCCCCTCTCCAACGGCGTGTGAGGCGGTAATTCCTTCTTCAGATGTTTCCCTCTCCGGCATGAGCGTGAGGTGATATTCTCTTATGGTCCCCTCTCCAACGGCGTGTGAGGTGGTAATTCCTTCTTCAAATGTTTCCCTCTCCGGCATGAGCGTGAGGTGACATTTCCTTCCAGATTATAATTTCCTATAGTTCCCTCTCCAACGGTGAATGAGGTGACTCCCTTTGAGATTATAATATCCTTTGGTTCTCTTCCTGACACTACAAAGATGGTAATCCTCACCAAGATTTTCTCAACGAGCGTTGTTGAGGTTGAAATCATTCAGGATTCTCTTACCATCCTTGCTAAGGCAGTAACCATCCCTGGTTCATTCATCAGCGTTTGAAGCTCCAGACTCAGCTCCTGTAACCAATCAGGACATATCTATATCAAGCATCTAAAATCAGCTCCTGCGACGTGTCAGGTACTCATTTTTCTGTTTTGCAGGTATGCAGGTTCTCGCTAAGGAATCTCTTACGCAATCAGCATCCAGATGGCATCTATAAGCCCATCATCCTATCCAAGCAACATCCAAATGGCATCTATAAGCCCATTCCCTCATCATCATTGCTATTATGTGAGCGCAAATTTCTGGGCACTTTAGTGTTCAATCATCTTCTACCTTCGGATTACGAAAGGCACGTCAGCCAATCTGCACCCTCAGGTCTAAGAAGATTGAACAGGGGCAACTGTTGTACCCCAAAATTTGCCCTCCCATATTCATCAAGAATTGTCAAAGTCAAGGTCACAAAATGCCCCAAGGGTTGTGCAGCTCAACTGTCTCCTAGACAGTCAAAACTAGGGTTTGAGTTCTGGTCCAGCAAATGAACTTTCCAAAGGCCCAATCAAGTCTCATATGCCTATAAATGTGGTCAAGTATCCTCATGTCAAGTTTCAAGGCATTCAGCTCAAAATTGCACAGTCAAAACCCTAGATGGCACTACAGTCAACTGTAGGGGCAAAATGGTCATTTGACAGTCAAAAGTTCAAATTTTTGGTCAATATATCATTTTGAAGCCACAAACATCATTTGATCAATGCTTGATCATGATTTTCAAGATTTGGCTTAGAAATCATCAAAGATGCAAAAGTTGCTATATTTGGACAGCTGAAAAAGTCAACTGAAATTGACCAAGGCATAACTCTCACATGGATTATCAGAAAAATTCCATCCAAAGCTCATTTTGAAGAGAAAGACATTTCCTACAATTCATCTTCATGTTCCAAGTCCAAGAAATGCTCTCACAAAAAGTTATCAATTTCAACATTATAGGTCATTTTCAAAAGTCAACAAAAAGTGACTTTAAGTCAAAGGCCATAACTTGAGATTGGTAAATCAAAATGACATGGGACCAAAGGCATTGGTTAAAGGACTCAAAGACCTTTCCAAAATGTCCAAGAACATGTGAAAAGCTTAAAGATTGACCAAGTTATGCCTTGTGGAAGTTGGGAAATTTTTAGGAATTTTGAAAAGTCAACATTGATGCAAAAGGCCTAAAAATGCAAATGGGCCCATTTTTCTTCCAAATTTCTTCATGCCAAGCCTATGCACGACCACTAGGCCCAAGGGGAAGTATTCTCATATTTTTTTAATTATTTATTTGAATTAATATTAATTTATATTCATTTAAATCATTTTAATTCATGAAAAATATAAACCTTAACCTAAAAAATCTTTTTATGCATGCTTTAGACTCTATAACTCGTGCACATGCTAATAGGGAAGGATTTGATGCTAATTGATCAGATTTGGCACAAAAACCATGAAAAAATATTCAAAAAGATCTTGTAAAATCAAATATGTGAAAATCATCAATGCTTGAGATTTTGTGTAGTTTTGTTAACCTAAATCACTCTATACATACACAGCATCACAACCCTAAGCATCCAAGACTAAAAGCTGCGCATAAGAAGCCTTTAACAACTTGAAATTTTTGAGAAAAAAGTAAATTCTGAAAAGTATTCTAGGGGACGATTCAAGCCCTAACTTTGATCTCAATAGCTTCATTGGAGTGTCCTGAACGCGTGCCAACCCAAAACAGCCATCAAAACTCCTTGAAACGGTATCACAAAGTCAAACTGAACCAAGAAAATATTGAAATTGCATAGCACGATTTAAGCATCCTCTTGCATTTTTCTTTGTGGATTATTGTTTGTCATGATGTTTCTGTGCTAACCAATATGTTTGATTGTGTTTTTGAGCCACATATGCCAATTCACCATTAGAGAGGCCTAGGGTTCCGAAACTTCCAAATTGGGCGTTCTCAATTCTTGTAAAATTAGGACGTATCAATGCTATGATTGAAATCTACAGGTTGAGACGAAGAAGACAGGATGCTCGCGCTCAATTTATGAGCATCCATGACCTAATCGCTATTCTGGAAACACGCGTATATTGAGGGGGTTCAAAACCCCCGTTAAACGTTGTTATTTTTTTTAGGCAGGAAGAAACATGAAGAAGACGAATACATGGCATCATCTGAGTGGCCGTTTCAAATTTTGGCGCGCGTTCCAAGCGTGAATCCACTTTTCTTTCATATTAATTGTATTATATTATATGTTAATTAAATGCGCTTAGCTCAGCTGGCCAGGGGACAACGCTTGTGACCTCAAAGACCTGGGTTCAAATCCCAGGTCTTGCAATGCTCAATATTATTTTTCAATATTTGATTCTATACAGCACTAACGTCCAGATGTACCATATGCTTACCCTCTCAAGCCCCACACGTGTCCATCTCACTCAGATCCATGGCCAAGATTTAAGATGCACCATGTACCAGGTCAAAGCGCTGACATGTGATCCAGGAAAGTCAGCACGTTGCAAGCTTATTGGGCCAGGCCTCTCAAGTTTATACCTCCTTACTTGGGGCAGCACCCCACTCTGGTTCACTTTTCTTTTCTTTTATTATTTAAATTATTGTATTATTTATTTGTATTGTTTTAATTAATTAATTTTCTTTTTTACAAAAAATATAAAAACATTATAAAAATCAGAAAAATACAAAAAAATATAATATTTATTTTATAATAATTATTTTCATAAATAAATTAAAATGTAGATTATTTAGTGTAATTAGGTTTTCAACTTTAAATCCTTTTTAATAAAAATCCAAAAAAATGTAGAATTAGGTTAATTGCTATTTTTTATTCCTTTTAATATTTTTCCCCTTTTTTTCCACAATAATAATTATATTTATTTATTTATTTATTTTCCTATTTAAATTGTACATAAATGAATTAGGTTTAATTTAGGTCATATTTTAATTCTTTTCACAATAAATAAAAAATATTAGAATTAGGGTTTGCTTCTTAATTTAATTTTAATTAACCTTTTTTCATTAAATCTAAAAAACACAAAAATATCATTCTCATTT
The DNA here is from genome assembly GCA_948472305.1 of Vicia faba. Classification (NCBI taxonomy): domain Eukaryota; kingdom Viridiplantae; phylum Streptophyta; class Magnoliopsida; order Fabales; family Fabaceae; genus Vicia; species Vicia faba. Next base: position 1,510,933,418 of record OX451735.1, read on the forward strand.
AATTTTAATTTTTAAGTCCTTATTAATTTTAATTATTTGCAAAAAGGGGTCCAACGCCCTAGTTTCGTTTCAATTATTTAATTTGCGCATTTATCTTATGTCGTTTAATTATAATTATGTAATTGTCCCTAAGCCATGTAATTTAAACTTTTCGCACTTTATTTCTTCGCATTATTTATGTTTCCGCTAAATCGGGTCCGGTTTAATTTTGGCGATGTGGACCCGCGCGTTTGTAATAGCCTTAGAATTTACTTTCCCGCAAGTATTTTTTAACTGTTAACAAAAGCATGAAAGAATGTATGGACTTAAAATCAAGCGTAGATCACAACAAACATGACAAGACAAATATTAATGAAACTGACACACAAATTCGCACACACCACCCCTAGGGTACGCCTCACTGTTGCCTTTCGAAAGGTGGTCGTCGAGTAGAAGACGTCTTAGTAAGTCCTCATGATCCGGGAACCTGGCATGAGGGTAGCTTCTAAGGTGTCTTCCCATTGCTCTGGTGATCACCATGTCCCTACAAACTCGAATTGACCCGAACACCTCCAACGGTGGTGCTACCTACCCCTCAATGGTGGGATGGCACTACTTTAAAGGACATCTACACAGACGAATTCCTTAGGGTAGGTAGGTTCTCAAGGATACTTGCTCTAATCTCAAAGCGAAACAAAAAGACTTTTCACACTGACACATTTTCAAAAGCTTTCAAAGCAAATTTTTCAAACACTCTGACGTACGAGTCGAACTGAAATTTTTCAAAGAAACTTTGTTAACCCACATTGAAAAGCAAACAAACATTTTTGAAAACACATTGAGCAAGTATCTAAGAGCCCATGGATAACCATGGATAGAAAGGGTGCTAACACCTTCCCTTTCTATAACCTACCTCCCGAACCGAGAGCAATCTCTTAAAAGGAATTTTTCTGTGCTTTTGTCCTTTCCTATTGGAGAAAATAAAAGACGGTGGCGACTCTTGCTTCCGCGACATTTCGCGAACCAGCGTTAAACAGTCAGTTCCAGATCCACCGATCACAGTTCTCTACCTACATCTCTCGCCTAGCACTATTTATGGCCATGTGTTTTTCCTGTTTTTCCTATTTTTCATGAATTTTTCATGAGAGAAACTCCAACTCCCACTTTAAGATGGAACCATCTCGAACTTCATATAGGTGAAGTTCAATTTGTATCTATTTCTTGAGATATATATCCTCGATATATAACATCATTAAGAGTTTGAAAAACTCAACCCTTAATATGTAATAGTCAACATTGTCACAAAATGCTTTGCACAAACATCCAAATCAATGACTTGTTGTTACCCATTGAAACTTAGGTTAAGATTTGTTAAATTCATATTAGGTTGCTATCATTGGAGGAACCCTTATTCAAGGAGTTTCAATCTCATACCTTTTGAGGCAGTCTTTACTAAATCTCTTGCTAACGGCTTAGTAAATGGATAAGCTAAGTTATAGCTTGTTTGTATATATGTCAGTGAAATGATCATATCCTTATTCAATTTTATCACGAGAGAGTGTCTAAGACAAATGTACCTAGAATTTCCATTGTATACTTCACTGAATGCTCTAGCTAGGGTGGTTTAACTGTCACAATGTATCAACACTTTTGAAACATTTTCATAGCTAATGGAACCTCTAACAGAAGGTCCCTCAACCATTCTGCTTCTTATCCAGCAAACGCAAAAGCCACAAACTTTGATTCCATGGTTGAGAGGTAATGCATGTTTTTTTCTTACTCTTCCAAGAAATTTCACCTCTGGTTAATGTAAAGATCCACCTAGTTGTATATTTATAATCTCCAACACTCGATATCAAACTCACATTTATATATCCTTCTAGTTTGGCAGGAAAACTACCATAATGAAGGCCATTGGTTTTTGTCTTTAAAAGATAACTGAAAATCCTAGTTATGGTCTTCCAATGTTCATCATTTAGATTGCTCGTAAATCTACTCATCTTACTAACTAAAAATGATATGTCAAGTCATGTGCATTACATTATCACATTAGACATCCAATTGCACTTGCATATTCCAATTGGGCCACAATTATTCCATTGTTCTTTCGAAGTTTGACACTAGGATCGAATGAAGTGCTTACTTCCTTAAAGTTTAGGTTTTTGAACTTATCCAGAATTTTCTCAATATAATGTATTTCATTAAGTTCATAATCCCCACTATTTATTTTTACTTTGATCCCTAATATAGTGTCAACTAGCCCAAGATCTTTCATCTTGAATGTGGAAGTTATAAATCTCTTTGTTTCTAAGATTCCATTCATTTCATTTCTAATTATTAACATATCATCAACATATAGACACATAAATATTCCAATATTTCCATGCACCTTTGTGTACAAGCATTTTTCACAAGAATTTGGAATAAACCAATTTGAAAGTATGATGGAGTAAAACTTTTGATGCCATTGTTTTGTTGTTTGTTTCAAATCGTATAAGGACTTAACAAGTTTGCATACCTTTTGTTCATTTCTAGGAAGCATGCAACCTTCTGGTTGCTCCATGTATATTTTTTTTCATTGAGATCTCCATTTAGGAATATTGTTTTAACATTCGTTTGGTGAACAATAAGGGTTATTCAAGGAAGCTAGTGCAAACAATATTCTAATTGTCTTAGTTCTTTCTACAAGTGCGTATGTATCAAAGTAATTGACACCTTCCTTTTGTCTAAACCCTTTTGCTACTAATCTAGCCTTGTTGGTGTTTAATTTACCATTACTATTATATTTTTTTCTAAACACAAATTTGCATCCAATGGGTCTGGATCCCTTAAAAAGGTCGACAAGTTCCCAAGTATGGTTTGACAAAATTAAATCCATTTTGTCTTGGATAACATCCTTCCAAAAGGAAGTGTCCCTTTAAGCTACGACTTATTTATAGGTTTTAGGATCGTCCTCCACTTGAAGAATAATAGGAATCTTATGAACATTATTCTTGAAATTTCCTTCAACTAGATAAAAGGAAATAAGTTGAGAATCAATTTCATTTCCTCCTAGATTCTTAACTTTTCTGGCACTTTTGCTTATTCTAGGCTCAGGTTGTGTTTCAATAATCCACGAAGAATCTTTCTCATAAGATTCTTCATTAGTAGGATTCTCAGGTTTCTCATCCTTTGTGATAATATTTTTGAATAATTCCACATCTCGGGATTCAAGAATTACATTAGACTCCAGATTTAAAAGTCTATATGCTTCGTTGTTGGGTGCATATCCTATGAAAGCACGTTTGATCCCTCGAGGACCTAATTTAGTTATTTTGGGATCCATAATATTGTAATATGCTACACACTCCCACACTCTAAAATAACCAATATTTGGTGATCTTCCTTTCTATATCTCATATGGATAAATATCGGTTGCTTTCAAAGAAATCATGTTCATTATGTGACATGTGGGCAATAAATCTTCACCCCACAAATTAAATGGAAATTCAGAATGTATTAACATAACATTTATCATTTCTTTATATGTTCGATTCTTTCTCTCGCCCGGGCCATTTTGTTGTGGTGTACGAGGTGCGGAACATTCATGTAAAATTCCATATTCTTCACAATATGCATCAAATTCTGCAGAAAATTATTCACCGTCTCTATCACTTCTAAGTACTTTTATACTTTTAATTAATTGATTTTCTACTTCCGCTATATAAGTATTAAAGGCATTAAAAGCATCATCTCTCAGATGTCCTAAGATATGTCGAGACACCTTTCTCTGAACAAACACACTATAACAAGATAAGCGATAAAAAAAGTGTAGAAAAGTAAAGAAGAACACACAGGATTGTTAACACATTGCAATGTACAACTACATCTACTCTGGGGGCTACCAAGCCAGGGACGAAATCAACTAGATAGTATCAATTTGAAGCTAAACTTCCCCGTTTACAACTTCTCACTTAATCACCACCCTTGCTTAACTTCTACCTAAGACCCACCTAGGTATGAGACCCTTCTAAAATTCATTCCAATCACAGAATAGTGACTGAACAATTCTAAACACTTATAAAATAATAGAATTCGCACTTCAAAGATACACAATCATTCACTTCTTAAAATCTTTGGAATGACTGACAAAACTTACAACTCAAAATATAGTCCTACTGTTTTACCAAGATGCTAATCGAGAGGCTCACAATTAACATGTAAACCCTAATAAAAATACACACTATGTTCCACACTTGTACTAGGGTTGAAGCCTTATATTTATAACCTTCAATGTACTAGATTTGGGCTTCACATATGCAGCTTGATATGATAGAGGCGCTGCAGAATTATCTCCTCAAAGATAGGACACTGTTGTACCCCAAAATTTTCCCTCGCGCTTTTCCACAAGAAATCTCAGCTTCAGACATTTCCTGACTTTTCAAACTGGCTCAAGAATCGGACAAATGGACTTTTCTTGACAGTCAAGCAAAATTAGGGTTTTTACTGATTTTCAGAGCTCTGGATTGTTTCATACAGTTGGCTTAGGGTTTTGGTTGATTTTTGGTTCAATTTTGATCAGGCGAGCGTTATTTAGCATTTAATCAGGAATTAAGGTTTTATGGGCATATTCTCAGAAGAATTTAAATTCTACCGCACTTTGCAGTTTATTCCGAGATTCGGGTTAAAATTCGCGTTATCTTGATTTAATCAGTAAAGGAGGCAGTTGGTTTGAATTCACCAGTCAAAAGGGATGTGTGCAATGTGGAATTACAGTGTTTATGGCAAATCAGTGAAGAAGGAATGCGTTTGATCAGTCTATTTGGGTTAACTACTGTTTTATTTTGGATATTGGAAGAGACAGGTTTAATTGATCAATATTGATTTTATTTAAGTTATTTATTATTCTAAAATTGAATGATTGAAATTTATTTTTCAATTGTTTTAATTCAAAGAATTTTAAATAAATAAATAAACAATAAAGAAAATTAGAACTAATTGGATAATTTAGATTTTATTGATATTTGAATTATTTGTACAAATTGTTGTTTATAATTTAAATTACAAACAATAATATACATTAATTTAAATATTAAATAAAATAAAAAGCTATCCTATTTCTAATTCTTCATTCTTCACTTCGCTCCGGTGCTCCATTTTTATCTGCAAAAAGAAGAAGAAAAGTCAGAAAGCAGTTGAAATTAAAAGAGACAGTTAAAATTTGCTCATCATTAGAGGCCACTGACTGGGATCAGTTGACCCTCTCTGCAAATCACGGGATTTCTCCCGGTTCACAGAGAGGGAAGATTTTTATTCATGAATGCAAATGTCAAATGCATAAGTTCCAAAATTCAAGCTGCATAGAATCTCAAATCCAAAGTTCAAACTGTATAGTTCAAATCCAATTCCACTTTCCATCAAAAGCAAAAAGGCAATTTACTGTCAAAACAGAAAATCTATCCAAACTGTCAAAGAAGGATTTGAAAAAAGATGTCAATGCAAAGTCAGCACACAAAGCTGTCAAAAGAGAGATAAAGAAGATGCAGGAAATGTGTTATGCAAGCAAGACTTAATCATCATTTCCCAGCATAAAAGGGGCCCCTTCAGAAATAGTACAGAAAAATCATATAATAATATTAAGCTGTACTGAAAAATGAGAAGAAGAGAGATAAAGAGCATAGACAGGTTTTAGGCTTAGGAAAAAGACAGAAAAAGATATATACAAAAAGAGAACTCAGTTCAGCATAGCAAGGGAGAGAAAATATACAAACTGTCAAAAACCATCAAACATGCCCATCATCACATTGAAGACAGAAAAAACTCAAAAGGACTAAAACCTGCTGAGCTGAAGCCTCTAAGCTTCAAACTGATAACCTGCTAGGCCATCAAACAAGTTTCAAAGACTCAAAAACCTGCCTACTCATAAAGATACAAACCAAAGCATAAGCCTCAGCTGCAAAAGAGTGAACCTGCATCAAGCCTCACAATTTATCAAACACAAAAAAACTCAAACTTCATACCAGCACCTACCATAACCTGAAACACCTCAAACCCATCCAAAAAACCAGACTAAAACCCAACACAGTTCAGCAGGCAGTTCAGAGAGGAAGAAAAAGATACAAAGCAAGCTTTACCAAAAAACCTGTCTACTGATAAAGCACAAGCCTCAACAGAACCCAATCTACCAGCATAACAACCAAATAACCTCATACCTGTCTCAAGAACTACCAATACCCTGTCAAACTAAAACCCAACATACTGTCAATAACCAACATAACCCCTCAAGCCAAGTATCGGTCACAAACATAGCCTATCCTAAAAACCTCAGAAACCTGTCCAACTCCTAAGCCTCAGAGTTTTTTCTTTCCTCATCATAGGCGATACATAGCATCCAACTCAATAAAAGTATTCAAAGCAACATTTCAAGGCAAATCCATCAGGCCCTCAGTGTACACATCACTGGGCAATAAGGCAAGTTCACCTCAAAGCATCATATTCCAATCAATACATAGGCAACAGTGGCATAGAAGAAGAAGATAAAAAAGGTGAATCTTTTTGAAAGAGGTTCTCAGTATAAATCATCATCAAAAACATAGACAAGCAAAGCAACCATTCAACGAAAATTCAAGGCAACATATAGTAGAAAAAGAGAGATAAAGAAGTGAATTAGAAAGAAGGTTTTCAGGCAAATACAAATCATCATGAAACCCTCACACAGCAAGAGGTGAGAACGAAGATACCAGGGTCACCAAGGGCAAGCATCACCTTTCACGCCGTCCCGGCCTCCTAAAGCGTCACTCCTCCGCCTCTCCTCCATCTCCAAAGTCAGGTAGCCAATCTTCTCCCCCTTTCCTCTTCACCACATCATAATAGTACGAATTTAGGAGTCAGAACTCAAATTAAAACATGCAAATTCGTAAAAGAGAAAGGAAACGTAAAACACTAAAATCAAACCTTAAATCAAGAGGACGCGAAGCTTACGCCTTGGAGGGAAGAAAGGTCTGGAGGGCGACGCTGGTGGCCGGAGTGAGTTGCTCAGGAAGCTTGCAAGGATGAAGACGAACATGAACGGCGCGCCGCTTCTAACCCTAAGCGTTGTTCCCAAATGAACGATAATCCCTAACCCTAAATTTGTCTCAAGTTCAAATGGGCTTTGCCCATTCTGCACCCCCCAAAAAAAAGCCCATTAAGATTCTCACTTCTAACCAAACACATTTTAAATACTAACTTTTTTATATATATGTTATCTAAACATTTTATTTTCTTTACAAAAATCATTTTAATACAAAATATATTATTTTACATTCTTTAATATTAAAAATATAATTAAAACACTTTTATATGTATGTTTAATTCAATTAACTTGAAGACATTTTTAATACACATTGAAATACATTTGAACAAAATACTTTTTTTATCATATAATTAAAATTGAAAACTTTTTAGTTAACATACATATTTGTACATAATAATAGGAATACATTTTTTCTCTAATATTAAAATTCACAAACATTTGATTAAAATACATTTTTGTATATAAGCAAATAAAGATACATTTCTTAATTGAACTTGAACATTTAAGTTAAAACATTTTTCTTTTATACATATTTAAAATACACAAATCAAAGATTCCTTAAAATACATGTCTAGGTCAAAAAACCCTAATACGCATTAAATTCACATTTCGCCTGTAAATATCCACATACACAAATAATTACACATACTCATGTATATCTCACACTTACACTTACACCAATACATTCACATTGCCCTATACACATTTTTATCTTATATCTGTATATTCGATGTTTACATTTGATCACACATTCGATTTGGTTGTAACTTATTGGATACTATAAGTCTCATCCCCTTTTGTACATTTATACCCCCACTCCCGGACACTATTTTGTAATAGCGTAGATTTTATATTTCCGCACTTTACAGTTTTCCAATTATACCATGGTTAGACCTAGGGTTTGCATGTACATAAAATCAAACGCTAGATAACCTAATACAAGACAAATACATGTAATCAATACACAATCACACTTGCACCCCCTAGGGTAATCCCACATGTTGCCTTCCAAAAAGGGCCATGCTTGCACGTCGAGTATCTTTGGCAAAACAAAATCAAATGATCATAAGTCCCTCAAAGTGTTGCCTAAACGGAATGATCATAGTCCCTTCAGAACAAATTGCCAAAGACACTTGGCACCATTGAATCCATGGTCCATACGATGACCCGCGCCTGTCCCTTTCACTTCCTAAACGCAAGATTGTCTACCAATTTCAATGGTAGAACAAAAATTGTTAAAAGGGGTTAAAACATGACAAAAACCTTTGAGTACAATAGGGTAGACAAAACTCTTAGTTACTTGAGATCAAACTTGCAAAAACACTTGCTTTCTTTTCAAAAAAACCACAATCCACAACACTTTCAAACAAACTCTCAAAAACATTTGAAAACATCTTTTCGAAAAGATCCACACTTTTGTAAAACACTCAATCACGAGTCAAATACATTAGTTGCCTAAGACAAGGCATCTTTTTCCAAAACATTTTCAAAAAGCACCCACACACACACCATTTTCAAAGCAATCGAAAAACAAGGCAAGTGATCTAAAAAACCAAGTAACTAAGAGCCCATGGATAACCATGGATGAAAAGGGTGCTAATACCTTCCCTTTTCATAATCTACCCCCCGAACCCACGAAATATCTCAAAAGGTTTTGCTGTGCTTTTTTAACCTTTCCTTTAGGATAAAATAAAAAGTCGATGGCGACTCTTGCTCAACCGCACAAGTGCGAATACAAACGCAAAACACAAGTCAGTTCTCCCACCGTATCACAGAACTGGCGACTCTGTTGGGGAGTATTCCAAAAGTGGGGTTACCTTAGGGTTTAGATCACTTTTGTTTTCAATTGATTGCTTTGTTTGCTTTTACATTTGTGGGCTTTGTATCGGAGTTTTATAGATCCTAACCCGGATCTGGGGAAACCCTTTTAGGTAGAAACAAGGTTGTGAGGGAACTGTGCGGGGTATATCGACATGGTTGAAGCAGTCTGCTACGTTGATGTGGCACTTTGGTGTGTACCGGTAACCCTTGAGTTTAGTCAAGGAGAGTACGGGGCCGCCGCGTGGTGTCGTGAAGCATCAACTGACCTTAGGAACCTTAATCGAACCATCTTGGCCTTTTTAGGGTAGTGAGATAACTGACTTTGGTGCAGTCCGAGGTTGGTTGATACTCGATGCTACACTCAATTGAGGGTTGCTTTCCTGGAATATTTCGGTCGCCAGTTCAGTGGCTAAATCGAAACGATGAACAATGAAAGCAATCCAGTGACGTTGGGACCTCTAGAACCCGGTTACTTTTGGTAGGACAGGTTTTAACCAACAAACTGAAAGAGGGTAGTACCTGAACCTCATGCAAGCCTAAACCTAAGGCCTTGTGTGCTTTGTGTGAATATGTTTGCCTGTATATACACTTGCCTGCTTAGGCATACATGTACATAACATCATGACATCATACCATAGCATTTTCAATAACCATTTCAAGGATCTCAAGGGTTCTGTTGATGCAGGATTACGTTGAACCAGACGTCTATCAAGGGGCGAGAGGTCTCTCCTCTAACCAATCCAGTCAAAGTTCAAGTACAACAACTTGAATCAGTGGCTATGACCCACTCGACATGGTGAGCTTGATTCTCGTGGAAGGACATCCACCGATACAAAGTTCTCCAATCAAAGATCAAGTACAACAACTTGAATCAGTGGCTATGACCCACTCGACATGGTGAGCTTGATTCTCGTGGAAGGACGTCCACCGGTGCAGAGATCTCCAATCCATGAGCAGGGTTCAACCTCTAGCATTTTCTTGTGTTTACCCCAAGAGATCCTTGAAAGCATGCATCCACATATCATGCATTTCATTTTGACCATCTTTCCTTTTTCAGGTTTCCTTACTCTCCTACTGTTTATTTCAGCAAGAGATGGCTCTAGAAAGGTCTGTCAAAGACATCCAAGACCAGACTGTTCAGCTGCAGGAGATGTTCCTGAACTTTTCTCTGGGGCAAGAAGAGATGAAAGCTCTCCTCACCAAGGTCTTGGGGAGTTCCAACAATGCCAGGAGTGATTAGATTGCGGAGCTGCAGTTTGATCTGACAACACTGAGGACTCAAATGATGGGACAGTTGGTGGGCCAGATGGCTCTCATCCAAGACCTATCTCAAAGACAAGAGGAACTCAGAGTTCTTGTCCGCCAACTGCTTCCAAACAACCAACTGGGGCAAACATCTGAGGTCGAAGAGCAAGTCACCGCTCAGCCTCCCTCCACTCAAGAAGACAAGGGGAAAGCTCCTTTACTTGCTTCAGGGTCACAAACCCATCAACAACCTCGCCATCGTCAACGGGACAATCGGCGTAAGCAAGAAAAGTCGGGAAGACAGTTTACGGAGACTGAAATACCATCATTCTTCATACTGAAGCGCCTGCTGGAGGTCGATTTGCTCAACTTAAAGGACCCTCCTCAGAAGCTCAATATCTCCTCTCCTCACTTTAATCCCGACGCATTCTATGTTTACCACTCCTACAGCCCGGGACACAGTACCAACGACTGTTGGGCCTTGAAGAACAAGATTCAAGATTTGATTGACATTGGGGTGCTGGAATTCATGCCAGACGGCGAGATGAAGATCTTCCGTTAAAGGGTTCTCCGCTTGAAGTGACGAAGCTCAAGCTGAAAGACTTTTGCTTCTTGCTGAATTTTCAAAGTTGTAATTTCTTTTGCTGTCAAAACAATTATCTGTTGATGATAAACTCTGTTTTCATTAATGCATTGCATATGTTTGTCTTGAATTCATCCATTCGTTTCTCTACTCTTATGCTTTTCTTTATGATATTTGACTCTTGATAAAAAGCTGCAAGCCTTTAAAGGGAGGATGACGAAACAATACCGTGATCTTATACAGTATGCTTTTGAACAGACCTTGCTAATGATGTATAGGCATTTCTTTCAATTCCCAAACACTGGAGTTATAAGGAAGTTAATCCCTAGTCAACCCCTTCGAGCCAAAGAAGTAGGAGTTTTTTGTTTTAAACAATCGAAACCTTTGATATAAACCTGGGGCAGGGTAGTATCTCAGTTAATTCAAAAGAAAATGCGCATTGAAGTCGCAAACTCTCAGTTCGTAACACAACGAACGACATCGAAAAAGAAAGTATTCCCTTGGAATCAAAAGACAAGGGTGGTTCCCTATCACATAGACAGTCAATCTCTCAAAAGAGAGAAGCCCACTGAGCCAAAACCTATAAAGGAGGCTTAAGAAAGCTGGGGCATCCCGCTGACAGTAATCCCGAAAACGATAACAGTCAGGCAAAAGTTAGGGATAACAAATCAAAATCAAAATAGTGAGGTCATTACAAAATCCTCAACAACATGAAAAGTGTTGGAAAAGAAAAAGGAGATGATGACTGTCTCCCAAAATTCAACTGGTGAACCATCGCCTAAAAGTCGTTCCAAACTCAAAACAGAGTGCGACGCACAATTAACTGAGCTTAGGTTGAAGAACATCACGAAGAGCGGGTGGGTACAAATATACTTTGAGCCTTTATCCTTTGTTTCTTAAACCGTGAACCAGGCCACGTTACAACCCTTCAAAAGTCCTAATTGAAGCATGGGTTAGTTCAAAAGCATACTGTTACAAAAGGTATCCTGACTCCTGTAGGGCTTTGCTCTAAATCTTGTGTTAACTTGTCTTATGAAAAGTTTTCTGCTAAAAACGCATGTTTCAAAACTTCGAGACAAACATAAACCTTGCATTGCTTGAATATCACTGTCTGCATTTGACCCTTTTGTTTGACAGCGAAGAGGTTCATACAGCGAATGTTCGGAAGAACGAAAACTCTCTCAGTAAGTCAAAATCACTTCAAGAGGATAACACTTCCATCAAATCCCCAATCAACAAGGGGCATGACATGTCAAAATTCAATTAACCTGGGACAGTCCAGTCAAGGTCCAACAGATCTTTCAAAGTTCAATTAACCTAGGGCAGTCCAGTCAAGGTCCAACAGATCTTTCAAAGTTCAATTAACCTGGGGCAGTCCAGCCAAGATTTCAAGAAATCTCTCAATATGCAGAGTAACCTGATTCAAGATTCCTTCATCACCACTTGGGGCATTCGAATGTCAAAAGTGTTCAACAAATCAACTACAACGTTTCCAGACTCGATTCCTGTACCTAGCCAGGGAACGTCTGAAGAGTTTGAAGATTCGATTCCTGTATCCAGCCAGGGCATATCTGTTGACGACTATTTCCAGATTCGACTCCTGTATCTAGCCATGGCACATCTGTTGACCACATTTCCAGACTCGATTCCTGTACCTAGCCAGGGCACGTCTGAAGAGTTTGAAGATTCGATTCCTGTATCCAGCCAGGGCATATCTGTTGACGACTATTTCCAGATTCGACTCCTGTATCCAGCCAGGGCATATCTATCAACTATTACCTTTCCAGATTCGATTCCTGTATCCAGCCAGGGCATGTCTGAAGAATTCCAGATCAACACCTGTAACAACCCAGGAAACATCTGTGAACGACCGATGTTAGACCAACACCTGTAATAAGCCAGGAATTTGTCTACATCACCACTTAGGGCATTCGAATGTCAAAAGTGTTCAAAACCCGATGCAGTTTTACACAAGCTCATCATCAGGAAGCCCTACACCGGTTCCTCTTCAAGACTTCTGAAACAGTTTATGGATTCTTCCCAACAACGGATGTTGATCTATCAGCTTGTTCAGATACACCTTTGAATTTAGTTTACGGACGCTTCCCAACAACGGACGCGGCTCTATTGCTGATTCAGTCTCAAGATTTCTGAAAACAGTTTACGGATTCTTCCCAACAACGGATGTCAATCTACCAACTTGTTCAGACTCTTCTCAACCGTTGAAATCAGTTTACGGACGCTTCCCAACAACGGACGCGGCTCTATTGCTGATTCAACTTCAAGATTTCTGAAAATAGCTCACGGGTTCTCCAAGTAAACGGATGTTAACCTATCACTTGTTCAGATTCTTCTCAAGACTTCTGAAAACAGTTCATAGATTCTTCCCAAGTAACGGATGTTAATCTATCAGCTTGTTCAGATGCAACCTCTGAAATTAGTTTACGGACGCTTCCCAACAACGAACGCGGATCTATTGCTGATTCAACTTCAAGATTTCTGAAAATAGTTCACGGGTTCTCCAAGTAAACGGAGGTTAACCTATCGCTTGTTCAGATTCTTCTCAAGCTAACCACCACGGAAGATCGCGCTCGCCAAAATTCTCCCTATCCCCAGCGGAGTTCATCAAAATCCCCAGCCAGAGAATCCTCCGGAATTCAATTTCCCTTAGAGTTTAAGCTTCAGTATCCCCAGCGGAGCCAGACTTTTTGAACCTTCTCCCCACAGAGTTTTGGGAAGGCAAATCTTGAGTTCCCCAGTGAAGTCTCCAGAGTTACTTCCCATCAAGCTGACGATTCTCAAATCTGGTCTTCCCAGCATGAGCCTACTAGTTTGGAACTCCCCAGTAGAGGTCATCAGGAGTTCTCTTCTCCAGCGACAGCCAAGGATTTATTTTCCCCGGCAGCAGTCAAGATGCTTTTATCTTCAGCCATCTCGGATTCATTTATCTTCGGCAAGATTAGCTCATCAGCTTACATGCGCATCCATCACATTCATAAATATTAATGTCACAGGCATTGCGTCATGCATCATAACATTGCATACAACTAACCCTTTGCCTTTTCAGGTAAGATCAGTCGACAGACACAGATCATCTCCCGAGATTCATCCAGAAATAGTTCAGATGTGACCCAGACACGGCGACATTCTGATACTTATTCCAGATTCATTCAGACGCATCATCAAGAAACCCTACACCGGTTCCTCTTCAACTTCAAGACTTCTGAAACAAGTTTACGGATTCTTCCCAACAACGGATGTCAATCTACCGACTTATTCAGACTCTTCGCAACTTCTGAAACAAGTTTACGGATTCTTCCCAACAACGGATGTCAATCTACCGACTTATTCAGACTCTTCGCAACTTCTGAAAACAGTTTACGGATTCTTCCCTACAACGGATGTCAATCTAACAACTGATTCAGACTCTTCTCAACTTTTGAAGACAGTTTACAGATTCTTCCCTACAACGGATGTCAATCTACCAACTGATTCAGACTCTTCTCAATTTTTGAAAATAGTTTACGGACGCTTCCCAACAAAGGATGTTGCTCTATTGCTTATTCAATCTCAACTCCTGAAATAGTTTACAGATTCTCCAGACATGGACGTCAATCCGTTGCTTGTTCGGACCCCGATTCAGAGATGTTCCGAAACATGGATGCCCTTCTGATACTTGTCCACTCACCATTGACATACAGTTCAACATGTCCAGATGGCATCTATAAGCCCATCCTCCTACCAGCAGTCGCCGAATGGCATCTGTAAGCCCATTCCTAGATGGCATCTCTAAGCCCATCCCCTGACAAAATTCTCTCGCACCAGATGGCATCTTTAAGCCCATCACCAAATGGCATCTTTAAGCCCATCACCAAATGGCATCTTTAAGCCCATTCACCTCCACCATCACATCGACGAGCGCAAATTTTCTGGGCACATTAGTGTCCAATCTCCTTTTACCTTCAAGTCGCGAAAGGCAAACTTGCCAATCTAACTCTTCAGGTCCAAGAAGATTGAACAGGGGCAACTGTTGTACCCCAAAATTTGCCCTCGCGCTTTTCCACAAGAAATCTCAGCTTCAGACATTTCCTGACTTTTCAAACTGGCTCAAGAATCGGACAAATGGACTTTTCTTGACAGTCAAGCAAAATTAGGGTTTTTACTGATTTTCAGAGCTCTGGATTGTTTCATACAGTTGGCTTAGGGTTTTGGTTGATTTTTGGTTCAATTTTGATCAGGCGAGCGTTATTTAGCATTTAATCAGGAATTAAGGTTTTATGGGCATATTCTCAGAAGAATTTAAATTCTACCGCACTTTGCAGTTTATTCCGAGATTCGGGTTAAAATTCGCGTTATCTTGATTTAATCAGTAAAGGAGGCAGTTGGTTTGAATTCACCAGTCAAAAGGGATGTGTGCAATGTGGAATTACAGTGTTTATGGCAAATCAGTGAAGAAGGAATGCGTTTGATCAGTCTATTTGGGTTAACTACTGTTTTATTTTGGATATTGGAAGAGACAGGTTTAATTGATCAATATTGATTTTATTTAAGTTATTTATTATTCTAAAATTGAATGATTGAAATTTATTTTTCAATTGTTTTAATTCAAAGAATTTTAAATAAATAAATAAACAATAAAGAAAATTAGAACTAATTGGATAATTTAGATTTTATTGATATTTGAATTATTTGTACAAATTGTTGTTTATAATTTAAATTACAAACAATAATATACATTAATTTAAATATTAAATAAAATAAAAAGCTATCCTATTTATAATTCTTCATTCTTCACTTCGCTCCGGTGCTCCATTTTTATCTGCAAAAAGAAGAAGAAAAGTCAGAAAGCAGTTGAAATTAAAAGAGACAGTTAAAATTTGCTCATCATTAGAGGCCACTGACTGGGATCAGTTGACCCTCTCTGCAAATCACGGGATTTCTCCCGGTTCACAGAGAGGGAAGATTTTTATTCATGAATGCAAATGTCAAATGCATAAGTTCCAAAATTCAAGCTGCATAGAATCTCAAATCCAAAGTTCAAACTGTATAGTTCAAATCCAATTCCACTTTCCATCAAAAGCAAAAAGGCAATTTACTGTCAAAACAGAAAATCTATCCAAACTGTCAAAGAAGGATTTGAAAAAAGATGTCAATGCAAAGTCAGCACACAAAGCTGTCAAAAGAGAGATAAAGAAGATGCAGGAAATGTGTTATGCAAGCAAGACTTAATCATCATTTCCCAGCATAAAAGGGGCCCCTTCAGAAATAGTACAGAAAAATCATATAATAATATTAAGCTGTACTGAAAAATGAGAAGAAGAGAGATAAAGAGCATAGACAGGTTTTAGGCTTAGGAAAAAGACAGAAAAAGATATATACAAAAAGAGAACTCAGTTCAGCATAGCAAGGGAGAGAAAATATACAAACTGTCAAAAACCATCAAACATGCCCATCATCACATTGAAGACAGAAAAAACTCAAAAGGACTAAAACCTGCTGAGCTGAAGCCTCTAAGCTTCAAACTGATAACCTGCTAGGCCATCAAACAAGTTTCAAAGACTCAAAAACCTGCCTACTCATAAAGATACAAACCAAAGCATAAGCCTCAGCTGCAAAAGAGTGAACCTGCATCAAGCCTCACAATTTATCAAACACAAAAAAACTCAAACTTCATACCAGCACCTACCATAACCTGAAACACCTCAAACCCATCCATAAAACCAGACTAAAACCCAACACAGTTCAGCAGGCAGTTCAGAGAGGAAGAAAAGATACAAAGCAAGCTTTACCAAAAAACCTGTCTACTGATAAAGCACAAGCCTCAACAGAACCCAATCTACCAGCATAACAACCAAATAACCTCATACCTGTCTCAAGAACTACCAATACCCTGTCAAACTAAAACCCAACATACTGTCAATAACCAACATAACCCCTCAAGCCAAGTATCGGTCACAAACATAGCCTATCCTAAAAACCTCAGAAACCTGTCCAACTCCTAAGCCTCAGAGTTTTTTCTTTCCTCATCATAGGCGATACATAGCATCCAACTCAACAAAAGTATTCAAAGCAACATTTCAAGGCAAATCCATCAGGCCCTCAGTGTACACATAACTGGGCAATAAGGCAAGTTCGTCTCAAAGCATCATATTCCAATCAATACATAGGCAACAGTGGCATAGAAGAAGAAGATAAAAAAGGTGAATCTTTTTGAAAGAGGTTCTCAGTATAAATCATCATCAAAAACATAGACACGCAAAGCAACCATTCAACGAAAATTCAAGGCAACATATAGTAGAAAAAGAGAGATAAAGAAGTGAATTAGAAAGAAGGTTTTCAGGCAAATACAAATCATCATGAAACCCTCACACAGCAAGAGGTGAGAACGAAGATACCAGGGTCACCAAGGGCAAGCATCACCTTTCACGCCGTCCCGGCCTCCTAAAGCGTCACTCCTCCGCCTCTCCTCCATCTCCAAAGTCAGGTAGCCAATCTTCTCCCCCTTTCCTCTTCACCACATCATAATAGTACGAATTTAGGAGTCAGAACTCAAATTAAAACACGCAAATTCGTAAAAGAGAAAGGAAACGTAAAACACTAAAATCAAACCTTAAATCAAGAGGAGGCGAAGCTTACGCCTTGGAGGGAAGAAAGGTCTGGAGGGCGACGCTGGTGGCCGGAGTGAGTTGCTCAGGAAGCTTGCAAGGATGAAGACGAACATGAACGGCGCGCCGCTGCTAACCCTAAGCGTTGTTCCCAAATGAACGATAATACCTAACCCTAAATTTGTCTCAAGTTCAAATGGGCTTTGCCCGTTCTGCACCCCCAAAAAAAAAGCCCATTAAGATTCTCACTTCTAACCAAACACATTTTAAATACTAACTTTTTTATATATATGTTATCTAAACATTTTATTTTCTTTACAAAAATCATTTTAATACAAAATATATTATTTTACATTCTTTAATATTAACAATATAATTAAAACACTTTTATATGTATGTTTAATTCAATTAACTTGAAGACATTTTTAATACACATTGAAATACATTTGAACAAAATACTTTTTTTATCATATAATTAAAATTGAAAACTTTTTAGTTAACATACATATTTGTACATAATAATAGGAATACATTTTTTCTCTAATATTAAAATTCACAAACATTTGATTAAAATACATTTTTGTATATAAGCAAATAAAGATACATTTCTTAATTGAACTTGAACATTTAAGTTAAAACATTTTTCTTTTATACATATTAAAAATACACAAATCAAAGATTCCTTAAAATACATGTCTAGGTCAAAAAACCCTAATACGCATTAAATTCACATTTCGCCTGTAAATATCCACATACACAAATAATTACACATACTCATGTATATCTCACACTTACACTTACACCAATACATTCACATTGCCCTATACACATTTTTATCTTATATCTGTATATTCGATGTTTACATTTGATCACACATTCGATTTGGTTGTAACTTATTGGATACTATAAGTCTCATCCCCTTTTGTACATTTATACCCCCACTCCCGGACACTATTTTGTAATAGCGTAGATTTTATATTTCCGCACTTTACAGTTTTCCAATTATACCATGGTTAGACCTAGGGTTTGCATGTACATAAAATCAAACGCTAGATAACCTAATACAAGAAAAATACATGTAATCAATACACAATCACACTTGCACCCCCTAGGGTAATCCCACATGTTGCCTTCCAAAAAGGGCCATGCTTGCACGTCGAGTATCTTTGGCAAAACAAAATCAAATGATCATAAGTCCCTCAAAGTGTTGCCTAAACGGAATGATCATAGTCCCTTCAGAACAAATTGCCAAAGACACTTGGCACCATTGCATCCATGGTCCATACGATGACCCGCGTCTGTCCCTTTCACTTCCTAAACGCAAGATTGTCTACCAATTTCAATGGTAGAACAAAAATTGTTAAAAGGGGTTAAAACATGACAAAAACCTTTGAGTACAATAGGGTAGACAAAACTCTTAGTTACTTGAGATCAAACTTGCAAAAACACTTGCTTTCTTTTCAAAAAAACCACAATCCACAACACTTTCAAACAAACTCTCAAAAACATTTGAAAACATCTTTTCGAAAAGATCCACACTTTTGTAAAACACTCAATCACGAGTCAAATACATTAGTTGCCTAAGACAAGGCATCTTTTTCCAAAACATTTTCAAAAAGCACCCACACACACACCATTTTCAAAGCAATCGAAAAACAAGGCAAGTGATCTAAAAAACCAAGTAACTAAGAGCCCATGGATAACCATGGATGAAAAGGGTGCTAATACCTTCCCTTTTCATAATCTACCCCCCGAACCCACGAAATATCTCAAAAGGTTTTTGCTGTGCTTTTTTAACCTTTCCTTTAGGATAAAATAAAAAGTCGGTGGCGACTCTTGCTCAACCGCACAAGTGCGAATACAAACGCAAAACACAAGTCAGTTCTCCCACCGTATCACAGACACCAATCATTAGTTTCCTAAATTATATCCATAATTAGAAACTAACAATTTTCCTCGAAATTAGCTTGAATCTTTTTAATATTCAACCTGTGCGCCACATAGGATAGCATAGTATTTACAGAATATTATGCACTTGTAACAAACTAAAATATCCAACAGTCCAGCTGTACAAAATCTGGATGTCAAAAGAAACTACATAGGACATCACATTCGACATGTTGCTCCGGTTAATAAAACATCTTATTTCAACATTTCTATGCTAAGTTAGTTTTACCAAACATAATGCCAACAAAAAATAGAATTAACAATCTCCCCCTTTGGCTTATTTTGCCTAAAACAACTTAGTAAATCTTCCACACATAAATAGCAAAACAACTCTGAAAAATACAGCTCTATATAAATACCGAATTCTCAACATGTTAGGACATAATGTCTGACAAATATTCACAACATTCCAGTCCATAACACAAAACCTGCTAAACCAGCTAAGAACCCCTTCAGAGAACAACACTTTTATTACTGCATAGTACACCCAGGATGAAGGACGAAAGTCTTGAAGTCATTTGGTGTACACAAGAAAAAAGATAAACTACATCATCAAGAACAACCAAGCTACTCCACCTCAAACTTAGAACCAATTCTTGATACAAAATCTCAGAAGAATTTTCCTGAACAATCAAGATGATGACTCAAGGGAGCAGACTCCAATTTCGGGTAACTCAGAACACAAGACACAATTGTGTTCATAACTCATATCACAAGACACACAAAAAAATTGAGAAACAAAGATTAGACTCAAATCCCATATACAACATCCTTTCAACAAAAAAACGAGAACAAACGCTAGACCTCCAAGAAGAATAGAAACATAACCATTCTCCCTCTTTTTAGCCAAAACAAAATGACAAACATATCCACCACAAAACCAAACCCAAATCGTACGCACCCAAACCTGGACAAAAACCATAAGAACTTCTTTGAGGTTAACTAAAAAAACAAGATGACAGAAAGAAAGAGATGATTTATTTAAATACTTGAGTTGTTACTACGGAATAATGGTCTTGGTCAATGAGAGCATTACATGAGGAAGATAACTGCACACAAAAAATGTCCACCGTCAAAGTCAGTTTTGAAGACTTTTATTGACTCTAGACTGATCCTCCTGGAAATGATAGTTCCAATAAATGTGTGTGCACGTGACACACTTCCTCTTTACACGCACATGATTATATCGTACAAAATACTTCCTTGTTATTATCAAAAAGAAACATGTCCTAAACAATATCCTGACATCCAGTCAAACATTGTCTACTTTCCAAAAGAAACTTTCTTCAGCCAAGAGATGTCCAGTAACCATCTATAGACACACATGTTATGAAGCATAAACATAATCCCTTCCACTGGACTCTAAGCTTACTCCTTTCAGCCAGAAGTAGTAAAACATACCAAGATGTCAAGACATCACGTGATATTTTCTCATTCATCAACCAACACATCCATTGAGACTAACTTGCAGAGGAGAACAAATTGAACACATGATTCAATCAATCATATGCACATGATTAGAGCCATGCATATCCTTCAACACACTTGTTGAAAACATACACATATTGTATCTGGGTACTCTAGCTCCTTGAACGAAAATTCAGGCATCCAACACATATGAATGGCCAAAACATTTCATATAGAAACTTTCTTTTCCACCACAATGATCAACCATTATCCCTTGCTTTGGACAGTTAATTCTCCCCCTGAAGAAGAAAACCCAATACACAATAAACTCCAAGACAACACGTCAATATGAGCTTCCCAAGTTCATACATTAGGAAAGATATCATAACATTTGGTAGGACATCATTCACACGCACACATGCTACCATCAGTAGTAGTAACAGATACATATTATAGTTTTGGGAATAAGACAACCTTGATCATATTCAGGTAATCTCTAGAGTTATTCTGATCACTAATGAGATGAAAGCTTGTGGAGAAACCCTTTATGAACAAGTAATCATGGAGAATGTATTAAGATCTTTAACTTCTCAGTTTGATTACATTGTGGTAGCAATTGAATATTATAAATATCTAAGCACCATGAGAGTTGAAGAGCTGTAAAGTAGTCTAGAGGCGCATGAGTTGCGTATGACTGAGAAAACTTCTGAGAGGGGAGTAGAGCAACAACCTCTGGAAGCAACTTCTGGTAATAAGTATCAGAAGCAGACTTGGTCAGAAGCCAGAAAGAAGACTAATGGTGGTCAGAGGTCAGAAGCTTTAACCTCTGATAGGCAGAAGAATGTCCAGAAGAGAAATGAGAATTCTTACAAGAAGAATGTCCAGTGTTACTGTTGCAAGAACTTTGGTAACTGTGCCAAAGACTGTTGGTCAAATAAAGAAAGGAAGTCAAAAGAAGAAAATATAGCCAGAAGAGAGTCTGGCAATGAACCTGTGCTATTGTTAGCTTCTGGATCTGATGATATGAATTTATCAGAATGGTGGTATATGGACACATGGTGTTCAAACCATCTTACAGGAAAGAAGAAATGGTTTGTTGATTTTGACTCTGGGAAGAGTACAAAGATTAGATGTGTTGATGATAAATATCTCAATGCAGAATATATGGGAAATGTCATAGTCATTCTAAACAATGGGAGAGTAGTAGTGATCCAGAATGTATGGTATGTACCTGACATGAAAAGAAATTTGATGAGTGTGGGACAACTGATTGAGAAAGGTTTTTCAGTTACCATGAAGGAAAATCTTTTGAAGTTGTATGACTGTAATCAGAAGCTGATTATAGAGTTAGAACAGGGAAAAACAGAACATTCATGGTGAATGTTAGAACTGCAGACTCTGAATGTCTTAGTGTACCAAGTTTTGTCAAGGAAATTGAGCAGTGGCACAGAATATTTGGTCATCTAAATTTCAGAAGTTTAGAGCATATGAAATCAAAGAAGCAGGTACATGGAATTCCTACAATCAAGAATCCTGGGAAGTCATGCAAGTTGTGCATGGAAGGGAAGCAACCAAGATTTCCATTTACGTTAGAAGTGGCTCCAAGAGTGAAGTATGCCTTGAGAGTAGTGCATTCTGATGTGTGTGGTCCATTTCCAGTAGCATCGATTGGAGGGAATAAATACTTTGTGTCATTTTTTGATGATTTCACTAGAATGACATGGGTATCGCTCATAAAGTTCTAACACGAGGTGTTTGCTGAATTCAAGAATTTCAGAATGAAGGTTAAGAATCAGAGTGGCCAGACTCTGAAGATTCTTAGAACTGATGGTGGTGGTGAGTATAAATCCATAGAGTTCAGAAGGTTCTGTGAGGAGAATGCAATTGAGCATAAGTTACTGCTCCCTATACTCCTCAACACAATGGTCTTGCTGAAAGAAGAAATCGTACATTGCTTGATATGGTGAGAAGCATGCTGAAAGAGAAGAAGCTTCCTCATACTTTGTGGGGAGAAGTTGTTGCCACTGCATGTTATGTGCTCAACAGATGTCCAATGAAGAAGATGAAGGAAATAGTTCCTATTCAGAAGTGGACTGGAGAAAACAAAAGTGTTAGTCATCTGAAGGTATTTGGTTATGTATGTTACAAACATGTCCCATAAGCCAAAAGATAAAAGTTGGATGATAGAAGTAAAGTAATGTTACTGGTGGGGTACCACACTACAGGTTCATACAAACTTTAGTGTCCACAAACTAACAAAGCTGAGTTCAGTAGAGACGTCTTTGTAAATTAATCAGAAGTTTGGAATTGGGAAAAGTCTCATTCTGACTCTAATGAGAGAACTCCTGAAGAAAAGTCAGAAACACATATTTCTGAAGCTGGTAAAGAATTTGACTCTGAAGACGGTTCTGATGGTGACTCTGACTCTGAAGTAGATTTAGAAGTTGAATATGATTCTGATTCTAACTCCGATGGTGATTCAGACTCTGGAATTTTCCAGACTCTGAACACAGTCACGGTTCTGGAGAAAGTCCAATTTCTGAAGCAAGAGCTTCGGAAGGGGAAAGTTTTGGTGTTCGAGGTTTTGAAGATCAAGTTAAGAGGCAACAAAGAGTTAGAAGCATCCTAAGAAGATTTGCAGAGTTTGACATGCTACAAGACACAGAAGTAGACTTCGAAGGAGAAGTTATTCAGTGTGCAATATTAGTAGACTCTGAACCCGTGAGTACGGAAGAGGCTCTTAAGCAGTAATTCTGGTTGCAGGCCATTAAAGAAGAACTTGATGTTATAGAGAAAAACAAGACTTGGAAGCTGACAGAACTTCCAAAAGGTAAGAAAGCCATCAACGTCAGATGGGTTTTCAAGCAGAAGCTAAACTAGACAGATCAATTTGCAAACACAAATCAAGATTAGTAGAAAGAGGTTTTCTACAGAAGCCTAGGCTGCATTACTCTGAAGTGTTTGCACCTGTAGTGAGACATGAGACAATCAGACTAGTGATTACAATAGTTGCTAACAGGAGTTGGCCTCTGATGCAATTATATGTAAAATATGTATTTATGAATGGTCCATTATAAGAAGAGGTACACGTGTCACAACCTCCTAAATTTAAGAAAAAGAATCAGGAAGAGATGGTGTTCAGATTACACAAAGCCTTGTATGGATTGAAACAAGTGCCCAGAGCCTGGAATCTGAAGATTGATTCATTTGTCAAGGAACAAGAGTTTCAGAAGTGTGAGATGGAGTATGGTGTTTATGTTCAGCATACTTCAGATAGAAATATGATTATGGTATGTTTGTATGTTGATGACATATTTCTAATAGGAAGTTTTGAATAAGAGATAGCTAAGTTCAAGAAGGTTCTGATGAATGAGTTTGAGATGACAGATCTTGGGAAAATGAGTTACTTTATAGGGATGGAGTTTATGTACTCTGAGAAAGGAATCATTTTGCATCATATGAAGTATGAACTTGAGCTTCTGAAGAGATTAAAGTTGGAGAATTGCAATATTGCTATCACGCCTGCTGATATGAATCAGAAGTTAGACTCTAATTCTGATGGAGAGGATGTGGATGTTATAACCTTCAAACAATTGGTTGGTTCTACGAGGTGTTTGTGTAATACCAAATCTGATATTTGTTATGCAGTTGGAACAGTTAGCAGATTTATGAGTAAACCAAAGTGGTCTCATTACCAAGTTGTTGTCAGGATTCTGAGGTATGTGAAGGGAACTCTGAAATATGGAGTGTCATTTCCTTTCGGAAGAATGACCGAATCAGAACTTTTGAGTTATTCACTCTGATTGGTATGGAGACAGAGTTGACTGAAGAAGTACTTCTGGGTACTTATTCAAATTTTTGGGAGGTCTTGTTTCTTGGTGTTCCAAGAAGCAACCTATTGTTCCACTGTCAATCTGTGAAGCTGATTATATTGCAGGCGCTCTGACTGCATGCCAAGCTATGTGGATTCTGAACATGCTGTACGATCTGAAGATCGAGGTAAACAAGCCTCTGAAGTTGATGATTGATAACAAGTCTGCAATCAATCTTGCCAAGAACCCACTGCTGCATGGGAGAAGTAAGCATATTGAGACCAAGTATCACTTTCTGAGGAATCAAGTTCATAGTGGAATATTAGAAGTTGTGAGTTGTAACACCCAGAAGCAGTTGGCGGACGTTCTAACAAAGACTACCAAGACTGATCAATTTCTTTGTTTGAGAGATGGAATTGGTGTTGTTAGTTTTGTGTAAATATAAATTAAGTGATGGTGTTGGAAATAATTATATTTTAGGAATGTCTTGTTGACTAAGTCTGTTAGAGGGTATTTTAGTATTTTACTGTATTCTATTGTGTATAAATATCCTAGTAGTAGGTAGGTCAATGTATTCATTATTCATTATTTTGTAGCCGTCATTTAATATATTCTTTTTATTTTGTATCTCTCATTTATGCACCAACAGTGAGTTATTCAAAAAATTCACAAACGTATCTTTCTACACAGATATTTCAATACATCAAAATATATCAAATAAGACATCTTTATTAAAGTTTAGTAATTAAATTCTGAAAGGGGATATTGATCCATTCTTTATATATACTATTTCATATGTGCATTTAGTATTTATCAATTGAAAACTTATCTTCAACGTGAGTATTTTCTATCTTTCTATGGCGCTGGTCAAGATACCTAGTACAAATTGAACTAAAAACTAAAAACAATATTTTTTCAAGGATCAATAAATTAACATCCAACGCAAAAACAAAGACGTGTAAAGTTATATTCTGCTGATAGTCGAATCCTACGTATATTCATAAACTACGCAATAAATTAGTTGCCTCATGATTACAAAAAACATTATTTTAGTAGTTGCATAAAGATATAAAGGATAAGAATTAGTAAAATATAAAGAGCATAAATTGAATAATCCAAAGTGTTAGGTATGACTTTCCATGATACCTTTTCTGCATTGCCAAACTTTCAACAACAGTTAATCCAGTGACAACTAGCCAGCATTTTCTTTCGAGAAACCGTAAGGTGGCATTCTGGCAGTTATTGTAAATATATAACTCTTATCCAAATGGGGAATGCATCATAAACAAAGATATACACGAGGTTGGATTGTGTTGTTTACAAATATATAGAAAATCTGCATCAAACAAGACATACCGATATTGTATAAAATGTGAAATGCGCTTTTAATTTAAGGAAATTGACGAATGTACTTCATGCGGATGTAGTTTATTAATTTACTTACTTTAGAAAAACACTCTTTTAGGACATGTTTCCTTAATCTACTTTTGTTTTGGATTATATGTAAACTTGATTCTCTAACTTTAATATTGTTAATCCTTACAAATGAATTTGACGACCAAATATAAAATTCAAGATAAATCTTTTTCGATTTTAAAATGAGTGATTTAGGACTTTAAATTTTAGTTTTGAAAAACTATTTATAAATCAATTTTATAGAATAATTTTGAAGTAAAAAATAAAATAAAACATGTTTGACAATCTTGTTGGATGAAAATTCATAATTTAAGTGATAGTAACTGAATACTAGAGCCAGTTGAAAAGCATTTTTAAGAGCCTGAAAAATTTGTTTTGTATTGTGATAATCGATTATGTAAACGCCTTAATTAGTTACATTTATTTGTTATTGTTTTTGTTATACTAGTGGTAACCGGTTAACCATTTGTGTTAAACGGTTACACATAAGAAAATTTATTTTTTTGTTGTTGTTGTTTAGTGATTATTGTATGTTCCAATCATTTTGTAACACTTGTATAAATGTCTTGGTGACATCTCATCTCAATAGTAAGGCATAAAATCATTCTCACCCTCTCTCTCTAATTCTCTTATTCTCTCACTATCTTTTTCACCACAAACATTAAATCTTCATTAATTTAGCAATTGTGTGATTGTATGTTCTAACATTTTATATCAGTGTCTGGTTATGATTCATAAACTGCTGTGCAAAGATGAATATTGTCTTCAATGATAGAGTTCCTACAAACCTACCAATAATTGAATCAAAAAATTACGACAAATGGTGCAATCAAATGAAAGTGTTGTTTGGCTACAAAGTTGTTCTTAAAGTGATCAAAAATGGAGTAACTCCTCTTGTCGCAGATACAACTGCTGCACAAAAGACTGCATTCAAGGAAGAAAAGAAGAAATATAACAAGGCGCTGGTTTTAATCCATTTTTACGTGGATGATGACAACTTTGAGAAAGTTGGCGATTGCGAATCGAAAAATCAAGCATGGGAAATCTTGTGAAAGACATATGCAGGGGCTGATAAGACAAAGGTGTCGAGGTTACAAACTCACAAACAACAATTTGAATTGATTTAAATGAAAGAGAATGAGGCAATCAACAATTACGTAACGCGAATTACGTGATTGGTGAACCAAGTTAAGTCTTGCAAAGAAGCTGTTTCGGAGAAGAATGTTGTGTAAAAAGTCTTGTGTTATTTGACACCAATATTTGACAACATTGTAGTGGTAATTGAAGAGTCGGGAGATCTTTCGACGTTGATCAAAAGGAGCTTCAAAGCTCTCTTGAGGATCGTGAGCAAATGATGGATAACATGAGTAATAACAAGACAAAGGCGGAGATCGCGTTGCAAACACGGCTCAATGAGAAGCGTAAGAAGTCGAAAGGAAAATGGTTCATGAAGAGTAAAGGGGATTTTTAGAATTTTGGTGGAAACGGGTCCCAAAACTCAAAGAGTTTGATTTGTTAAAGGGGTGAGAGATGTTGCAACAAACATGGTGGTTAAGGCAACTTTAGAGGTGACAAGAAATTTGACAAGAGTAAGGTACAATGCTTTAATTTTCAAAAACTTTGTCATTTCGCAAGATATTATAATATGAAATAGAGGTAATTTCAAGGAGATGAGGCCAAGGTTGCTAGACAATATGTGGATGATGATAACACACTCTTGGTGATGATCACACATAGAGAATGCAGCAACAATAAGTGTCAGGCAGCAACAACAGTAGTTTCGGGAATGCTATAGAAACATTTGATGAAGAAAATGTTATGGTGACTGTGAGAGAATGAGTCCAACGCAACAAAGAATGGTACTTGGATTTTGGTTTTTCTACGCATATGACAGGTAGGAATGATTGGTTTGTCAAAATCAATCAAGCCACGAAGAATAAAGTGAAATTCTCGGATGACATTACTTTAGCGGCCGATGGGGTCAGTGATGTTTTGATTATGACGAGGGATGATGGGAATTCCTTGATCAAAATTGTATTGTACATTCCTGGAATCAAATGTAACTTTGTAAGTATTGGCCAATTTCTTGAGAAAGGTTATAAGATCTGCATGGAAGACAAGACACTGCGTGTTATGGAAAAAAAATGAGGTTTTAGTACTTAAAGCTCCTATGGATTCCAATGGAACTTTCAAGATTGAGTTGAAAGTGACTGAGCATAGGTGTCTTTCTACAATGGCAAGTCAAGATGAGTGGTTGTGGCACTATTGTCTTGGGCATCACAGTTTTAGAGATATCAATATGTTGCAACGAAACGGTATAGTAACCAGGTTGTCATCTGTGATCGGTGGGAATGAGAACTGACTGTTTTGGAATGCTGGTTCACGTTTTGCGTTTGTTTTCGCAAAATGTCGCGGTGAGCAAGAGTCGCCACCATCTTTTATTTTATTCAACAAGGAAACGACAAAATCATAGAAAAATTCCTTTTTGAGATTGTTTCTCGGGTTCGGGAGGTAGATTATAGAAAGGGAAGGTGTTAGCACCCTTTCTATCCGTGGTTATCCACGGGCTCTTAGGTACTTGCTCATTGTGTTTTCAAAAGTTTGCTTTTCTTTGTGTTTGTGGGTTTGAAAAGGGTTTTTGTTTTGAAGAGAGTGTAAGTGCGAAAAGTTTTGTTTTTGTTTTCAAAAGAGAAAGTACTTAAAAGCATCTACCTACTCAAAAAGGAATTAAACTGTGCAAATGTCCTTTAGACAGTGCTATCCCACTATTGAGGAGTAAGTAGCACCGTCGTTGGAGTTTTTCGGGTCAATTCGATTAAGGGACGTGTGGTCACTAAAGCAATGTTAGGACGCCTTAGCGGTAACCCTAATGTTTTAGATCATTTTATCTGAGGCAACCGTTTCGAGGCAACTTATGATCTTTGGACAAGAGGGCGACCTCTAAAACACCCTATACTCAATGACCGATGTTCGAGGCAACCAAGTGAGGCGTACCTTAAGAGAGGCATGTGCAAGTGTATTATTTTTCAGTTATATTATCTTTGTACATATTATGGTGAGCTACGGTTGATTTCAAATTAAAGGTTAATCTTGTCATGCATCACCTATTTACTAACAAGCATATAAAAGTAATAAAGTGCGAAAAGATAAAATCCTACACTATTACAACCATATTGAATTGCATGAAAATATAAAGGCAAAAATAAAATAAAAAACAAGAAAAATGAGGGTCTTTCGACCCAGGCAGCAACACTCTTCGATTCTGCACTTTCTGGCTTTCTTCAATTTGGCCTGAGAAGGGTGAAGGTGTGACTTTCGACTGAGGCCTCACGGTCAGTTTGTTGTGCTTTTCGATTGGGACCAGCAGGACATCATGTTGTGCCTTTCGATTGGGACCAGCAGGACAACATGTTGTGCCTTTCAATTGGGACCAGCAGGACAGCATGTTGTGCCTCTCGATTGGGACCAGCAGGACAGCATGTTGTGCCTTTCGATTGGGACCAGCAGGACAGCATGTTGTGCCTTTCGACTGGGCCTGGAACCAGTATAAGATGCAATCTACCTTTCTGCCTCCTTCGACTGGGCCTGGAATCAGTTAGGAAGCCGGAGGCTTCGTTTCATATTCCTGTCTCCTGTTAACTTAGTTTGAAATATTAAATAGCAAAGTGGCCTAAGGCCACGCTATCATTACCTCAGGGCCAGGTTAATTCTTAAAGCATCCATAACTAACCAAAGAACCAAACCAAAAAAGGGCAGCAATAAAAACAAACTAAAGGGTGGAAATGAAAAAAGTAACAAACAATATGTATATATTTGAAACGAAAAGGAAGCTTATTCACATGTTATGCTAGAAATGAAAGGTTCAAGGTTAAGAATGACTTACCTTGCTTGAGACTGGAACGTGGGCTGGGCCTTTACGTGGTTTCCTTGAATGCTTCTGGATTCGAAGAGAGGAACCAGGGGTTGTGTCTTTGATACTGGATTCGAAAGAGAAGAACAAATGTGAGGTTCTTCCTACTGGATTCGAAGGGTAGCAAGGTACAGGGACGTTTCAGATTCTAAGGGGGTAAGTGTTTGGATTCTGGATATGTGTTTTGATTCTGGATATGTGTTTGGAGTGTTCAAGAAAATTTGGTGTTCTTGAGAATTTTTCTGAAGATTCTGGATATGTGTTTGGAGTATTCAAGTGTTTGAGAGTTTTAGAGAATTTTCTGCAGATTCTTTCGACTGGCCAAAAGGTCCTCCTTGAACATGTTGTGAAGCCTTGTATTTATAGGCAGAGTTGGCTGAAGCTTTTGGAGGGAAAACAAAATGTTTTGAACAATTTGGGTAAATTGGTCTTTGCAGCCTCTGAGGAACAGTGCTTTATGCTATTTCGGTGCAAGAATGGAGCAGTGTCTCAGGACTGCTGTGTAGCAGTTCTGGCCAGTGTACCATGCCTGAACTGGGCAGCAAGCATCTTTGACTATTTCATCCTTTCATTTTGATCCTCCTTCGACCAGATTCTTCTTCCAACATACTGTTTGTCTTTCGAATAAATCACCTTTTTGCATCATTTGAAGGGGCCAAATGTATGCTTTGAATGGACTTGCAAGAAGGGAGCCATATGCCCATTCGAAAGAGGCATGCAGGAGGCAAAATGTCCAGACTCGAAAGTGGCATACAAGGGGAAAGATGTCCAGATTCGAAAGAGGCATACAGGGGGCAAAATGTCCAGATTCGAAAGAGGCATACAGGCAGCATGCTTGGTGAATCGAAATAGGCTTGCAGGAAGTAAACTTGTCCAGTCGAAACAGGCTTGCAGGCAGTAAACTTGTCCAGTCGAAACAGGCTTGCAGGCAGCACTTGTCCAGGTCGAAGTAGGCTTGCAGGCAGCAAATTTGTTGAATCGAAGTAGGCTTCTTTGCAGGGGCATGTGTGGAATTCTACCTTGTAAATCTTGGCTAACACGCAGGAAAGAGGCTATATGGCCAAGTGAAATATTTGCACTAAGAGAATACAACATTCAAACGAAATCCAATATCCCAAGAAATGAACTTGCCAAAAAGGAGTCCAGCGCCCAATCGAATGATGCAAGCCAAGCTTGTGTCGAAAGAGGTCAAAAGGCCAATCGAAGGATGCAAGCCAAGCTTGTATCGAAAGAGGCCAAAAGGCCAATCGAAGGATGCTGATCGAAAGAGGCCTAAAGGCCAATCGAAAGAGCTGAAACGAAAGACACTTGTATTTCCCCAAATTTTGTCAAAATCATATTTTTATCTGTTTTCTTTTAACTTTGGTACTGGAAAATCCCAATGCACTTGTTCAAGCTTGAACTTTGAGAATCCTTGTGAGAAAAACCTTGAAGAATGAGAGGGCAAATTTTGGGGTACAATAGTTGCCCCTGTTCAATTTTCTTAAACCTGAGGATATAGATTGGCTTTCGAGCCTTTCGTGATCCGAAGCTGGAAGATAATTGAACACTAGAGTGCCCAAAAATTTGCACTCGCATGGTGTAGTATCAGCATTGTGATGTCGGGAATAGGCTTACAGATGCCATTTGGAGAGATGATGGATAGTTGTTGGAGATGGGCTTAAAGATGCCATCCAAAAGTGATTGTTGAATTGTTTGAGCTGGTCGAGTAGATAGTTGTCCTGGCAGGTTTCAGGTATTAATCTCTGACCTGAGAAAGAAAGATAGTTTTCCTGGCTCGCTACAGGTATTGTGATGTCGGGAATGGGCTTTCAGATGCCATTTGGAGATTGTTGGTAGGTGGTTTTGTCTTTGTTGACGGGTTGTCTCAATTGACAGGTTGTCTCTATTGACGGGTTGTCTCTATTGACTGGTTGTCTCCATTGACGGGTTGTCTCCTCTGATGGGGTGTCTCCTTTGACGAGTTGTCTCCATTGACAGGTTGTCTCTATTGACGGGTTATCTTCATTGACAGGTTGTATCTATTGAGAGGTTGTCTCAATTGATAGGGTGTCTCCTTTGACGGGTTGTCTCCATTGACAGGTTGCGCCTCAGAAAAATCTTTAGGAATCAATTTAACTGATTTTGTCTCCATTGACATGCTTCGCCTCAGAAAATTCTTTAGGAATCGATTTAACTGATTTTGTCTCCATTGACTGGCTTCGCCCCAGAAAAATCTTTAGGAATCGATTTAACTAATTTTGTCTCCATTGACTGGCTTCGCCTCAAAAAAATCTTTAGGAATCGATTTAACTGATTTTGTCTCCATTGACTGGCTTCGCCTCAGAAAAATCTTTAGGAATCGATTTAACTGATTTTGTCTCCATTGACTGGCTTCGCCTCAGAAAAATCTTTAGGAATCGATTTAACTGATTTTGTCTCCATTGACATGATTGAGAATTTAACTGCATCTTTCCTGAAAGGTAAAGGTCAGTCATATGCAATGCATGATATGGATCAAGCAATGATGTTCTCAACATAAATGAGATTGTATGGTATGATGCGTATATGCATGTATCATGATGTATGGAAATGTGATGTTTTAGTTGGGGAAAATAAATCCCGAACGACTGCTGGAGAGTAGGGTTGAATTCTTCGTTTCCACTGGGGATGATGAACGTAGATGATTGCAAGAATAAACCTGCAGGAGAGGATGACTCCATTGGGGAATAAACTGATGAAAAGATTACTCTGCGGGGAATTACTCTGTGGGGAAGAGATACTTTGCTGAGATTTTAATGACAAACTCCGCTGGGGATTCCGTTGATAAGCTCTGTTGGGGATTTTGATGATGAACTCCGCTGGGGATAGAAAGAACTTCGCTGGGGATAGAAAGAACTTCGTTGGGGATGATCTTTCAGTTGCAACTCGCTGAGGATAACCCAGTTAGACTCTTGTGGGGATAACCTCTGAATTTGGCTGAGGAGTCTTATTTGTGCTTCGCAGGGGCTAAGCTTCCAGAGTCTACTGGGGAGGATGATTCAACTCCATTGGGGAAGCTTTTTTAGACTGCGCTGGGGAAATGACTCCACTGTGGTACTTTGTATTCCACCGGCGAACATTCTTATATTCTGTTGAGGAATATTAAGACTACCGAGGATGCTCTTTACGCTTGCTGGAGAATATCTTTATACTCTGCTGGGGAATATTAAGACCTTCTGGGGATACCCAACCTTTTTAGGGTTGATGGTAGACCAACTCTGCTTGGGGAGAGTATTGCTGATTTGTTCATAGTTGCAAGTTTCAGCTGAGAGAGCTATCATTACTGTCTTACTCTGCGGGAAGTGAAAGTATCGTAGCCATATTCTTCAGCTGAATATATACCTTGGTACCTGGTGGACAAAGCAACTAGACTGCTCAGACAATTCTTATTTCCCCTACTTCTGATATCACCCGTAATTTGTCCTTTGTTTCGTATGTAAATATTTATGAGTAGCAATTAATGTCAGATGCATATATCAAAAATGAACATTGGACGTTCTTTGCAAAACAAAACAGATAAAGGAAAAAACAGTTTGAAATTTGTTTGAAAATGAATTTGTATTGATTTGGAAGTTTGGCCTGTAAATAGGCGTTTTGTACAAGAGGCTGACATCCTAGTAAGAGAATGCCGCCGAACCAAATAGAATTTATACAATTTGTGAAAAGAAAACAAAACAGCTATGTGAATAGTCCCACTGGGTTCCAGCTCTGCTATTGCCTTTATATCTTCAAGCATCTCATCACTTTGCTGCTTAGTTGAAGATGAATCTGATTGACTGGTGTCGTCTGAGCCTGATAGTTGATACCGAAGTCCGGATGCGAGGTGCTCCAATGAGACATAGAGTTATGCTTTAATCCCTAACTTTTTCCTGGACCGCCCTTTCGGGTTTTCAGTCCACCGAGATACCCATTTTTGCCCAAGCCGCCTTTTCAGGTTTTCGACTTGTCGGGTGTACAGATTTTTTTTATTTTCATCCCTTATTTTTGCCCGAACCCTTTTGGTTCGCCGGGAAGCCCTTATTTTTGCCTAGGCCAGTCAACCTAGTGGGTCTTTGATTATGCGTAGTATCTTTTTACTATGTCTGCATTGACGGGGTGAGGAAGGTCGTCACCATCCATGGTGGTTAGAATCATCGCTCCTCCTGAGAAGATGTTCTTAACCACAAATGGCCCTTCGTAAGTAGGGGTCCATTTGCCCCTGGGATCACCTTGAGGTACAATAATGCGCTTGATTACCAGGTCCCCAACTTGATACTCTTGTCGTCTGACTTTCTTGTTAAATGCCTTGATCATTCGTTTTTGGTACGTCTGACCATGACAAATAGCAGTAAGTCTATTTTCGTTGATTAGATTCAATTGATCAAGTCGGGTCCGGATCCAGTCATCTTCGCTCAAACCTGCATCCTTCATGATCCGAAGAGAGGGTATCTAAACTTCAATAGGAAACACTGCCTCCATACCATAAACCAAGGAATAGGGTGTTGCCCCTGTTGACGTTCGTGTTGAGGTACGCTACCCATGAAGAGAAAATGGTAACATCTCGTGCCAGTCTTTATAAGTCACTGTCATCTTCTGCACAATCTTCTTAATGTTCTTATTTGCCACTTCGACAACCCCATTCATCTTCGGCCAGTAGGGAGAAGAGTTGTGGTGTTGTATCTTGAATTGCTCGCAGAGCTCAGTGATCATTTTGTTATTAAGATTGGTACCATTGTCCGTAATGATCCTCTCTGGTACACCGTATCGACAGATCAGGTTGTGCCGAATGAACCATGCCACGATGTTATTGGTTACTGTAGCAAAAGAAGCTGCTTCAACCCACTTCGTAAAGTAATCAATCACTACCAGGATGAAACGATGCCCGTTGGATACCGTAGGTCTGATCTCGCCGATAATATCAATGCCCCACATTGCAAAAGGACAAGGTGTTGTCAAAACATTCAGAGGGACTGGAGGAATATGCACCTTATCAGCATAGACCTGGCACTTATGACATGTCCGAGAATGCTGATAACAGTCGGCCTCCATTGTGGACCAGTAATATCCTGCCCGGAGGATTTTCTTTGCCATGGTATGTCCACTGGAATGAGTTCCGAAGGTACCTTCATGCAGCTCTGCCATGATCCTTTATGCTTCAATCTTATCCATACAACGCAGTAAGGTTGAATCATGGTTACGTTTGTAAAGAATGCCATTGCTGATGAAGAACTTTGTCGCAAACCTTCTCAGAAACTTCTTGTCATTAACAGATGCACCCTTGGGGTATTCTTGAGCTTCAAGGTATCTCTTCACCTCATGATACAAGGGATTTTCTGTTACCTCTTCAGTCTCGAGATCACAACAATGTGCAGGTTCATCCAATTTCCAAATAATGATCCGGGGGGCCTCTTTGTCCCATTTGACTTTGAACATAGAAGACATCGTAGCTAACGCGTTCGCCAACTGATTCTCTTCTCTCGGGAAGTGTTCAAAGGTTATCTCCTCAAAGTGGGGAAGCAACATCAACACATACTCCTTGTAAGGAATAAGATTTGGGTGTTTCGTATCCCACTCTCCTTTGATCTGACTGATTACGAGAGCGGAATCTCCGAAGACACTCAGAAACTTAATCCTTAGGTTAATTGCTGCTCGAAGAACCATGATGCAGGCTTCATACTCCGCCATGTTGTTGGTGCAGTTGAAACATAATCGGGCGGTAAATGAAGTATGAGAGCCTTCAGGAGATATGATCACAGCGCCAATTCCATTACCCAAAGCGTTCGAAGCTCCATCGAAGTACATAGACCATCGGGATCCCTCCTCAGGTCCTTCATCCGGTCCAGGTGTCTCACAATCAGTCACTACCATGATATTCTCGTCTGGAAATTCAAAGTTCATAGACTGGTAATCATCCACTGCCTGATGTGCCAAATGGTCTGCCACTACACTTCCCTTGATTGCTTTTTGAGTCGTGTACTGGATGTCATACTCAGTCAAGATCATCTACCATCTTGCTATTCTTCTGGACAAGGCAGGCTTTTCGAAGATATACTTGATTGGATCCATCTTTGAAATCAACAGGGTAGTGTGAGTCAACATATACTGTCTTAGCCGGCGAGCCTCCCATGCCAAAGCACAACAAGTTTTCTCAAGTAGTGACTATCGGGTCTCACAGTCGGTAAAATTTTTGCTAAGGTAATAAATAGCATGCTCTTTTCGGCCAGACTCGTCATGCTGCCCCAACACACACCCCATTGAATTGTCAAGTACTGTCAAGTATAGGATCAGAGGTCTCCCTTCAACTGGTGGCATTAGGATGGGTGGCTCCTGGAGATACTCTTTGATTCTTTCGAAAGCGGCCTGGCATTCATCGTTCCAACGTATCACTTGATCTTTCTTCAGCAGCTTGAAGATTGGCTCACAAGTAGAAGTTAGGTGCGAGATGAATCGAGCAATGTAGTTCAGTCTCCCTAGAAAGCCTCTGACTTCTTTCTCTGTCTTGGGAGCTGGCATTTCTTGTATGGCTTTCACCTTGGCAGGGTCCACTTGAATGCCATTGTCGCTTACAACGAAACCTAGCAGTTTGCCAGACCTCACCCCAAAGGTGCACTTGTTCGGGTTCAATCTCAGCTTGTACAACTTTAGCCTGTCAAACAGCTTTTGTAGATGGTCAAGGTGTTCCTCCTCAGTTTGGGACCTCGCAATCATATCGTCGACGTATACTTCAATCTCATGATGGATCATGTCATGAAATAAAGCAAACATGGCACGCTGATATGTTGCCCCAGCATTCTTCAACCCAAAAGGCATGACCTTGTAACAAAAGGTACCCCACTGAGTAACAAAAGTGGTCTTTTCCATGTCTTCAGGAGCCATCCTGATTTGATTATAACCGGAGAAACCATCCATAAAGGAGAATACCTTGTGCTGAGCAGTATTGTCAACCAGAACGTCGATGTGAGGCAGAGGGAAGTCATCCTTAAGGCTTGCCCTATTCAAATCCCTGTAGTCAACACACATTCGGACTTTACCATCTTTCTTCGGTACCGGAACCACATTGGCAACCCACTGAGGGTAAGAAGTCACTGCTAGAAAACCGGCATCAAACTGCTTCATAACTTCAGCCTTGATTTTCTCAGACATCTCTGGGCGCATTCGGCGAACCTTCTGTTTTACCGGAGGGCAGTCTTCCTTGGTAGGCAGGCGATGAACCACAATGTCAGTATCCAACCCAGGCATATCTTCATAAGACCAGGCAAAGATCTCAATGTAGTCATGCAGCATCTGAATCAACCGTTGTTTCACACTAAGCTCCAGATTTGCATCGATCTTGATTTCCTTCTTGTCTGTCTCGGTACCCAGATTTACCGTTTCCACTGACTCTTCATATGGTTGAATGGCCCTCTCTTCTTGGAGTAGCAGTCTTTCAAGTTCACCAGGCACTTCGCAATCATCTTCACCTTCGTCTTCGGCTAAGTTGATCGGATTTTCGAAGTCATAACCATCAGTAGCAGAGTCGTTACCAGTGAGATCCAGAGTGGATGGAGACCTGTATAGGTGAGTGTGTGTAAAAATAGTTGTTTTGCAATATATAATAAAGAAAAACAAAGAGCGCAAAATGCAAAAAACGTCCAATGCTTTTATTAATGATATATGAAAATGGCACACAAAAGCCCTCACAAATGAAACCACGGTGCCCCGGGTAAGACACCGGGCCATAAAGTTTCAAAGCATTGTCTGTTACAAATTCAAAACAAAGAGTTCATTACTGGGTAACAAAAGTAATAGGGATGAAGTCCTTTGCCATCCAGTTGCTTGGTCCACCCTTGGTCGTAGGATAGATCTAGCTGTCGAATTCAGACTCCTCCACATTATCTTCAATGGCATTTACTCCCGAGTTGCTGATGAACACAGGAGGTCTTCCCATCCTTGCACTATGAATAGCCCTTTGAGCTTCTGCCGTGAAACCTAAACCAAACTTGTTAGTCTTCTGAGTGAAATCAAGAAGTCGGCCCCAGTTTGAATACTCACCCTTCTCAATAACAGCTCGGGCGTCCTTTAAGGAAGCGATCTTCATAGGAGAATCTTCAACCACAGTCTCAGTTGATGCCAGTGTCTGAGGAACCTCTTAAAAGTGCTGAAATGGGGTTTCAATGAATTCCCTATCCATCTCCACGTATCTGAATGAGTTGAGGTGGCTGGCCATATACTCTTCCTCCCATTGTACCGTCACGATCTTCCCTCTGACCGGGTACTTCAGCTTCTGATGGAGCGTTGAGGTTACAGCTCCAACTTTGTGGATCCATGGACGACCCAGCAAACAAGAGTAGGATGGCCGAATGTCCATCACGTAGAATGTAGAATTGAATACCTGAGAACCAACTTTAATTGGAATATCAACCTCACCATGCACCATCCTTTTAGACCCATCAAAGGCCCGGACAACAATGTTACTTGGCTTCAGCTCCAACCCTTTGCAATCCAACCTGTCTAGAGCTTTCATGGGCAAGACGTTCAATGAGGAACCAGTGTCAACCAACACATGTGCAAGAGTAGTGCCCTTTCATTCAATGGAGACATGCAGGGCTTCGTTATGGTTCTTCCCATTAGCGGTCAGATCAGCGTCGGAGAAACCCAAACCATTATCAGCAGTTAAATTGGCCACACAATCGGTAAACTGATCAACTGATGTCTCTTGTGGCACGTGGGCCGTCTTCAGGAAGGTAATCAGAGCCTTGGCATGGGCCTCTGAGCACAGCAACAGTGATAACATAGAAATCTTGGATGGGGTTTTCCCCAGTTGCTCAACTACATTATAATCACTTTTCTTAATAATCTTCAGAATCTCTTCCATCTCCTGTTTGGAAGCTTCAACAGTGGTTGTCTTTGGCGCCTCCGTCTGGGCAGGCATATCAATGGTGATCCCTTTGCCCCGAGCGTTAGAGGACTCGGCGACAGGGGTAAGGATAGGAACTTGATCAGGAACGGCGGTGGGTACGCTTTCAGGTGTAATGACAACAGGTCTTCGGACAATTGGTGGAGCAATATCAGATGAGAAAAGTCTACCGCTGCGGGTGACTTTTGCAGGTCCAGTAATGTTGCTGACGCCGGTATCAGCATCAAACTCTTGCTTAACTCTGAGAACATAAACATCTGCCCCATAGTGCCTAGGGACAGCTTTGTCAGAGGTGTAGGGGATGGGCCCCGGAACAGTGATGATTACAGGTGCGATCTTTAGAACAGGCGTAATTCTGACAGGCTTCCTCGAGGGAGCCTTGGGAGAATTGTTGAAAATGGTAATGATGGCAACTTCTTCAGTAGGAATGGATGGAACAATAGTCTTTTCAAATAGTATCTCTTTTCTATCCATCAGGTTTTGGATACTTGACTTCAAAGATGGGCAACCAGTAGGTAAAACAGAACACATATGGCAACCTTCACCAAGGCCTGGAAATAAACCGGCTAGCAACAGGTTCTTCTTGACAGTCATCAGAGGGGTAACAATATCTTCCACAAAAACTACAAACAAGTCTTCCTCTACAGCATTCACTCCATGTTTGGGCATGGGAGCAGTTACAACATTGGGCCTCTCGGGTGCCTCAAACGCAATCTCCTTTGCATCAATCAAGTCTTGGACCTTATTCTTCAAAGTCCAACAATCATCTGTATTATGCCCCGGACTCTCAGAGCGATAAGCGCAGCGGGCGTTGGGGTTATACTTTGGTGATGTAGTATTGGGATTCTTTGGGGCTTCCCTTAGAGTCACCAGATTGGTCTTTAGCAACTGTGGCAGAATCTGAGACAAAGTCATGCTGAGACAGGTGAATTGCCTTCGAGGTCTCTCGTCTCTTTGTTGGTTGTGATGCTGAGGAGCACCAACAGGTTTTGAAATAACAACCGCATTGACAGCTTGGCGGTGTTCAGGTCTATTCTGTCTTCTTGAACTGTAGACAACACTGGACTCTTTCTTAAACGGTTTCTTCTTGTTGCTCGATGAGGCACCCTTCTGTATCTTCCCAGCTTTAATACCAGCTTCAACCCTCTCACCAGTCAAGATAAGGTCTGTAAACCCGGCCGAAGAGCTTCCAATCAGATGATTAAAGAACGGACCAGACAGGGTCCCCAAAAACATGTCAACAAGTTCACGATTAGCCAAGGGTGGTTGCACCCTTCCGGCAAGGTCTCTCCATCTTTGAGCATACTATTTAAATCCTTCACCCGTCCCTATTGACATACCCTGGAGTTGGATACGCGTAGGAGCGAGGTCGGAGTTATACTGATACTGCCTATAGAATGCAGTAGCCAAATCCTCCCAGCTGCGAATACTGGCTCCATCCAGCTGATAGAACCACTCAAGCTGAGTCCCTAAAAGACTGTCTTGAAAGAAATGGATCCACAAGTTCTTATCAGCAGTGTAAGGTTGGATCTTCCTCACATATGACCGGAGGTGCAGCTTTGGACAGGAAGCTCCGTCATATTTGGCAAAGGCAGGTGCCTTGAACTTATGGGGAATCACCACCCCATACGATAGACCCAGATCTCTGAAGTCCAAACCGGGCACCTTTTGTATCTCCATAGCGCTCAAGTGGTCTTCCAGCTGTTTGTACTTATCCTCAGCGGGAGGATACTGTCCTTCATCATAGTCCGTCTCGTTGTCAGAGACCATAGGGCTAGGAGCCCTCCTTTCTTGTGGACTAACCTTCCCTCCAGATGAGGTGGTCAGATCAACTTCATTCTGCAGCCCGCTTCCAAATTTGCGTCCAGCATTGAACAAGATGGTCCTCTTCTTCTTCTTCTTCCTCTCTTTCAGAATCAGGGTCTTCAAGTCCTGTTGACCCTTAGCTAGGCTCATGACCAACTCTTGAAACTGGGCATTCTGGGCCTAGAGGGCCTTGATAGCTTGCTCAGTGGAAGGTTCAGTAGACATGATGATTACTGAAATAAACAGCGAAGAAGATAAGAGACCTGTAAAAGGGTACCTGTTTATGAAGTGCATGAGATGAAATGCGTATGATTTATGATTTCAAAGACAATCGGGATTCAAATTTGTAAACAAGAAAGGGAACACACTTGATTAGATTTAACTTCAGAATTTAAATTTTTCAACACATTGCCCTTAGGCGTTACAGGAATGGAAATACTAAAAAGTAAATAAAAACTGTAAAAGAAAACATCAAAAGTCCATCAATGCTCCCATGGTCTCCTCTTCTCAGTGCGGATATAATCATTCAGGGCCCGCTCACTCTCCAGTTGCCTAGTCAGCCTCTGGATCTTTTGCTCTTGTCCATTGAACATTTCCCGATAAGAATCCCGTTCTTCCCGCAGCTACGTCCAAGACCTCTTCAGTGTCCAATATCAGTGGGCATATGAGGATGGAGAATAGTTGGAAGAACCCCTTCCTCATTTGAAACTTCAAGAGTAACAGGTCTGACAGCTTCATATGGCATACCTAGCTTCTGGGCATGGATGCGGACCCATCTGAGATATGGCTCCATTGGCAGAGAAGTCTTTTGTCCCAACTCATGTGGGTCAGATCGGTGAACTCTATCCCAAGCCCTGATGAATCTACAATGCAGCTCGTCGCTATCTCCCTGAAATTCAAAGATGATATGAGGCATCAACATCTCATGAGGCCCTTCTCTCCTGGCTCTTCCAAACTGACAGAGAGCTAAACATGGGTTATAAGAAATTCCTCCATGGGTTCCGATCAATGGAACATTAGGATACTCTCCACAACGATCAATGACAGTCACCTCATCCAAACCTTTGAGAGTCCAGATAATGTCATTATTAGTGAGAGACATTACCCTAAAATCCCAGCCCATTCCTTCTTGGTTATTCAGTACAGACCTAGGGAGGTGCGAAATAAACCACCTCGACAATAAAGGAACACAGCATATCAAAGTTCCCCGCTTTCGGGCAGTACGTGTATAGAGCTGATGAAGGATATCACCCAAGAGAGTGGGTACAGGGTTCCGAGAGATGAAGATCTTTATGGCATTAACATCAACAAAAGTGTCAGGATTTGGAAACAATACCAGACCATAAATCAAGATATCCAGAATGTCCTCGTACGCCTGGAAGTCTAAGTTGTTCCAGAAGTAGTTAGCCTTGCCAACCAAAAACTTAGTCAGGAAACGTTTAGCTCCACTCCTAGTCTCCCAGTTAGCCATTACCTCCTCTTTGGTCAAGTGAAGGGCTGTAGCAACTTCTTCGGGCTTAAGAGTCTTTTCCCAACCAGTAAATGGAGTCTGCTCCAAAACAGAGATACCAAGCAGCTTAGAGAATTCTTCCAGGGTAGGAACCAGCTGGAAGTCTTGAAAGGTGAAGCAATGATATAGGGGATCATAAAACTAGACCAGGACACTCATCATTTGTTCGCCCAACTTTGAGGTGACTAAGCCGAGAAGAGAACCATGCCTCCTGATGAAGGAAGTAGTGTCTGGAATCCTGACAACCAACTCTTTAAGCAAAGTAGGTACTTGAACAAAGTTGATTCAGATAGTATTTCTACGCATCATGGTGTCCTACAAAACAGAGCAAAGATGAAACCCTCTTGTCTTTGAAATAGGTTAGTCCTTATGCAAGATGCATGCAATGTTTATGATGTTATGATGTCATGGTACAGGCACACCACAAGTATCCACAAAAGGCAAACATGGTAAAGGGCACACAAGTCACACAAGAGAGCCCTTAGATTTCAGGATGGCATGGAGCTTAGGTATTACCCTCTTTCAGTTTAGTTGGTTAAAACCTGTCCTAAAAATAGTAACCGGGTTCTAGAGGATCTCAATATCACTGACTACCCTCAATCGGTCATAATTCCAGTTTAGCAATCTTTTCTTATGACCGGAACCATCGCGAGAGTTTAGTCTCAATGAGTGTAGCATACTGCTACTGTTCTATGGACAAGTTGGTCAAT
The DNA here is from genome assembly GCA_948472305.1 of Vicia faba. Taxonomy (NCBI): domain Eukaryota; kingdom Viridiplantae; phylum Streptophyta; class Magnoliopsida; order Fabales; family Fabaceae; genus Vicia; species Vicia faba. Next base: position 1,510,976,119 of record OX451735.1, read on the forward strand.
TTAAGGTTCTAAGGTCAGTTGGTGTTTAATGACTCCTTAGAAGACCCATATTCTCCTCGTTACAACACAAGGTATATCGGTACAGACCAAGGTGTCACGCCAATGTAGCTACTGCTTCATCCGTGTCAGTCTACGCTGGACAGATCCCTCACAGTTTACTGCTACTTACCTAAAGGGTATCCCCAGATCCGGGTTAGGACCTATAGAACTCTGATACAAGCCCACAAAATTAAAGCATACAATTGAAAACACAGGTGATTTAATCCTAAGGTACACCTCACTTATTACGTCCCCAGCAGAGTCGCCAGTTCTGTGATCGGTGGGAATGAGAACTGACTGTTTTGGAATGCTGGTTCGCGTTTTGCGTTTGTTTTCGCAAAATGTCGCTGTGAGCAAGAGTCACCACCGTCTTTTATTTTATCCAACAAGGAAAGGACAAAAGCACAGAAAAATTCCTTTTTGAGATTGTTTCTCGGGTTAGGGAGGTAAATTATAGAAAGGGAAGGTGTTAGCACCCTTTCTATCCGTGGTTATCCACGGGCTCTTAGGTACTTGCTCATTGTGTTTTCAAAAGTTTGCTTTTCTTTGTGTTTGTGGGTTTGAAAATGGTTTATGTTTTGAAGAGAGTGTAAGTGCGAAAAGTTTTGTTTTTGTTTTCAAAAGAGCAAGTACTTAAAAGCATCTACCTACTCAAAAAGGAATTAAATTGTGCAAATGTCCTTTAGACAGTGCTATCCCACTATTAAGGAGTAAGTAGCACCGTTGTTGCAGTTTTTCGGGTCAATTTGATTAAGGGACGTGTGGTCACTAAAGCAATGTTAGGACGCCTTAGCGGTAACCCTAATGTCTTAGATCATTTTATCTGAGGCAACCGTTTCGAGGCAACTTATGATCTTTGGACAAGAGGGTGACCTCTAAAACACCCTATACTCAATGAACAATGTTCGAGGCAACCAAGTGAGGCGTACCTTAAGAGTGGAATGTGCAAGTGTATTGTTTTTCAGTTATATTATCTTTGTACATATTATGGTGAGCTACGGTTGATTTCAAATTAAAGGTTAATCTTGTCATGCATCACCTATTTACTAACAAGCATATAAAAGTAATAAAGTGCAAAAAGATAAAATCCTACACTATTACAACCATATTGAATTGCATGAAAATATAAAGGCAAAAATAAAATAAAAAACAAGAAAAATGAGGGTCTTTCGACCCAGGCAGCAGCACTTTTCGATTCTGCACTTTCCGGCTCTCTTCGATTTGGCCTGAGAAGGGTGAAGGCATGACTTTCGACTGAGGCCTCACGGTCAGTATGTTGTGCTTTTCAATTGGGACCAGCAGGGAAGCATGTTGTGCCTTTCGATTGGGACCAGCAGGACAACATGTTGTGCCTTTCGATTGGGACCAGCAGGACAGCATGTTGTGCCTCTCGATTGGGACCAGCAGGACAACATGTTGTTCCTTTCGACTGAGACCAGCAGGACAGCATGTTGTGCCTTTCGACTGGGCCTGGAACCAGTATAAGATGCAATCTGCCTTTCTGCCTCCTTCGACCGGGCCTGGAATCAGTGAGGAAGCCTGAGGATTCGTTTCATATTCCTATCTCCTGTTTACTTCGTTTTAAATATTAAATAGCAACGTGGCCTAAGGCCACGCTATCATTACCTCAGGGCCAGGCTAATTCTTAAAGCATCCATAACCAACCAAAGAACCAAACCAAAAAAGGGCAGCAATAAAAACAAACTAAAGGGTGGAAACAAAAAAAGTAACAAAAACTATGTATATATTTGAAACGAAAAGGAAGCTTATTCACATGTTATGCTAGAAATGAAAGGTTCAAGGTTAAGAATGACTTACCTTGCTTGAGACTAGAACGTGGGTTGGGCCTTTAAGTGGTTTCCTTGAATGCTTCTGGATTCGAAGAGAGGAACCAGGGGCTGTGTCTTTGATACTGGATTCGAAAGAGAAGAACAAATGTGAGGTTCTTCCCACTGGATTCGAAGGGTAGCAAGGTACAGGGACGTTTGATATTCTAAGGGGGTAAGTGTTTGGATTCTGGATATATGTTTTGATTCTGGATATGTGTTTGGAGTGTTCAAGAAAATTTGGTGTTCTTGGGAATTTTTCTAAAGATTCTGGATATGTGTTTGGAGTATTCAACTGTTTGAGAGTTTTAGAGAATTTTCTGCAGATTCTTTCGACTGGCCAAAAGGTCCTCCTTGAACATGTTGTGAATCCTTGTATTTATAGGCAGAGTTGGCTGAAGCTTTTGGAGGGAAAACAAAATGTTTTGAACAATTTGGGTAAACTGCTTTTTGCAGCCTCTGAGGAACAGTGCTTTATGCTATTTCGATGCAAGAACGGAGCAGTGTCTCAGGACTGCTGTGCAGCAGTTCTGGCCAATGTACCATGCCTGAACTGGACAGCAAGCATCTTTGACTATTTCATCCTTTCATTTTGATCCTCCTTCGACCAGATTCTTCTTCCAACATACTGTTTGTCTTTCGAACAAATCACCTTTGTGCATCATTTGAAGGGGCCAAATGTATGCTTCGAATGGACTTGCATGAAGGGAGCCATATGCCCATTCGAAAGAGGCATGCAGGAGGCAAAATGTCCAGACTCGAAAGTGGCATACAAGGGGCAAGATGTCCAGATTCGAAAGAGGCATATAGGGGGCAAAATGTCCAGATTCGAAAGAGGCATACAGGCAACACACTTGGTGAATCGAAATAGGCTTGCAGGCAGTAAACTTGTCCAGTCGAAATAGGCTTGCAGGCAGTAAACTTGTCCAGTCGAAGCAGGCTTGCAGGCAGCACTTGTCCAGGTCGAAGTAGGCTTGCAGGCAACAAAGTTGTTGAATCGAAGTAGGATTCTTTGCAGGGGCATGTGTGGAATTATGCCTTTTAAATCTTGGCTAACACGTAGGAAAGAGGCTATATGGCCAAGTGAAATATTTGCACTAAGAGAATACAACATTCAAACGAAATCCAATATCCCAAGAAATGAACTTGCCAAAAAGGAGTCCAGTGCCCAATCGAATGATGCAAGCCAAGCTTGTGTCGAAAGAGGTCAAAAGGCCAATCAAAGGATGCAAGCCAAGCTTGTATCGAAAGAGGCCAAAAGGACAATCGAAGGATGCTGATTGTAAGAGGCCTAAAGGCCAATCGAAAGAGCTGAAACGAAAGACACTTGTATTTCCCCAAATTTTGTCAAAATCATATTTTTATCTGTTTTCTTTTAACTTTGTTACTGGAAAATTCCAATGCACTTGTTCAAGCTTGAACTTTGAGAATCCTTGTGAGAAAAACCTTGAAGAATGAGAGGGCAAATTTTGGAGTACAACAGTTGCCCTTGTTCAATTTTCTTAAACCTGGGGATATAAATTGGCTTTCGAGCCTTTCGTGATCCGAAGGTGGAAGATAATTGAACACTAGAGTGCCCAAAAATTTGCACTCGCATGGTGTAGTATCAGCATTGTGATATCGGGAATGGGGTTATAGATGCCATTTGGAGGGATGATGAATAGTTGTTGGAGATGGGCTTAAAGATGCCATCCAAAAGTGATTGTTGAATTGTTTGAGCTGGTCGAGTAGATAGTTGTCCTGGCTGGTTTCAGGTATTAATCTCTGACCTGAGAAAGAAAGATAGTTTTCCTGGCTTACTACAGGTATTGTGATGTCGGGAATGGGCTTACAGATGCCATTTGGAGATTGTTGGTAGGTGGCTTTGTCTTTGTTGACGGGTTGTCTCAATTGACAGGTTGTTTCTATTGACGGGTTGTCTCTATTGACAGGTTGTCTCCATTGACGGGTTGTCTCCTCTGATGGGGTGTCTCCTTTGACGAGTTGTCTCCATTGACAGGTTATCTCTATTGACGGGTTGTCTTCATTGACAGGTTGTCTCTATTGACAGGTTGTCTCAATTGACAGGGTGTCTCCTTTGATGGGTTGTCTCCATTGACAAGTTGCGCCTCAGAAAAATCTTTAGGAATCGATTTAACTGATTTTGTCTCCATTGACATGCTTTTCCTCAGAAAAATCTTTAGGAATCGATTTAACTGATTTTGTCTCCATTGACTGGCTTCGCCTCAGAAAAATCTTTAGGAATCGATTTAACTGATTTTGTCTCCATTGACTGGCTTCGCCTCAGAAAAATCTTTAGGAATCGATTTAACTGATTTTGTCTCCATTGACTGGCTTCGCCTCAGAAAAATCTTTAGGAATCGATTTAACTTATTTTGTCTCCATTGACTGGCTTCGCCTCAGAAAAATCTTTAGGAATCGATTTAACTGATTTTGTCTCCATTGACATAATTGAGAATTTAACTGCATCTTTCCTGAAAGGTAAAGGTCAGTCATATGCAATGCATGATATGGATCAAGCAATGATGTTCTCAACATAAATGAGATTGTATGGTATGATGCGTATATGCATGTATCATGATGTATGGAAATGTGATGTTTTAGTTGGGGGAAATAAATCCCGAACGACTGCTGGAGAGTAGGGTTGAATTCTTTGTTTCCACTGGGGATGATGAACGTAGATGATTGCAAGAATAAACCTGCATGAGAGGATGACTCTGTTGGGGAATAAACTGATGAAAATATTACTCTGCGGGGAATTACTCCGTGGGGAAGAGATACTTTGCTGAGATTTTAATGAAAAACTCCGCTGGGGATTCCGTTGATAAGCTCAGTTGAGGTTTTTGATGATGAACTCCGCTGGGGATAGAAAGAACTTCGCTGGGGATAGAAAGAACTTCGCTGGGGATGATCTTTCAGTTGCAACTCGCTGAGGATAACCTAATTAGACTCTTGTGGGGATAACCTCTGAATTTGGCTGAGGAGTCTTATTTGTGCTTCGCAGGGGATAAGCTTCCAGAGTCTACTGGGGAGGATGATTCAACTCCATTGGGGAAGATTTTTTAGATTGCGCTGGGGAAACGACTCCATTGTGGTACTTTGTATTCCGCCGGGGAACATTCTTATATTCTGTTGAGGAATATTAAGACTGCAGGGGATGCTCTTTACGCTTGCTGGAGAATATCTTTATACTCTTCTGGGGAATATTAAGACCTTTTGGGGATATCCAACCTTTTTAGGGTTGATGGTAGACCAACTCTGCTTGGGGAGAGTATTGTTGATTTGTTCATAGTTGCAAGTTTCAGCTGAGAGAGCTATCATTACTGTCTTACTCTGCGGGAAATGAAATTATCATAGCCATATTCTTCAGCTGAATATATACCTTGGTACCTGGTGGACAAAGCAACTAGACCGCTCAGACAATTCTTATTGCCCCTACTTCTGATATCACCCGTAATTTGTCCTTTGTTTCGTATGTAAATATTTATGAGTAGCAATTAATGTCAGATGCATATATCAAAAATTAACATTGGACGTTCTTTGCAAAACAAAACAGATAAAGGAAAAAACAGTTTGAAATTTGTTTGAAAATGAATTTGTATTGATTTGGAAGTTTGGCCTGTAAATAGGCGTTTTGTACAAGAGGTTGACGTCCTAGTAAGAGAACGCCACCGAACCAAATAGAATTTATACAATTTGTGAAAAGAAAACAACACAGCTATGTGAATAGTCCCACTGGGTTCCAGCTCTCCTATTGCCTTTATATCTTCAAGCATCTCATCACTTTGTTGCTTAGTTGAAGATGAATTTGATTGACTGGTGTCGTCTGAGCCTGATAGTTGATACCGAAGTCCGAATGCGAGGTGCTCCAATGAGACATAGCGTTATGCTTTAATCCCTAACTTTTTCCTGGACCGCCCTTTCGGGTTTTCTGTCCACCGGGATACCCATTTTTGCCCAAGCCGCCTTTTCAGGTTTTCGACTTGTCGGGTGTACAGATTTTTTTTATTTTCATCCCTTATTTTTGCCCGAACCCTTTTGGTTCGCCGGGAAGCCCTTATTTTTGCCTAGGCCAGTCAACCTAGCGGGTCTTTGATTATGCGTAGTATCTTTTACTATGTCTGCATTGATGGGGTGAGGAAGGTCGTCACCATCCATGGTGGTTAGAATCATCGCTCCTCCTGAGAAGATGTTCTTAACCACAAATGGCCCTTCGTAAGTAGGGGTCCATTTGCCCCTGGGATCACCTTGAGGTACAATAATGCGCTTGATTACCAGGTCCCCAACTTGATACTCTTGTCGTCTGACTTTCTTGTTAAATGCCTTCATCATTCGTTTTTGGTACGTCTGACCATGACAAATAGCAGTAAGTCTCTTTTCGTCGATTAGATTCAATTGATCAAGTCGGGTCCGGATCCAGTCGTCTTCGCTCAAACCTGCATCCTTCATGATCCGAAGAGAGGGTATCTGAACTTCAATAGGCAACACTGCCTCCATACCATAAACCAAGGAATAAGGTGTTGCCCCTGTTGACGTCCGTGTTGAGGTACAGTACCCATGAAGAGTAAATGGTAACATCTCGTGCCAGTCTTTGTAAGTCACTGTCATCTTATGCACAATCTTCTTTATGTTCTTATTTGTCGCTTCGACAGCCCCATTCATCTTCGGCCGGAAGGGAGAAGAGTTGTGGTGTTGTATCTTGAATTGCTCGCAGAGCTCAGTGATCATTTTGTTATAAAGATCGGTACCATTGTCCGTAATGATCCTCTCTGGTACACAGTATCGACAGATCAGGTTGTGCCGAATGAACCATGCCACGAAGTTCTTGGTTACCGTAGCAAAGGAAGTTGCTTCAACCCACTTCGTAAAGTAATAAATCGCTACCAGGATGAAACGATGCCCGTTGGATACCGTAGGTCTGATCTCGCCGATAATATCAATGCCCCACATTGCAAAAGGCCAAGGTGCTGTCAAAACATTCAGAGGGACTGGAGGAATGTGCACCTTATCAGCATAGACCTGGCACTTGTGACATGTCCGAGAATGCTGATAACAATTGCGCTCCATTGTGGACCAGTAATATCCTGCCCAGAGGATTTTCTTTACCATGGTATGTCCACTGGATTTTCTTTGTTTTCAAAAGAGCAAGTACTTAAAAGCATCTACCTACTCAAAAAGGAATTAAACTGTGCAAATGTCCTTTAGACAGTGCTATCCCACTATTGAGGAGTAAGTAGCACCGTCGTTGGAGTTTTTCGGGTCAATTCGATTAAGGGACGTGTGGTCACTAAAGCAATGTTAGGACGCCTTAGCGGTAACCCTAATGTCTTAGATCATTTTATCCGAGGCAACCGTTTCGAGGCAACTTATGATCTTTAGACAAGAGGGCGACCTCTAAAACACCCTATACTCAATGACCGATGTTCGAGGCAACCAAGTGAGGCGTACCTTAAGAGTGGCATGTGCAAGTGTATTGTTTTTCAGTTATATTATCTTTGTACATATTATGGTGAGCTACGGTTGATTTCAAATTAAAGGTTAATCTTGTCATGCATCACCTATTTACTAACAAGCATATAAAAGTAATAAAGTGCAAAAAGATAAAATCCTACTCTATTACAACCATATTGAATTGCATGAAAATATAAAGGCAAAAATAAAATAAAAAACAAGAAAAATGAGGGTCTTTCGACCCAGGCAGCAACACTTTTCGATTCTGCATTTTCTGGCTCTCTTCGATTTGGCCTGAGAAGGGTGAAGGAGTTACTTTCGACTGAGGCCTCACGGTCAGTATGTTGTGCTTTTCGATTGGGACCAGCAGGACAGCATGTTGTGCCTTTCGATTGGGACCAGCAGGACAGCATGTTGTGCCTTTCGATTGGGACCAGCAGGACAGCATGTTGTGCCTCTCGATTGGGACCAGCAGGACAACATGCTGTGCCTTTCGATTGGGACCAGCAGGACAGCATGTTGTGCCTTTCGACTGGGCCTGGAACCAGTATAAGATGCAATCTGCCTTTCTGCCTCCTTCGACCGGGTCTGGAATCAGTGAGGAAGCCTGAGGCTTCGTTTCATATTCTTGTCTCCTGTTTACTTCGTTTGAAATATTAAATAGCAACATGGCCTAAGGCCACGCTATCATTACCTCAGGGCCAGGTTAATTCTTAAAGCATCCATAACCAACCAAAGAACCAAACCAAAAAAGGGCAGCAATAAAAACAAACTAAAGGGTGGAAACGAAAAAAGTAACAAACACTATGTATATATTTGAAACGAAAAGGAAGCTTATTCACATGTTATGCTAGAAATGAAAGGTTCAAGGTTAAGAATGACTTACCTTGCTTGAGACTGGAACGTGGGCTGGGCCTTTACGTGGTTTCCTTGAATGCTTCTGGATTCAAACAGAGGAACCAGGGGCTGTGTCTTTGATACTGGATTCGAAAGAGAAGAACAAATGTGAGGTTCTTCCTACTGGATTCGAAGGGTAGCAAGGTACAGGGATGTTTCATTTTCTAAGGGGGTAACTGTTTGGATTCTCGATATGTGTTTTGATTCTGGATATGTGTTTGGAGTGTTCAAGAAAATTTGGTGTTCTTGAGAATTTTTCTAAAGATTCTGGATATGTGTTTGGAGTATTCAAGTGTTTGAGAGTTTTAGAGAATTTTCTGCAGCTTCTTTCGACTGGCCAAAAGGTCCTCCTTGAACATGTTATGAAGCCTTGTATTTATAGGCAGAGTTGGCTGAAGCTTTTGGAGGGAAAACAAAATGTTTTGAACAATTTGGGTAAACTGCTCTTTGCAGCCTCTGAGGAACAGTGCTTTATACTATTTTGGTGCAAGAACGGAGCAGTGTCTCAGGACTGCTGTGCAACAGTTCTGGCCAATGTACCATGCCTGAACTGGGCAGCAAGCATCTTTGATTATTTCATCCTTTCATTTTGATCCTCCTTCGACCAGATTCTTCTTCCAACATACTGTTTGTCTTTCGAACAAATCACCTTTGTGCATCATTTGAAGGGGCCAAATGTATGCTTCGAATGGACTTGCATGAAGGGAGCCATATGCCCATTCGAAAGAGGCATGCGGGAGGCAAAATGTCCAGACTCGAAAGTGGCATACAAGGGGCAAGATGTCCAGATTCGAAAGAGGCATACAGGGGGCAAAATGTCCAGATTCGAAACAGGCATACAGGCAGCATGCTTGGTGAATCGAAATAGGCTTGCAGGCAGTAAACTTGTCCAGTCGAAACAGGCTTGCATGCAGTAAACTTGTCCAGTCGAAGAAGGCTTGCAGGCAGCACTTGTCCAGGTCGAAGTAGGCTTGCAGGCAGCAAACTTGTTGAATCGAAGTAGGCTTCTTTGCAGGGGCATGTGTGGAATTCTGCCTTGTAAATCTTGGATAACACGCAGGAAAGAGGCTATATGGCCAAGTGAAATATTTGCACTAAGAGAATACAACATTCAAACGAAATCCAATATCCCAAGAAATGAACTTGCCAAAAAGGAGTCCAACGCCCAATCGAATGATGCAAGCCAAGCTTGTGTCGAAAGAGGTCAAAAGGCCAATCGAAGGATGCAAGCCAAGCTTGTATCGAAAGAGGACAAAAGGCCAATCGAAGGATGCTGATCGAAAGAGGCCTAAAGGCCAGTCGAAAGAGCTGAAACGAAAGACACTTGTATTTCCCCAAATTTTGTCAAAATCATATTTTTATCTGTTTTCTTTTAACTTTGGTACTGGAAAATTCCAATGCACTTGTTCAAGCTTGAACTTTGAGAATTCTTGTGATAAAAACCTTGAAGAATGAGAGGGAAAATTTTGGGGTACAACATCATCCATCAACATTCCAACTGAGATTTATGAAGAGTGTGTGCAAGGGAAGCAACACAAGATTACATTCAGCAAGGATATCGGTTGTAGGACCAAACAACATCTTGAGGTGGTGTATTCTGATGTGTGTGGGTCTATGCAAGTTGATTCGTGTGGTGACAATAGGTACTTTGTCACTTTTATCTATGCTTTTAGCATAAATCTATAGATATACCTAATCAAGATAAAGGATGAGGTAGAAGTGTTCAAGAAGTTTAAATCCATGTTTGAGTGGCAAAGCGGTCACAAGCTTAATGTTCTCAAAACGGATAGTGGAGACGAGTATGTCTCAAATGACTTTGGGAAGTATTGTGATGAAGAGGGTTTAGTGCATGAGGTAGTACCATCCTATACACGGCAGAAAAATGGTGTTGTCGAGAGGAAAAAGTGATTGATTGTGAACATGGTGAGAAACATGTTAAAAGGGAAGAACTTTCTGAAAGACTTGTGAGAAGAAGTGGTATCCACAACTACCTATTTGTTTAATAGGTGTCCTACAAAGAAGCTTGAGAAGATAACTCCATAAGAGTCGTGGTCTGGATTCAAACTGAATCTAAACCATTTGGGAGTTTTCGGATTCATGGCGTATTGACATGTTTCTGGCCAACTTAGAAAGAAGTTGGATGATAAAGGTGAGATGATGATACTAGTAAGGTATCACCCTACTAGAGGTTACAAGTTATTTGATGTTAAAAAAAGAGGATCATGATCACTAGTGACATTTTAATCGATGAATTAAAGCATATATCACAGCCTGTAACCGGTTACACTTAGACGTTAACTGGTTACATGTAGGCTTTAACTGGTTATAGGAAAGAAGTAACCGGTTACATGCACGCTATTTTGGATTTTGAAGAATCTTATGTTGTTGAACAGTCACACGTCGAAGCCAGAATAGAGGAATATGTTAGACGAACAACTAGGCAAAGAGTTTTGCCTCAAAGAATCCAAGATTGTGAGATATGCCGAGATAACAAGATCAATGATGATGGTGATTTTGTCCATTTTGCACTTATGGCCGAATCTGAGCCCATTAACACGGAAGATGCCTTGAGTGATCCAAAGTGGGTTTGTGCAATGAAAGAGGAGCTGGAATCGATTAAGAAATATAGTACTTGGGAGTTGGTTGATCTACCGGAAGGTAAGAATTCAATTGGTGTAAGATGAGTCTATAAGGTGAAGGCAAATCCCAAAGGTGAAATAATCAAGCATAAGGCTCGATTAGTTGCGAAGGGATTTTTGCAAAGAGAAGGCATAGACTTTTATAAGGTATTTGCATCAGTTGTTAGGATATAAACCATAAGGCTAGTTGTTTGTATTGTGAATAGAAAAAATTGGTCCATATTCTATCAAATGGATGTGAAGTTCACATTTTTGAACGGTCCTCTTGAGGAAGAAGTGTATGTAGAATAACCCCTGGTTTTGTTGTGAAGAATTAAGAGGGTAGGTTCTACAAGTTTAGAAATGTGCTATATGGTTTAAAATAAGCTCTGAGAGCTTGGAACAAACGGATACATGTGCTTCCTAGTTAATGTTGGTTTCAAGAAATGTGTGTCTGAATATGGAGTTCATATGATGGTGTGATCATATTTTGTCTACATGTGGATGAGTTATTAATCGTGGGAAGCAACGAGAAGAGTATTTATAAGTTCAAGAGTGGTCTTATAAAAGAATTTGAGATGAGCGACCTTGGTATTATGACATACTTCCTTGGCATAGAGTACCACAAGTCAAGAAGGGGGTTGCTTATGCATCAAAGGAGATATGCCCTTGAGATATTGAAAAGGTGTGATATGGAGCATTGTAATACTTCCATTACCCTAATTGAAGCAAGGTCGCATATACCCAAGATTGAAGAGGAGAATAATGTTGATCATACTCAATACGTAAGGTTGATTGGATCATTATGTTGCTTGTGCAATACGCGGCCATATTTGGCCTTTTTGTGTCAGTATTGCGTGTAGAATCATGGAGAGACCGAAGGTGTCTCACTTAGCAGCAGTAAAGACAATCTTGAGATATGTCAAAGGGTCTATTGAATGCAGAATTATCTTTCCCTTAGCGGATACATTTAGAAAATGAAGTTTACTTGGTTTTATGGATTCCAATTGGTGCAGAGATAAAGATAATCATAAGCCTAGAGCTGGATACATATTTATGTTTGGTGGAGCATGAATCTCATGGTGTTTGGAGAAGGAACTAGTAGTTGCACTCTCGTCTAGTGAGGTTGAGTATATTTTCGCTTCGTTATGTGTGTGTTGATTCATATGGATAATGAATCTATTGGAATAGTTAGACATCAATAAGGGTGAGGATGTCACACTCTTGGGTTATAATGTTTCAGCCATTAATCTTGTTAGGACCCCAATTACACATGGAAGGAGCAAGAACGTTGAGATGAGATTTCATTACTAGAGGGAACTTGTAAGTGAAGTAAAGTTAAGATTAGGATATTATATAAGTGAAGACCAAGTTGCTGATTTGTTAACTAAGGAAGTCACAAACTATGTGTTCAAGAGGTTGAAGATGAGCATGGGCATGAAGAACTTGGAGCACTTTAATTAAGTTGGTGTGTTGAAAGAAAATCCATAGTTTTTTTAGACGAAGGTACCTTATCTAGAGGGGGTGAATAGATCACCAAGCCAAAAAATCAAGATAGAAATCCTGGTTTTTCAAACAAGTCAAAAATAGAGTGCACGCGGAAGGTTTTGTAATAGTTCAAAAAGTGTCGTCTATATGAACCAAGTTATTGGATGTCCGATATGAAAATATAAGAATAATTATGGAATAAACAATATAATACTAAATTTATATACTTCAATCAAGTAACAAGGTATTAATCGTTTATGGCAAGTTACTAGCAACATTATTTCCAATGGTAACAATATAATTTGTCGAACACTTGGTGTGCAATCAAAATTTCAAATTTTCCTTTAAGCTGTCTTTATATAGAAAATCACTTATAATAAAAAGTGATTATAAGCAAATCAACACATGTGATACGGTGGCAGAACCGACTGTTTAATACTAGTTTGCGTTTTGCATTTTTTGTTCGCAAAATGTCGCGGTAAGCAAGAGTCGCCACCGACTTTTATTTTATCCAACAAGGAAAAGGAAAAAGAACAGAAAAAACTTTTTCGAGATGTTTCTGAGTACGGGGGGTAGATTATAGAAAGGGAAGGTGTTAGCACCCTTTCTATCCATGGTTTTCCATGGGCTCTTAGGTACTTGTTCATTTTGAAATTGCTTGTGTGTGCTTGTTTTGAAAAGTTTTGTTTTACTTTGTTTTAACCCTTGTTTCTGTCCTCAAGAGTGTCACAAAGTTGTTTTTGAAAACTGTTTTGAAAGTGTTTGTGTGAAAAAGTTTGATTTGAGCAAGTACCTACTAGCATCTACCTACTCGAAAAAAGATCGTTTCTATTCTTGTTCCTTTAGACAGCGTTATCCTACTATTGAGAAATAAGTAGCACCGTCGTTGGATTTCGTAAGGCTCAATTCGAAAGGGACATAATGGTCATTAAAGGAAACATGTAGGGATACCTTAGCATTTCGAAGGGACTGTCATCATATATTCGTAGGCAACATCGAGGGACAAGATCATATACCATAAGTAACTTCGAGGGACCATGATCTTTATGATGATCTATGTCGTGATTGTACTTGAACATGTATTTAATGACTGTCAGGATGACATCCGTCTCTGGATCATATCTGAAATGTACTTGAAATATGTGTTGAATGAGTTTCAGAATGGCATCCGTCTCTGGATCGTATCTGAACTGTATCAGAAAGCTGGATCTGAATGAGTATCAGAATGGCATCCGTATCTGGAGCGTATCTGAACTGTATCTGAAAGATGAATCTGAATGAGTATCAGAATGGCATCCATATCTGGAGCGTATCTGGACTGTATCTGAAAGCTGAATCTGAATAAGTATCAGAATGGAATCTGTATCTAGAGCCTATCTGAACTGTATCTGAAAGCTGAATCTGAATGAGTATCAGAATGGCATCCGTATCTGGAGCGTATCTGGACTATATCTGAAAGCTGAATCTGAATGAGTATCAGAATGGCATCCGTATCTAGAGCATATCTGAACTGTATCTGAAATCTGAATCTGAATGAGTATTAGAATGGCATCCATATCTGGAGCATATCTGAACTGTATCTGAAAGCTGAATCTGAATGAGTATCAGAATGGCATCCGTATCTGGAGCGTATCTGAATTGTATCTGAAAGCTGAATCTGAATGAGTATCAGAATGGCATCCGTATTTGGAGCGTATCTGAACTGTATCTGAAAGCTGAATCTGAATGAGTATCAGAATGGCATCCGTATCTGGAGCATCTCTGGATTGTATTTGAAAGCTGAATCTGAATGAGTATCAGAATGGCATCCGTATCTGGAGCGTATCTAAACTATATCTGAAAGCTGAATCTGAATGAGTATCAGAATTGCATCCATATCTGGAGCGTATCTGAACTGTATCTGAAAGCTGAATCTGAATGAGTTTCAAAATGGCATCCGTATCTGGAGCATATCTGGACTGTATCTAAAAGCTGAATCTGAATGAGTATCAGAATGGCATCCATATCTGGAGCGTATCTGAATTGTATCTGAAAGCTGAATCTGAATGAGTATCAGAATGGCATCCGTATCTGGAGCGTATCTGAACTATATCTGAAAGCTGAATCTGAATGAGTATTGGAATGGCATCCGTATCTGGAGTGTATCTGAACTATATCTGAAAGCAGAATCTGAATAAGTATCAAAATGGCATCTACATTTGGAGTGTATCTGAACTGTATCTGAAATCTGAATCTGAATCAGTATCAGAATGGCATCCGTATCTATAGCGTATCTGGACTGTATCTGAAAGCTGAATCTGAATGAGTATCAGAATGGCATCTGTATCTGGAGTGTATCTGAACTGTATCGATTCTGGTGCTCTTGCTGAATGATAATCAAGGTATAAGTCTTCCACTGATAGACAGGAGATGGGACATAGTCGTACGCTTTAATCCCTAACTTTTTCCTGGACTATCTTTTCAGATTTTCAGTCCCTCGGGATACCCTTTTTTTCCCAAGCTGCCTTTTCAGGTTTTCGGCTTGTCGGGTGTACATATCTTTTTTTGTTTTTATCCCTAATTTTTGCCCGAACCTTTTTGGTTCTCCGGGATGCCCTTATTTTTACCTAGGCCAGTCAACCTTGTGGGTCTTTATTTATGCGCAGTATTTTCTGACTATGTCCACGCTCTCAGGGTGTAGGGAGTTGTCACTGTCGGTAGTGTTATGTTGCCACACTACCAGAAGATGTTCGTTTGATCATACAAGATTCGTTGCTGGAATTCATGTCCAATGCCCCAATTGATTTAAATGGAGATCTGCCCCTGGCTATTTGGCATCTTTGAGAGATTCCTTGAATCTTGACTTGACTGCCCCAGATGATGGACAATGATCATGCCGTTCCCCTTGGTTGGAAGTGTTTTTCCACTTGAGGTGATCCTTTTTATTGAGAAGGTTTTTGTTCACTAGATATTCGTCATGTGAATTTCTCTGTTGTTGAACAAATAGTCACATGCAAACAATGTTATTTTAAGAATGCAAAGCTTAAGTCTGTCTTGAAGTTTGAAAATTCATTTTTTAGTAAAACATTTTTTTTGGTAAAAGTGTGATGTCAACTCAGGATTTATAGCAAACCTTATAGGAGTCAGGATACCTTTTGTAGCAATATGCTTTCGAACTAACCCATGCTTCAGCTAGGACTTTTAAGGGTTATAACGGGGCCTGGTTCACGGTTCAAGAAACAAAGGATAAAGGCTCAAAATTTATTTGTACCCACCCGTTCTTCGTGATATTCTTCGATCCTATACTCAGTTAATTGTGCATTTAGATCCCATTTGAGTCTTGGAATATTGCCCTTTATATTCCGGTGATGGTTCAGATACTGAAAGTTTACTTGAAAAGGCAGTCATTTTGTAATCTTTTTTTTTTGCCGAGGATTTGTAGTGACCTCTTTTTTTTGTTTTATTATCCCAGTCTTTTGCCTGAACTGTTTCTTTTTGTGATTACAGTCAGCGAGATGCCCCAGTTTTTTTCTTAAGTCTCCTTCATAGGTTTTGACTTAATGGGCTTTTATTTCGAGAGATAATGACTACCTGCCTTGACGATTATATGGAACCATCACCATCTTTTGTTTTGGAAGGATGTTTTCGATGCCATTCATTGTGTACGAAGCGGTAGATTATGACTGAATACTTCTCTGAATTAACTGAGAAAACTACCCTGCCCCAGGTTATGATTAAGGGTTTTGATTTGTGTGAAAAGAAAAACTCCTACTTCTTTGGCTCGAAGGGGTTGACGAGGGATTATCTTCCTTATAACTCCACTGTTTAGGATTTGAAACAATGCCTGTACATCGTCAGCGGGGTCTGTTCAAAAGCATACTGTAGAGATTTTGATATCATTTTTGTCATCCTCCCTCTAAAGGCTCAAAGCTTTTGTTCGACAGTTGAATATCACAAAAGTAAATAAGAACGCATTTTTGAAATAGTGAATACGAATGAATTGATTCAAAACAAACATGTGCAATGCATTGATGAAATAACGAGGTTTGATATGAATAAATGTTCAAACAAATCAAAAGAAAATTACACATTGAAAATTATAATGAACGAAAAGCCCTCTTGTGAGAACTTGTCACTTCAGATGGTATGCCTTGGAGGGACGGCAGAAGAGTTCAGCCTAACCGTCTTGTGCAAATTCTAGCGCTCCTTCATCAATCAGGTCTTGAATTTTATTTCTCAGCGCCCAACAACTATTGGTGTCATGTCCAGGGCTGTTGGAATGGTATGCACACCTTGCATCAGGATTGTACCTTGGGGAGGCTATGTTGGGATTCTGAGGAGAGTCCCTTAATATAACCAACTTGGCCTTCAACAGGCCTTGCAATGCTTGAGGAAATGACATGTTGATTTTGGTAAACTACCTTTTGGGCATATCCGGCTTACTCTGATCAAGTCGTTGTTTTTGGTGAGGTTGTTGTTGGACCCGTGATGTAGTAGCAATTTGGAAAGGTCCACTCTTCACCAAACCAACCTTTTGTCTTCTAGGAGGTTGATCAATGACTTGGTCCCCGGTCTTGACTGTTTGCTTCATTCTGTTGTATCCGTCTTGATGAAATTGGTTGATGATGGTTCTCAACTCTTCTTGTCCCCGGGCTAGGTCTTGGATAAGAGCCATCTGCCCCAGCATCGGGGTTCTTATTGCTTCTACCTAGGCTTGCAGTCATTCCAGTCGTTCGTCCTTATTGTCTTCAGGACTTTTCTTGACCAAATTCCCAACGGGGAGTGTTTTCAACTCTTCCTGCCCCTTGGATAGGTTTAGGAATATGTCCCTGAACTGAGCTTCTTGAAATTAAAGATCTTTGTTGTCTTGTTTGAGATCCATTGCTGAAATAAACAGCGAGAACATGAGAGACCTGTAATAGAAGACCTGTTATGCAATGATATGTATGATATATGTATGCAATGTTTTCAAGGATCTCGCGGGGTAAACAAGAAACTGTTAGAATTTGATTGCAGCTTGATTGAAGAAACTCTGTGTCGTTAAGAGTCGTTCTTCAAGAGTCAAGATCACCATATCGAGTGGGTCATAGCCATTGATTCAAGTTATCGTGTTTTGATCTCTAGACGGCATTGGCTAGAAGAAAATAAATCCCATTTGCCCCTTGCTAGACGTTTGATTTACCATAACCTGCATCACAAACCCTTGAGATCCTTGAAATGGTTAAGGAAATGTTAAGGCATGATATTATGATGTGTATGCTATGCGTTTAAGAAAAAGTGCGAGGCTATGTAAGCAATTAAATCCGGCAAGAAATCCATGTTATTGGATAAGGACTGTAAACAAAACCTGCAAGGAACTCATGTTGTCAGATAATAAAACTATGCAAGTAGTTCAAGCTGAAAGCACACAAGTCACACAAACAGCCTTAGGTTTAGGCTTGTATGAGGTCAAAGGTAATACCCTCTTGAAGTTAAGTTGGTTTAACCTGTCCTAGAAAAGTAATCGGGTTCTAGAGGATCTCAATATCACTGACCATCCTCCATCGATCATGGTTTTAGCTCACACAATCTTTTCTTGCGGCTGGAACTACCTCGAGAGTATGGTCTTAATGAGTGTAGCATCGAGTATCAACCAGTTCTCAGCTTTACACCGAGGCCGGCTATCTCACTACTTTCTAATGGCCAAGTTGGTCAATTAAAGGTTCTAAGGTCAGTTGATGCTTAACGACACACATAGCAGCCTCGTATTCTCCTCGTTTCTCCACAAGGGATACCGGTACCAACCAATGTGCCACATCAATGTAGATACTGCTTCAACCGTATCGGTCTATGTCATACAGTTCCCTCACAGTTTATTGCTACTTACCTAAAAGGTATTCCCAGATCCGGGTTAGGATCTATAGTAACTCCCAATACGAAACCTTAAAAGTAAAGCAAACAAAGAAATCAAGAGAAGCAATTTATGATGAACTAATCCTAAGGTATACCCCACTTATGAGTCCCCAGCAGATTTGTCAGTTCTGTGATACGGTGGCAGAACCAGACTGTTTTGTACTGGTTTGCGTTTTGCGTTTTTTGTTCGTAAAATGTCGCGGTAAGCAAGAGTCGCCACCAACTTTTATTTTATCCAACAAGGAAAAGGAAAAAGAACAGAAAAAACCTTTTTCGAGATGTTTCTGAGTACGGGGGGTAGATTATAGAAAGGGAAGGTGTTAGCACCCTTTCTATCCATGGTTTTCCATGGGCTCTTAGGTAATTGCTCATTTTGAAATTGCTTGTGTGTGCTTGTTTTGAAAAGTTTTGTTTTACTTCGTTTTAACCCCTGTTTCTATCCTTAAGAGTGTTACGAAGTTGTTTTTGAAAACTGTTTTGAAAGTGTTTGTGTGAAAAAGTTTGATTTGAGCAAGTACCTACTAGCATCTACCTACTCTAAAAAAGATCGTTTCTATTATTGTTCCTTTAGACAGCATTATCCTACTATTGAGAAATAGGTAGCACCGTCGTTGGAATTTGTAAGGGTCAATTCGAAAGGTACGTAATGGTCATTGAAGGCAACATGTAGGGATACCTTAGCATTTCGAAGGGTCTGTCATCATATATTCATAGGCAACATCGAGGGACAAGATCATATACCGTAGGCAACTTCGAGGGACATTGAGGGACCATGATCTTTATGATGATTTTAACCGAGGGCCTTTGCTAAGGGTATCCCTACGTTCGAGGGACATGACCATTATTTTCCGAGGCAACCAAGTGAGGTATACCCTAAGGGTGCATATGTGCAAGGTGTGTTATGTTCAGTTCTTTTAGTCTTGTGTTAAGTTTGCTAATGTTTGATTATTCTTCCCATACAATTCTATTAGTCATACATCTAGCAGTTAATAATTGCAGTAATTTAAAAGTGCAGAAATATAAAACCTAGTTGTGATCAATGGGAATGAGAACTGGTTGTTTTGGAATGTTGGTTCGCGTTTGCGTTTCGTAAGATGTCGCGGTAAGCAAGAGTCGCCACCGTCTTTTATTTTATCCAACAAGGAAAGGACAAAAGCACAGAAAAATTCCTTTTCGAGATGTTTCTCGGGTTCGGGAGGTAGATTATAGAAAGGGAAGGTGTTAGCACCCTTTCTATTCGTGGTTATCCACGGGCTCTTAGGTACTTGCTCACTATGTTTTCAAAAAGTTTTTCTTTTCTTGTGTTTTGGGTTTCGAAAAGAGTTTTGTTTGAAAACTTCGATTTAACTCTTGTTTTTGTCCTCAAGAGTGTATGAAGTGTTGTTGAAAACTTTGTTTGAAAAGTGTAAGTGCGAAAAATTTGTTTTGTTTTGAAAGAGCAAGTACCTAAGAACCTCTACCTACTCAAAAGGAATTAAACTGTGTAAATGTCCCTTTAGACAATGCTATCCCACTATGAAGGAGTAGGTAGCATCGTCGTCGGAGTTTTCTGGTCAATTCGATTTTAGGGACGAGTGGTCACTAAAGCAACGTTAGGACGCCTTAGTGGTAACCCTAATGTCTTAGATCACTTTTATCCGAGGCAACCGTTTCGAGGCAACTTGGATCTCTAGACAGGAGGGCGACCCCTAAAACAGCCTATACTCAATGACCACGTTCGAGGCAACCAAGTGAGGCGTACCTTAGGAGTGGCATGTGCAAGTGTGTCAATTTTCAGTTATGTTATCTTTACATGTCATGGTGAGCTACGGTTGATTTTAATTTAAGATAGATCTTGTCATGCATAGCCTAGTTAGCATACATCTAGCAGTTAATGGTTGCGGAAAATAAAACTAAGCTATTACAAGGCGTCGGGTATTTACATCGCCAAAAACAAACCCTTAAAAGTAAATGCGGAAAGTAAATAAAAGCGATGAATAAAAAAATCCTAAGTTAAAACTATTACATCCTCGGGGCAATTACAATATATGGATCAAAATAATACGCGCGAGAAAAGTTGAATCAAATTGTCCTTTAGGGTTTTTTATTTAAAGAAAGCATATTTTGGTCTTTTTTGAATTAAGGATTAAATCTAAATTTTGGAATTAAATAAAATACTTTTTGGAGTTTTATTTTAATTAAGGCAGCAAAATCAGAAATAAAAAAAAAACTAAGTCTAAGTTAATTTTAATTTATTGTAAAAATGTTAAGATTAAACCTAATTAAAAGACTAAATTAATTGGTTAAATGGTTTATTTACAAAAATAAGTAATAAAATTAAAATAAAAATATTTTTGTTGCTTCTGATTTTTTTATGAAAAAGTTAGTTTGTTACTTAATTAGTTAGTTTTTAATAATAATAATAGAAGCAAAAGAAATATGAAAATAAAATGAAAACAAAAACAAACTGTGGGGGGCGCTGGGCCTGAAGAAGGGAGTATGAATTGCAATTTCCAGGCCCAGATTCGAAGGCCTCGCTTGCCTTTCAGATGGCCTGGACGTTTGTTGACCAAGGTTCATGGTGAACCTCCATCCTTAGCCATTGGATTTTCCTGGGAAACACCTGGCGCGTTGAGATCTGAGGCCGTATGGTGGTCCCTGCCTGAAGCGCTGCTTCTGAGCACCTGAAGAAAAAATGTTACAAAGTTTTGGGGGACCTGGGATTCGAATCCAGGTCCCATTGGACAATTCAAACAGCGCGCTACCAACTGAGCCATGATGTTAACTTGTTAGTGGGATAAGACGCGAATAATATAAAACAAAACAACAATTAGGCCTGCCAAAAAAAAGCGCGTAATGGATTCGAATGGACCAATGGAGCTGAGACACATTATCATCTTCCCCAAACACCCTGGTTATTTACCTGCGGATTTTTATCCGCAGGAAGTTTCGTGGGATGGTTCTAAAAATCGCTCCAGGCCATGAAAACGCTATTCAAGAACACAGATGTGTTCGTCTCTATCTCCTCATCATTCTTATAGCCATTGTTTGTCTCAATTTACCCTGCACAAGAAACGCCTAAAAACAAGAACAGGAACCCTAGGTTCTATATATGGGGTTAGAGGCCATGAAAATTAAATTGGACAATGCCAACACATTCTAAATCAAATAACAATCACAAATATGTCAATATTTTAAAAAAAAGATGCAAGAATGATGAATTGCATTTTCATGTTCAGAGGCGTTTTCTAGAACACTTACAGTGCGATTTAGATGATGAAAAGCTTGGTTTTTGATTGGCCTCGCTTCAGGAGGTTGATGGTAAGAGAGTCGCGTCTTTCTTTGGGTCTGAATCTGCCTACAAGGTTGTTTTTGATCTCTCACTATTCAAACTTTTTTTTTCAAGGTTGGTGGCCGTTTCTGCAGAGTTTGTGTATATTTTTTCTTTTCTGCAGCAGGGTTTCGTGTGTCTCTGCAAGGGTTTTTTCGTGTGTGTTTTTGTTCATGAGAAGCAGGTTTATATAGGCAAGGAAATTAGGTCAACAAATGTGTATCAAATCTTGGTCCATTATGATGAAGAGATTTGATTTGATTTTTCCTTAAAGACTTGCTATATTTGATTCAATCATGCGTTTCTGCCAGCTTGCTCTGAGTTGTTTTAGGCCTCCAACTTGATGGAAATCAAAAACTGACTTACTCCTTCGATTTTTCCTTCTTTGCCAGTTTCGATTGCTTCAAAGTCCCCATTCGAATCTATTCCTTATTAGACAACCTCGACCAGCCCTTGGCCTTGTGATGAGTCTAAGTTCTGATTCGAAGTGTTCAGAACTTCCTTTATCAGATTATCTTAGGTTGAGAGAAACTCTGCACTAAAATGCCATTCGAAAATCATTTCGTTCTGATGTTCTTATTCAGGGAAATTCTGCACTAAAATGCCATTCGAAGGGCATTTATCCATATACCATTCGAAGGGTACTAATTGAAACTTCAATTGAAAGACACTATTAACAGGCCAATCGAAAGGTCTTGTTCATGCTAATCGAAGGGTCTGGTGTTGCCTCCTTCGAATGGACTTCTTATGTACCTTTCGAATGGGCCTTCTGAGTGCTTCTTCGAATGAGTCATTTATATATTCTTCGAATGAGCTTCTTGCCTGGTGTGATCGGTGGATCTGGAACTGACTGTTTAAAGCTGGTTCGCGAAATGTCACGGAAGCAAGAGTCGCCACCGTCTTTTATTTTCTCCAAACATGGACAGGACAAAAGCACAGCAAAATTCCTTCTTTGAGAATGTTTCTCGGTTCGGGAGGTAGATTATAGAAAGGGAAGGTGTTAGCACCCTTTCTATCCATGGTTATCCATGGGCTCTTAGATACTCGCTCATTTGTGTTTTCAAAATGTTTGCTTTTCAATTGTGAGTGAGTTTGAAAAAGTTTCGTTTAAAAATTTCAGATCGACTCTTGTATCAGTCCTCAAGAGTGTTTGAAAAATTGTTTTGAAAGCTTTTTGAAAAGTGTCGGTGTGAAAAGATGTTTTTGTTTTATTTTTGAATAGAGCAAGTATCTACGAGTCATCTACCTACCCTAAGGAATTAGGTTGTGTAAATGTCCTTAAGGTAGTGCCATCCCACCATTGAGAGGTAGGTAGCACCACCGTTGGAGGTGTTCGGGTCAATTCGAGGGTTAGGGACAGTGTGGTCACCGGAGCAATAGTAGGACACCTTAGAAGCTACCCTTATGCCATGTTCATGGACATAAGGACTTACTAAAACGTCCTATACTCGACGACCACGTTTCGAGGGGCAAGGCAACAGTGAGGCGTACCCTAGGAGTGGTGTGTGAATTTGTGTATTGTTTTCAGTTATGTTTTATCTTGTCATGCATTATGGTGATCTACGCTTTGATTTTATTTGGGCCATTCATTCTTTCATGCAAAGTTTAACAGTTTTAAAGGTGCGGAAATTAAAGTGCGAAAAATAAAGTCCTACGCTATTACAAGGCGCAGGTCTATACATCGCCAAATTAACAAAGACCCGTTTTTTAATAAAATGCAGAAAGTAAATAAATTTCCTAATTACTATTACAAGGCTTGAGCAATTACATTATAGTTAAAACGAAATATAAGAACAAACGCGCGAAAAGAAATTAGAATCGAATATCCGAGGGCGTTGGACCCTTTAAAGAAGTTAAATGAAATTAAAAATTAATTAATTATTTAATAAAGAAAAGAAGTTATTTTTTATGTTTTTTTGTATTTAATGAAAATAAAGAAAATTGATTAAAATTAGAAGTTAAGTAAAACCCTAGTTCTAAATTGTTTTTAATTATTAAAGAAAAATATTTAAGTTTTAACCTAATTTACCCTAATTAATTAATTACATGTTTATTTACAAAATAATTAATTATTAATAATAATAAGAAGAAGAAATTATTTATTGAGAAAAAAGAATAAAAATGTTAAAAACCTAATTTCTACATATTTTAGTTATTAAGAAAAGATTAAAATTGAAAACCCTAAATTAAACTAAATTGGTTATTAAAGATTTATTTACAAAAAAAAATATTTAATGAACAAATTAATTAACATTTTTTTTAGTTTTGATTTTTCTGGTTTTTGTATTATGAAAATTAATTTTCTGGAATTAAAAGAAAATTAAAAAAACAATGAAAAGAATAAAAAAGGAAAAAACAAAGAAAAATTAAAATGGGCAAACCATGGGGGTGTCTGGCCCTTTTGGAGGTGTATTGGAAATTCAGGCCCATTAGAAACTAAGGCCTTGTTGACTTTCTAGCGCGTGTGTGGAATGATTGACCAGCGTGCATGGTGGACCTCCACATTCTGACCTTTGGATGTGACTTCCTGGGCGCGTGGCAAGCTAGGAGATGGAGTTGTATGGTGGTCTTTTGATGAAGCGCTACGTAGAAACATGTTATGAAGAAAAATATGAAATATGAGAGGGGGACCTGGGAATCGAACCTAGGTCCCAGTACCTGCATGCCAACGCAACGACCATATGAACCAACGCGTTTCTTTGTTAGTTTAGTGGAACGTGAATAATATACATGAAAACAAGCGCTAGTGGTCTGAAGCAAGAAATCACGCGCGAACATTTGAATTATCCAGTCATGCTTGGACACATAGGCTTCATCTTCTCCATTTGCCTGTAAACAAAAACGAATAGCAGGGGTTTTAAACCCCCACTAATTGCAAAACCTGAAAATAGCGATTAGCACATATAGCAATATAAATTGGGCGCGATGTGTGAGTTCAATTCGTTTGGATGTCACGATTCCAATGGTACTGGTTTGAATGGCCAATTTTTCCAGATGTGTAAAGCCCCAAATCTGGAGCTCTGAAACCCTAGCGAACGTCCATGGCAATTTTTGATACAGACATTATCAGTTCAATTAGAGGGCACCAATAGCTTCAGAACATTCATGTTAGTGTAAATCAACATTTAAAACGCATGAAAAATGCATGAAAGTGCAAACACGAATATGAAAAATTTCATGAAAAGTGCAATCCAGTTATACCAATTCCTTGAGTATGGAGGGTTGGTTTTGATTGTAAAAGCTTCCTGGTAGTGTCAGGAGTGTATTGGAATGGCTTTTTGGCTTTGAAACGTGCAGTAGCTATGAAAACAGTTTCAAGTTTTTTTTGAAAAAAGTGCAAAGTTGTTCTTGGTCTTGGGCGCAGCTTCTCTGTGTGTATGCATTATGTTAGCTTTGCATATGTATGAGGATGGAATTAGGTCAAGAAAACCAGGCCCAAAGTCTTTGCATTCATGATTCAAATATTTGATTTTTGTCAAATCTTTTTCAATCTCTTTTCATGCCAATTATTCCAATTATGGAAGATTCTTTCCTTGGTGATTGATACACGAGATATTTGATTCATAATGGATGAAAATGCTGCACAAAAAGATTCAAAACACATGATTTAGTATTTTTCTCATAATTAATTTTAATTAAATGAATTAATAGGATTAAAAATTCAATTAATTAATTAAAAATAAGAAAATAACTCCCTTTTAGCTTAATGGGTCGTGCATGGCCTTTGGGTAATGATTCATGGAAGAAATTGAGGCCCATTAGCATTTTTTAGGCATTTGAAGCAAAGTTGACTTTTCAAAATTCCCAAAACTTTCCCAACTTCCACAAGACATATCTTGCTTAATTTTTAAGCTTTGATAATGTTCTTGGACATTTTGGAAAGGTCTTGAAGTCCTCTAACCAACGCCTTTGGTCCCATGTAATTTTGATTTACCAATCTCAAGTTATGGTCTTTGACTTAAAGTGCCTTTTTGTTGACTTTTGAAAATGACCTATAATGTTGAAATTGATAACTTTTTGTGAGAGCATTTCTTGGACTTGGAGTGTGAAGATGAGTTGTAGGAAATTTCATTCTCTTAACAATGAGCTTTGGATGGAATTTTTCTGTTAAACCATGTGGAAGTTATGCCCTGGTCAATTTGCAGTTGACTTTTTCAGCTGTCCAAAAATAGAAACTTTTGCATCTTGAGACTTTTTGAGCCATGCTTTAAAAATCATGATCAAGAATTGATCAAATGATGTTTGTGGCTTCAAAATAAGATGTTTACCAAAAATTTTGACTTTTGACTGTCAAATGACCATTTTGCCCCTGCAGTTGACTGTGAAGCAATTAGGGTTTTTGACTGTGCAGTTTGATGCTGTGAGTCTTGAAACTTGGCATATGAATGCTTGACAATGTTTATAGGCATGTGAGACTTGATTGGACCCTTGAAAACATCAATTTCTTTGCAAGAACCAAAACCCTAATTTTTGACTATTAGGAGGCAATTGGACTGTGCAACCCTTGAGAGATTTTGAACCTTGATCTTGGCAAATCTTGAAGAATATGGGAGGGCAAATTTTGGGGTACAACAGTTGCCCCTGTTCAATCTTCTTAGACCTGAGGATGTAGATTGGCTGGCGTGCCTTTCGTAGTCTGAAGGTGGAAGATGATTGAACACTAGAGTGCCCAGAAATTTGCGCTCACATGTTAGAATGTTAGCAGTGTGATGCCGGGAATAGGCTTATAGATGCCATTTGGAGACTGTTGATATGTGGAGAGATGGGCTTATAGATGCCATCGGGAGGTTGTCGATCGCGTAAGAGATTCCTTAGCGAGAACTTGCGTACCTGAGAAAGAAAATGATTACCTGGCCTGTTACAGGAGTTGGTCTTCAAACTCTTTGTGTAGATGCGCCCTGGCTGGATACAGGAATCGGATCTTTAAACTCTTCAGACGTACCCTGGCGAGATACAGGAATCGAGTCTGGAGAATATAGTCGTCAACAGATACACCCTGGCGAGATACAGGAATCGGATCTTCGAACTCTTCAGACGTGCCCTGGAAAGATACAGGAATCGAGTCTGGTAATGTTGGTCGTCAACAGATACACCCTGGCAAGATACAGGAATCGGATCTTCGAACTCTTCAGACGTTCCCTGGCAGGATACAGGAATCGAGTCTGGTAATGTAGTCGTCAATAGATACACCCTGGCAAGATACAGGAATCGGATCTTCGAACTCTTCAGACGTGCCCTGGTAGGATACAGGAATCGAGTCTGGTAATGTAGTCGTCAACAGATACACCCTGGCAAGATACAGGAATCGGATCTTCGAACTCTTCAGACGTGCCCTGGCCAGATACAGGAATCGGGTCTGGTAATGTTAGTCGTCAACATATACACCCTGGCAAGATACAGGAATCGGATCCTCAAACTCTTCAGACGCACCCTGGCAAGATACAGGAATCGGGTCTGGTAATGTTAGTCGTCAACAGATACACCCTGGCAAGATACAGGAATCGGATCCGGAATCACGACTATTGATGGCAAACATCTTTGTATTAACTTTTGTCCTGAAAAGACAAAACGTTAGTTGTGCGTAATGTCATGATGTATGACATTTGAGATGAGATTGTATGTTCATGATGCGTACATGCATGCTGTAATGTATGAAAATGTGTTGTTTATGAATATATGTTTTTGTCTAGGAAAGTAAATCCTTGACGAGATGCCGAGAAGTTAAATCCTGGGCTTATGTGAATAGCATTTCGCTGTTTCCGCTGGGGAGTGATGGTTGCAAGAATACCGGTAGGAGAAGATGACTCCCTTGAGGAATAAACTTGGCGAATAGAATACTCTGCGGGGGAAAATTATTCTAGAGATCTTGCTGGGGAACAGTACTATGTGGGAAGAGAGGTACTTTGCTGGGATGTTGATGATAACTTCGTTGGGGATACCATTGTTATGTTGGAAGTTTTAATAGACTCCGCTGGGGATAAGAAGACTTCGCTGAGGACGATCTTTCCGTGACTTTTGGCTGAGGATAACCCAGTTATATCCTAGTGGGGAAATAACCTTTGAATAAAGCCGGGGGAGCGTTCGTGCTCTGCAGAGGATAAGCTTCCAGAATCTACTGGGGATAAGCTTACTACTGGGGAGATTGATTCCACTTTCCTGGGGGAACTTTTTCAGATTGGACTGGACTTTCCTGGGGAAAATTTTGAGATGTATTGGAGAAGTGACTCCACTGAATGTCTGGTATACCGCCGGGGAACAACCTTAGATCAAGATTGCCGGGGATGCTTGTTAAGAATGTTTGTATATTGCGCTAGGGAATGTTGAGATATGCTGGAGGATACCCAACTTCCTTAAGGTTGATAGTAGACTTTGCTTGGGGAGAGTGTCGCTGACTTGCTGGCTCACTCTCTGGGGAGTTAAGATATATTGGTTATGTTCTTCAGCTGAACCTACCTTGATACCTTGATGGACAGAGCAATTAGATTGCTTAGACAACTCATTATTGCCCCTGTTTCTAATGTTACCTGTAATTAATCCTTTGTTTCGTATGCAAATATTTATGAGTTGGCAATTATTGTCAAATGCATATATCACAAATTGAACCTTGGACATTCTTCGCAAAACAAAACAGAAAAGGAAAAACAATTGGCAATTTTAGCTGAAAAGTGAACTTATATTGATTTTTGAATTTGCTTGTAAATAGGCGTTTATGTACAAGAGGCTGACGTCCTAGTAGGAGAACGCCGTTGAATAAAAGAGTTTATACAAATTTGTACAAAAGGGAAAACAAAACAGCTATGTGAAAAGAATAATCCCACTGGGTTCCAACTCTGCTATCGCCTTTATATCTTTGAGCGTCTTATCACTTTGCTGCTCAGTTGACGATGAAGCTGATCGATCGATGCCGTTTGAACTTGATGTTGATACCGGATTCTGGATGCAAGGTGCTCCAATGAGACATAGTATTACGTTTTATCCCTAACTTTTGCCTGGACCGCCCTTTCGGGTTTTCAGTCCACCGGGATACCCATTTTTGCCCAAGCCGCCTTTTCAGGTTTTCGACTTGCCGGGTGTACAGATTTTTTCATTTCATCCCTCATTTTGCCCGAACCCTTTTGGTTCGCCGGGAAGCCCTAATTTTTGCCTAGGTATGTCAACCTAGCGGGTCTTTTGTCATGCGTAGTATCTTTTTACTATGTCTGCATTGGCAGGGTGAGGAAGGTCGTCACCATCCATGGTGGTTAGGATCATGGCTCCTCCTGAGAACACATGTTTAACCACAAATGGCCCTTCGTACGTAGGGGTCCTTTTTCCCCTGGGATCACTCTGAGGAAGGATGATGCGTTTGATTACCAGATCCCCAACTTGATACTCGTGTGGTCTGACCTTCTTGTTAAATGCCCTGATCATCCGTTTTTGATACGTTTGACCATGACAAATAACGGTGAGTCTCTTTTCGTCGATTAAGTTTAATTGATCAAGTCGTTTCTGGATCCAATCATCTTCGCTCAGATCTGCATCCTTCATTATCCGGAGAGAGGGTATCTGCACTTCGATCGGCAAGACTGCCTCCATGCCGTAGACCAAGGAAAAAGGAGTTGCCCCGGTTGACGTCCTTGCTGAGGTACGGTACCCATGAAGAGCGAACGGTAACATCTCATGCCAATCTTTGTAGGTCACTGTCATCTTCTGCACAATCTTCTTGATATTCTTATTCGCTGCTTCTACAGCCCCATTCATCTTAGGCCGGTAGGGAGAAGAGTTGTGGTGCTGTATCTTGAATTGCTCACAGAGCTCAGTGATCATCTTGTTGTTAAGATTGGTACCATTGTCCGTAATGATCCTTTCCGGGACGCCGTATCGACAGATCAAGTTGTGCCGAATGAACCGTGCCACAACATTCTTGGTTACCGTAGCATAAGAAGCTGCTTCAACCCACTTTGTAAAGTAATCGATCGCTACCAGGATGAAGCGATGCCCATTGGATGCCGTAGGTTTAATCTCACCGATCATATCAATGCCCCACATTGCAAAAGGCCAAGGTGCAGTCAAGACATTCAGAGGGACTGGGGGAACGTGCACCTTGTCTGCGTAAATCTGGCATTTATGACATGTCCGAGAATGTTGGTAACAATCGGCTTCCATTGTGGACCAGAAATATCCTGCCCGAAGGATCTTCTTTGCCATGGTGTGTCCACTGGAATGCGTTCTGAAGGTACCTTCGTGTAGCTCTGCCATGATCCTTTCTGCTTCAGTCTTATCCACACAACGCAGTAAGGTCGAATCATGGTTTCGCTTGTACAGAATGTCGTTGCTGAGGAAGAACTTTGTTGCGAACCTTCTCAGAAACTTCTTGTCGTTGACAGATGCACCTTCAGGGTATTCCTGAGCTTCCAAGTATCTCTTTACCTCATGGTACCAAGGTTTTTCAGTCACTACCTCAGCCTCAAGATCGCAACAGTATGCCGGTTCGTCCAGTTTCCAGATAATGACCCGGGGAGCCTCATTGTCCCATTTGACTTTGAACATGGAAGACATCTTAGCTAACGCGTCCGCCAACTGATTCTCCTCTCTCGGAAAGTGTTCAAAAGTTATCTCCGTGAAATGGGGGATCAATGTCAACACACATTCTCTGTAAGGAATAAGATCCGGATGTTTCGTATCCCACTCGCCTTTGATCTGATTGATCACGAGAGCGGAATCTCCGAAGACACTCAGAAACTTGATCCTTAAGTCGATCGCAGCTTGAAGACCCATGATGCATGCCTCATACTCCGCCATGTTGTTGGTGCAGTTGAAACATAGTCGGGCGGTGAGTGGAGTATGAGTGCCTTGAGGGGATATAATCACAGCGCCAATACTGTTTCCCAAAGCGTTGGAGGCTCCATCAAAGTGCATAGACCATCGGGATCCTTCCTCAGGTCCTTCATCCGGTCCAGGTACTTCACAATCAGTCACAATCATGATGCTCTCGTCAGGAAATTCAAAGTTCATTGACTGATAGTCGTCTACTGCCTGGTGTGCCAAGTGGTCTGCCAATACACTTCCTTTGATGGCTTTCTGAGTCGTGTACTGGATGTCGTATTCTGTCAAGATCATTTGCCATCTTGCTATTCTCCCAGATAGAGCAGGCTTTTCAAATATATACTTGATCGGATACATCTTTGAAATCAACAAGGTAGTGTGAGTCAACATATACTGTCTCAGCCGGCGAGCAGCCCATACCAAAGTGCAGCAAGTTTTCTCGAGCAGTGAATATCGGGTCTCACAGTCGGTAAACTTTTTGCTAAGGTAATAAATGGCGTGCTCTTTTCGGCCAGACTCGTCATGCTGCCCCAGCACACACCCCATTGAGTTGTCAAGTATTGTCAAGTATAGTATTAGAGGTCTCCCTTCAACCGGTGGCATAAGAATGGGTGGTTCTTGGAGATACTCTTTGATTCTGTCAAAAGCGGCCTGAAATTCATCGTTCCAACGTACTACCTGATCTTTCTTCAGTAGCTTGAAGATTGGTTCACAGGTAGCTGTTAGGTGCGAGATAAATCGGGCAATGTAATTCAGACGTCCTAGAAAGCCTCTGACCTTTTTCTCTGTCTTAGGAACTGGCATCTCTTGAATGGCTTTAACCTTGGCGGGGTCCACTTGAATACCCTTATCACTTACAACAAAGCCTAGCAACTTTCCAGATCTAACCCCGAAGGTGCACTTGTTCGGGTTCAACCTCAGCTTGTACAGTTTCAAACGGTCAAACAGTTTCTGCAGATGGTCAAGGTGTTCCTCCTCAGTTTGGGACCTTGCAATCATATCATCAACATACACTTCAATCTCATGATGGATCATGTCATGAAATAAAGCAACCATGGCACGTTGGTAGGTTGCCCCAGCATTTTTCAACCCGAATGGCATGACCTTGTAGCAGAAGGTGCCCCACTGAGTTACAAAAGTAGTCTTTTCCATATCTTCAGGAGCCATCTTGATTTGATTGTAACCTGAAAAACCATCCATGAAGGAGAACACCTTGTGCTGAGCAGTGTTGTCAACCAGAACGTCAATGTGAGGTAGGGGGAAGTCATCCTTGGGGCTGGCCCTGTTCAGATCCCTGTAGTCAACACACATTCTGACCTTACCATCCTTCTTCGGTACCGGCACCACATTAGCAACCCACTGAGGGTAAGAAGTCACTGCTAGAAACCCGGCATCGAATTTCTTCATAAGCTCAGCTTTGATCTTCTCAGACATCTCTGGACGCATACGGCGGACCTTTTGCTTAACCGGAGGACAGTCTTCCTTGGTAGGCAAATGATGGACCACAATGTCAGTATCCAACCCAGGCATGTCTTCGTAGGACCAGGCAAAGATCTCCACATAATCATGTAACATCTGAGTCAACCGTTGTTTTACGCTGAGCTCCAGATTGGCACTAATCTTAACTTCCTTCCTATCTGTCTCAGTACCCAGATTTATCGTTTCCACTGGCTCTTCATGTGGTTGAATTTCCCTCTCTTCCTGGAGTAACAGTCTTGCAAGCTCACCAGGCACTTCACAATCATCTTCACCTTCGTCTTCGGCTAAGTTGATCGGATTTTCAAAGTCATAACTGGCAGTAGCAGAGTCGTTACCAGTGAGATCCAGAGTGGATTGAAACCTGTATGGGTGAGTGTGTGTAAATATAGCTGTTTTGCAATATATAAAGAAAGAAAGAAAGAAAGAAAGGGAGCACAAGATTTGAAATGCGAAAAAACGTCCAAGGTCTTTATTCATGATATATGGAAATGACAGTTATAAGCCCTCACAAATGAAGC
The DNA here is from genome assembly GCA_948472305.1 of Vicia faba. Lineage (NCBI taxonomy): Eukaryota > Viridiplantae > Streptophyta > Magnoliopsida > Fabales > Fabaceae > Vicia > Vicia faba. The sequence goes on from OX451735.1 coordinate 1,511,008,421, forward strand.
CAACGGTGCCCCGAGTAAGACACCGGGCCATAAATTTTCAATTTATTGTTTATTACAAATAAAAAAAACAAAGGAATTCATTACTGCGTAACAAAAGTAACATGTGTATGATCTTTGGCGGTCCAATTGTTCAATCCACCGTCAGTCGTTGGGTAGATCCAGCTATCGAACTCCAATTCTTCCACTTCGTCTTCATCCCCAACAGCATTCACTCCTGGATTGGTGATGAGCACAGGAGGTCTTCCGGTCCTAGCCTTGCACACAGCCCTCTGAGCCTCTGCAGTAAAACCCAGTCCAAACTTGTCAGTTTTTGGAGTGAAATCAGGGAGCCTGCCCCAGTTAGCACATTCACCTTTCTCGATTACAGCCCGGGCGTCCTTCCAGGAGGCCATCTTCAGAGGAAAGCTCTCTTCAGTTACTGCTTCTACCGCTGCCAATGTTGGAGGTACCTCTTCAAAATGTTGAAAGGGGGTCTCAATAAACTCCCCGTCCATCTCAATATACCGAAAGGAATTCAGATGACTAACCATGTATTCTTCCTCCCCCTGCACAGTGACAATCTTCCCTCTGACAGGGTACTTAAGCTTCTGGTGTAGGGTAGAGGTCACTGCCCCAGCTTTGTGGATCCAAGGTCGACCCAGTAAACAGGAATAAGATGGACGAATATCCATCACATAGAAAGTCGAGTCAAATACTTGAGAACCCACACGAATAGGAATGTCTACCTCACCATGAACCATCCTCTTCGATACGTCAAAGGCTCGGACAATGATGTTGCTGGGTTTCAACTCCAGGCCCTCACAGTCCAACCTATCTAAGGCCTTCTTGGGCAACACATTCAGGGAAGAACCGGTGTCCACCAACACGTGAGCGAGAGTAGTGCCCCTGCATTCTATGGAGACATGCAGGGCATCATTGTGGTTTTTTCCTTTGGCGGTGAGGTCAGCATCCGAGAAACCCAAACCATTGTCAGCTGTCAAATTGGCTACACAGTCGGTGAATTGATCTGTAGAGGTCTCTTGTGGCACATGGGCCGTCTTTAGAAATGAAATCAGGGCCTTGGCATGGGCCTCTGAGCACAGCAGCAATGAGATAATAGAGATCTTGGAGGGGGTATGCCCCAGCTGTTCAACGACATTGAAGTCACTCTTCTCGATTATCTTAAGAATTTCCTCCATCTCTTGCTGGGAGGCTTCAACATTCACAGACTTTGGTGCCTCCATCCGGGCAGGCTCATCATCAATCCCTTTGCCCCGAGCATTAGATGACTCAGAAGCAGGGGAAGCAACTTGATCAGAAGTGGAAACAGGTGCACTTGCAGGCGTTATTATAAGAGGTCTTCAGATAACTGGTGGAGCAATGTCAGGCGAGAAGAGCCTGCCACTGCGAGTTACTTTGGCTGGACCGGTAATATTGCTGATGTTGGTACCGGTGTTGAACTCTTGCTTTATTCCAAGTACATACACATCTGCCCCATAGTGCCATGGGACAGCCTTGTCAGATTCATAGGGGAGGGGCCCCGGAACAGTAATAATAATGGGTGCAACAGTCATGATTTTAACTAGCTTCCTCGGGGGAGCCTTGATTGGATTGTTGAAAATTGTAACGACGGATACTTCTTCCACAGGAACAAAAGGAACAGCGGTCTTCTTGAATAGAATCTCTTTGCTGTCCATCAGGCTTTGGATGCCTAACTTCAGCAACGGACAACCAGTAGGGGTAACAGCGCACAAAAGGCAACCCTTGCTACAACCCGGAAATAAACCGGCCAGCAGCAAGTTCCTCTTAACAATCATCAAAGGGGTAGCTACATCATTCACTGAAACGACATACAAGTCTTCATCGACGGCATTTACTCCATGCTGGGGCATAGGAGCAGTCACAACATTTGGCCTCTCAGGCACCTCAAATTGTATCTCCTTCGCATCAATAAGGTCCTGCACCTTATTTCTTAGGGCCCAGCAATCATCAGTAGAATTCCCCGGGCTACCGGAGTGATAAGCACAACGGGCATTTGGATTATACTTGGGGGATGCAGTATTCACAACCTTTGGAGCCTCTCTGACGGTCACCAAGTTGGTTGATAGCAGTTGCGGCAAGAATTGTGACAAGGTCATACTCAGCCGGGTAAATTCTCTTCTGGGTCTCTCAGCCCTTGGTTGATTGGTTTGTCGAGGAGCGGCAGCAGGTTTAGCAATCACCACCGCGTTGACAGATTGGCGGCGCTCTGGTTTGTCTTGCCTCCTAGGCCCATACACAGCACTGGCCTCCTTTTTGAAGGGCTTCTTCTCAGAACTTGAAGACGCACCTTTCTGAATCTTTCCTGACTTCATGCCAGCCTCTATCCTTTCCCCAATCAAGATAAGGTCTGTGAACCCTGCAGATGAATTACCGATAAGATGATTGAAGAATGGCCCGGATAGGGTCCCCAAGAACATATCCACCAATTCACAGTCTGTTAACGGAGGCTGCACCCTGCCAGCCAGGTCCCTCCACTTCTGCGCATACTCTTTAAAACCTTCTCCCGATCCTAGCGACATACCCTGGAGTTGGGTACGTGTAGGAGAGAGGTCGGCATTATATTGATATTGCTTGTAAAAAGCAGTAGCCAACTCCTCCCAGTTACGAACCTTGGTTCCATCCAGCTGATAGAACCATTCGAGATGAGTCCCTGAAAGACTCTCCTGGAAGAAGTGGATCCACAAGTTCTTATCCACTGTATACGGCTGAATCTTCCGCACATAAGATCTGAGATGTAACTTAGGGCAGGACGCCCCGTCATACTTGGCGAAAGATGGTGCTTTAAACTTGTGCGGGATGATCACACCAGAAGATAAACCCAAGTCTCCGAAATCCAAACCAGGCACTTGTTGAATTTCCATGGCATTCAGACGGTCTTCCAACTGCTTGTATCTGTCTTCAGCTAGAGGATACTGTTCCTCATTAAAATCAGTCTCGTTGTCTGAGACCACCGGACTAGGAGCCCTTCCCCCCTGGGGACTGTCTTTGCCTACAGAAGAACCAGCTTCCTCATTCTGCAGTGTGTTACCAAACCTCCGGACCATGTTGAATAGAACAGTTCTCTTCTTCTTCTTCTTCTTAACCAGCAGAGCCTTCAGCTCCTCTTGACCTTGAGCCAAACCCATGATCAGCTCCTGAAATTGTGCGTTCTGAGCCTGAAGGGCCTTGATAGACAGCTCGGTAGATGATTCAGGGTTCATGATGCTGAAATAAACAGCGAAGAACAGTAAGCAACCTAAAAAGAAGAGTACCTGCTATGCACATGATGAATGGAATGCGTATGATTTATGTTTTCAAAGACAATCGGGAATCAACTTTGTAAACAAAAGGGAACACACTTCATTAGATTCAACTTTGAAATTTAAATTGTTCAACAGGTTGCCCTTAGGCGTTACATAAAAATGGAAATACTGAAAAGGGAAATAAAACTGTAAAAGGACATCCAAAGTTCACCATTGATCCCAGGGTCTCCTCTTCTCAGTACGGATGTAGTCATTCAGAGCCCGCTCATTTTCCAATTACTTTGTCAGCTTCTGGATCTTCAATTCCTGCTCGTTGAACTTTTCCCGATAAGAATCTCGTTCCTCTCGCAGTTGCGCCCAAGACCTCTTTAATGTCTCATAATCAGTAGGTATCTAAGGAGGGAGAACAGTTGGGGGAACCCCATCTTTGCCAGGATACTCAAGAATGATGGGTCTGACAGCTTCGTACGGCATACCTAACTTCTGAGCACGGATGCGGACCCATTTGTAGTAGGCTTCCATAGGTAGAGAAGTCTTTGGTCCCAACTCTTGTGGGTCAGCTTTGTGGATTCTGTCCCAAGCCTTGATGAACCTGCGACGCAGCTCGTCACTATCCACCTGAAACTCAAAACTGATGTGAGGTACCAACATCTCATGAGGCCCTTCTCTTCTGGCCCTTCCAAACTGACGGAGCGCTAGACATGGATTATAAGAGATTCCTCCTTGGGTACCAATCAAAGGAACATTAGGGTATTCTCCACAACGATCAATAACAGCTATCTCATCCAAACCTCTGAGAGTCCAAATGATGTCCTTATCAGTGAGAGACATTAACCTATGAGCCCAACCTCTTCCTTCTTTGTTCTTCAGCAAGAACTTAGGGAGGTGCGAAATAAACCACCTCACCAACAAAGGGATGCAACACCACAGGGTTCCTCGTCTTCGGGCAGTACGAGCATAGAGTTGTTGCAGGATGTCACCCAAGAGAGTGGGCACAGGGTTCCGAGACATGAAGATCTTTATGGCAGTGATGTTAATGAAGTTATCAGGATTAGGAAACAAGACTAGACCATAGATTAAGAGAGCCAGGATGTCTTCATATGCCCTAAAGTCCAAGTTATTCCAGAAACTGTTAGCCTTACCAATCAGAAACTTGGCCAAGAAACCCTTAACTTTGCTTCTAGTCACCCAGTTGTCCATTACTTCTTGGTGGGTCAAGGGGAGAGTTGCAGCAACCTCCTCAAGCCTAAGAGTCTTTTCCCAACCAGTGAAGGGAGTCTGATCCAAAACAGGGATGCTCAGCAAATCAGAGAACTCTTCCAGGGTAGGGACCAGCTGGAAGTCTTGAAAGGTGAAGCACTGGTACAGAGGGTCATAGAACTGGGTCAGGACACTCATCAACTGTTGGTCCCATTTTGCCGTGACTAAACTGAGAAGAGAACCATGCCTCTAGATGAAGGAAGTAGTGTTTGGAATTCTGCTAACCAACTCTTCAAGCAACTCAGGTGGGTGAACAAAATTGAACCAGATAGTGTTCCTTCGCATAGGCATCATGATGTCCTACAAAACATAGCAAAGGTGAAACCCTCTTGTCTTTGAAATGGTCAGTCTTTATGCAGGATGCATGCAATGTTCATGATGGCATGATGTTATGATAAAGCACACCACAAATATTCACAAAGGCAAACATGATAAGGCACACAAGTCACACAAGACAAGCCCTTAGAGTTTAGGCCAGCATGGGGTCTAGGTATTACCCTCTTTCAATTTGTTGGTTCAGACCTGTCCTATCAGAAGTAACCGGGTTCTAGAGGATCCCAATATCACTTACTACCCTCAATCGGTCATAACTCCAGCATCACAACCTTTTCTTGCAGCCAGAACCATCACGAGAGTTTAGCCTCAATGGGCGTAGCATACTGCTACTGTTCTATTGGCCAAGTTGGGTCATTTAAGGTTCTAAGGTCGGTTGGTGCTTAATGACTCCTCAGAAGACCCATATTCTCCTCGTTGCGACACAAGGGATATCGGTACAGACCAAGGTGCCACACTAACGTAGCCACTGCTTCACCCATGTCGGTCTATACCGGACAGGTCCCTCACAGCTTATGCTACCTAAGAGGGTATCCCCAGATCCGAGTTAGGATCTATGAAACTCCAAGACAATGCCCACAAATATAAAGCAAACAAACACAACAATTGAAAACACAAGTGATCTTAGTCCTAAGGTACACCTCACTTTTATATAGTCCCCAGCAGAGTCGCCAGTTCTGTGATCGGTGGATCTGGAACTGACTGTTTAAAGCTGGTTCGCGAAATTTCGTGGAAGCAAGAGTCGCCACCATCTTTTATTTTCTCCAAACATGGACAGGACAAAAGCACAGCAAAATTCCTTCTTTGAGAATTTTTCTCAGTTCGGGAGGTAGATTATAGAAAGGGAAGGTGTTAGCACCCTTTCTATCCATGGTTATCCATGGGCTCTTAGATACTCGCTCATTTGTGTTTTCAAAATGTTTGCTTTTCAATTGTGAGTGAGTTTGAAAAATTTTCGTTTAAAAATTTCAGATCGACTCTTGTATCAGTCCTCAAGAGTGTTTGAAAAATTGTTTTGAAAGCTTTTTGAAAAGTGTCGGTGTGAAAAGATGTTTTTGTTTTGTTTTTGAATAGAGCAAGTATCTACGAGTCATCTACCTACCCTAAGGAATTAGGCTGTGTAAATGTCCTTAAGGTAGTGCCATCCCACCATTGAGAGGTAGGTAGCACCACCGTTGGAGGTGTTCGGGTCAATTCGAGGGTTAGGGACAGTGTGGTCACCAGAGCAATAGTAGGACACCTTAGAAGCTACCCTTATGCCATGTTCATGGACATAAGGACTTACTAAAACGTCCTATACTCGACGACCATGTTTCGAGGGGCAAGGCAACAGTGAGGCGTACCCTAGGAGTGGTGTGTGAATTTGTGTATTGTTTTCAGTTATGTTTTATCTTGTCATGCATTATGGTGATCTACGCTTTGATTTTATTTGGGCCATTCATTCTTTCATGCAAAGTTTAACAGTTTTAAAGGTGCGGAAATTAAAGTGCGGAAAATAAAGTCCTACGCTATTACAAGGCGCGGGTCTATACATCGCCAAATTAACAGAGACCCGTTTTTTAATAAAATGCAGAAAGTAAATAAATTTCCTAATTACTATTACAAGGCTTGAGCAATTACATTATAGTTAAAACGAAAAATAAGAACAAACGCGCGAAAAGAAATTAGAATCGAATATGCGAGGGCGTTGGACCCTTTAAAGAAGTTAAATGAAATTAAAAATTAATTAATTATTTAATAAAGAAAAGAAGTTATTTTTTATGTTTTTTTGTATTTAATGAAAATAAAGAAAATTGATTAAAATTAGAAGTTAAATAAAACCCTAGTTCTAAATTGTTTTTAATTATTAAAGAAAAATATTTAAGTTTTAACCTAATTTACCCTAATTAATTAATTACATGTTTATTTACAAAATAATTAATAATTAATAATAATAAGAAGAAGAAATTATTTATTGAGAAAAAAGAATAAAAATGTTAAAAACCTAATTTCTACATATTTTAGTTATTAAGAAAAGATTAAAATTGAAAACCATAAATTAAACTAAATTGGTTATTAAAGATTTATTTACAAAAAAAAATTTAATGAACAAATTAATTAACATTTTTTTTAGTTTTGATTTTTCTGGTTTTTGTATTATGAAAATTAATTTTGTGGAATTAAAAGAAAATTAAAAAAACAATGAAAAGAATAAAAAAGGAAAAAACAAAGAAAAATTAAAATGGGCAAACCATGGGGGTGTCTGGCCCTTTTGGAGGTGTATTGGAAATTCAGGCCCATTAGAAACCAAGGCCTTGTTGACTTTCTGGCGCGTGTGTGGAATGATTGACCAGCGTGCATGGTGGACCTCCACATTCTGACCTTTGGATGAGACTTCCTGGGCGCGTGGCAAGCTAGGAGATAGAGTTGTATGGTGGTCTTTTGATGAAGCGCTGCGTAGAAACATGTTATGAAGAAAAATATGAAATATGAGAGGGGGACCTGGGAATCGAACCCAGGTCCCAGTACCTGCATGCCAACGCAACGACCATATGAACCAACGCGTTTCTTTGTTAGTTTAGTGGAACGTGAATAATATACATGAAAACAAGCGCTAGTGGTCTGAAGCAAGAAATCACGTGCGAACATTTGAATTATCCAGTCATGCTTGGACACATAGGCTTCATCTTCTCCATTTGCCTGTAAACAAAAACGAATAGCGGGGGTTTTAAACCCCCACTAATTGCAAAACCTGAAAATAGCGATTAGCACATAGAGCAATATAAATTGGGCGCGATGTGTGAGTTCAATTCGTTTGGATGTCACGATTCCAATGGTACTGGTTTGAATGGCCAATTTTTCCAGATGTGTAAAGCCCCAAATATGGAGCTCTGAAACCCTAGCGAACGTCCATGGCAATTTTTGATACAGACATTATCAGTTCAATTAGAGGACACCAATAGCTTCAGAACATTCATGTTAGTGTAAATCAACATTTAAAATGCATGAAAAATGCATGAAAGTGCAAACACGAATATGAAAAATTTCATGAAAAGTGCAATCCAGTTATACCAATTCCTTGAGTATGGAGGGTTGGTTTCGATTGCAAAAGCTTCCTGGTAGTGTCAGGAGTGTATTGGAATGGCTTTTTGGCTTTGAAACGTGCAGTAGCTATGAAAACAGTTTCAAGGTTTTTGTGAAAAAAGTGCAAAGTTGTTCTTGGTCTTGGGCACAGCTTCTCTGTGTGTATGCATTAGGTTAGCTCTACATATGTATGAGGATGGAATTAGGTCAAGAAAACCAGGCCCAAAGTCTTTGCATTCATGATTCAAATATTTGATTTTTGTCAAATCTTTTTCAATCTCTTTTCATGCCAATTATGCCAATTATGGAAGATTCTTTCCTTGGTGATTGATACACGAGATATTTGATTCATAATGGATGAAAATGCTGCACAAAAAGATTCAAAACACATGATTTAGTATTTTTCTCATAATTAATTTTAATTAAATGAATTAATAGGATTAAAAATTCAATTAATTAATTAAAAATAAGAAAATAACTCCCTTTTAGCTTAATGGGTCGTGCATGGCCTTTGGGTAATGATTCATGGAAGAAATTGAGGCCCATTAGCATTTTTTAGGCATTTGAAGCAAAGTTGACTTTTCAAAATTCCCAAAAATTTCCCAACTTCCACAAGGCATATCTTGCTCAACTTTTAAGCTTTGATCATGTTCTTGGACATTTTGGAAAGGTCTTGAAGTCCTCTAACCAATTCCTTTGGTCCCATGTCATTTTGATTTACCAATCTCAAGTTATGGTCTTTGACTTAAAGTGCCTTTTTGTTGACTTTTGAAAATGACCTATAATGTTGAAATTGATAACTTTTTGTGAGAGCATTTCTTGGACTTGGAGTGTGAATATGAGTTGTAGGAAATGTCATTCTCTTCACAATGAGCTTTGGATGGAATTTTTCTGATAAACCATGTGGAAGTTATGCCCTGGTCAATTTGTAGGTGACTTTTTCAACTGTCCAAAAATAGAAACTTTTGCATCTTGAGACTTTTTGAGCCATGCTTTGAAAATCATGATCAAGAATTGATCAAATGATGTTTGTGGCTTCAAAATAAGATGTTGACCAAAAAATTTGACTTTTGACTGTCAAATGACCATTTTGCCCCTGCAGTTGACTGTGAAGCAATTAGGGTTTTTGACTGTGCAGTTTGATGCTGTTAGTCTTGAAACTTGGCATATGAATGCTTGACAATCTTTAAAGGCATGTGAGACTTGATTGGACCCTTGAAAACTTCAATTTCTTTGCAAGAACCAAAACCCTAATTTTTGACTGTTAGGAGGCAATTGGACTGTGCAACCCTTGAGAGATTTTGAACCTTGATCTTGGCAAATCATGAAGAATATGGGAGGGCAAATTTTGGGGTACAACACCTGGTGAGTCGAAGGTAAGCCTGAAGTATCTAGTGCATAGTCGAAACATGGTGATATTGACTTGATCGAATGAGGGTCCAGCGCTCAATCGAAGACCTGCAGACCAAAGCTTGATCGAAGAGTTCCAAATGCTCAATCGAAGACTGGTGAACCAATCATGATCGAAAGGTTCCAAACGCTTAATCGAAGCCTTTTCCCAGATGCTGATCGAAAGACACCTTGTATATCTTCAAAAACTTTATTTTGTTAGGCAAGTGTTTGTGACTAACTATGTAAGGGAAGACCTTTGGAAACATGAGAGGGCAAATTTTGGGGTACAACAGTTGCCCCTGTTCAATTTTCTTAAACGTGAGGATACAGATTGGCTTTCGAGCCTTTCGTGATCCGAAGGTGGAAGATAATTGAACACTAGAGTGCCCAGAAATTTGCACTCGCATGGTGTAGTATCAGCATTGTGACATCGGGAATGGGCTTACAGATGCCATTTGGAGACTGTTGGTAGGAGGATGGGCTTATAGATGCCATCTGCAGGAGTGTCGATCGCATCGGAGATTCCAGCGAGAACTTGCATACCTGAGAAAGAAAGATGGTCTTCCTGGCTTGTTACAGGTGTTAATCTTCAATCTCTTTGTGTAAATGGTTTTCCTGGCTTGTTACAGGTATCAGTCGTCCACAGATATTTTCCTGGCTTGTTACAGGTATTCATCTGGAACTTAAAAAGGTTGGTCGAGGAGATAGTTGTCCTGGCTGGTTTCAGGTATTAATCTCTGGCCTGAGAAAGAAAGATGGTCTTCCTGGCTTGTTACAGGTATTGATCTTCAATCTCTTCATGTAGATAACTTTCCTGGCTTATTACAGGTATTGATCTACAATCAGTCGTCCACGGATATTTTCCTGGCTTGTTACAGGTATTAATCTGGAACTTAAAAAGGTTGGTCGAGGAGATAGTTATCCTGGCTGGTTTCAGGTATTAATCTCTGACCTGAGAAAGAAAGATGGTCTTCCTGGCTTGTTACAGGTATTGATCTTCAATCTCTTCATGTAGATAACTTTCCTGGCTTGTTACAGGTATTGATCTACAATCAGTCGTCCACAGATATTTTCCTGGCTTGTTACAAGTATTAATCTGGAACTTAAAAAGGTTGGTCGAGGAGATAGTTGTCCTGGCTGGTTTCAGGTATTAATCTCTGACCTGAGAAAGAAAGATGGTCTTCATGGCTTGTTATAGGTATTGATCTTCAATCTCTTCATGTAGATAACTTTCCTGGCTTGTTACAGGTATTCATCTACAATCAGTCGTCCACAGATATTTTCCTGGCTTGTTACAGGTATTAATCTGGAACTTAAAAAGGGTTGATGGTAATCATCTTTTGATTGACCTTTTCCTGAAAAAGGCAAAACATTAGTTGTATGCAATGTCATGATGTATGAAATGCACGATGTTCTCAAAATAAATGAGATCATGTCGTATGCACTTTATCATGTATGTAAATAGGAGGTATGAAATGTGAAATGTTTATGAATGTATTTTCGTCTGGGAAAATAAATCCTTGACAAATGTCGGGGAGTTTGTTAAATCCTGGGCTGCTGTTGAAGATTATGGTTGACTTCTTCGTTTCCACTAGGGGTGATGCACGAAGATGATTGCAAGAATAAACTTGTAGGAGAAGATGACTCTGTTGGGGAATAAACTTGGTGAAGAGATTACTCTGCGAGGAATTACTCTGTGGGGAAGAGATACTTCGCTGAGATTTTAATGATAAACTCTGCTGGGGATTCCGTTGATAAGCTCTGTTGGGGATTTTCATGATGAACTCCGCTGGGGATAGAAAGAATTTCGCTGGGGATGATCTTTCAGTTGCAACTTGCTGAGGATAACCCGGTTAGACTCTTGTGAGGATAACCCCTGAATTTGGCTGGGGAGATACATTTGTATTCTTCAGGGGACAAGCTTCCAGATCCTACTGGGGAAGATGATTCAACTCCATTGGGGAAACCTTTTTTAGACTGCGCTAGAAAAATGGCTCCACTGGGGGTATCTTGCATTCTTCCGGGGAACATTCTTATATTCCGTTGAGGAATATTAAGACTCCTAGGGATACTCTTATGCTTGTTGGGGAATATCCTTATACTCCACTGGGGGATATTGAGGCCTTCTAGGGATACCCAATCTTTTTAAGGCTGAGGGTAGACCAACTCTGCTTGGGGGAGAGTATGGCTGATTCGCTCATAGTTGCAAGTATCAGTGGGGGAGAGCTACCATTACTGTCTTACTTTGCAGGGAGTGAAGGTATCTTGGTCACATTCTTCAACTGCACTTACCTTGGTCCCTTGGTGGACAGAGCAACTATATAGCTTGGACAATTCTTATTGCCCCTACTTCTGATGTCACCAGTAATTAGTCCTTTGTTTCGCATGTAAATATTTATGAGCAGCAATCTATGTCAAATGCATATATCAAAAATGAACATTGGACGTTCTTTGCAAAACAAACAGATAAAAGGGGAAACAGTTTTGAAATTTGTCTGAAAATGAATTTGTATTGATTTTGGAGTTTGCCTGTAAATAGGCGTTTTTGTACAAGAGGCTGACGTCCTAGTAAGAGAACGCCGCCGAGCAAATAGGATTTATACAATTTGTAAAAAGAAAACAAAACAGCTATGTTAATAATCCCACTGGGTTCCAACCCTGCTATCGCCTTTATATCTCCATGCATCTCATCACTTTGCTGCTTAGTTGGAGATGAATCTGATTGATTGGTGCCTTCCGAGCCTGATAGTTCATACCAAAGTCTGGATGTAGGGTGATCCAATGAGACATAGTGTTACGCTTATCCCTAACTTTTGCCTGGACCGCCCTTTCGGGTTTTCAGTCCACCGGGATACCTATTTTTGCCCAAGCCACCTTTTCAGGTTTTCGACTTGCCGGGTGTACAGATTTTTTTTTATTTTCATCCCTCATTTTTGCCTGAACCCTTTTGGTTCACCGGGAAGCCCTTATTTTTGCCTAGGCCAGTCGACCTAGCGGGTCCTTGATTATGTGTAGTATCTTTTCACTATGTCTGCATTGACGGGGTGAGGAAGGTCGTCACCATCCATGGTGGTTAGAATCATCGCTCCTCCTGAGAAGATATTCTTAACCACAAATTGCCCTTCGTAAGTAGGGGTCCATTTTCCCCTGGGATCACCTTGAGGTAGAATAATGCGCTTGATTACCAGGTTCCCAACTTGATACTCTTGCCGTCTGACTTTCTTGTTAAATGCCTTGATCATCTGTTTTTGGTACGTCTGACCATGACAAATAGCAGTGAGTCTCTTTTCGTCGATTAGGTTCAGTTTATCAAGTCGGGCCAGGATCTAGTCGTCTTCGCTCAAGCCTGCATCTTTCATGATCCGAAGAGAGGGTATCTGAACTTCAATGGGCAAGACTGCCTCCATGCCGTAAACCAAGGAAAAGGGTGTTGCCCCTGTTGACGTCCGTGCTGAGGTACGATACCCATGAAGAGCAAATGGTAACATCTCGTGCTAGTCCTTGTAGGTCACTGTCATCTTCTGCACAATCTTCTTAATGTTCTTATTTGCCGCTTCGACAGCCCCATTCATCTTCGGCCGGTAGGGAGAAGAGTTGTGGTGCTGTATCTTGAATTGCTCGTAGAGCCCAGTGATCATCTTGTTGTTAAGATTGGTACCATTATCCGTAATGATCCTCTCTGGTACGCCGTATCGACAGATCAGGTTGTGTCGAATGAACCGTGCCACGACATTCTTGGTTACGGTAGCAAAGGAAGCTGTTTCAACCCACTTTGTAAAGTAATCAATCGCTACCAGGATGAAACGATGCCCGTTGGATGTCGTAGGTCTGATCTCGCTGATCATATCAATGCCCCACATTGCGAAAGGTCAAGGTGTTGTCAAGACGTTCAGAGGAATTGGAGGAATGTGTACCTTATCAGCATAGACCTGGCACTTGTGACATGTCCGAGAATGCTGATAACAGTCGGCTTCCATTGTGGACCAGTAATATCCTGCCCGGAGGATTTTCTTTGCCATGGTATGTCTGCTAGAATGAGTTCCGAAGGTGCCTTCATGCAGCTCTGCCATGATCCTTTCTGCTTCAGTCTTATCCATACAACGCAGTAAGGTTGAATCATGGTTACGTTTGTAGAGAATGTTATTGCTGATGAAGAACTTTGCCGCGAACCTTCTCAGAAACTTCTTGTCATTAACAGATACACCCTCGGGGTATTCTTGAGCTTCAAGGTACCTCTTCACTTCATGATACCAAGGCTTTTCTGTTACCTCTTCGGTCTCAAGATCACAACAATGTGCAGGTTCATCCAATTTCCAAATAATGATCCGGGGGGCCTCGTTGTCCCACTTGACTTTGAACATAGAAGACATCGTAGCTAACGCGTCTGCCAACTGATTCTCCTCTCTTGGGAAATGTTCAAAGGTTATCTCCTCTAAGTGGGGAAGCAACGTCAATACATACTCCTTGTAAGGAATAAGATTTGGGTGTTTCATATCCTACTCTCCTTTGATCTGACTGGTCACGAGAGCGGAGTCTCCGAAGACACTCAGAAACTTAATCCTTAGGTCAATTGCGGCTCGAAGACCCATAATGCATGCTTCATACTCTGCCATGTTGTTGGTGCAGTTGAAACACAGTCGGGCGGTGAGTGGAGTATGTGAGCCTTTAGGAGATATGATCACAGCGCCAATTCCAGTACCCAAAGCGTTCGAAGCTCCATCAAAATGCATAGACCATCGGGATCCTTCCTCAGGTCCTTCATCCGGTCCGGGTGGTTCACAATCAGTCACTACCATGATATTCTCGTCTGGAAATTCAAAGTTCATAGACTGGTAATGATCTACTGCCTGATGTGCCAAATGGTCTGCCAACACACTTCCCTTGATTGCTTTTTGAGTTGTGTACTGGATGTCATACTCAGTCAAGATCATCTGCCATCTTGCTATTCTTTCGGACAAGGCAGGCTTTTCAAAGATATACTTGATTGGATCCATCTTTGAAATCAATAGAGTAGTGTGAGTCAGCATATACTGTCTCAGCCGGCGAGCAGCCCATGCCAAAGCGCAGCAAGTTTTCTCGAGCAGTGAGTATCGGGTCTCACAGTCGGTAAACTTTTTGCTAAGGTAATAAATAACATGCTCTTTTCGGCCAGACTCGTCATGCTGCCCCAGCACACACCCCATTGAGTTGTCAAGTACTGTCAAGTATAAAATCAAAGGTCTCTCTTCAACTGGTGGCATAAGAATAGGTGGCTCCTGGAGATACTCCTTGATTCTTTCGAAAGCGGCCTGGCATTCATCGTTCCAACATACCACTTGATCTTTCTTCAGTAGCTTGAAGATTGGCTCACAAGTAGCAGTTAGGTGCGAGATGAATCGGGCAATGTAGTTCAGACGTCCTAGGAAGCCTGTGACCTCTTTCTCTGTCTTGGGAGCTGGCATCTCTTGTATAGCTTTCACCTTGGCAGGGTCCACTTGAATACCTTTGTCACTCACAACAAAACTTAGAAATTTACCGGACCTTACCCCGAAGGTGCACTTGTTCGGGTTCAACCTCAATTTGTACAACTTCAAACGGTCAAACAGCTTCTGTAAATGGTCAAGGTGTTCCTCCTCAGTTTTGGACCTTGCAATCATATCGTCGACGTATACTTCAATCTCATGATGGATCATGTCATGAAACAAAGCAACCATGGCACGCTAATATGTTGCCCCAGCATTTTTTAACCCAAAAGGCATGACCTTGTAACAAAAGGTACCCCACTGAGTAACAAAAGTGGTCTTCTCCATGTCTTCAGGAGCCATCTTGATTTGATTATAACCGGAGAAACCATCCATAAAGGAGAATACCTTGTGTTGGGCAGTATTGTTAACAAGAACGTCGATGTGAGGCAGAGGGAAGTCATCCTTAGGGCTTGCCCTGTTCAAATCCTTGTAGTTGACGCACATTCTGACCTTACCATCCTTCTTCGGCACTGGAACCACATTGGCGACCCACTGAGGGTAAGAAGTTACTGCTAGAAAACTGGCGTCAAATTGTTTCATAACCTCAGCTTTGATTTTCTCGGACATCTCTGGGCGCATACGGCGAACCTTCTGTTTTACCGGAGGACAGTCTTCCTTGGTAGGCAGGCGATGAACCACAATGTCGATATCCAACCCAGGCATGTCTTCGTAAGACCAGGCAAAGATTTCCACGTAGTCATGCAGCATCTGAATCAACCGTTGTTTCACACTAAGCTCCAGATTTGCACCGATCTTGACTTCCTTTTTGTCTGTCTCAGTACCCAGATTCACTATTTCCACTAGCTCTTCATGTGGCTGAATGGCCCTCTCTTCCTGGAGTAGCAGTCTTGCAAGTTCATCAGGCACTTCACAATCGTCTTCACCTTCGTCTTCGGCTAAGTTGATCGGATTTTCGAAGTCATAAATGGCGGTAACAGAGTCGTTACCAATGAGATCCAGAGTGGATTGAGACCTGTATATGTGAGTGTGTGTAAAATAGCTGTTTTGCAATATATAATAAAGAAAGACAAGGAGCGCAAGATTTGAAATTCAAAACGTCCAATGCTTTTATTAATGATATATGAAAATGGCACACAAAAGCCCTCACAAATGAAGCCACTGTGCCCCGGGTAAGACACCGGGCCATAAAGTTTCACAATATTGTCTGTTACAAATTCAAAACAAAGAGTTCATTACTGAGTAACAAAAGTGATAGGGATGAAGTCCTTCGCTGTCCAGTTGCTTGGTCCATCGTTGGTCGTAGGGTAGATCCAGTTGTCGAATTCAGACTCCTCCACGTCATCTTCGATGGCATTTACTCCTAGGTTATTGATGAACACAGGAGGTCTTCCAATCCTTGCACTACGAACAGCCCTTTGAGCTTCTGCAGTGAAACCCAAACCACACTTGTTAGTCTTCTGAGTGAAATCAGGAAGTCGGCCCCAGTTTGCACACTCACCCTTCTCAATAACAGCCCGGGCATCCTTTAAGGAAGCCATCTTCATAGGGGAATCTTCAACCATAGTCTCAGCTGATGCCAGTGTATGAGGGACCACTTTAAAGTGTTGAAATGGGGTCTCAATGAACTCCCCATCAATCTCTATGTACCGGAACGAGTTGAGGTGGCTGACCATGTACTCCTCCTCCCCTTGTACTGTCACAATCTTCCCTCTGACTGGGTACTTCAGCTTCTGATGGAGTGTTGAGGTCACAGCTCCAGCTTTGTGGATCCATGGACGACCCAACAAACAAAAATAGGATGGCCGAATGTCCATCACGTAGAATTTAGAATTGAAGACCCGAGAACCAACTTTGATTGGAATATCCACTTCACCATGCACCATCCTCTTAGACCCATCAAAGGCCCGGACAACAATGTTACTTGGCTTTAGCTCCAAACCTTCGCAATCCAACCTGTCTAGAGCTTTCTTGGGCAAGACGTTCAATGAGGAACCAGTGTCAACCAACACATGTGCAAGAGTAGTGCCCCTGCATTCAATGGAGACATGCAGGGCATCGTTATGGTTCTTCCCTTTAGCAGTCAGATCAGCGTCGGAGAAACCCAAACCATTATCAGCAGTTAAATTGGCCACACAATTGGTAAACTGATCAGCTGACGTCTCTTGTGGCACGTGGGCCGTCTTCAGGAAGGTAATCAGAGCCTTGGCATGGGCCTCTGAACACAACAGCAGTGATAACATAGAAATCTTGGATGGGGTTTTCCCCAGTTTCTCAACTACGTTATAATCACTCTTCTTAATAATCTTCAGAATCTCTTCCATCTCCTGCTTGGAAGCTTCAACAGTGGTTTCTTTGGCACCTCCGTCTGGGCAAGCACATCAGGGGTGATCCCTTTGCCCCGAGCGTTAGATGACTCGGCGACAGGGGTAGGAACAGGGACTTGATCAGGAATGGTATTAGGCGCACTTGCAGGCGTAATGACAGCAGGTCTTCGGACAGTTGGTGGAGCAATGTCAGGTGAGAAAAGTCTACCACTGCGGGTGACTTTAGCAGGCCCGGTAATGTTGCTGACGCCGGTATCAGCATCAAACTCTTGCTTAATTCCAAGAACATAAACATCTGCCCCATAGTTCCAGGGAACAACTTTGTCAGAGGTGTAGGGGATGGGCCCCGGAACAGTGATGATAATGGGTGCAATCTCCTGAACAGGCGTAATTCTGACAGGCTTCCTCGAGGGAGCCTTGGGAGAATTTTTGAAAATGGTAATAATGGAAACTTCTTCAGTAGGGGTGGCAGGAACAACAATCTTCTCAAACAGGATTTCCTTATTATCCATCAGGTTTTGGATACCTGACTTCAAAGATGGGCAACCAGTAGGTAAAACAGAACACAGGTGGCAACCTTCACCACAGCCCGGAAATAAACCGGCTAGCAACAGGTTCCTCTTGACTGACATCAGTGGGGTAACAACATCATCCACAAAGGCTACAAACAAGTCTTCCTCTACAGCATTTACTCCATGTTTGGGCATGGGAGCAGTCACAACATTAGGCCTCTCGGGCGCCTCAAACTCAATCTCATTTGCATCGATTAGGTCCTGAACCTTATTCTTCAAAGCCCAACAATCATCCGTATTATGCCCCGGGCTGTCAGAGTGATAAGCGCAGCAGGCGTTAGGATTTTACTTTGGGGATGTTGTGTTTGAAATCTTCGGAACTTCTTTTAAAGTCACCAGATTGGTCGTCAGTAACTGCGGAAATATCTGAGACAAGGTCATGCTGAGACGAGTGAACTGCCTTTGAGGTCTCTCGCCCCTTTGTTAGTTGTGATGCTGAGGAGCACCAGCAGGTTTTGAAATAACAACCGCGTTGACAGCTTGGCGGTGTTCAGATCTATTCTGTCATTTTGAACCGTAGACAGCACTGGACTCTTTCTTGAATGGTTTCTTCTCGGTGCTCGATGAGGAACCCTTCTGTATCTTCCCAGCCTTGATACCAGCTTCAATCCTCTCACCAATCAAGATAAGGTCTGTAAACCCGGCTGAAGAGTTTCCAATCAAATGGTTAAAGAATGGACCAGATAGGGTCCCCAAAAACATATCAACAACTTCACGATCAGTTAAAGGTGGCTGCACCCTTCCGATAAGGTCTCTCCATTTTTGAGCATACTCTTTAAATCCCTCACCCGTCCCTATTGACATACCCTGGAGTTGGGTACGCGTAGGAGCGAGGTCGGAGTTATATTGATACTTCCTATAGAATGCAGTGGCCAAATCCTCCCAGCTGCGGATACTGGCTCCATCCAGCTGATAGAACCACTCAAGCTGAGTCCCTGAGAGACTGTCTTGAAAGAAATAGATCCACAAGTTCTTATCAGCGGTGTAAGGCTGGATCTTCCTTACATATGACCGGAGGTGCAGCTTTGGACAGGAAGCTCCATCATACATGGCAAAGGCAGGTGCCTTGAATTTATGGGGAATCACCACCCCAGAGGATAGACCTAGATCTCCGAAGTCCAGCCCGGGCACGTTCTGTATCTCCATAGCGCTCAAACGGTCTTCCAGCTGTTTGTACTTATCCTCAGCAGGAGGATACTGTTCTTCATCATAATCCGTCTCGTTGCCGGAGACTATAGGGCTAGGAACCCTCCTCTCTTGTGGATTGTCTTTCCCTCCAGATGAGGTGGTCAGATCAACTTCATTCTGCAGTCCATTTCCAAACCTGCGTCCAATGTTAAATAGGACGGTCCTCTTCTTCTTCTTCCTCTCTTTCAGAATCAGGGTCTTCAAGTCCTGTTGACCCTTAGCTAGGCTCATAACCAACTCTTGAAACTGGGCATTCTGGGCCTGGAGGGCCTTGATAGCTTTCTCAGTGGAAGGTTTAGTAGACATGATGATTGCTGAAATAAATAGCGAAGAAGATAAGAAACCTGTAAAAGGGTACCTGTTATGCATATGATGCATGGTATGCTATTTATATGATGCATTCAAGGGTTTAAACATTCAAATTTGTTGCAGACAAAAAAAAAAGAACACACGTCATATTAAGAAGAAATTTAGTACATAAGTGCCCCATGGGCGAAATATTACAAAATCCTCAATGTAAAAAGACATTGCGCATCCTTTTTGGAGCGATGTAAGTGTTGAGGGTCTCCTCCTCGTGAAGTCGGCGGGTAAGCTCCAAGACCTTCTTCTCACTAGCATAGAAGCTGGCTTCAAAAGTATTACGTTCTTCCTTGAGTTGGATCCAACTCTTTTGCATTTCTTCCCAAGATGTTGGCATATCAGGATGTAGGATGGCGTATGGAACCTCTCCTTCCATAACAGGCTCTTTGATCAATGGGAGAATGTGGGGGTAAGGCATCATAAGACTCTGGGCGCGGGTTCGTACCCACCTGAGGTAAGGCTCAAGGGGGATGGAGTTCTTGTGCCCCAGTGTCTTACTATCCACTTTGTTAGGCATCCTCCAAGCTTTGATGAACCTTTGTCAAAGTCCTTGCGTATCGTTGTCGAAGTTAAAAACTAGGTCAGGAATCAGCATGTCATGAGGGCCATCCCTCCGAGCATATCCAAATTGTCTCAAAGCTAGACAGGGCTTGTAGGTAATGCCTCCCCTAATTCCAAGTAATGGAACATTAGGAAATTCTCCACAACGATCAATGATGGTGACATTTTCTTTGGATCGATAACACCAATGTACATCCGAATGTGTGAGAGTCATCAATCGTTGTGACCACCTTAAACCCTGCTCATTCTTCAAAACTGATTGTGGAAGGTGAGAAATAAACCACCTTGCTAGGAGAGGAGTACAGCACATGAGAACACCTCTTTTCCTCATTGTTCGTGTGTAAAATGAGTGGAGGATGTCCCCAAGCAATGTAGGTTTTGGGTTCCTGGATATGAAAATCTTGACAGCATTCATATCTATAAGTTGATCAGGATTTGGGAACAAAACCAGCCCATAGATAAGGAGTGCCACAATCTCTTCAAAGGCTCGCAGATCAAGAGAATTCCAGCATTCTCGTGCCTTCTCAAACAGAAACTTTTCCAAGAATCCCTTGACACCACTTCTGGCTTCCCAATGCCCCTTGATATCGGATGGTTGCAAGCGTAATGCTTGGGCAATATCTTCAGGTCTTGGTTCCTTTTCTGTACCGTTGTAGGGTAGTTGACTCAAAATAGGAATTCTCAGGAGTTGAGAAAATTCCTCCAAAGTAGGCACCAATTGATAATCAGGGAATGTAAAACAGTGGTGTAGGGGGTCAAAGAACTGGAAGAGAACTTTCATCATGTCTTCTTCAATGTTGGTGTTAACCAAGCTGAGGAGTCTACAATGTCTTTCACTGAAGAGAGAGTTCTCGAGAATCCTGGATGTAAGCTCCTTGAGTTGAGGAGGGATCCTTACAAGGTTGACTTGAATTGTTTTCCTGCGGAGAGGCTCCATGTCCTGCAAAACAAGAACAAAGATGAAGATCTAAACCCTTGAAATGGTTAGTGGATGCATATGATGCTTTATGATGTTCATTATGTATGCAAAAGTAAGCAAGTGTACATACAGACAATTATATTCACACAAAGCAAACAAGTCCTTAGGTTTAGGCTTGCATGGGGTTCATAGGTAAGTACCCTCTTGAGTGTAGTTGGCTCAAAACCTGTCCTAAGTAGTAACCGGGTTCTAAGGAGCTCAATATCATTGGATTGTTCTCTATGTTCATCGTTTTGGTTTAGCCACTTAACTAGCGACCAAAATATTCCAAGAAAATAATCCTCAATGAGTGTAGTATCGAGTATCTACCAACTTCGGACTGTACCAAAGCCGGTCATCTCACTACCCCTAATAAAGGCCAAGATGGTCAAGTAAGGTTCTAGGTCATTAGTGCTTAGTGACATCACTCAGCGGCCCTGTACTCTCCTTGACTTAACTCAAGGGTTACCGGTACTCACAAATATGTCGCACTAATATAGCTATTGCTTCAACCGTGTCGGTATACCCCACACAGTTTCCACAACGTATTGCTATCTATGAATGTCTCCCAAATCTGGGTTAGGATTTATAGAACTCCGATACAAGCCCACAATTAAAAGCATACAAAGCAATACAATTGAAAACACAAGTGATCTAATCCTAAGGTACACCTCACTTATAATTCCCCAGCAGAGTCGCCAGTTCTGTGATCGGTGGGAATGAGAACTGACTATTTTGGAATGCTGGTTCGCGTTTGCGTTTCGCAAGATGTCGCGGTAAGCAAGAGTCACCACCGTCTTTTATTTTATCAAACAAGGAAAGGACAAAAGCATAGAAAAATTCCTTTTCGAGATGTTTCTCGGGTTCGGGAGGTAGATTATAGAAAGGGAAGGTGTTAGCACCCTTTCTATCTGTGGTTATCCACGGGCTCTTAGGTACTTGCTCACTATGTTTTCAAAAAGTTTTGCTTTTCTTGTGTTTGTGGGTTTCGAAAAGAGTTTTGTTTGAAAACTTCGATTTAACTCTTGTTTCTGTCCTCAAGAGTGTAAGAAGTGTTGTTGAAAACTTTGTTTAAAAAGTGTAAGTGCAAAAAATTTGTTTTGTTTTGAAAGAGCAAGTACCTAAGAACCTCTACCTACTCAAAAGGAATTAAACTGTGTAAATGTCCCTTTAGACAATGCTATCCCACTATGAAGGAGTAGGTAGCATCATCGTCGGAGTTTTCGGGTCAATTCGATTTTAGGGACGAGTGGTCACTAAAGCAACATTAGGACGCCTTAGTGGTAACCCTAATGTCTTAGATCACTTTTATCCGAGGAAATTGTTTCGAGGCAACTTGGATCTCTAGACAGGAGGGCGACCCCTAAAACATCCTATACTCAATGACCACGTTCGAGGCAACCAAGTGAGGCGTACCTTAGGAGTGGCATGTGCAAGTGTGTCAATTTTCAGTTATGTTATCTTTACATGTCATGGTGAGCTACGATTGATTTTAATTTAATATAGATCTTGTCATGCATAGCCTAGTTAGCATACATCTAGCAGTTAATGGTTGCGGAAAATAAAACTAAGCTATTACAAGGCGTCGGGTATTTACATCGCCAAAAACAAACCCTTAAAAGTAAATGCGGAAAGTAAAAAAAAGCGATGAATAAAAAAATCCTAAGTTAAAACTATTACATCCTCGGGGCAATTACAATATATGGATCAAAATAATACGCGCGAGAAAAGTTGAATCAAATTGTCCTTTAGGGTTTTTTATTTAAAGAAAGCATATTTTGGTCTTTTTTGAATTAAGGATTAAATCTAAATTGTGGAATTAAAGAAAATACTTTTTGGAGTTTTATTTTAATTAAGGCAGCAAAATCAGAAATAAAAAAAAAAACTAAGTCTAAGTTAATTTTAATTTATTGTAAAAATGTTAAGATTAAACCTAATTAAAAGACTAAATCAATTGGTTAAATGGTTTATTTACAAAAATAAGTGTGATATGGTGGGAGAACTGCCTTGAGGTTTTTCGTTTGTCTTCGCAAATGTTTCGGTTGAGCAAGAGTCGCCACCGACTTTTTATTTAATCCTAAGGAAAGGTTAAAAAGCACAGCAAAAACCTTTGAGATGTTTTCTTGGGTTCGGGGAGTAGATTATAGAAAGGGAAGGTATTAGCACCCTTTCTATCCATGGTTATCCATGGGCTCTTAGTTACTTGCTTAGATCAACTTGCCTTTATTTTCAATTGTTTGAAATGGTGCTTTGTGTGCGGGTTTGAAAATGTTTTGAAAAGAGGCCAATGTGGTGGCAACCTTTGTAATGATCCATGTTGGGATGTATACAAAGGTGTATGTCTTTTGAAAAGTTTTCAATTGTTTTTGAAAATTGTTTTGAAAGTGTGTTGTGATGTGTGTTTTGAAAAATAGGCAAGTGTTTTTGTTTTGCAAGTTGGCAGGTAACCAAGAGCTATCTACCCTAAATTTCTCAAAGATCTTTGCTATGTTTTAACCCTTTTAACAATTTTGTTCCACCATTGTATTTGGTGGACAATCTTGTGTTAGGATGTTATCGGGACGGGCGCGGGTCATCGTTTAGACCATGATTGCAATGGTGCCAAGTATCTTTGGGCAATTTTTCCTTTAAGGGACTATGATCATTTTTTAGGCAACTTTTGAAAGCGTCATCGAGGGACTATGATCATTTGAATTGTTTTGTTTTTGCCAAAGATACCTAACATGCAATATGGCCCATTATTGAAGGCAACAAGTGGAATACCCTAGGGGTGCAAGTGTGATTAGTGTTGTCCATTTTCATGCTTGTTTATCTTGAATTTAGGTCAAACTATTTGTTGGTTGATTTTTGCATACAAACCCTAATTCTATCATGGTATAATTAGAAAGCTTTTAAAGTGCGAAATTTAAAGGTCCTAAGTTATTACAACACAAATATGGGATGGGGGTACAAATGTTCAAATGGGGATGAGACTTCATAGGAGAATAGTGTCCAATATTGACAACCAAATCGAATTGCGCAAATGTAAATATAAAGATATGTAAGAATAAAGCAATATGTATGTGAAAGTATTTTTGTGTAAGTGTATATTTTATTCACAAGTAAAATAAAAATTAAAAGAAGGTTAGTTTTTGAATATTTTCATGTTTAGGGTAAAAACCCTAATTTTGCTAAATAAAAGGTATTAATTATCTATTATGTATTATATACAATATTTATTAATTATGTACAAAAAATAAATAAAAAGAAAGTATATTGTAAAAAAGGTATTTTTAATGTTAAATATTAATAAAAATAAAAATGTATATTTTTGTATTTTTATCCTAAATATCCTAATAAATATGTAAATATTTATATTATATGTTAAGTATATTAACTATGTACAAAAATAAAATATTTAATATTTACAAAAAAAAGAGTATATTTTCATAAAATGTTTTCAAAGGATAAAATAAAATGAAAATTAGAAAATAAATGTATTAGTATTAATTTTAGTATTTTTTTAAATAAAAGATGTTATGTATTTATTTACATTCAAAACTAAATGAAACTAAATAAATATCAAAAAAATGCAAAAAATGTGAGAAAAAATATTTTTAATATTTTTTATGTCTTAACAAAAAATAACAAATCAGAATCAAAAAGAAAAAGTTAAAAATGACAAATAAAACTCAAAAATGGGCCAGGGGGTGCATGTGTAAAAAGATGGTGCAAAAAGGAAAACAAAACTCAGGCCCAGCCCAAGTCCATCTTCTTCAACCTCCAGCCAGCTTTGTTCCAAAAACGCGCGTTTTACATACTGATTCAAACATCCTGATTCTTGGACTTTTAAGCAAAACTCATAACATCAAGAATGTAGGGCATTAAGAGACGAATCCAGACATATAAAGAACTTGACTTAACTCTAAGAAATGAAAGAGAATTTCTTCATCCCTAATTCCTGACCTAAGTTTTGCTCAATGTTCAGGTCTTAAATTCTCTCAGCATATGCAATATAAATGGAAAGTGAGGATATGGATGGCTTCAGGGACATGAACATGATATTTTTCATTCATAAATCTAAACCTAACTCTTCCTAGATTGAGAGATAGAAGTCCATGAACTTACCTGTTCAGCTTGAATCGTATCTGACAATGGAGGTACTTTCAAGGCAAGGTGAAGACTTGTACAGCTTACTTGAAGTCCAGGGATGCTATTCAAATGCTTGGTATGCTTTGAAACTTTCTATATCAAGCTACAGAAGTTCACCTGCAAAACAGAAAAAGTGAAAATGGTGAAGTTGGTTAGAGGTGTTACAGGTCGTGTCCAATGCTTAGGATAGCTTCAATGGGTGATAAGGAATGTATTGGCAAAGGTTTCAGCCAAAACGCACGAGTGGAAGTGTTTGTGGAAGTCAAGTTGCAGGGATGCCCTGTTTTTGTGCAGTACAATGGTGTTTTTGTGAATGGTGAGGTTTGGAAGGTGTTTTGGTCGTGCCTCAGCTCAATTATGTTGTTTGGAATGTGTCTAACAAGTTTGTCTAAGCTAGTTCTTGCAGCAATGAGAGTTTTATATCAATATGCCAAGTTTCTTCTAATGTAAGTCAAAAATGCAAAGTGCTGTTACAAGCTTCTCTCGGCCCCTCAAATGTGCTGCAAAGCCTTGTCTTGATCAGTGGGATATGTCCAATAGCTTGTGTCTAGAAGATATGCATTGTACCTCTTGATTTGCAAACTTGACATAAAGCCATACTTTTCAAAAATGGATAAAGTGCTTTTTCCATTTATGGATCAATCTTGTATGCAATGGTTAAACACACAAGATAAGGCTTAAACACAAAGGATTGGCATTAAATTTATGAGTTTAAATGAGATTAGAAGCCTGTAATGTAGCTTGCATATGCTGAGTTTGAAAATGCACAAGTTATGAACATGCCTTTGGCCATGAATCAAAGTGACTTTTGCTCATATTGCCAAATTCGATTCTCCCTAACCACAAGGTTCTTTGATGAGTTCTTGGACATTTTGGAAAGCTTGACATGTGTACTACAATCTATCTTTGTAATGCAAGTTGAAATTACAAGGGGAAGCATGTGAAAAGTGGCCATGAAGTTAGGCAAAAATCCTGCCTAGAATAGGTCAAAAAAATTTCTAAGTTAAGAATGTTTTGCACCCTTGTTCCAAAAATCATAACTTGAGCTACAAGCTTCTTTTGAGAAAACTTTGTGAATCGAAGTTGTAGATTTTGCAATGGACTACAACTTTTATGTTTTGAGTTTTCCTTGAATCCAAATGTATCTTGATGAAAAAATGGGACAAAGTTAGGAAAAAAATTAGGGATTTTCATAACTTAGAAAATTTCTAAGTTATGAAAATTCTTCATTTTAAACCCTAATTTGCAATTTTTGATTTCTTGATGAACAAGTTTCATAATTTGACATGTTTTGATGAAAAATGAATCTTGACACTTGATTTTGACCAAAAAGTCAAAGTTTGACTTTTTAGTATACAGTCAAATTTGGCTCAGTTGACTGAAAAATTCATCTGTCAATCTTGTGCATTTGGGATCTTTTGAGCTTGTTGAACATGTCAAGACAATTCCATTGAGTCCTTGAGTCCATATGTGAGCTAGGTTTGCCATTGGCTAGGTCAAGCAGTCAAAAATTGCCTTTGTGCAGTCAAAACCCTAAAAATGACCATTTTGCCCTTTTGGTGATCTGATCAAATTTCTTGTGGAATTGTGATCCAAACTTGACCAAATGGTTCATATGAGTTCATAATGTTGATGTGGGTCAAACAATCATGAGGTTTGACTGTCAATTGACCATAGTTGACTTTTTCCCTAATACAGCTGATTTCTAGGTCAAATGTCTAATTGACTGGGCAAAGATTGGAATCAGGGCTTGAAACTTGGTATGGATAAACTTGGGAGTCCAATATGAAGCATGAAAGTCATCTTAGGCATTTTAGGTCAAAAAACCTTTGTGCAAACTCAAACCCTAATTTGGGTCAACAGTGCAAGGAGGAGTCTTGAGCAGAGTAAACCCTAACTTGACCTTGAGCTCCAAGGGTCTTGTGGTGAGAAAATTTTGAGGAAATGGGAGGGAAAATTTTGGGGTACAACAGTTGCCCCTGTTCAATCTTCTTGAACTTGAAGAGTTAGATTGGCAAGTTTTCCTTTCGCGGCTCGAAGGTAAAAGGAGATTGGACACTAGAGTGCCCAGAAATTTGCACTCGCATGCTGGAGTATCAGTAATGTGACGGAGGGAATGGGCTTATAGATGCCATTTGGAGAGATGGTGGATAGGGGGATGGGCTTATAGATGCCATCTGGAGACGTGACAGAACCTTGTCGGGAATGGGCTTATAGATGCCATTTGGAGGTGTTGATCGCGTAAGAGATTCCTTAGCGAGAACTTGCGTACTTTGAGAAAGGAAGATGTTTCCTGGCTTGTTACAGGTGTTGATCTTCAGTATCTTCATGCAGATGTGCCCTAGCTATATACAGGAGTCGAATCTACAATTAGTTGCTCACAGATGTGCCCTGGCTAGATACAGGAGTCGAATCCGGAACTTCAAAAGGTTGTTTACAGACGTGCCCTGGCTGGATACAGGTATCGAATCTCTAAACTCTTCATACAGATATGCCCTGGCTGGATACAAGTATCGAATCTACAATTAATCACTCACAGATATGCCCTGGCTAGATACAGGAATCAGATATGGAATTGGTTGTCTACAGATATGCCCTGGCTGGATACAGGAATCGAATCTGGAAGTTATCGCATACAGATATGCCCTGGCTGGATACAGGAATCGAATCTGGAATTTACAAAAGGTTGGTAGAGATAGCTTTCCTGGCTGGATACAGGTGTAGACCTCTGACCTGAGAATGAAAGATAATTTCCTGGCCTGTTACAGGGGTTGATCTTCAAACTCTCCATGCAGATATGCCCTGGCTAGATACAGGTATCGAATCTACAATCAATCACTCACAGATATGCCCTGGCTAGATACAGGTATCGAATCTGGAATTGCGATAGTTGATAGTAATCATCTTTGGATTGACCTTTTCCTAAAAAGGCGAAACATTAGTTGTATGCAATGTCATGATGTATGAAATGCTTGATGTCATGATGCTCAAAATGAGATAGTGTTATATGCACTTTATCATGTATGTATGAAACGTGAAACGTCTATGAATGTATTTTCGTCTAGGAAAATAAATCCTTGACGAGTGCCGGGAGTTTGTGGAATCCTGGGCTGACATTGAAGAGTAGAGTTCTTCGCTTCCGCTGGGGATAATGGTTGCAAGAATAAACCAGTAGGAGAAGATGACTCCGTTGGGGAATAAACTTGTTGGAGAGATTACTCTACGGGCAATTACTCTGTGGGAAGAGATACTTCGATGAGGTTTTGATGAGGGCTCCGCTGGGGGATCCCACTGATAAGTTATGTTGGGGAATTTGATGAACTCCACTGGGGATAGGAAGAACTTCGCCGAGGACGAATTTTCCGTGATAATTAGCTGAGGATAACCCAGTTATACCCTGGTGAGGAAATAACCTTTGAACAAAGTCGGGAGAGACGTACTCTGTAGGGGATAAGCTTCCAGAATCTACTGGGGATATGGATTCCACTTTCCTGGGGAAACTTTTCATACTGTACTGGGGTGTTGGTATTCCACCGGGGAACAATCTTATATTAAGACTGTCGGGGATGCTTGCTGAGGAATGTCTATACTCCGCTGGGGAATGTTGAGATCTTCTAGGGATACCCAACTTCCTTTAGGCTGACAGACTAACTCTGCTTGCGGAGAGTACCGCTGACTTGCTAGGGGAACAATGTCCCTTTTCAAGGCTGATGGGAGACCAACTCTACTCGAGGAGAGTATTGCTGAATCTCGCCTTACTCTGTGGGGAGTTGAGGTAACTTGGTTACATTCTTCAGCCGAACCTACCTTGGTACCTTGGTGGACAGAGCAACTAGACCGCTTGGACAATTCTAAATTGCCCCTGTTTCTGATGTCTCATGCAATTAGTCCTTTGTTTCGCATGCAACTATTCATGATTAGCAATTAATGTCAAATGCATATATCAAAAAATGAACATTGGACGTTCTTCGCAAAACAAAACAGAAAAAAGGAAAAACAAATGGATAATTTGTCTGAAAAATTGAGCTTGTATTGATTTTGAATTTGCCTGAAAATAGGCGTTTTTGTACAGGAGGCTGACGTCCTAGAAAGAGAACGCTGGCGAACAACATAGAGTTTATACAATTTTGAAAAGGAAACAAAACAGCTATGTGAAAAATAATCCCACTGGGTTTCAACTCTGCTATCGCCTTTATGTCTTCAAGCGTCTCATCACTTTGTTGTTTAGTTGAAGATGAAGCTGATTGATCGATGCCGAAGTCTGATGGTTGATGCCGAATTCTGGATGCAGGGTGATCCAATGAGACATAGTATTACGCTTATCCCTAACTTTTGCCTGGACTGCCCTTTCGGGTTTTCAGTCCACCGGGATACCCATTTTTGCCCAAGCCACCTTTTCAGGTTTTCGACTTTCCGGGTGTACAGATTTTTTTTCATTTCATCCCTTATTTTTGCCCGAATCCTTTTGATTCGCCGGGAAGCCCTTATTTTTGCCTAGGTGTGTCAACCTAGCGGGTCTTTAGTTCATGCGTAGTATCTTTTTACTATGTCTGCATTGGCGGGGTGAGGAAGGTCGTCACCATCCATGGTGGTTAGAATCATAGCTCCTCCTGAGAAGATATGTGTGATCGGTGGAAATAGAACTGACTGTTTTTTAGCTGGTTTCGCGAAATGTCGCGGAAGCAAGAGTCGCCACCGTCTTTTATGTTCTCCAACATGGAAAGGACAAAAGCACAGCAAAATTCCTTATGAGAATGTTTCTCGGTTCGGGAGGTAGATTTATAGAAAGGGAAGGTGTTAGCACCCTTTCTATCCATGGTTATCCATGGGCTCTTAGGTACTCGCTCTTATGTTTTCAAAAATTGTTTGCTTTTCAAGTGTGTGTGGGTTTTGAAAAAAAGTTCGTTTGAAAACTTCTAGGTAACTCTTGTATCAGTCCTCAAGAGTGTATGAAATATTGTTTGAAAACTTTTTGAAAGTGTAAGGTGTGAAAAGTATTTTGTTTGTTTTGAAAAGAGCAAGTGCCCATGAGTCATCTACCTACCCTAAGGAATTAAGTTGTGTAAGAGTCCTTTAGATAGTGTTATCCCACCATTGAGAGGTAGGTAGCACCATCGTTGGAGTTATTCGCGTCAATTCGATTAAGGGACATGTGTGGTCACCGAAGCAACGGTGGGACACCTTAGAAGTAACCCTAATGCCCTAGATCCTTTTATCCGAGGCAACCGTTTCGAGGCAACTGGATCTTTAGGACAGAAGGGAGACCTCTAAGACACCCTATACTTGATGACCACGTTTCGAGGAAACCAGTGAGGCGTACCCTAAGAGTGGCATGTGCATTATGTGTTATTTTCAGTTAATGTTTTTGTACATGTTATTTGTGAGCTACAGATTGATTTTATTTACATACATTCTTTCATGCATTTAACAGTTAGGGGTGCGGAAAGTAAATTGCAGAAATGTAAATTCTAACTATTACAAGGCGCGGGTCTATACATCGCCAAAAAACAAAGACCCGTTTTGGTAAATAAGTACGAGAAATTAAGTAAAGCGGTAAAATTCCTATTTAACTATTACATATCTGGAGACAGTTACATAAATAATCAAAATAAATAAATGTGCGCGAGTAAAAATTAATCGGGAACGTCCTAAGGGTTTTGACCCTTTTAAGAAAAGAATTGAATTTTTTTGTCCTTTTTTGTGATTAAAATGAAATTAAAACTAACTAATAACTAATTAATTAATTTGATTAAAAGAAAAATATTTTTGTTTTTTATGTTTTTTAATGGAAATAAAATAAAAGAATTAAAATTAAAAGTTAATAAAAACCTAATTCTAAATTGTTTTTATTTAAAAAAAGGTTAAAGTTGCCTAATTAAAACTAATTCAATTTATTAGTATTTATTTACCAAAATAAAATGAAATTAATGATAATAATAATATTAGTTCTTTTTTTATTTTTTTTATAAAAATATTAATTATGTTAATAGTTAATAAAAGGGAAAAATATAAAATAAGTCAAATAAAATACAAAAATGACAAAATAAAATTGCAAACCCAAGGGGGGTATGGGCCAGAATGGGGTGTTTTGATTGGAATCTGAAGCCCATCAAGAAGCCAGCTTTGTTTGACTTTGGAGATTGCATGCGCCTGTGTTGACCTGAGAACATGATGCTCCTTCCCTTGTGGCCATTGGATTTGCACTGGGAGACACTTGGCTGACTGATGCGCTGGACTCCATGGTGGAACATAGTTGTGAATCTGCATAGGATTAGGGTGTGAAAAATATGAAACAAATATTGTGGGACCTGGGAATCGAACCCAGGTCCCAGTGATGCCTAGCCACGTCTCCAGCCACTGAACCAAGCGTTGTATATTGTCATTAGAGTGGGCAAAGAAAATAATATGGAAAAATAACACGCATATGCTAAACAAGAAAACGCGCGTATAATATTTGAATGGGCCCCCCATGTCCTTCCACGTAATCACCTTCTTCATCTTTTCCTGTAAAACAAAAACAAGATAGCGGGGGTTTTAAACCCCCACAAACCAAAACTGCCAAGAATAGCGATTAGAGTTACAAATGATATAAAAAAGGCGCGATGGTATTAATGGATTCGTCTTGTCCTGACGAGTTTAACCATGTATGTCTTGAGGTCTAATTTTACACTATGCGAAAAACCCCAATTCAAAAGCTTTGAAACCCTAAGGTTCTTCAATGGTGGTTTTCGATTCAGAATGCTACAATCAAATTGGATTATACCAATCGCTTCAGGAGGTTCCTATTAACACAAATCAACCCAAAAAATAAATTAAAAGCGCATGAATAATAATATGCAATTTTGGAAAATAAGCCAAACCGTGGGACTTATTTTGAACGATTCCTTGAGTGTTAAGGCTTGTTCTTGATGGCAATAGGTTCCTGGGACTGTTGGGAATGTGTTTGGATCAAGAGAAATGCTTGAATTGCACTGGAAGGTTAAAACAGTTTGTGACTTTTCTTCAAATTTTTTGAATTTGGTTCTCTCGTTTTTAGGTGTCTCTAGGTCGTGCTCCATGTATGAGAGGCTTGCATATATGGTTATGAACGAGAATCAATCACATTTAGGAGCCTTTAACCCTTGCAATCAAGTTTTGAGATTTCTCCATAACCACCATTAAAGCAACTTGCCAATTTTGTTCAATTTTGAATTTCATGCTTAAAATGGACCTTACACGAATTTGGCATGTGTATTATGATGCATCAAGGTCATTTAAACCACAAGATATCACTTAATTAATTTTTTTTATTTGAATTTTATGGATTTAAAATGAATTAAATCAATAAAATTATATAAAAATAGAAAAAATAAATGTTTAATCTTGAATTTAATCATGGGACACGTGTGTGGCATGACAAGGATGAATCAAGTGGAAAAAGTGGGCCCTTTTGTCAAAAATTGAAGTTTCAAGGATAGTTGACTTTTGCCATTTCACAAAAATTTCCCAACTTCTCCAATGCATATCTTGCTCAATTTAGATCATATGAACATGTTCTTGGACATTTTGGAAAGGTCTTGAAGTCCTCTAACCAATGTCTTTGGTCCCATGTCATTTTGATTTACCAATCTCAAGTTATGGTCTTTGACTTAAAATGCCTTTTTGTTGACTTTTGAAAATGACCTATAATGTTGAAATTGATAACTTTTTGTGAGAGCATTTCTTGGACTTGGAATGTGAAGATGAGTTGTAGGAAATGTCTTCCCCTTCAATATGAGCATTGGATGGGATTTTTCTGATGAACCGTGAAAAAGTTATGCCTTGGTCAAGTTACAGTTGACTCTTCAGCTGTCCAAAAATAGAAACTTTTGACACCTTGATGATTTTTGAGACATTCTTGTGGAATCATGATCAAGACTTGATCAAATGATGATTGTGGCTTAAAAATAAGATGTTGACAAAAAATTTTGACTTTTGACTGCCAAATGACCATTTTACCCCTGCAGTTGATTGTGAGGCAATTAGGGTTTTTGACTGTGCAACTTGACCTTGTGAGCCTTGAAACTTGACATGTAGGTGCTTGACAATGTATATGAGCATATGGGACTTGATTGAGCCCTTGAAAACCTCAACTTCCTTGCAAGAAGCAAAACCCTAATTTGACTGGCTTAAGAGGATGGTTGAATTGTGCAACCCTTGAGTGGACTTGAGCAAATTGAGATGATGCTTGTCAAAACTTTGAAGAATATGGGAGGGAAAATTTTGGGGTACAACAGTTGCCCCTGTTCAATCTTCTTAGACCTGAGGATGTAGATTGGCTTGTGTGCCTTTCGTGATCCGAAGGTGGAAGATGATTGAACACTAGAGTGCCCATAAATTTGCACTCACATAGTGGAGTATCAGCAGTGTGATGGCGGGAATGGGCTTACAGATGCCATTTGGAAAGATGGTGGATAGGAGGATGGGCTTATAGATGCCATCTGGAAGTGTGACAGAACCTTGTCGGGAATGGGCTTATAGATGCCATTTGGAAATGTGATGGATAGTTGTGGAGATGGGCTTAAAGATGCCATCGGGGGGTCGATCGCGTAAGAGATTCCTTAGCGAGAACTTGCGTACCCGAGAAAGATAATTTCCTGGCCTGTTACAGGTGTTTATCTTCACTCATTCGCTCACAGACATGCCCTGGCTAGATACAGGTATCAAATCTGGAACTTCAAAAGGTTGCTTACAGACGTGCCCTGGCTGGATACAGGAGTCGAATCTCTAAACTCTTCATGTAGACGTGCCCTGGCTGGATACAGGCATCGAATCTATAATCAGTTCTCACAGATATGCCCTGGCTGGATACAGGAATCGAATCTGGAATTAGTCGTCAACAGATATGCCCTGGCTGGATACAGGAATCGAATCTTCAAACTCTTCAGACGTGCCCTGGCTGGATACAGGAATCGAATCTGGAATTAGTCATCTACAGATATGCCCTGGCTGGATACAGGAATCGAATCTTCAAACTCTTCAGACGTGCCCTGGCTGGATACAGGAATCGAATCTGGAATTAATCATCAACAGATATACCCTGGATGGATACAGGAATCGAATCTCCAAACTCTTCAGACGTGCCCTGGCTGGATACAGGAATCGAATCTGGAACTTCAAAAGGTTGCTTACAGACGTGCCCTGGCTGGATACAGGAGTCGAATCTCTAAACTCTTCATGCAGACGTGCCCTGGCTGGATACAGGCGTCGAATCTACAATCAGTTACTCACAGATATGCCCTGGCTGGATACAGGAATCGAATCTGGAATTAGTCGTCAACAGATATGCCCTGGCTGGATACAGGAATCGAATCTTCAAACTCTTCAGACGTGCCCTGGCTGGATACAAGAATCGAATCTGGAATTAGTCATCTACAGATATGCCCTGGCTGGATACAGGAATCAAATCTTCAAACTCTTCAGACGTGCCCTGGCTGGATACAGGAATCGAATCTGGAATTAGTCGTCAACAGATATGCCCTGGCTGGATACAGGAATCGAATCTTCAAACTCTTCAGACGTGCCCTGGCTGGATACAGGAATCAAATCTGGAACTTCAAAAGGTTGCTTACAGACGTGCCCTGGCTGGATACAGGAGTCGAGTCTCTAAACTCTTCATGCAGACATACCCTGGCTGGATACAGGCGTCGAATCTACAATCAGTTACTCACAGATATGCTCTGGCTGGATATAGGAATCGAATCTGGAATTAGTCGTCAACAGATATGCCCTGGCTGGATACAGGAATCGAATCTTCAAACTCTTCAGACGTGCCCTGGCTGGATACAGGAATCGAATCTGGAATTAGTCATCTACAGATATGCCCTGGCTGGATACAGGAATCAAATCTTCAAACTCTTCAGACGTGCCCTGCCTGGATACAGGAATCGAATCTGGAATTAGTCGTCAACAGATATGCCCTGGCTGGATACAGGAATCGAATCTTCAAACTCTTCAGACGTGCCTGGCTGGATACAGGAATCGAATATGGAATTAGTCGTCAACAGATATGCCCTGGCTGGATACAGGAATCGAATCTTCAAACTCTTCAGACGTGCCCTGGCTAGATACAGGAATTGAATCTGGAATTCTTCAGACGTGCCCTGGCTGGATACAGGAATCGAATCTGGAATTAGTCATCTACAGATATGCCCTGGCTGGATACAGAAATCGAATCTTCAAACTCTTCAGACGTGCCCTGGCTGGATACAGGAATCGAATCTGGAATTAGTCATCAACAGATATGCCCTGGCTGGATACAGGAATCGAATCTTTAAACTCTTCAGACGTGCCCTGGCTGGATACAGGAATCGAATCTGGAATTGCGACAGTTGATAGTAATTATCTTTGGATTGACCTTTTTCCTGAAAAGGCGAAACATCAGTTGTATACAATGTCATGATGTATGAAATTCATGATGTCATGATGTTCTCAGGGAGAAATGAGATTGTGTTATATGCATTTTGTCATGTATGTAAGCAGGATGTATGAAATGTGATATGTTTATGAATGTGTTTTCGTCTAGGAAAATAAATCCTTGACGAATGTCGGGAGCTTGTTAAATCCTGGGTTGATGTTTGAAGAGTAGAGTTCTTCATTTCCGCTGGGGAAGATGGTTGCGAGAATAAACCGGTAAGAGAAGATGACTCCGTTAGGGAATAAACTTAGCGAAGAGATTACTCTGCGGGGAATTACTCTGTGGGAAGAGATACTTCGCTGAGATTTTGATGAGAACTCCGCTGGGGATTTCGTTGATAAGTTATGTTGGGGAATTTGATGGACTCCGCTGGGGGTAGGAAGAACTTCGCCGAGGACGATCTTTCCGTGGCAATTGGCTGAGGATAACCCAGTTATACCCTGGTGGGGAAATAACCTTTGAATAAAGCCGGGGAGACGTGTTCGTACTCTGCAGGTGATAAGCTTCCAGAATCTACTGGGGATAAGTTTTTACTGGGGAGATTGATTCAACTTTCCTGGGGAGACTTTTGAGTCTGTACTGGGGAAGTGGCTCCACTGGGGTGTCTGGTATTCCACCGGGGAACAATCTTAGATCAAGACTGTCGGGGATGCTTTCTTAGGAACATCTGCATACTCCGCTGGGGGAATATTGAGATCTTCTGGGGGTACCCGACTTCCTTAAGGCTGACAGTAGCCTAACTCTGCTTGGGGAGAGTATCGCTGACTTGCTAGAGAATATTGTGCCTTCTTAGGGCTTACGGGGGACCAACTCTGCTCGGAGGAGAGTATTGCTGAGTCTTGTCTTACTCTGCGGGGAGTGGAGGTATCTGGGTTATGTTCTTCAGCCGAACCTACTTTGGTACCTTGGTTGACAGAGCAACTAGACCGCTTGGACAACTCATTATTGCCCCTGTTTCTGATGTGGGAGAAGAAGATACCTTGTGGAAGTGCTTGATAACTGCCGATCGACAAATCTTCTTCTGGTAGGCAAGCGACGAGATGACGGGACATAGTCCGACTTGATACTCTTGTTGTCTGACCTTCTTGTTAAATGCCCTGATCATCCATTTTTGGTACGTCTGACCATGACAAATAGCAGTGAGCCTCTTTTCGTCAATTAGATTTAATTGATTAAGCCGAGTCTGGATCCAGTCATCTTCGCTCAAGTCTGCATCCTTCATTATCTGGAGAGAGGGTATTTGGACTTCAATAGGCAAGACTGCCTCCATGCTGTAGACCAAGGAAAAAGGAGTTGCCCCTGTTGACGTCCGTGCTGAGGTGCGGTACCCATGCAGAGCAAATGGTAACATCTCGTGCCAATCTTTATAGGTCACTGTCATTTTCTGCACAATCTTCTTGATGTTCTTATTCGCTGCTTCTACAGCCCAATTCATCTTCGGCCGGTAAGGGGAAGAATTGTGGTGCTGTATCTTGAATTGCTCGCAGAGCTCAGTAATCATTTTGTTGTTAAGATTGGTACCATTATCCGTAATGATCCTTTCAGGTATACCGTATCGACAGATCAGGTTGTGCCGGATGAATCGTGCCACAACGCTCTTGGTTACGGTAGCGTAAGAAGCTGCTTCGACCCACTTTGTGAAGTAATCAATCGCTACCAAGATGAAGCGGTGCCCGTTGGATGCCGTAGGTCGGATCTTGCCGATCATATCGATGCCCCACATTGCAAAAGGCTAAGGTGTTGCCAAGACGTTCAGAGGAACCGGAGGAATGTGCACTTTATCAGCATAGATCTGGCATTTATGACACGTCCGAGAATGCTGATAACAGTCGGCTTCCATTGTGGACCAGAAATATCTTGCCCGAAGGATTTTCTTTACCATGGTATGTCCACTGGAATGTGTTCCGAAGGTACCTTCATGTAGTTCTGTCATGATCCTTTCTGCTTCAGTCTTATCCACACAACGCAGTAAGGTGGAATCATGGTTTCGCTTGTAGAGAATGACGTTGCTGAGGAAGAACTTTGCCGCAAACCTTCTCAGGAACTTCTTGTCATTTACAGATGCGCCTTCGGGGTATTCTTGAGCTTCCAAGTACCTCTTCACCTCATGATACCAAGGTTTTTCAGTTACCTCTTCAGCCTCAAGATCGCAGCAATATGCAGGTTCGTCCAACTTCCAGATAATGATCCGGGGAGCCTCGTTGTCCCATTTGACTTTGAACATAGAAGACATCGTAGCCAACGCATCCGCTAACTGATTCTCCTCTCTTGGGAAGTGCTCAAAAGTGATCTCCTCAAAGTGGGGAAGCAATGACAACACATACTCCTTGTAAGGAATAAGATTTGGGTGTTTCGTGTCCCACTCGCCTTTGACCTGATTGATCACGAGAGCGGAATCTCTGAAGACACTCAGAAACTTAATCCTTAAGTCAATCGCAGCTTGAAGACCCATGATACATGCCTCATATTCCGCCATGTTGTTGGTGCAGTTGAAACATAATCGGGCGGTGAGTGGAGTATGAGTGCCTTTAGGGGATATGATCACAGCGCCGATACCATTACCCAAGGCGTTCGATGCTCCGTCAAAGTGAATAGACCATCGGGATCCCTCCTCAAGTCCTTCATCCGGTCCAGGTACTTCACAATCAGTCACTACCATGATATCTTCGTCTGGAAATTCGAAGTTCAACGACTGGTAATCGTCCACTGGTTAGTGTGCCAAATGGTCTGCCAATACACTTCCCTTGATTGCTTTTTGAGTCGTGTACTGGATGTCATATTCTGTGAAGATCATTTGCCATCTTGCTATTCTTCTGGACAGAGCAGGCTTTTCGAATATGTACTTGATTGGATCCATTTTTGAAATCAACAGAGTAGTGTGAGTCAACATATACTGTCTCAGCCGGCGAGCAGCCCATACCAGAGTGCAGCAAGTTTTCTCGAGTAGTGAGTACCGGGTCTCACAGTCGGTAAACTTTTTGCTCAGGTAATAAATAGCGTGCTCTTTTCGGCCAGACTCGTCATGTTGTCCCAGCACACACCCCATTGAGTTATCAAGTATTGTCAAGTATAGAATTAGAGGTCTCCCTTCAACCGGTGGCATAAGAATAGGTGGTTCTTGGAGATACTCTTTGATCTTTTCGAAAGCGGCCTGACATTCATCATTACAACGTACTACTTGATCTTTCTTCAGCAGCTTGAAGATTGGTTCACAGGTAGCAGTTAGATGCGAGATGAATCGGGCAATGTAGTTCAATCGTCCTAGGAAGCCTCTGACTTCTTTCTCTGTCTTAGGAGTTGGCATCTCTTGTATGGCTTTCACTTTGGCAGGGTCCACTTGAATACCTTTGTCGCTTACGATGAAGCCTAGCAATTTTCCAGATCTCACCCCAAAGGTGCATTTGTTTGGGTTCAACCTCAGCTTGTATAACTTTAGACGGTCAAACAGCTTCCGTAGATGGTCAAGGTGTTCCTCCTCAGTTTGGGACCTTGCAATCATATCGTCGATGTATACTTCTATCTCATGATGGATCATATCATGAAACAAGGCAACCATGGCACGTTGGTAGGTTGCCCCAACATTTTTCAACCCAAAAGGCATGACCTTGTAGCAAAAGGTGCCCCACTGAGTAACGAAAGTGGTCTTCTCCATGTCTTCAGGAGCCATTTTGATCTGATTATAACCGGAGAAGCCGTCCATGAAGGAGAAAACTTTATGCTGAGCAGTATTATCAACCAGAACGTCGATATGAGGCAAAGGGAAATCATCCTTAGGACTGGCCCTGTTCAAATCCCTGTAATCAACACACATTCGGACCTTACTATCCTTTTTCGGCACTGGAACCACGTTGGCAATCCACTGAGGGTAAGAAGTTACAGCTAGAAACCCGGCATCAAATTGTTTCATAACCTCAGCTTTGATTTTCTCGGACATCTCTGGATGCATACGGAGGACCTTTTATTTTACCGGAGGGCAGTCTTCCTTGGTAGGCAGGTGATGAACCACAATGTCGGTATCCAACCCAGGCATGTCTTCGTAAGACCAGGCAAAGATTTCCACATAGTCATGCAGCATCTGAATCAACCGTTGTTTCACACTGAGCTCTAGGTTGGCACCAATCTTAACTTCCTTTCTGTCTGTCTCAGTACCCAGATTTACCGTTTCCACTGGCTCTTCATGTGGCTGAATGGCCCTCTCTTCCTGGAGTAGCAGTCTTGCAAGTTCACCAGGCACTTCGCAATCATCTTCACCTTCATCTTTGTCTAAGTTGATCGGATTTTCGAAATCATAATTGGCAGTAGCAGAGTCGTTACCAGTGAGATCCGGAGTGGATTGGAACCTGTATAAGTGAGTGTGTGTAAATATAGCTGTTTTGCAATATGTAATAAAGAAAGAAAAGGAGCGCAAGATTTGAAATGCAACAAACGTCCAATGTTTTGATTAATGATATGTGAAAATGTCATACAAAAGCCCTCACAAATGGAGCCACGGTGCCCCGGGTAGGACACCGAGCCATAAAAGTTTCAACATATTGTTTGTTACAAATTGAAAACAAAAGAGTTCATTACTGAGTGACAAAAGTAATAGGTGTGAAGTCTTTGGAAGTCCAGTTGCTTGGTCCACTGTCGGTTGTTGGGTAGATCCAGCTGTCAAATTCTGATTCCTCCACGTCGTCTTCAATAGCATTCACTCCCGGGTTGGTGATGAACACAGGAGATTTTCCAATTCTTGCTTTGCGAACAGCCCTCTGAGCCTCTGCAGTGAAGCCCAAGCCAAACTTGTCAGTCTTCGGAGTAAAGTCAGGAAGTCGGCCCCAGTTTGCGCACTCACCCTTCTCAATCACAGCCCGGGCATCCTTTAAGGAAGCCATCTTCAAAGGAGGGTCTTCAATCACAGTTTCAGCCGACGCCAAAGTCTGAGGCACCTCTTCAAAGTGTTGAAAGGGGGTTTTAATGAATTCCCCATCCATCTCTATGTACCGGAACGAGTTAAGGTGGCTGACCATATACTCTTCTTCCCCCTGCACTGTCACAATTTTCCCTCTAACCGGGTACTTAAGCTTCTGATGTAGTGTGGATGTCACAGCTCCAGCCTTGTGGATCCATGGGCGACCCAGCAAACAAGAGTAGGATGGACGGATGTCCATCACATAGAAAGTTGAATCAAAAACTTGAGAACCAACCCTGATTGGAATTTCAACTTCACCATGTACCATTCTTTTCGAACCGTCAAAGGCTCGGACAACAATGTTATTGGGTTTAAGCTCCAGACCCTCACAATCCAATCTGTCTAGGGCCTTCTTGGGTAATACATTCAATGAAGAACTGGTGTCTACCAACACATGGGCAAGAGTAATGCCCCTACATTCAATAGAGACATGCAGGGCGTCGTTATGGTTCTTTCCTTTGGCGGTAAGATTGGCGTCAGAGAAGCCCAAACCATTATCGGAAGTCAAGTTGGCCACGCAATCGGTAAATTGATCAGCAGACGTTTCTTGCGGCACATGAGCCGTCTTCAGGAAGGAGATCAAGGCCTTGGCATGGGCCTCTTAACACAATAACAGTGATAGCATAGAAATCTTTGATGGGGTGTGCCCCAACTGCTCAACAACATTGAAATCACGTTTCTTGATAATCTTGAGGATCTCCTCCATCTCTTGCTGGAAGGCTTCAACAGTGGTTGTCTTCGGTGCCTCCGTCAGGGCAGGAAAATCAGTAGCAATCCCTTTGCCCCGAGCGTCAGAGGGCTCGGCGGCAGGGGTGGAAACAGGAACTTGATTAGGAGGTGGAACATGCACACTTGCAGGTGTGATGATAAGGGGTTTCTGAATAGCTAGTGGCGAAATATCTGGTGAGAATAGCCTACCACTGCGAGTAATTTTGGCAGGCCCGGTGATGTTAATGACACCAGTACTTGTATCAAACTCTTGCTTCACTCCAAGCATATAAACATCTGCCCCATAGTGCCACGGGACAGCTTTGTCGGACGTATAGGGGAGGGGCCCCGGAACAGTGATGATGATAGGAGCCATCTTCTGAGTGGACATGATTTTGACAGGCTTCTTTGAAGGAGCCTTGGAAGGTTTGTTGAAAATAGTGACAATAGAAACTTCTTCGGTGGGGACAGCAGGAACAGCAATCTTCTCGAACAAGATTTCTTTGCTATCCATCAGGCTTTGGATACCTGATTTCAGCAAAGGACAACCAAAAGGCGAAACAGCACATAGAAGGCAATCTTTACCACATCCCGGAAATAAACCGGCTAACAACAGATTCCTTTTAACAGTTGATAACAGAGTAACAATCTCTTCCACGGAGGCTACATACCGGTCTTCTTCCACAGCATTCACTCCATGCTGGGGCATGGGAGCAGTCACAACATTGGGCCTTTCGGGCGCCTCAAACTGTATTTCCTTAGCATCAATAAGGTCTTGAACCTTATTCCTCAGAGCCCAGCAATCGTCCGTAGTATGCCCGGGGCTATCAGAGTGATAAGCGCAACGGGCGTTGGGGTTGTACTTTGGAGAAGCTGTGTTCACTACCTTCGGAGCTTCTTTGACAATAGTTGCGGCAAAATCTGAGACAGGGTCATGCTAAGCCGAGTGTACTGCCTTTTGGGCCTCTCACCCCTTTGTTGATTATATTGCTGAGGAGCAACAGCAGTAGGCTTTGAAATTACCAATGCATTGACAGCTTGGCGGCGTTCCGGCTTAACTTGTCTTCTAGGACCATAAACAACACTAGCTTCCTTCTTGAAAGGCTTCTTCTCAGTACTCGCGGAGGCACCTTTCTGTATCTTCCCCGACTTGATACCAGCTTCTATCCTCTCACCAGTCAAGATCAAATCTGTAAACCCAGCAAAAGAATTACCAATCAGATGGTTGAAGAACGGACCAGACAGGGTCCCTAGGAACATGTCAACAAGTTCACGGTCAGTCAAAGGAGGCTGCACCCTACCAGCCAGGTCTCTCCACTTTTGCGCATACTCCTTGAATCCTTCGCCCGTTCCCAGTGACATACCCTGAAGTTGGGTACGCGTGGGAGCGAGGTCAGAATTGTACTGATACTGTCTATAAAACGCAGTAGCCAAGTCCTCCCAGTTTTGGATACTGGCTCCATCTAGCTGATAGAACCATTCGAGTTGAGACCCCGAAAGGCTATCCTGAAAGAAATGGATCCATAGGTTCTTGTCTGCGGTGTAAGGTTGGATCTTCCTTACATATGATCTGAGGTGCAGCTTAGGACAGGAAGCCCCGTCGTACTTCGCAAAGGCAGGTGCCTTGAACTTGTGTGGGATCACCACCAAAGAAGATAAACCTAGATCTCCGAAATCCAACCCTGGCACATTTTGAATCTCCATGGCACTTAAACAGTCCTCTAGTTGCTTGTATCTGTCTGTAGCAGGAGGGTACTGTTCATCATTGTAATCCGTCTCGTTGTCGAAGACTGCAGGACTAGGAGCCCTTCCCCCTTGGGGACTGTCTTTCTCTGCAGAGGAAGTAGCCTGATCAGCCTCATTGTGTAGTGTATTCCCAAACCTCCGTCCGGTGTTGAACAACGTAGTCCTCTTCTTCTTCTTCTTCTTCAGGAGCAGAGTCTTCAACTCTTGTTGTCCCTGGGCTAAGCTCATGACCAGCTCTTGAAACTGGGCGTTCTGGGCCTGGAGGGCCTTGATAGCTTGTTCGTTGGATGATTCAGGATTCATGATGATTGTTCAAATAAACAGCGAAGAAGATTAAGCAACCTGTGGAAAAAGGGTACCTGTTATGCATATGATGCAATGAGATGCATATGCTTTATGTTTTCAAAGACAATCGGGATTCAACTTTGTA
The DNA here is from genome assembly GCA_948472305.1 of Vicia faba. Classification (NCBI taxonomy): domain Eukaryota; kingdom Viridiplantae; phylum Streptophyta; class Magnoliopsida; order Fabales; family Fabaceae; genus Vicia; species Vicia faba. Next base: position 1,511,051,558 of record OX451735.1, read on the forward strand.
GACAAAAAGAAACACACTTCATTAGATTCAAACTTTAAATTGTTCAACGACTTGCCCTTAGGCATTACAAGAATGAAAATACTGAAAAGGAAATAAAAGCTGTAAAAAGAAACATCCAAAGCTCATCAGTGCTCCCATGGCCTCCTCTTCTCAGTACGGATATAGTCATTTAGGATCCGCTCTTCCTCCAATTGCTTAGTCAGCTTCTGGATCTTCCGTTCTTGTTCGTTGAACTTTTCCCGATAAAAATCCCGTTCTTCCTGTAGCTGCGTCCAAGATCTCTTTAGTGTATCAACATCAGTAGGTATCTGAGGAGGGAGGACAGTTGGAGGAACCCCGTCTTCATCAGGAGATTCAAGAATGACAGGCCTGACAGCTTCGTATGGCATACCTAACTTCTGAGCACGGATGCGGACCCATCTGCAATAGGGTTCCAATGGTAGAGAAGTCTTCGGTCCCAACTCATGTGGGTCAGCCTTGTGAATTCTGTCCCAAGCCTTAATGAATCCATGGCGCAGTTTGTCACTGCCTACCTGAAATTCAAAATGGAAGTGAGGAACCAACATCTCATGAGGCCCTACTCTTCTGGCTCTTCCAAACTGACGGAGAGCTAAACATGGATTATAAGAGATTCCTCCCTAGGTACCGATCAATGGAACATTAGGGTATTCTCCGCAACGATCAATAACAGCTACCTTATCCAAACCTCTGAGAGTCCAAGTGATGTCATTATCAGTGAGAGACATTAACCTATGAGCCCAACCCTTTCCTTCTTCATTCTTCAGCACGAACTTAGGAAGGTGCGAAATAAACCACCTCACTAGCAAAGGAGCACAACACCATGGAGTTCCCCGTCTTCGGGCAGTACGGGCATAGAGTTGTTGCAGGATATCACCCAAAAGAGTGGGTACAGGGTTCCGAGACATGAAGATCCTTATGGCATAGATATTGATAAAGGTATCAGGATTGGGAAACAATACCATACCATAGATTAAAAGAGCCAGAATGTCTTCGTACGCCTTGAAGTCTAAGTCATTCCAGAAACTATTAGCTTTGCCAACCAGAAACTTAGCCAAAAAGCCCTTAACTCCACTTCTAGTTTCCCAGTTAGCCATTACCTCTTCTTTGGTTAAGGGAAGGACTGCAGCAATCTCTTCAGGCCTAAGGGTCTTCTCCCAACCAGTGAATGGAGTCTGCTCCAAAACAGGGATACCAAGCAAATCAGAGAATTCTTCCAGGGTAGGGACCAGCTGGAAGTCTTGAAAAGTGAAGCAATGATACAAGGGATCATAAAACTGGACCAAGACACTCATCAGTTGTTGGTCCCACTTTGAAGTGATCAAACCAAGGAGAGAGCCATGCCTATTGATGAAGGAAGTAGTGTTTGGAATCCTACCAACCAATTCCTTGAGCAAAGTAGGTGGTTGAACAAAGTTGAGCCGGATAGTATTCCTACGCACGGGCATCATGATATCCTACAAAACAGAGCAAAGATGAAACCCTCTTGTCTTTGAAATGGGTCAGTCCTTATGCAGGATGTATGCAATGGTATGATGGTATGATGCTATGATGAAGCACACCACAAGTATTCACAAAGGCAAGCATGATAAGGCACACAAGTCAAACAAGACAACCCTTAGGGTTTAGGCCAGCATGAAGTTTAGGTATTACCCTCTTTTAGTTTCGTTGGTTAAAACATGTCCTATCAAAAGTAACCGGGTTCTAAAGGATCTCAATATCATTGACTACCCTCAATCGGTCATAACTCCAGCATCGCAATCTTTTCTTGCAGCCAGAACCATCGCGAGAGTTTAGCCTCAATGAGTGTAGCATACTGCAACTGTTCTATTGCCAAATGTATCTTGATGAAAAAATGGGACAAAGTTAGGAAAAAATTAGGGATTTTCATAACTTAGAAAATTTCTAAGTTATGAAAATTCTTCATTTTAAACCCTAATTTGCAATTTTTGATTTCTTGATGAACAAGTTTCATAATTTGACATGTTTTGATGAAAAATGAATCTTGACACTTAATTTTGACCAAAAAGTCAAAGTTTGACTTTTCAGTATACAGTCAAATTTGGCTCAGTTGACTGGAAAATTCATCTGTCAATCTTGTGCATTTGGGATCTTTTGAGCTTGTTGAACATGTCAAGACAATGCCATTGAGTCCTTGAGTCCATATGTGAGCTAGGTTTGCCATTGGCTAGGTCAAGCAGTCAAAAATTGCCTTTGTGCAGTCAAAACCCTAAAAATGACCATTTTGCCCTTTTGGTGATCTGATTAAATTTCTTGTGGAATTGTGATCCAAACTTGACCAAATGGTTCATATGAGTTCATAATGTTGATGTGGTTCAAAAAATCATGAGGTTTGACTGTCAATTGACCACAGTTGACTTTTTCCCCAATACAGCTGATTTCTAGGTCAACTGTCTAATTGACTGGGCAAAGATTGGAATCAGGGCTTGAAACTTGGTATGGATAAACTTGGGAGTCCAATATGAAGCATGAAAGTCATCTTAGGCATTTTAGGTCAAAACATCTTTGTGCAAACTCAAACCCTAATTTGGGTCAACAGTGCAAGGAGGAGTCTTGAGCAGAGTAAACCCTAACTTGACCTTGAGCTCCAAGGGTCTTGTGGTGAGAAAATGTTGAGGAAATGGGAGGGAAAATTTTGGGGTACAACAATAAGTAATAAAATTAAAATTAAAATATTTTTGTTGCTTCTAATTTTTTTATGAAAAAGTTAGTTTGTTAATTAATTAGTTAGTTTTTAATAATAATAATAGAAGCAAAAGAAATATGAAAAGAAAATGAAAACAAAAACAAACTGTGAGGGGCGCTGGGCCTGAAGAAGGGAGTATGAATTGCAATTTCCAGGCCCAGATTCGAAGGCCTCGCTTGCCTTTCAGATGGCCTGGACGTTTGTTGACCAAGGTTCATGGTGAACCTCCATCCTTAGCCATTGGATCTGCTTGGGAACCACCTGGCGCGTTGAGATCTGAGGACGTATGGTGGTCCCTGCCTGAAGCGCTGCATCTGAGCACCTGAAGAAAAAATGTAACAAAGTTTTGGGGGACCTGGGATTCGAATCCAGGTCCCATTGGACAATTCAAACAGCGCGCTACCAACTGAGCCATGATGTTAACCTGTTAGTGGGATAAGACGCGAATAATATAAAACAAAACAACAATTAGGCCTGCCAAAAAAAAAGCGCATAATGGATTCGAATGGACCAATGGAGCTGAGACACGTTGTGATCGGTGGATCTGGAACTGACTGTTTAACGCTGGTTCGCGAAATGTCGCGGAAGCAAGAGTCGCCACCGTCTTTTATTTTCTCCAAATGGAAAGGACAAAAGCACAGAAAAATTCCTTAAAGAGATTGCTCTCGGTTCGGGAGGTAGGTTATAGAAAGGGAAGGTGTTAGCACCCTTTCTATCCATGGTTATCCATGGGCTCTTAGATACTTGCTCATTTGTGTTTTCAAAATGTTTGTTTGCTTTTCAAATGTGAGTGGGTTTGAAAAAGTTTCGTTTAAAGATTTCAGATCGACTCTTGTATCAGTCCTCAAGAGTGTTTGAAAAATTGTTTTGAAAGCTTTTTTTTTTGAAAGTGTCGGTGTGAAAAGAGTTTTGTTTATTTTGAATAGAGCAAGTATCTATGAGTCATCTACCTACCCTAAGGAATTAGGCTGTGTAAATGTCCTTAAGGTAGTGCCATCCCACCATTGAGAGGTAGGTAGCACCACCGTTGGAGGTGTTCGGGTCAATTCGAGTTTCGGGACATGGTGATCACCAGAGCAATGGGAAGACACCTTAGAAGCTACCCTCATGCCAGGTTCCCGGATCATGAGGACTTACTAAGACATCCTCTACTCGACGATCACCTTTCGAGGCAACAGTGAGGCGTACCCTAGGGGTGGTGTGTGCGGATTGTGTGTCACTTTCATTGATATTCGTCTTGTCATGTTCATTGTGATCTACGCTTGATTTTATTTAAGGCCATACATTCTTTCATGCTTTTTGTTAACAGTTTAAAAATATTTGCGGAAAAGTAAATCTAAAGCTATTACAAATGGCGCGGGTCCACATCGCCAAAATTAAACCGGACCCGATTTGACGGAAAGTAAATAAAGCAAATAAGAGTGCGGAAAGTTTAAGTTACAAAGCTTTGGGAGAGGTACATAATTAATTAAGTGCAATAAAATAAATACGCGAAATTAGACAATTAAAGACATGGGCGTTGGACCCTTTTGCGAAAATTAAATTAACGACAAATTAACTAATTAAAAGGAAAGCAAGAAATTGTTTTTTTTTTGAATATTTTTCATGTTTTTAGGAATTTAATGAGAAAAAGAATTAATTAAAATTAACTAACCCTAATTCTAATGGTTTTTAAATTTATTATGAAAATATTGAATTTTAACCTAATTTAAACCTAAGTTAATTTACAATTTTAATTATGAAAAATAAATAAATAAGTATTATTATTGTGAAAGAGAAAAATTAAAAAAAGAATAAAAATTGATTAAACCTAATTCTATATCTTTTTGATTTTTTTATGAAAAGAATTAATATTAAACCCTAATTTATACTAAATTTATTTATATGCAATTTGCTTATGAAAATAATTAAAATAAAAAATATTATATTTTTTCATCTTTTCTGATTTTTTTGTGTATTTTTTTATATTTTATAGCAATAATTAATTAAATTAAACAATCAAGAAAATAAAATAACAATTAAAAATAAAAAGATAAAAAGAATTGCAAACCAGGGGGGGGGGGGTTCAGGCCCCAATTATGAGGTATGGCCTAAGAATTCTGGCCCAAAATATCCTGAGTCCGTTTGACTTTTGGAATAGTATGCTGAAGCGCTGACTAAGGTACAACGTGTTCTTGAGATCCATGCCCTTGATCTGATTTCCCAGGACGCGTGGACGTTGGATAATGAAGGTGTATGGTGAACCACCTTACTGAGCCTGCATATGAACATACGTGGAAAAATAATATTGAAACTAATCCAGACCTGGGACTCGAACCCAGGTCATACGCTTTGTCAAACCTCACGCTTGCCAGCTGATCTCAACGCACACTTTGTATATACAACAACGAATAAATAACAAAAATAAAAATTGGTTAGTGGCCACTAAAAAACACAAAAACGCGCGCTGATTTAAATGAGCCAACCAGTATTTGCCAACGCATCGTCTTCCTCGCGTATTTTCTTTTTTTTCTGAAACAAGAACCTATTGCAACGGTTTTAGACGTGTTGTTTTAGACAGGTTTCCAAGAAATAGCGATTAGGCCATCTCTAAACATAAATTAGGCGCGAGGGTTGGGATCTCTTCGTCCAGATGCGCTTGTTCTAATGGTGTTGGACTCGTCCTCCAATTTTACTTGGTTTCAAAATCCCCAATTGGGAGCTCTGCAAACCCTAAACTGCATCAATGGCTAAATCACATATATAACACAAAAACACAATCAAACTGTATGGTTAGCATCAGAAACTCATAACAAACATGAATCAATGAATAAAAATGGCAAAGTATGCATAAATCATGATGCACGATTCTGGAAATTTCTTGACACAGTTGGTGCTCGTTTTACCAGTTCTTGGCGTTTTGATCAATGATTCTGATTGGAATACACTCAATAGACCTTGAGCAAGCTATTGGAATGAAAATTAGGCTTTGAATCGTCCTCCAACAATGATTTCAGTTTTGTGTTTTCAAGGAATTTTTTCAAGTTTCCAATGGCCTTTCTTGCGCAGCTTTGAGTCTCTCGTGATTAGGGTTTCACTCAAGCTTATGTACTGAATAGATTAGGTCAATAAAATTCAACCAAATCTCTTGTAATCATGATTTTTGATAATTGATTTTTAAGGATCTTTTTGAATCTTTTTCACATGTTCTTTGTGTCAAAATTATGCCAATCAATCCAATTCTTTCCTAATTTGTATGTGCAAGAAATCTTGATGGCAAAACCTGTATAAAAAGATTTGTTAAGGCATATTAGATATTTTTCATATATTTTAATGATTTAAATGAATTAATATAAATAATAATTCAAATAAATAAATAAAAAATGAGAAAATACTTCCCTTTGGGCCAAGTGGTCGTGCATATGCTTAGAATGATGAATCATGGAAGAAAAATGGGCCCATTAGCAATTTTAGGTCATTTGGATCAAAGTTGACTTTTCAAAATATCCAAAAATTTCCCAACTTCCACAAGGCATAACTTTCTCAATTTTTAATCTTTTCTCATGTTCTTGGTCATTTTGGAAAGGTCTTTGAGTCCTTTAACCAATGCCTTTGGTCCCATGTCATTTTCATTTACCAATCTCAAGTTATGGCCTTTGACTTAAAGTCCCTTTTTGTTGACTTTTGAAAATGACCTATAATGTTGAAATTGATAACTTTTTGTGAGAGCATTTCTTGGACTTGAAGTATGAAGATGAGTTGTAGGAAATGTCTTTCTCTTCAAAATGAGATTTGGATGGAATTTTTCTGATAATCCATGTGAAAGTTATGCCCTGGTCAATTTCAGTTGACTTTTTCAGCTGTCCAAATAAGGAAACTTTTGCATCTTTGATAATTTCTGAGCCAAATTTTGAGAATCATGATCAAGCATTGATCAAATGATGTTTGTGGCTTCAAAATGATATGTTGACCAAAAATTTGAACTTTTGACTGCCAAATGACCATTTTGCCCCTACAGTTGACTGTAGTGCAATTTAGGATTTTGACTGTGCAATTTTGAGCTGAATGCCTTGAAACTTGATATGAGGATGCTTGACCATATTTGTAGGCATATGAGACTTGATTGGACCTTTGAAAACTCCATTTTCTTGATCAGAACACAAACCCTAGTTTTGACTGTATATGAGACCTTTGCACTGTGCAACCCTTGGGGAATTTTGTGACTTGGCTTGGCAATTTCTTGAAGAATATGGGAGGGCAAATTTTGGGGTACAACACACGTTATCATCTTCCCCAAACACCCTGGTTATTTACCTGCGGATTTTTATCCGCAGGAAGTTTCGTGGGATGGTTCTAAAAATCGCTCCAGGCCATGAAAACGCTATTCAAGAACACAAATGTGTTCGTCTCGACCTCCTCATCATTCTTATAGCCATTGTTTGTCTCAATTTACCCTGCACAAGAAACGCCTAAAAACAAGAACAGGAACCCTAGGTTCTATATATGGGGTTAGAGGCCATGAAAATTAAATTGGACAATGCCAACACATTCTAAATCAAATAAAAATCACAAATATGTCAATATTTTAAAGAAAATATGCAAGAATGATGAATTGCGTTTTCATGTTCAGAGGCATTTTCTAGAACACTTACAGTGCGATTTAGATGATGAAAAGCTTGGTTTTTGATTGGCCTCGCTTCAGAAGGTTGATGGCAAGAGAGCTGCGTCTTTCTTTGGGTCTGAATCTGCCTACAAGGTTGTTTTTGATCTCTCACTGTTCAAACTTTTTTTTCCAAGGTTGGTGGCCATTTCTGTAGAGTTTGTGTATATTTTTTCTTTTCTGCAGCAGGGTTTCGTGTGTCTCTGCAAGGGTTTTTTCGTGTGTGTTTTTGTTCATGAGCAGCAGGTTTATATAGGCAAGGAAATTAGGTCAACAAATGTGTATCAAATCTTGGTCTATTATGATGAAGAGATTTGATTTGATTTTTCCTTAAATACTTGCTATATTTGATTCAATCATGCGTTTCTGCCAGCTTGTTCTGAGTTGTTTTGGGCCTCCAACTTGGTGGAAATCAAAAACTGACTTACTCCTTCAATTTTGCCTTCTTTTCCAGTTTCGATTGCTTCAAAGTCCCCATTCGAATCTATTCCTTATTAGACAACCTCGACCAGCCCTTGGCCTTGTGATGAGTCTAAGTTCTGATTCGAAGTGTTCAGAACTTCCTTTATCAGATTATCTTAGGTTGAGAGAAACTCTGCACTGAAATGCCATTCGAAAATCATTTCGTTCTGATGTTCTTATTCAGGGAAATTCTGCACTAAAATGCCATTCGAAAATCATTTCGTTCTGATGTTCTTATTCAGGGAAACTCTGCACTGAAATGCCATTCGAAGGGCATTTGTTCATTTTGTAATCTTTTTTTTTTCCGAGGATTTGTAGTGACCTCTTTTTTTGGTTTTATTATCCATGTCTTTTGCCTGAACTGTTTCTTTTTGTGATTACAGTCAGCGGGATGCCCCAGTTTTTTTCTTAAGTCTCCTTCATAGGTTTTGACTTAATGGGCTTTTATTTCGAGAAATAATGACTGCCTGTCTTGACGATTATACGGAACCATCACCGTCTTTTGTTTTGGAAGGACGTTTTCGATGCCATTCATTGTGTACGAAGCGGCAGATTATGACTGAATACGTCTCTGAATTAACTGAGGAAACTACCCTGCCCCAGGTTATGATTAAGGGTTTTAATTTGTGTGAAAATAAAAACTCCTACTTCTTTGGCTCGAAGGGGTTGACGAGGGATTATCTTCCTTATAACTCCACTGTTTAGGATTTGAAACAATGCATGTACATCGTCAGCGGGGTCTGTTCAAAAGCAAACTATAGAGATTTTGATATCATTTTCGTCATCCTCCCTCTAAAGGCTCAAAGCTTTTGTTCGACAGTTGAATATCATAAAAGTAAATAAGAACGCATTTTTGAAATAGTGAATACGAATGAATTGATTCAAAACAAACATGTGCAATGCATTGATGAAATAACGAGGTTTGATATGAATAAATGTTCAAACAAATCAAAAGAAAATTACACATTGAAAATTATAATGAACGAAAAGCCCTCTTGTGAGAACTTGTCACTTCAGATGGTATGCCTTGGAGGGACGGCAGAAGAATTCAGCCTAACCGTCTTGTGCAAATTCTAGCGCTCCTTCATCAATCAGGTCTTGAATTTTATTTCTCAGCGCCCAACAACTATTGGTGTCATGTCCAGGGCTGTTGGAATGGTATGCACACCTTGCATCAGGATTGTACCTTGAGGAGGCTATGTTGGGATTCTGAGGAGTGTCCCTTAATATAACCAACTTGGCCTTCAACAGGCGTTGCAATGCTTGAGCCAATGACATGTTGATTTTGGTAAACTGCCTTTTGGGCATATCCGGCTTACTCTGATCAACCCGTTGTTTTTGGTGAGGTTGTTGTTGGACCCATGATGTAGTAGCAATTTGGAAAGGTCCACTCTTCACCAAACCAACCTTTTGTCTTCTTGGAGGTTGATCAATGACTTGGTCCCCGGCCTCGACTGTTTGCTTCATACTGTTGTATCTGTCTTGATGAAGTTGGTTGATGATGGTTCTCAACTCTTCTTGTCCCCGGGCTAGGTCTTGGATAAGAGCCATCTGCCCCAGCATCTGGGTTCTTATTGCATCTACCCCGGCTTGCAGTCGTTCCAGTCGTTCGTCCTTATTGTCTTCAGGACTTTTCTTGACCAAATTCCCAACAAGGAGTGTTTTCAACTCTTCCTGCCCCCTTGGATAGGTTTAGGAATATGTCCCTGAACTGAGCTTCTTGAGTTTGAAGATCTTTGTTGTCTTGTTTGAGAGCCATTGCTGAAATAAACAGCGAGAACATGAGAGACCTTTACTGGAAGACCTATTATGCAATGATATGTATGATATATGTATGCAATATTTTCAAGGATCTCGTGGGGTAAATAAGAAACTTTTAGAATTTGATTGCAGCTTGATTGAAGAAACTTCATGTCGTTAAGAGTCATTCTTCAAGAGTCAAGCTCACCATATCGAGTGGGTCATAGCCACTGACTCAAGTTATCGTGTTTTGATCTCTAGACGGCATTGGCTAGAGGAAAATAAATCCCCTTTTCCCCTTGCTAGACGTTTGATTTACCATAACCTGCATCACAAACCCTTGAGATCCTTGAAATGGTTAAGGAAATGTTAAGGCATGATGTTATGATGTGTATGCTATGCGTTTAAGAAAAGGTGCAAGGTGATGTAAGCAAGTAAATCCGACAAGAAATCCAAGTTATTGGATAAGGACTGTAAATAAAACCTGCAAGGAACTCATGTTGTTAGATGATAAAACTGTGCAAGTAGTTCAAGCTGAAAGCCCATAAGTCACACAAACAGCCTTAGGTTTAGGCTTGCATGAGGTAATACCCTCTTGAAGTTAAGTTGGTTCAACCTGTCCTAGAAAAGTAACCGGGTTCTAGAGGATCTCAATATCACTAACCATCCTCCATCGGTCATGGTTTCAGCTCACGCAACGTTTTCTTGCGGATGGAACTATCTCGAGAGTATGGTCTCAATGAGTGTAGCATTGAGTATCAACCAGTTCTCAGCTTTACACCGAGGTCGGCTATCTCACTACTTTATAATGGCCAAGTTGGTCGATTAAAGGTTCTAAGGTCAGTTGATGCTTAAAGACACACATAGCAGCCCCGTATTCTCCTCGTTTCTCCATAAGGGATACCGGTACCAACCAATGTGCCACATCAATATAGCTACTGCTTCAACTGTATCGGTCTACACCGTACAGTTCCCTCACAGTTTATTGCTACTTACCTAAAATGTGTCCCCAGATCTGGGTTAGGATCTATAGTAACTCCCAATACTAAACCTTAAAAGTAAAGCAAACAAAGCAATCAAGAAAAGCAATTTATGATGAACTAATCCTAAGGTATACCCCACTTATGAGTCCCCAGCAGAGTCGCCAGTTCTGTGATACGGTGGCAGAACCGGACTGTTTTGTACTGGTTTGCGTTGTGTTTTTTGTTTGAAAAATGTCGCGGTAAGCAAGAGTCGCCACCGACTTTTATTTTATCCAACAAGGAAAAGGAAAAAGAACAGAAAAAACCTTTTTCGAGATGTTTCTGAGTACGGGGGGTAGATTATAGAAAGGGAAGGTGTTAGCACCCTTTCTATCCATGGTTTTCCATGGGCTCTTAGGTACTTGCTCATTTTGAAATTGCTTGTGTGTTCTTGTTTTGAAAAGTTTTGTTCTACTTCGTTTTAACCCTTGTTTCTGTCCTCAAGAGTGTTACGAAGTTGTTTTTGAAAACTGTTTTGAAAGTGTTTGTGTGAAAAAGTTTGATTTGAGCAAGTACCTACTAGCATCTACCTACTCGAAAAAAGATCATTTTTATTCTTGTTCCTTTAGACAGCGCTATCCTACTATTGAGAAATAGGTAGCACCGTCGTTGGAATTTTTAAGGGTCAATTCGAAAGGGACGTAATGGTCATTGAAGGCAACATGTAGGGATACCTTAGCATTTCGAAGGGACTGTCATCATATATTCATAGGCAACATCGAGGGACAAGATCATATATCGTAGGCAACTTTGAGGGACATCGAGGGACCATGATCTTTATGATGATTTTAACCGAGGGCCTTTGCTAAGGGTATCCCTACGTTCGAGGGACATGACCATTATTTTCCGAGGCAACCAAGTGAGGTATACCCTAAGGGTGCATATGTGCAAGGTGTGTTATGTTCAGTTATTTTAGTCTTGTGTTAAGTTTGCTAATGTTTGATTATTCTTGCCATACAATCCTATTAGTCATACATCTAGCAGTTAATAATTGCAGTAATTTAAAAGTGCAGAAATATAAAACCTAGTTGTGATCGGTGGGAATGAGAACTGACTGTTTTGGAATGCTGGTTCGCGTTTGCATTTCGCAAGATGTCGCGGTAAGCAAGAGTCGCCACCGTCTTTTATTTTATCCAACAAGGAAAGGACAAAAGTACAGAAAAATTCCTTTTTGAGATGTTCCTTTTTGATGCACCATAAAAACAATAGCAACACAATAAATAATTTTAGGATACAAATAACAAAAACACACAACATATATTTTTCATCAGACAAATGAAAAAAAGTTTTTAAATCAAATTTATATTTACCTCAATCACATCTTGAGTCACATTGTCCCACATCTTTTGGATCACACTCTGTCGCGCCTCCTTGGTCACTCTATCATACATCTCCTTGGTCACTCTCTCATGCACCTCCTTAGTCACAATTTCTCAAAGCTTCTCCATTACCCTCTCTTGGCCACCCACTCACGCATCTCTTTATTCATTTTCTCCTCCACCTTCTTGGTTACACTCTCCCACATCTCCTCTCACACCCACTCCTCCGCCTCTCTGACCACCTTCTCCTACACTTCTTGGATCACCCTCTCATCTAACTCCTGGGTCATACTTTCTTGCATAGCAACCCACTCATTTTCTAATATTTCCTTTATCTTTCCATGTATTTTCTCCTCCAACCTCTAGTCTACTAGCACTTCAATATGGTTTTTGTGCATCATGTCACTCTTTGACGATGATTCAAAAAATAACCTCAGGTCGACACCCTTCCAACACCACGTACACGCCTACCATACTCACTAGTTCCAATAATTTTTACCAATATGTCATGACGTCATTGTGAAACAAAGGAACCAACATTTGTTTCTTCAACCATAAAATCCTACAACACAAATACCAAATTGAATTAACTACTACTAATAATGTTGAAAATAAATCTACATACAATCTTATCAACAACTACATGTGTAGCCTCTGATGTGAACTCACCTCCCGATCTTTGACGTGCTCTCTTCCATTTCTCATGATGTGATGGTGGGGATGAGCTACGATCAAGGCTTATCATTGTCTCCTTCAGTTTATCATATTAGTGGTGCGGATTTTTGTAACTTGACAATTATTAGTGGTGCGGATTTTTGTAACTTGGCAATTATTAGTGGTGCAGACTTTTGTAACTTGGCAATTATTGTGGCACCTCTATAATTTTTTTACTTTTAGTCTTAGTAGATATGGTTGTAGGAGAAGTGGTGGTTGTAGGAGGGATGGTGGTTAAATCATCTATTTATGTAGATACAACAAACAATAATAAACATATTACTTCCTAATTAAGAGAATTCCATATGTATAACCTCATAATTATTTTATTTAAGATAAAAATTGCATCAACAAAGACACCAAATATGAGATTCATGATATATATATATATATATATATATATATATATATATATATATATATATATATATATATATATATATATATATATATATATATATATATATATATATATATATATATATATATATATATATATATATATATATATATATATATATATATATATATATATATATATATATATATATATATATATATATATATATATATAAAAGAGGAAAAAAGAATAAGCATCATAAACATTTTACTTAAAACTATACAAAAATAACACTAAAAAAGAAAAACATATTTTACACATAAGAGGAAAAACATTTCATTTTTATCAAATATCAGAATAACGGAATTCACACAATAAAAATTAACATTTCTAATTATACGCATGGATAACGTGAAGTGAGTGAGTTGCTCACTGAATACGAGATGAAGAAGATAAACAATGATGAAAGAAACTTTGATAATATTTAGTTGTCTTTCCTTCGTTGTAAGCTACGCTTCAGCTTCAATGACGTTATGGCATTAAAGGGAGGAAACATACGTTGATGTTCAAAAACTTACGTGTGTCGAAAGGAATGATGTTTCGAAAACAATTATGAAATATGGGTTGAGATGAGAGGGTTTTTAGATGGAGGGGATAAAGATGAATATCACCTATATTTTTTGAAATGACATTTTGATTTTGCTGAGAATAAAGATGAGTCAGAGTTGAAAAGTAAATGAATAGTAAGAGATTAAAGTTTTAGAACATATATGAAAAATATATTTTCTCTCAATTGATAGTCCAATCGATCGAATAGATACATTTTAAATAAAAGAAAAAAGAGAAAAAACATATTTCTTTAACCAGATAATTTATTTTTTAATTAAAAATTTAAATTTAAATCAGAAGGTTTAGTGGAATGATTATATTTTGTTAGTTATAACATGGAGATAAATTTTGTTAAGAAATTTAACATTTGTAATTAGTTAATATAGTAACGAATATTCAAACAAGTGTATTTGTAGTATTTGTGGTGGTGTTAATTTGATTTATTACATGGTTTAAAGGAAATTCTCCTTGTGGTATATGATCAATGTTATGATGCATTATCTTTTGTTAGTGTTCGTTAGAGTTATTCTGGTTAGGAGAATTAGTAGCTAGTTGTTAATATCAAAGCTATCAGAAAGGGAAGTTAATCCATCTAAAATGGGTACAAAGTTTAGTCAAAAATCCAATTATGTAAGCTATCAAAACAATTATGATAACAGAAGCTCTTTTGTTTTTTATAGCATGGAGGATGTTAACGTTTAAGATGGGAAACAGTTGACACTATATTGGTGTCCTACAAGAACTAGTGAGAAGTTGAAGTTGAAATGAACAGAAAGGAACTGTTCAGCTGTATTCACGTTTTCCAATATATGTGGTTGCGTCGTTTTTCTGCAAACTGTACGGATATGCGACACTTAGGTTTTTTCCCTATGTTTCTGTTGTGTTGACCTTTCAGCACCCACTCATAAATTATTCTCAATAAAATTGATTTTCATCATTTTTGTTTCTTTATAATAGTTTTTTTTTTCTTTTACAGTTATAAATTATATAGCATGTGATTAATATAGTCAAAATTGAAAAATAAGCAACTAACTATTTGGACTTTAGTGAGAAAGAACTTTAACGAATTGTTTAGGTACTATTCAAATTTAATTTACAAATTTGATTTTCAATCTTTTTTCTCATACTTTGAAAAAAAAATTAAAAATTAATATTTATTATGATGAAGCGGAGTAAAGTCATAAAATTTGAGTTAAGACATAATTGAAAAAAAGAAAAAGAAAAATTGAGTAAACATTGGATAAAAACAATAAAAATGGGGTGTTAAACTCTTTCTATAAATTATAATATCAACCTTTATGAAGATCACAACAAAAAATTTGGTTTTTTTATAAGATCAAAGATTTGTCCATTCTAAAATCAAATGAACAAATTTCTCAAATTTACACATGTTTAACAAAATTTAACATATTTTTTTATTCATGATTTCCTCTTACTTTGTAGATACAATGAAAAATTGTTGATTTTATTATAATTTGACATATGAAATGCTACAAATTCAATCTACTGACAAGTAAAGGAGGTAGTGGCTATTCATTGTTTTGAGTGATTGTAATAGATGAACTTTAAATTCATCTCTAAAGGGGAATTCACGCTAATTTGAAGTCTTTGAAGTTTTAAAATGATTTAAAACACACAAAATTTAAATTGAGTATTTTAAGTTAAAATTGAACTGGTTAGACTCTAATACATTTTATTATAAAATGCTAAAATAAAAATATTAAAATAGGAAAGTAAGCTCATATGTCACGCCTTCTTCACGAGTTTACATCAAAACCGCAAGTCTTAATTTATTTTCTTTCAATTGGTCTCATACTTCCATTGATTTAGTCATGATGTATGATTGACTATCCTATCACGTTTCCCTATTGAGTGACCTTTTTATTTGCATGACTTTGTTTATCGTGGTATTTGGTAAAAAATCGTTAGTCTTTCAAATCGAATAAAAATTGGTAATTTGCAGGATTGATCAGATTGATCCTAAGTACATGTGTTCTTATTTAAGATTTCTATTCCTAAAATGAAGAATACTTTCGACAGCATTCTTAATTTTTTAATCAAAGTTGATTTTAATTGTATCTTCGTAAATGAAAAGGAAATGCTTTAAAGAAAATTTTGAAATGTAAAGGGCTTTCGACTGAAATTTAAAGGAATGTATAAAGCTTTCAATTAAAGTTAAATGACAGAAATCATAAAGTTGGTGCATCATACGTACATTCTCACAAATTCGTTTCTCTAACACTGATACTTTGAGTAATTTTGAGTATCTTGTACAAAGATGTGAACACACTGAATTCTAACACCAAGACCCCTATTTATACTAATTTTGACCAAACGGTCTCTAAATAAGATGTTGCCACATTCGACATCTGCATGTGCCTTTGAATTCTATGCCTCCACATGTTCTTTTGGATAAGATCGAACTTTTGAATTTTGAAAGCTCTTTATCTTCGAAGCGCCAAAACGTGATGGTCGAAATATGCTTTTATAATACTTCGAATAACGTGAAATCTCTATGGTTCGCATATAAATCTTTCTTCAATACTTAGCAAAATAAATCCTTTATCAGCTCTTCATATGTCAAAATATTCACATGGACTCTTTTATCTTCTCTTTCGAACTATATTCTCAAGAACATATTATTTCAGCTAAAACTTGTGTAGTCGAAATTTCCAGTTGACATATTGCCCCAATAAATGTGTGTTTCGAATCTCTTGAAGAAACATATATTTCTTGCAAAACAGCTATATTTCGACGAAAACATAATCTTCATGATAGACAATAACTGTTGTGACGTCAGAACAATCATGATTACTTTTTCAAAACGTCTAATCAAGACGTACGTGCATCAGTTCAATCATTTGCTATAGATGTAGGTCCCCAATGTGGCTCTTAAATAAGCAACCTCTTATACTAATTTATCATAAATCACCACGTGTCCCACTAACTCCAATATTTAAAATATAACTGAATAATTTCCAGCTTATAAATATTCTTCTTTTTCTCCAAACACACTTTTCAACTTCTTAATCTTCTGGTTTTCAAAATTTCACACTTTTTCTTTCGCAAAAAACTTCAAACGATCAAGAAATTGAAGCTATCAATCATGGCACCATCCAAAAAAGGAAGCAAAATTTGTAAGTACGAAGTGCGCCTAAGAGGGGGATGAATTAGGTACTTTAAAAAATTGTGGTTTTAGTGATGATGGATATTATTTTTCTGGATTATGGTGCGTTTATGAAAGAGTAAAGTGCGGAAAAATAAAGAGACACAAGCGATATATCCTGGTTCCCCTCATAGTCCGAGAGTACTCCAGTCCCCTTTCAACATGAAAGATATTTCCTTATTGTGGCAAACTTAAACAAGAGAAACCCAAAACCAAGAACAATCCTCTTGGATTTTCACTATGTCAACAATGAGAACAATCCTCTCAAAGTGACTTCACTTGTATCCAACAATCTTGGAAAGACAAGATTTATAAAACCACTTAAACTTATTTCCAACAATCTTGAAAAATAAGCAAGTATATAGCAATATTTGATTTGAGTGAGTTTGAGTATCAATGATCACTTTGAGTGATTTAATCAATGAATTGATCTTCTCTTCTAATGATAATAGTATACAATGACTCAAGATATATAATGCTCAAAGTTTTCTGGTTAACAATATGTGAAAGTGTGTAGAAAACTTGTGTATGAGAATGTATAGCCGCTTGAGTTTGATTTTTGAAAACTCAGAAAATATAATTGGAAGAGGTGTTGAAATGATTTTGAAATGAGTATTTATATGTTCATAGCACCTTTTTGAAATATCATAAATTTTTGTAAATGAATCATGCACAATTGCCAAGATTGAGTGAAAGGTTTCCATGAAATGGTGTTATGAACAGACATGTGCAAAGCTGCTGTTTTTCAAAATCGTGCAGCATGCAATTGATTGCACCCTTTGTGTAAATCGATTGCACGGGGTTTCAACAGCTAGAATTTCAAATATTTTGAGTGTGCAATCGATTGCACACGAGTGTAAATCGATTGCATGTGAAGTCAGTAGCAAAAATTGATTGAGTGCAATCGATTGCACAAACATGCAAATCGATTGCACTTAGAAACAGTAGCAAATGTTTTGAAAGATTGAAGCATGAAATCGATTGCATTAATATGCAAATCGATTGCACTCAAGTGAAAAATGATTTTTAGCTTAGAAAAGCTTGAGTAAGGATTTGGACAACATACAATATTTCTTTTGACAATTGAACATCTATGTCTTAAGTTCAAAGTAAGTATTATCATTATACCTTGAAATTTTGCTAAGTACTTGAACCAATGACTTTATCCACAAATACTTTTAGCTTGATCAATAAACTTTGCCTTATTTGTCAATCATGGTTTGTCTTCATCAAAACAAAATTGCATTTGAGAAGCTTGATTTTACATTCTCCTCCTTTTTGATGATGACAAACGATCTTGCTTGATGCGTTGTAATTTCCGGAAAGAGCATCTCCCCCTAAGATGCATAACTCCCCCTTTGTATGAGAAGGTCGGAATCCTTTGAATTTGTTCATCTTGGTTGAAAAGTACCTTAAAAAATTAAGACAGGGAAATATACAAACATAAAGTACCACATCCTTCTCCCCCTTTGACATTATCAAAAAGAAGGGAAAGATGCAAAAAAAAAAGGACAGTAATAAAGCAATATTGAAAGAAAAAAAAGAAAAACTTAATTATTCATGCATTACAAATAGTCATAGACAAGGTAACATAACGATTACAAAGAAATTTAACAACAAACAAAACATAGCATAACTGAATAATGACATAACAGAAAACAATAGACATAATAAAGTTGGACAAAACTTTATGGTTGATTCATGTCCCGGTTGTTATAGAACCAAGATACTTGATTTGGAAATTGTTGTTGCAGAGGAGGTTTTGTGTAATGTTGTGGAGGTGCAGCTGGATTATTTGGGTCATATGGTGGAATGTGAAGATGATAGTAAAGGTAAGAAAATTGTTGATTCATATCTGTGCGGAAGTCATTAATTCGGGTTATTATAGAATCGTTGATAGCATTCCATTGGGTGTTGATGTTGGTGTTCATGGAAGCAAATTGTTGAGACATGAAATCCATAAGATCTTGATTTCTTGGCCTAGAGGGAGCGGTAGGTGGAGGAGGTACAGCTTCACCACCTTCAACTTCTTGATCGTTTCCTTCATCACCGACCACATCTTAACCAATGTAAGTTATAGTTTTTGTTTTCGGATTATAATGAAAACCCATTTTGAGTCAACATTTTTGATTGAAATCTTATGCAGATTTGGATCCATATTGACTTTCTCAAACTCAGCAAAATCAACTCCAAATTCTTCCATAATTAATGTAACAAAGTAAGCATATGGTAGAAATTTCGATTTTGCATCAACTCTCAGCATATGAACCATTATGAGCCTTGCCCAATTAACACTAATACCTTTCTTTCTTGCATAGATCAGCTGCATTTCCAGGTCCGTCACAGTGCAGTGGTTTCCATCCCGTGGAAACATAATATAGACAATAAAATAATGAAATAATCGATCGTCTATATAAAAATTACCTGCACTCCATGAGTCTCTAGAGGGAATCACTCCGCCTAGACCACGAATCCTTTTGGCACGGAATTCAGCTTCGCTTAATCTCCCAATGCTGTAATAAAATTCCTTTTTCCTTTAGTCATCCTATGCTTCGTTTTCAGGGTCGTACAAAGATCATCCAGTGTAGGGAATATAAGAGAGAGAGGAATTTTGACTAACAAATATTTTTGTCATAAAAGCATGTTACAGTGGGTGCAATCGATTTTCATACAGATGCAATCGATTTGCACATAAAACAGAAGCAAAATAAAACTGAAACGCACAGAGTGCAATCGATTTGCACTTATGGTGCAATCGATTTGCACTAAAACATAAAGGTCAAAATTAAAAACACTCAGTGAGCAATCGATTTACACTATTGTGCAATCGATTTGCATCAACCAAAAATGACCAAAAACACCACTTAACATATATATTCACATATAGCACGGTTAAAACAAATATATAAAATCATAACAAGGATAGGAATCACCTTATATGTCGTGTTCATCAAGAATGCCAAACTCTCGTCGAATCTTGTAAAACGGTTCTCTTGCCAAAGGTTTAGTGAAGATATTGGCAAGTTGATTATGAGTAACTACAAATGTCACCTCGACATCTCCTTGAAGAACATGATCACGAAGGAAATGATGTCGTATATTTATGTGTTTGGTTCTTGAATGCATGACCGGATTCTTCGTAATGTTTATTGCACTTTTATTGTCGCACCGTAGAGGAATGCATCCTAGATCGAGTCTGTAGTCATGAAGTTGTTGTTTGAGCCAAAAAATTTGAGTGCAACTACTACCCGCTGCAATATATTCTGCTTCGGCCGTGCTAAGAGAAACGCATGCTTGTTTCTTGCAGGCCCGTGATACTAATGCATTTCCAAGGATGTGACAAGTACCACTTGTGCTTTTTCTATCAGTTTTACAACCTACATAATCCGTGTCAGAATAACCAACTAAGTTGCAAACACTACCTTTAGGATACCATAATCTGACATTTGTTGTCCCTTTGAGATACTTCATGATCCTTTTCACCGCCGTGAGATGAGATTCCTTTGGATTTGCTTGAAAGCGAGCACATAGAAAAACACTAAACATTATGTCAGGACGACTTGCCGTCAAATATAATAAGGAGCCAATTATACCTCGATACTTTGTAATGTCGGTGGAAACACATGATTCATCTTGATCAACATATGTACCAAAACCCATTGGTGTAGACATTTCCTTACAGTTATCCATGTCAAATCTTTTCAAGATTTCCTTGCAATACTTGGATTGGTTGATGAAGATGCCATATTTTAATTGTTTGATTTGAAGTCCAAGAAAATAATTCATTTTACCCATCATGGACATCTCAAATTCTCCTTGCATCATTGCTGAAAATTCTTCACACATTTCTTGGTTTGAAGATCCGAAAATGATATCGTCAACATAGACTTGAGCTAGCAAAGTGTCATCTTTGATTTTCTTGATAAACAAAGTCTTGTCAACTTTACCCTTTTTAAAACCTTTTTCGCATAAGAAGTTGCTTAACCGATCATACCATGCCCTTGGTGCTTATTTCAACCCATAGAGAGCTTTTCTCAATTTAAATACATGAGATGGATTCTTAAAATATTCGAACCCCGGGGGTTGCTTAACGTAGACTTCTTCATTGATATATCCATTCAAGAATGTGCTTTTTACATCCATTTGGAAAAGATGAAAATTTAATGAGCAAGCATAGGAAAGTAAGATACGAATAGCTTCTAACCTTGCAACCGGATCGAAAGTTTCTTCAAAATCTATTCCTTCTTCTTGATTGTAGCCTTGTGCTACCAACCTTGCTTTGTTCCGAACAATTATTCCATTTTCGTAAAGTTTGTTTTTAAACACCCATCTTGTTCCAATAATGTGTTTGTTGTTTGGCCTAGGGACAAGTTCCCAAACTTGATTCCTTTCAAATTGATTTAATTCTTCTTGCATAGCGATAATCCATTGGTCATCGCCTAAGGCTTCATCAACTTTGGAAGGTTCAATTTGAGAGACAAACGCCATGTTTAGGCAAGCATCTTTGAGATTTAGTCTTGTTGTCACACCTTGACTTATATCACCAATTACTTTATCGATAGGATTATCTCTATGAGTTCTCCATTCTTTTGTTAGATCATTGAGATTTGATTCTTGTTGGGATGATTCTTTGTGTTGAATTGGTTGATCTTTGGAAGTATTTTCTTGAGGTACTTCTAGTATTTCATCATCATCATCACAAACAATATTATCCTCCTTGGAGGGGTTAGTTTCATCAAAAGATACATGCATTGATTCTTCAATTGTTAAAGTTCTTTTGTTATAGATTCTATATGCCTTACTAGAAAGAGAGTAGCCAAGAAAAATACCTTCATCGGATTTTTCATCAAACTTACCAAGGTTATCTTTGTCATTGTTTAAAACAAAGCATTTGCATCCGAAAATGTGAAAGAAAGAAATGTTTGGTTTCCTCCCTTTGAAGAGTTCATATGGAGTTTTCTTCAAGATCGGTCTTATGTTAACTCTATTGCTAACAAAATATGCCGTGCTCACCGCATCCTCCCAAAAATATTTTGGAAGATTTGAATCGCTAAGCATCATTCTTGCAAGTTCTACAAGATACCCATTCTTTCTTTATACCACTCCATTTTGTTGAGGAGTCCTTGGTGCCGAGAATTTGTGAGATATTCCATGTTCTCCACAAAATTCTTCAAATAAAGCATTTTGAAATTCTCCGCCATGATCACTTCTTATGAAGGCAATTGTTAGAGACTTCTCATTTTGAATTTGTTTAGCATACTTCTTGAACGCCTTGAATGCATCACTTTTATGCAATAAAAAGAATGTCCAAGTATATCTAGAGAAATCATCAACAATAACCAAAGCATATACATTATCTCCGAAACTTCTTGTTCTTGATGGACCAAATAAGTCCATATGTAACAATTATAGTGGCTTTGTAGTAGACACCACATTCTTAGATTTGAAAGTTGATTTTGTTTGTTTCCCTTTTTGACAAGCATCACAAAGTCTATCTTTGACGAAATTTCTCTTAGGAAACCTAATGACAAGATCATGCTCGATTAGTTTATTCAAGTGTTCCATGTGAATATGAGCAATTCTTTTGTGCCAAAGCCATGAATCATCGTTGTTCGCCATGAGACATTTTAATTTCAAATATGGATCATCAAGGTAAATCATGAATATATTATTGATTCTTTTACCTTTAAGTATAACCTCATGTGTGACTTCATCTTCTATCAAGCATTCATCCTTGGTGAACTTGATCTTGAAGCCTTTGTCACAAAGTTGGCTAATACTAAGAAGATTATGCTTTAGTCCTTCAACATAAAGAACATCTTCAATGGA
Organism: Vicia faba; assembly: GCA_948472305.1. Taxonomy (NCBI): domain Eukaryota; kingdom Viridiplantae; phylum Streptophyta; class Magnoliopsida; order Fabales; family Fabaceae; genus Vicia; species Vicia faba. Next base: position 1,511,074,123 of record OX451735.1, read on the forward strand.
TGTGAAAGGTGGAGTACCAACTTTGCCTTTGCCAAGAATTCTTCCCTTATTATTGTCTCCATAAGTGACAAAACCCTTGGCCTTTAGAACTAGATCTGAAAATTGGTTTATGTCTCCCGTCATATGCTTTAAACAACCACTATCAAGATACCAGAGATTGCATATGGTCTTCAAGCATACCTGCAAAACAAATTAGGCTTTGTTAGGTACCCAAGTTGATTTGGGTCCTTCATAATTAGTGCCTTTCTTTACCCACACATAATGCCCACTTGCCACACTAAAGTTTCTAACATAGAAAGCATTAGGTGTATAGCCTTTAATACCACAATGAAAATAAGTAGGTTCAAAGTTACTTCTATATCTAGAAGGATAAGATTTCTTCTTAGGAAATGTTTTCTTTTTAGGATAGTGATGAACTATTTTAGATTTGTTCACGTTCTCTTTGGATGATTGATCACTAGCCTTAACAAAGATAGTTTTATTAGAACTTGGATTTGAAAACTTTGAATATCCAAGTCCATTTTTATCATTGAAGTATCTTTGTTGGCTAAGAACACCTTCCAATCCAATTTAGCCTTTTTCATATCTTTCAATGACTCTTTTTAATTGGACAATTTGGAAAGAGAGTGATTTACAATTTTTGCATACAAAATTCTGTTTTTATTTATCACTTAATTTTTGTTTTTCTTCTTTGAAATCTTTTTCCATAGATTCACATTTTTCTTCTAAAGATGAAATAGTTTTATACAGAATTTTGCATTCATTTAATAGTTCATCTATAGCACCTTGTGCATCACTATCAAAAAGAGAAAATTCATTACTAACCCCATTGTCTTCATCATCGAAATGGTGTGAGGCCATCAATGCTAGATTTGCACTTTCATCACTATCAGAATCGAATGAGGAACTTATTTCATTATCCTCCCATGCAACATAGGTCTTTTTGTTCTTGAATCCCTTTTTGCTTTTGTAGCCACCATTCTTGGAGAGTTTCGGACAATCCGGCTTGATATGACATTGCTTACCACATTCATAACATGTGACTTCTTGGGTTGATATGGAAGCTTCCTTTTTATTGAATTATTTCTTTCCTTTTGAATGAGAAAAGGATTTGTCATTTCTACCAAAGAACTTACCAAGCCTCTTAACAAGAAGCATGCAATTTTCATCTTCTTCCAGATTGTCTTCCTTTTCAACTTCCTTGGAATCTATCTTTAAAGTAATATTCTTGGATTTCTTCTCTTGATTTTCATGTTTTTCAAGTCTTCCGAGTTCCATTTCATATTCTTGAAGTTTCCTAAACAATGTTGCGGACGTCGTGGAGGAGAGACTTTTCTTTTTTGAAATCGCCATTACCTTTGGTTTCCATTCCCTAGTTAAGGACCTAAGTACTTTCAGATTTAGTTCACTATTCGTCAAAGTCTTACCAAGAGCACTTAGATGATTTGTCAAGTGCACGAATCTCTTTTGTAGGTCAAGAATGGTTTCTCTGGGCTGCATTCAAAATAATTCGTATTCTTGACTCAGGGTATTTAGTCTTGATCTTTTAACTTCAACAGTTCCTTCATGAGTTTGTACCAAGGTATCCCATATTTCTTTCGCTGTTTTGCATGCCGAGACACGGAAGAATTCATCCATTACAAGTTCACCTTGAAGAAGGTTTATTGCCTTTTTATCATAGATAACCTTCTTCTTATCATATTCGTCCCATGCAGTTTTAGGCTTTGATGAGCCAACACCATTAGTTACCGTTATAGGGATAAATGGACCATTCTCGACGGCATCCCATATTTCTTCTCCTTATGCTTCTAGATGTGCTTTCATGCGTATTTTCCAGAAGTCAAAATATTCACCACAAAATAGAGGAGGCTTGTTGTTACTACCACCATCTCTGAAAACGGGATTTTGATTTACGGAAGCCATTCTGGATCTTTTAGGAACATGTTACCTATAACCTGCTCTGATGCCAACTGTAAGTACGAAGTGCGCCTAAGAGGGGGTGAATTAGGTACTTTAAAAAATTATGGTTTTAGTGATGATGGATATTATTTTTCTGGATTATGGTGAGTTTATGAAAGAGTAAAGTGTAGAAAAATAAAGAGACATAAGCGTATATCCCGGTTCCCCTCACATTCTGAGAGTACTCCAGTCCCCTTTCAACATGAAAGATATTTCCTTATTGTGGCAAAGTTAAACAAAAACTACCCAAAACCAAGAACAATCCTCTTGGACCAAGAAAAATCCTCTTGGATTTTCACTATGTCAACAATAAGAACAATCCTCTCAAAGTGACTTCACTTGTATCTAACAATCCTAGAAAGACAAGATTTATAAAACCACTTAAACTTATTTTCAACAATCCTGAAAAATAAGAAAGTATATAGCAATATTTAATTTAAGTGAGTTTGAGTAGAAATGATCACTTTGAGTGATTTAATCAATGAATTTATCTTCTCTTCCAATGATAATAGTATACAATGACTCAAGATATATAATGCTCAAAGTTTTCTGGTTAATAATATGTGAAAGTGTGCAGAAAACTTGTGTATGAAAATGTATAGCAGCTTGAGTTTGATTTTTGAAAACTCAGAAAATGTAATTGGAAGAGGTGTTGAAATGATTTTTAAAATGAGTATTTATATGTTCATAGCACATTTTTGAAACATAATAAAGTTCTATAAATGAATCATGAACAATTGCCAAGATTGAGTGAAAGGTTTCCATGAAATGGTGTTATGAACATGCATGTGCAAAGCTGCTATTTTTCAAAATCGTGTAGCATACAATCGATTGCACCCTTTGTGTAAATCGATTGCACAGGGTTTCAACAGCTAGAATTTCAAATATTTTGAGTGTGCAATCAATTGCACACGAGTGTAAATCGATTGCATGTGAAGTCAGTCACAAAAATTGATTGAGTGCAATCGATTGCACAAACATGCAAATCGATTGCATTTAGAAACAGTAGCAAATGTTTTGAAAGATTGAAGCATGCAATCGATTGCACTAATATGAAAATTGATTGCACTCAAGTTAAAAATGATTTTTAGCTTAGAAAAGCTTGAGTAAGGATTTGGACAATATAAAATATTCTTTTTGACCATTGAGCATCTATGTCTTAAGTTCAAAGTAAGTATTATCATTATACCTTGAAATTTTGCTAAGTGCTTGATCCAATGACTTTATCCATAGATGCTTTTAGCTTGATCAATATTCTTTGCCTTCTTTGTCAATCATGGTTTGTCTTCATCAAAACAAAATTGCATTTGAGAAGCTTGATTTTACAAAATTGACAAAAATGTGAAGAACAAGGAAGTGAAGACTACGAATGATGTTGCATTCCAACCAATTCATCACATCACAAAACCCAATCTTGTTGGAAATCAAGAATTGGTTCCAACACCATACGTCACTGTTGAACAACAAGCGATTTAAGCTTCTCAGGTAATAATCCCTTTTAACCTTGCTGATAAAACCCTAGGGTACATGGGTCCCATGTTATCTACTACATGTTTAGAGAAAATAGAGAAGATTTTTCTTGTTTACTATGATACAAAACCCATTTTTCACAAATCCAAACGTTTTAAGAAGAAGTATAACAACCCTGATAAACAATTAGCAGAATCGTCATTAGAGAAAACCCAAAAAGATGCTCCCTCAAGTATTGTATCTGAAGATAAACCTTTTTAGTTCAACTATGTAACTGAAAACTTCAGACTCTTTAGGTCCGGCCCTATAGCAGATAAACAATATCTCACTTGGCTGGATAAAATCGAAAAAATAAAATCTCAAACCTAGAAAGACTTAGGCATGTTCGACTTGATTCAAATGTCGAAGATATGTTTTAGCTATTTCCAACCCATGCACATGTCCTCAATATACTTCTGGGATAGTACTTACAATACTTTCCATATCCCCTGTGGGATGATAACTCCATCTCTCTTCGAGGTGGCTGCTATCACCGGACTCCCTTATACCTGAGAAACCTTTGATCCTTATCAATAGGATACGAACACCATCAATTTTAATGTCGACAATGCTGCCTTCACCAAATACATGAATCTCTATCATGTCAAAGGAGATGAAGTGTCTGACATTAGGCTAATAGATTTTCTTGCTCTCTGGCTATCTAGGTATATTTTCTGTTGTAAGTCTTTACAAGTAGCCAGAAGATTCCTTACCTTAGAAAACCAACTCCACTCTGGTCGAAAAATATGCCTTACTAGATTATATGAAAGCCCAGGATCTGCTACTTCCAAACTGAAAGGATACAAAGCAGGAACAAAGTTGCTCCTAGCTGGCCCATATTGGATTCTCCAATTATGGCTGAATGCAACATTCAAACCATCTCTCAATACTTCTGGCACAATAAACAATAAAGATCCTGAAATCAAAAATCGACCTGCTTGATGTGCTCCACATGTCCCATTATGTACATTTGAAAGGGCCAAGTATGCTTCATTTTCTCCTAAATGTTTGAGTAGGACTCCTTCTGGCGTTTTATTAAATGATTCATTACCTATTAAAATATAACTTAGTGCATGATACTTAACTTTCCTTTCTACATCTACTTTTGAATCTTTTAGGTAGGCTATTATTGGGCCTCTCCAATTTGTATCTACAAAGCTATCTAAGGCTAGTACTTCGACATTCTCTTCGTTCACATGTCCTAAACTTGAACCCTTTAAATCTACTGAAGATATTTTAGTGGCTAGTATCTTTCCACGGGCTTTGATCAGTTCCTCCAGCTTTTCTTTCGAGACTTTATAGCTTGATGCAATTTGGGCCATATCATTTTCTTCTTGGTTCTTTAGTCTAGGAATGTTCTTAATGTTAACATACTCAAATTTTATAAGCAGTCTATTCTCCACCACGAATTAAATGATTAGATTCTCTTTTATTCATTTGTACTCTTTGGCTATCTGTTTGATTACCAATTCAGAGTCACCTCTTATTTCGACTCTAGTTTCCCCCAATTCCAACAAAGCTTTAAGCTCTGCTATCGAAGCTTCAAATTTAGCCTCGTTATTCGAACAAGGGGGACCTTTGAATTTTTACTTGAACTTGGTTGGAATTTTATCAGGAGAAATAATCAAGATTCCAACACCAGTTCCTTCTTTATGGGTTGGACCATTAAAAAATAGTTTCCAAGGTTCCAATTCCACATAATCTTGGGGAACTTTGAACATTGCATGGTCAACTATAAAATCAGAGACCATTTTCCCTTCATGGCATTTAAAGGTAATAAAGTCAAGGAATACTCAGTTAAGGCAAGTGCCCATTTGCCAATTCGAGTGTGCAAAATTGGCTTAGAAATCATATGTTTGATAACATCGAAATGAGAAGAAACATACATATCAACAGGTTTTATATAATATTTCAGTTTTGAACAAGAGAAGTACAAGTAATGACATAATTTTTATATAGTACTATATCTAGTTTCTACATCGTTTAATACTCGACTGAGGTAATAAATGGCTCTTTCGAGACCATTTTCGTCCTCATGTGCAAGCATATTACCTATAGTTGCATCAGACGCAGAAATATCAATCTCATACACTTATTTCTATAAGGAGGTAACAATATATGAGGATTAACAAGGTATTGCTTGATCTTATCAAATGCTTCTTGATGCTCTTTCTTCCATTCGAATTCTCCTTGTTTTAAGCACAGCAGAGGAGAGAAAGCCTAAGTACACCCACTCAAGTCCGAAATGAATCGTCTCAAGAAGTTTATGTTCCCAAGCAGTGATTGCAATTCTTTCTTTGTTGTTGGTGCTTTAGTCTCCATAATAGATTTCGTTTTATTTTGATTAATCTCTATACCCTTATTGTGGACCATAAAGCCCAAGAAGTCTCCAACCTGCACAAAAAGGAACATTTGAAGGGATTCATCTTCAAGCCATGTTTCCTCATTCTTTCGAATGATTGGCGAAGGTGATTCATGTGACTTTCTTCTGACACATATTTTATCATTATGTCATCAATATAAATATGCATAAATGTTTCAATGAAATCATGGAATATTGAGTTCATTTCCCTTTGATAAGTTGCCCAAACACTTTTTAAACCAAAATGCATGACCACCCATTCATAGGTTCCTAATGCCTCAGGGCATTGAAAAGCTGTTTTGGGTATATCTTCTTCAACAATGAAAATATGATTATATCTAGAATACCCATCAACCATACTAAGATAATCGAAACCTACGGCTGAATCAATTAGCATTTCTGCCATAGGCATTGGTTATTCGTCTTGGGGGTTGATGCATTTAAATTTCTAAATTCTATGCAAACCCTCAAAGACCCATTTTTCTTAATAACAGGGACTATGTTTGCAATCCATTCAACATTGTGGCCCGTATGAACTTGTAATGAAGGATTCTTTCAATCTCTTCCTTAATCTTCGAGAGCACTTCTGGCGTAAACCTCTTCAGAGCCTGCTTGATGGGCTTATTTCCATCATTGATAGGAATCTTTAGTTCGACGAGGTCTCTGCTTAAACCAGGAATTTCATCGTAGTACCAAGTGAAACAATCCTTGTATTCTTTTAGTAATCATATTACTTTTGCTTTTACTTCTGGGCTTAGCTTGGCACTAACATACATGGGTCTTTTGATAGACCCATCACCTAGATCAATTTCTTCGAGTGGATCTTGTGCCCTAATATTTCCATTTGGTGCTACATGATCTTTCTCGAATCCCAAAGGCTCTTCATCATGGATTGCGTCTAGCATTCGGTCATTCCCTTCGAAAGGCGCTTCTTCGTCTGGGGGTTCTGGCTTTCATCTTTGGCTTCGACAACCATATATTTTACTTTGGCCTCTAGAGCCGTTTTTAGTCTGTTTTCGGCTAGATAAGCTGAAATCTTTCTAAAAAAATATGACTCAGACATGGTCAATGTTTTCGTCAGTCCAACCAGTTGGTCGTAATCATGGAACACCTTCCACTTCATTTTCTTCTCCCATTATTTCTCTGTCCCAATGGAACCCATGATTTGGGTGTAAATTTAAGAAATATAGGGCATTTCTGTTGGGTGAGTAGGCTTCACCAGCTGGATTACATTGTCCTATGTTGGCCAAGTTTCTATCAAAGTTTCTTTTATCTACATGGTTAATTTCTGCCATGTAGTAACTCTGATTTGATTCAATATTTTCAACTATCCTATCTTCCCTCCAAATTGTTATTCTTTGGTGCATTAAAGAGGGGACTGCTCCTATGTCATGGATCCACTCTTGACCTAATAGAATATTGTAATTTTCCTTTGCTTCAATCACCATAAAAATAGTAGGCCTGGTGATTGAACCCACAGTTAGATCTAGTTGCACCACACCCAATGTATGGCTTATCTTCCCTTCATAGTTAGGCAGCACCATGTTGTGTGGCTTAATGTCTGTGTCAAACATACCAATTCTTTTTAACATGAACTGAGGCATAAAATTTACTGTTTCTCAACCATCAACCAAAATCTTGTTGATCCCAAATCCTTCCACCTTTCCTCTTATGAATAAAGGCTTAAGATGATTCTTCATTGACTGACCATGATGCTCGAAAAAAGCATTATGCTCCTCCACAGTTCCATTGTTCACAAAATAGTAACATACAAGTTTGTGCCTAGCCATTGTCACGTTAGTATACCCTAAAATAGGACGGGAGACCAAAACATATGTGATAGTTTACAAATTTGATATCAATATTTTTTCTCATACTTTGAAAAAAAATTAAAAATTAATATTTATTATGATGAAGTGGAGTAAGGTCATAAAATTTTAAATAATATTTGAGTTAAGACATAACTGGAAAAAAATTGAGTAAAAATTGGATAAAAACAATAAAAATGGGGTGTCAAACTCTTTCTATAAATTATAATATCAACCTTTATGAAGATCACAACAAAAAATTTGGTTTTTTATAAGATCAAAGATTTGTTCATTCTAAAATCAAAGGAACAAATCTCTCAAATTTACACAATGTAAGTATGTTTAATAAAATGTAACTTATTTTATTATTTATGATTGTTAGAAATCCACCAAATATCTATGATGAATTTCTATCAATCATGATGTTTAAGATTAATATCACCACACAATAACAATAAATTATGAGAAAAGAAAAGAAAGAAGACAATTATTTTCTGCAGAGTTTCTCTCTATCCACAAACTATGGAAAACTTTGTTATTTACTTGCAACTGCAAATTCAGTGAATACAACTTAATTGACTTAATTGTCTTAATTATCTTAATTTCAAAACTAGGGGTTACTCCCTCTATTTATGGATTTAGGTTATCATGCTACTAAGCTAAAGCCCAAAACTATAAAAGCCCAAAATATCTATTTTAGATCTAAATCAAATCTATCTAAATTTAAAACAAATCAAATTTGTGTGTAGCTTGCTTCGATCCACAAGCTCTTCGACTGAGTAATGGCTTCCTTTGAGAAACCTGCTTCGATCCAACTCTAAACCCTTCGACACTTATATTTTTGACACTATGAATTAGAATTTAACACACCACCTAATTCATTGTGTCTAAACTATCTATATTCATCATAGCTCTTAGTCTTCTGAATACTTCGACTTGCACAACCTTCGTCATGATATCTGTAATCTGATTCTCAATTTTGCAGTGTTCCAAATTCATCTTCCCATCTGCTACCTACTCTCGAAGATAGTGGAACCTCATTTCTATGTGTTTTCTTTGACCATGTGCTATCGGGTTCTTCACCATATTGATAGCATATTGATAGATGCCATACTGTCGATCTTCATGGTAATTGCTTCATGATCTTTCCCTGTTATCCCTTCGACCAATTTCACCATCCAACTTGCTTGACATGCACAAATAGAAGCATTTATGTATTCTGCTTCGCATGATGATAATGCCACTACTGGTTGCTTTCTTGAACTTCAAGCAACTAGTGCACCATCTAACATAAACACATATCCTGTTGTTGATTTTTGATCTTCAGCATCACTACACCAACTTGAATCAGTATATCCAACTAACTTACATTCTTTTCCTTTATCAATTGCAAGAAACAAAATGCCATAGTCGAGATTTCCTTGGAGATACCTTAGTATCCTCTTAACTGCTGCTAGATGTGATACCTTTGGCTTCTGCATGAATCTACTTACCATACCTACACTATATGCTAAGTCAGGCCTTGTATGACAAAGGTATCTCAATGACCCAATAAGTCTTCTGTATTGGATTGGGTCGACATCATCTTCATCTGCATCTTTCGACAGTTGCAGTCTTGGTTCTGCAGGTGTCGAAGTTGAGTTGCATTCTTCCATCTCAAATTTCTTGAGAATTTCTCCTGCATATCTTCTTTGATGCATCATTAAACCTCTACTGCTCTTGTAGAATTTGATGCCAAGGAAATATGAAATCTCATCCAAATCAGACATTTCGAATTCCTTGTTGAGATCACCTTTTAAGTCTTCGATCTCACTTTTGCAGCTACTTGTTATCAATAAATCATCGACATAGAGACATAGTATAAGTAATTCAATATTGCTTCTTCTTACATATACTTCGTGTTCAGTTGTGCACTTCATGAATTCCTTCTCCCTTAGGAAACTATCAATTTTCTTATTTCAAGCTCTTGGAGCTTGTTTCAATCCATGCAGGGATTTATGCAGCCTGTACACCTTTCTCTTTTCGTCATGTTTGATAAACCCAACTGCTTGTTTAACATAAACTTCTTCGTCTAAAGGTCCATTCATGAATGCAAACTTCACATCCATCTGACATATGTGCCATCTGTTTATTTCTGCTAGACCAATAACCAACCTGATTGTTTCGATCCTAGCAACAGGTGCAAAAACTTCTTTGAAGTCTATTCCTTCATTCTGTAGAAATCCTTTCGCCACAAGTCTTGCTTTGTGTCGAGTTACTTCCCCTTTGGGATTCATCTTCACTTTGTATACCCACTTGACATCAATTGCCTTCTTGCCTTGAGGTAATTCGACAAGTGACCAAGTGTTGTTGTCTTTGATAGACTTCACTTCTTCGTTCATTCCTTTCACCCACTTCGAATCCTTCAATGCTTCAGCTGCATTGACAGGTTCGACATCTGCATAGAAAGCATAATGTACCACCTCACCTTCATTTTCTATCATATCATCTGATGTAATCACACAATCTTGTAATCTTACAGGGATGCGTCTTGTTCTTTGAGGCATACTTGTACTTGGTTGATCTATAGTTGTTGGTTCCTCTTGTCGAACTCCTCTTTTGACTTGAGTTTCTGGTTCTTCAAGTAGGATTCCCACTGAATCTTTCTTTACATTTTCAGTCCAATCCCATTTTTTAAGCTCATCTATGATCACATCCCTGCGGATCACAATCTGCTTATTCACTGGGTCGAACAACTTGTAACCTCCCGTCGAATGATATCCAACTAGAATCATTTGACTTGACTTGTCATCAAGTTTTCTTCTCAACTGATTTGGAACATGTCTATGTGCAATAGATCCAAATACCTTCAGATGACTCAAGCTAGGCTTCACACTAGACCAACATTCTTCTGGATTAATTCCTTCTAGCTTCTTCATAGGACGTCTATTCAAAATGTATGTTGTAGTAGACATAGCTTCACCATAAAATTATTTAGGTAAATTCTTGCCTTTCAACATACTTCTCACCATATTCATGATGGTTCGATTCTTCCTTTCTGTAGTTCCATTATGCTGTGGAGTATAGGGTGGCACCACCTCATGCAGAATCCCTTCCTTTTCGCATAATCTGTTGAAGTCTTTCGACACATACTCTCCACCACCATCAGTTCTCAAAACCTTGAGTTTTCGACCACTTTGTCTTTCGACCATAGACTTAAACTTGGAAAATACCTTGATCACTTCACTTTTCTTCTTGATCAGGTAAGTCCACAAATTTTAACTGAAATCATCTATGAATGTTACAAAGTATTTGTTACCTCCCATCGAATCCACCTGGATTATTCCAGATACATCAGAGTATATGACTTTAGAATATCCTTCGACCTACTTCCTGCATCCTTGCTGAAGCTATTCTTGTGTTGTTTCGCCTACACACATTCCTCACATACCTCATTTGGAATGTTGATTTCTAGAAATCCTGAAACCATATTTCTTCTCTTCAAATTTGTGATGTCTCTGAACTTGAGATGGCCTAGTCGATAATGCCATATACATTCATCTTTGCTAGCTGCAGTCGAAAGGCACTCGTGCTCCATCACATTTACTTAGATCTTGAAGGTTCTATTTTGAGACATAGGAGCCTTCAAGATTAATCTTCCATTTGCATCGACGAATCTCATCATCTTATCTTCAACCGACACTTTATAATTATTTTCGACCAACTGCCCTATACTGAGCAAATTGCTCTTCATGCCTGGTATGTACAACACATTGGGAATTACTTACATTTTGCTATCTTTATTCATAATCATAACAACACCAAACCTTCATCTGCTAGGGTATTGTCATTTATGAATTTTACCATATTTTTCATTGAGGGCTTTATTTTGACAAACCAATCTTTCCTTCCAGACATATGTGATGAGCATCCTAAATCCAAGTACTATTGGTACTTGAATCTATATTCATATCTTGTTGTGACCATTAGCATCATCTCTTCTTCTTCATGTTTTGCAAACTTTGCATCACTTTCTTGATTCTTTCATTTTTCTGGACAATCATCGAATAGTAACCATACTTCTGACAACTGTAACATTCAATGCGACTCTTGTCAAGTTTTTGACCACCACTTCTTCCTCTATTTGCAACATCACATCTTTGGTTACCTTGGTATGGTCTTCTCTGATTCGACATGTTTCCTTCGTTCTAGTTTCCTATACCATTCGATTTGTTATAGCCACCTCTACCTTTGTCAAACCACTTTCCTCTGCCTTTGGTTTCTTTTATTGAATATGCCTGCAAAGCCACATCACTCTTCGATTTTCCTGTAGCTCTTTCATTCATTCTTTGTTCATGAGATTCAAGCGTCCCTTGAAGCTCTTCCTTTGTCAGTTTCTACAAGTATTTCCCCCTCTTCTATAGCCACTGCCATGTGGTCGAACTTAGGAGCCAAAGACCTCAAGATCTTCGAAACAACAACTCTTGTTGTTAATATTTCTCCATATACCTTGATTTGATTCACTAGTTTCGTAACCCTAGTGAAGAAATCAGATATGCTCTAACTATCTTCCATCCGAAGCAATTCATACATTCTTTTGTGATTTTGTAAGCTCACTTATTTCACCTTTTCTGCACCACCAAAAGACTTCTCAAGTACATCCCAAGCTTATTTTGCAGATTCTGAATCACTCACTTTTTCAAAATTTTCTGGACTCACACATTGATGAATTATAAATAGTGCTTTATAACTCATCTTCTCAATTTTTGTGTGTTTCTTCTTTTCTTCTTATGAAGCATTTTCTCCAAGCGCTTCGAATCCATCTTTTACAAGATCCCAAAGACCTTGACACCTGAACAAAAGTTTCATTTGTTTTCACCAATTCTCATAGTTGTCTACTTTCAGAATTGGTAAGGTTGCTGGATAATTTGCATTCCCATAATTCGCCATTGTGAATTCTTTTTCTTCCTCAATCGTTCTTGATCGATAATTCCCTTGAATCGAAATCTAGCTCTTGATACCAGATGTTGGAAATCCACCAAATATCTATGATGAATTTCTACTAATCTTGATACTTAAGATTTATATCACCATACAATGACAATGAATTATGAGAAAAGGAAATAAAGAAAGAATACAATTATTTTATGCAGAGTTTCTCTCTACCCACAAACTGTGGAAAACTTTTTTATTCACTTACAACTGCAAATTCTATGAATACAAATTAATTGACTTAATTGTCTTAATTGTCTTAATTGTCTTAATTTCAAAACTATGGGTTACTCCCTCTATTTATAGATTTAGGTTACCTTGCTAATAAGCCAAAGCACAAAACTATAAAAGCCCCAAATATCTATTTTATATCTAAATCAAATCTATCTAAATCTAAAACAAATCAAATCTATGTGTAGCTTGCTTCGATCCACAAACTCTTCGACTGGGTAATGGCTTCCTTCGAGCAACCTACTTCGATCCACCTCTAAACCCTTCGATACACATAGTTTCGACACTATGAATTACAATTTAACAATGATTTCCTCTTACTTTGTAGATACAATGAAAAATTGTTGATTTTACTATAATGACATATGAAATGCTACAAATTTAATCTACTGAAAAGTAAAGGAAGTAGTGGCTATTCATTATTTTGAGTGAGTGTAATAGTTAAACTTTAAATTCATCGCTAAAGGGGGGAATTCACACTAATTTAAAGTCTTAGAAGCTTTAAAATGGTTTAAAACACACAAAATTTAAATTGAGTATTTTAAGTCAAAATTGAATAGGTTAGACCCTAACACATTTTATTATAAAATGATAAAATAAAAATATTAAAGTAGGGAAGTAATGTCATATGTCACGCCCTCTTCGCGAGTTTGCATCAAAACGACAAGTATTAACTTATTTTCTTTCAATTGGTCTCTTACTTCCATTGATTTGATCATGATGTTTGGCTGACTCTCCTATCATGTTTCCCTATCGAGTGACCTTTTTATTTTCATGAATTTGTTTACCGTAGTTTTTGGTAAAAAATTGTTAGTCTTCCAAATCGAATAAAATTTGGTAACTTGCAGGATCAACCAGATTGATCCTAAGTACATGTGTTCTTATTCAAGATTTCTATTCCTAAAATGAAGAATACTTTCGACAACATTCTTAATCTTTTAATCAAATTTGATTTTAATCGTATCTTCGTAAATGAAAAGGAAATACTTTAAAGAAAATTCTGAAATATAAAGGGCTTTCGACTGAAATTTAAAGGAATGTATAAATATTTCAATTAAAGTTAAATGACAAAAATCATAAAGTTGGTGCATCATACCTACATTCTCCCAAACTCGTTTCTCTAACACTGGTGAAGCTAGCGGCAAAAAAATATAGAGAGCCGCCACCGAACTTTATTTATCCCGAAGGAAGGGGAAATATCAAGAAAACCACAAGAGGATGGATAAGATGGTCTTCCAACCAAAAAATAGGGTAGGGATGTCGATTATGCGAGGGTAAGGTATTAGCACCCCTCGCATCTATTGTACTCAATGAGATCAATTTTGATTGTTTGTTTCTAAGGGTGTGTTTATCTATAACTATACATGCTAAGGGAAAAGAAATGGTTTTTTATTAGTGCGTCCGTGAGGGTCTCGTCACTCTTTGCCTACGTATCCAGTGAAGGAATCAGAACACCATAGTTCTTCTAGAAAAAGTTAGTTTGTTGGTTTTTTTTAGTGGGCGATGTTAACGCACACATTCTAGCAATAGGCACAGCCGGTATCGCAGTAGAACAGAGATAACATGCCCTTTTTGGGGAAATTTTTGATTTGTTGAATGTTTTGTTAAACAGGAAATGGGTTTGAATAATGATTAAGTGTTTTTGATTTTTGGATTTAAGAACAGAAGTCTTTATTTTAATTACAAAAGAAGAAAGAGTCTAAGAGGTAGACTAGAAAAACCCTAATTGTTATTATGTACAAAGGTGGACCTAATATCAAGTGTAAAAGGGAAATTTCTAACCTAATTAGTTATCATGTGTAGGTTGATCTTAAAGTCTAATCCAACATTAAAACGATCAAAACAAAGTTTAATTGTTTAATGGAGTTCCTAAAAGAATATGTTATCATGATTTAACCAAGCAATCAAACAAAGATTAAGTTTTTAATATTTTTATGATTTTATAAAATAAAAATACCATTATAATGTTTTTATTATTTTTGTGAAAATAAGATATTAAAACCTAATTCTACTATTTTTCGTATTTTTATGATAAAAATAAAATAAAAATAAAATCTAAACAATAAATTAAACAAACAAAATAAATTAGAAAGTTAAAAGAGTTAAACTAATTTTAATGGGCTAGAAACATAAGTAAACAAGAGGTGTAAGATGCTAAAAATAGTTGGGCTTATGGACGAGTTGGGGTGAGGCCCAACATGCTCTTTTGTGTATAAACTCTGCAGGTTCCAAGAAAAATATGTGAGCTCAAAGGAAAACACATACAACAAGGCCCATATGAAATAGACTCGAGAGGGACCAAGGAAACCCTAAACTACAAGTGCCAACCGCTCTTACTCTCTCAAACTAATACTTATCTCTCTTTTCTTTGTTTCAATCGGTTTTCTCTCCTTCAATATAAACAACTCCAATTCTTATTTTCTCAGTTAG
The DNA here is from genome assembly GCA_948472305.1 of Vicia faba. Lineage (NCBI taxonomy): Eukaryota > Viridiplantae > Streptophyta > Magnoliopsida > Fabales > Fabaceae > Vicia > Vicia faba. The sequence goes on from OX451735.1 coordinate 1,511,089,393, forward strand.
CCTTTCTCGATTGCTATTTTCTCATGCTCTGACTACAATAGCGCAACTATATTGACTCCTTTCATCGTCCATTACTCTCTCGATCGGTCCGCATATCTCTTATGTTTCCCAATCACGGCTTGAAATCAAATGAGAACGCTGCCCCAAATAATCCCTCTGCTCTCTTTAGTCGCATACATCCTCTAATCTCTCTCGGTTTTTCTCTGTTTCAGTCTAATCTCTCAAATCAATGAGTTTCTTTCTCTGTTCGATTGACTCATCACAAGCACTTATATCCTAAAGAAAAAAAACCGTAATCCCAAAACTTCCTACCCCTAATGATTTTCTCAGAAACCCTAGGCCATGAGAAACTCAACCAAACGATTTACACAAAGCAATCTGTCTCGATTCCCTAGGACTACGAATCATAAATCTTTAATCAACACAACAAAATCAAGAATCAAAAGTGGATGGCGAATATGAATGAAGATTGAGGTTTACCTTATCAGGGACACTCCTACAATGTTTAGATGATAATGATGAAAACGAAGAGAAATTCATAGACCTTTGTTCAGGTATGCATTTATGTCCGTCTCCTGATCTTCCCTTCCTAGTTCATTCTCCCTTTTTTTATTCTATATTTTTCAGCTTTCGGTGCTATTATGTGATATTAATGAGCATTTGTTATGGATTGAGACTGAGATTGATGTTGAAAGTGTGATGCATGTCATTTGAAAATGTTGCGAATTAATGTCGATGGAGGTGTCAAATTCTTCTTCAATGTTGTTGTTTCGATGTTTGAACAGGTTGAATGTTGTTGTCTCTGTATTGCGGTTTGTGTGGGAGATGAGGTTGAAGTCAGTGAAGTTAGGAATAATATGGATGTAGTTTGTCGTATACTTTATGGTGAAGTTATAAGGAGGTTGAACAGAGGTGGATTTGAGAAGTTGGCTTAGGTAGGGAAGTAGTGAATGGTGGTACTGGAAGGAGTTCTTGAGTGATTTCTGGGTGTCCCTTTTCTCAAATTCAAGTCCCTATTTATAATGCCGAATGACAACATTTAAGGGGGAAAATGGGATGAATTTGAACTAAATTAGAATACCTTTTCAATGCTTTCTAATTCAGTGTTTTGCCTTGCTAATTATGTTCAATGTTTAGACTGACATGAGGAAGGTTTTGCTGGCCTATGGAGCAATATTGCAACAACTTTGAACTGTTATGCTTGGCTTGGTGTGATGCAGGATTTGCAGGCTTATGGTGCAGTATTGCAACAGCTTTGAACTGTTATGCTTTGGTGATATCTTTCTGATCTTGGTATTTTATCTTTATGTCTGTGATTCATAACTGTTGTTCTTCTTTTCTCATATAATTCTTAAGGGTTTGTGATTTAGGGAAAGTGATGAACAAAACTTAGGATTTTGTGCTGTGTATGAATGATACTTTCCTCTTTGTTTTTGTGTGAATAATTGTTTAATGTTTGGAGGGAAAACCAGTGAGAATATAGGGAAAACTTTGATCGGATCAAAGCTGTTTTTGCTTTTTGGTGGAGGTTTTTATTTGGCCGTTTTGTACAAGGGTTAGAGCAGTTTGCATCAGGTTTTTGACTGGTTATGCAGGTCTGTGGCAGGGCATCAATATGTTTATAATAGGGTTAGATTTTTATTGTTTTGTATAAAGTTCATGGGCTGATTTTTGAAACTGTTTTATTGGTTTTCTTACTACAGTAACTATGATGCCTTTTCACTGAGTTTTAGTAAATTGTTTTTTTAGTCCCCTATTTGTGAACCTAAAGGGCTTTTGTGATTTGAAATAGAGGGGGTAGGCCTATGGCTTGAAATGCATTTATGAATTTTGTTGTGAAATATATTCAATATGAGGCTTTGGATTGGATTTATCACATGATTGAAAACACCCTTTGTTATTGATTTCTTCACAAACCCTAATGATGATATTAGAAGGAAACTTTGCATGAAAACTTATTCAAATTTCATTGTTTTGATAATGATTGTTCTAACCAATTCCTTGTTTGTTTTCATGTGATGTTGATGGAAGGTGAAGAAGGCGGGGCAAGGTTGAAGAAGGAACCGTGGCTAGCATGAAGCTTGGAAGGTATTTTGAAGAAGATGAATATCTTATTGATGTTTCGGCCTCTACAAACTCATAAAATATCTTTAGGATTTAAATTGTTCCCTTTTTGTATTTTTGTCTTGTAAAGAAAATTTGAGTGCACTTGTAAATGATGAATGATGACACATTAAGTGTATTTACAAACTTTCTTGAACCTTGTTGAATGGTGCCTTGCTTTGAATAAAACTTGATGGAATTTGTATGTTTGCTAAATGGAACTTGAATATATTGAAAGCTTCGATGGATTTTGAATGATGCGCAATGACGAATTAAATGGACTTAGTGAACTTGAATAAGTCTTGTAATTTTATGGATATTCGAATGATGAATGACCTCTGTAACTTGCATGTCAAGTAAGCCATATGCATTATCTCATAACTTGAATACAATTCTCAATGAAAACCTTAACTTCCATGTTCAAACCGCAAGTGAATTGTAACTGATGTAACAAAGGATAACCATGCCTTGATCACCCTATAAGTTCACAACAATCATCTCTAAATGCTTTGCAATTTAATTCGCAAACCCTTGACTTGATGACTAAAGATCTTAATTCAAAGGAAATGCCCTTGGGAAGAACCTCGAGTGGAAAAAAAGCTTGAAATAACAAAGGTATCCTTGAGATAAAACCCTGATCTATTGACCTTGGGTAGGGAAATAAACCCTAACCCTTAGCCTTGGCGAATTTGAAAAGAAACATCCTTGATCATGGATGAATAAGCTCGTGATAACCATACTTTAAAACCCTTATTCACATAGTCCACTACTCAAGAGAAGAACCAAGGAAATCCATTGTACTGAGTGTAGAAGCCTCAAACCAATAGAAACTCTAATTAGTACAACCTTTGATTGTGAACCCCTGCTTTATTGAATGAATGAATGATGTGTGATTGACCTAATGAAAATGATGCAAACAAAATGCAAAGCCTAAGCCAGATAAGATCAAAATAGGTAGGACAAATTTGGGGTATGACAGCTGCCCCTATTTAATCGTCTTAAACCTGAAAGTGAGATTTGGGGTAGCCTTTCGATCATTTAAGGTAGAAGAAGATTAAATACCAAGACCTGAAATTTGTCCTGGAGAGATGGTGTGAGTGTTATTATTTGTGAGGTCTGTTGGGGATAAAAAATGAATTTTCAGGTGAACTGGTCATGATGGATAAATATGGTTGAGTAGTGATAGCTTGTAATAGGGTAACAGTGCCAATACAAGGTTCTCATAGAAGTAGGTTTTAAAGTGATTGAAAAGATATGGTTGATGATGTTGTGGTGACTGAAAGTAGGATTAATGACAACATGATAACTTAAAGACGATGGGTAGAACTCGACGACAATGGAGAATCTATCGTGCAGGATTCACGACCCAAAAAGAAAGGTAAAGACAATGGGTAAAGATCAACGTATGATCTATGACCCACGAGAAAGGTAAAGATGACGGGTAAAATCTATGGATGACCTATAACCCAATAAAAAGATAACATGAGGGTAAGATCTACGGAAGACCTACGACCTAGGAAAAGATAACATGAGGGGAAGACCTGCGAGCAACCTGCGACCCTAGAAAAAAATAACGTGAGGGTAAGACCTGCGAGCGACCTAATACCCTATAAAAGATAATGTAGGGGTAAGACCTATAAGCGAACTACGACCCTTGAAAAGATAGCGTGAGGGTAAGATCTACGGACGACCTACGACCTTAGAAAAGATAATATGAGGGTAAGATCTACGGACAACCTATGACCCTAGAAAAGATAACGTGAGGCTAAGACCTGCGAGTGACCTACGACCCTAGAAAAGTTAACGTGAGGGTAAGACATGCGAGCGACCTACGACCATATAAAAGATAGCATAAGGGTAAGATCTATGGACGACCTACGACCCAAGAAAATATAATATGAGGGTAAGATCTACGGATGACCTAAGACCCTAGAAAAGATAACGTGAGGGTAAGACCTACGAGCGACCTACGACCCTAGAAAAGTTAACATGAGGGTAAGACCTGCGAGCGACCTATGACCCTAGAAAAGATAACATGAGGGTAAGATCTACGGACGGCCTATGACCCTAGAAAAGATAACGTGAGGGTAAGACTTGCAAGTGACTTACGACCCTATAAAAGATAACATAAGGGTAAGACCTACAAGCGACCTACGACCATTGAAAAGATAACGTGAGGGTAAAATCTACGGAAGACATACGGCCCTAGAAAAGATAACATGAGGGTAAGACCTGCGAGCGACCTATGACCCTAGAAAAGATAACGTGAGGGTAAGACCTGCGAGTGACCTACGTCCCTAGAAAAGATACCATGAGGGTAAGACCTGCGAGCGGCCTACGACCCTAGAAAAGATAACATGAGGGTAAGATCTACGAGTGACCTACGACCCTAGAAAGGATGACGTGAGTATTGAGAGTTGGGGAGTATAATGTACTGGCACCATGGATTATTTTAGTTGGTAGTGTAATAACGAATGTCAACTTGGAATTAGGAGGATGATATTCTCTGTAGGAATGTTTTACTGTTTGGAGGATTGATTTGGGGATTTCGTGCAAGGTACCAATTCTGGCTCATGCTTCATATGCATTTTAAAGTGTGGCATGATGATCCATTTCAATAGATATGCTATGCATTTGAAGATGCCACATAATATGAAATGATGATTACTATATGCAGAGTGCAAGTGATTGGACTCTTTGGGGTCCGTTGCCCGTTGTCTTTGGGGTACCAATACAGATTAGTGCTCGAAAACTTTGAGAATTGAGTTATAGCCTTGTTGGAGATCGAATTACAGTCTTGCAAGGGAGGAGTAGCTTGATCTGACTTTCCCTACATCCTGGACTTCTTATGGATAACTGGGTAGACACATTGATCTCATCAAATGCCCCAAGTTTCTCTATGTTGGAGAATCAGATACTCAATCGTCTATGACGATGATGAAAGCTAGGTCGAGGTGACCATTACGACTTGCTACCGACATAGAAAAACAAACATTTGAATGCTATGGCATTCCCTTGGGATTCCTTCATCTCCATGTAATGTTGTGTTTCACATCTTAGCTTGTGATTATTATTGGCTTATTGTTTTCAATGCAATTCTTAATAAAGAATTTAAATCATAGTCTGTATACAAAAAATAAAGTAAAAAGGACATAACAAAGACTTTTTGGTGGAAAGGAAATTTTTTATTAATGAGATTGGCCTATGAATAGGCATTCGTACATGGAAACAACTCCTAAATGAGGAAGTTTCGAAGAAACGATAAAATACAACAGGTGAAATGGCAATAAGAAAATCTCAAACTTCCATTAAAACTGATATTTCTATAATTCTCATATCCTTGATCGTCCTAGTTCTTTGCTTCCGAAGGATAATAGTTGAATTGATTCATCCGGTGTTAGGAGGGTATACTTGTTATCCGTGAAGAGTTTTTAGACTGCAGTCTCTCGCTTTTTGTCCCTAATTTTTGCCTGGATCGCCTTTTCGGGTTTTCAATCCACTGGGACACCATTTTTTCCTAAGTCGCCCTTTCGGGTTTTCGAATTAGCGGGCTATTCTATTTTTTTTCTTATTTTTATCCTAAATCTTGCCTAAGCCGTCCTTTCAGGTTTTCAACTTAGCGGGTCTTTTATGCGTAGTATTTTTTGACTGGGTCTGAATTGAATGGAAGTGGAACGTCTTCCCCATCCATGTCTGTCAGGATTAGAGCACCTCCCGAGAAAGCTTTCTTCACGATGTATGGCCCCTCATAGTTGGGAGTCCACTTGCCTCTTGGATTCTTGTGAATTGGGAGAATCTTCCTTAAGACCAGGTCACCTGTGTGAAACTCTCGAGGTCGAATCTTCTTGTCAAATGTTCACTTGAGACGCTGTTGATATGACTGACCAGGACAAATGGCTTCTAGGCGCTTCTCTTCGATGAGATTGAGTGGTCAAGCCTTGTTTGAATCCATTCAACTTCATCAAGCTTAGTATCCATTAGGACCCTTAACGAAGGAATTTCCACTACGACTGGGAGCACCACATCCATACCATAGACTAGTGAAAAAGGAGTTGCCTCAATGGAAGTACGCATCGAAGTTCGATAGCCGTGAAGGGCAAAGGACAACATCTCATGCAAATCTTTGTATGTTCTCACCATTTTTTGGACGATCTTCTTTATGTTCTTGTTAGATGCTCTGACTGCCCCATTAATCTTTGGCTGATAGGGTGATGAATTATGGTTCTCAATCTTGAATTCTTCGCACATTTCCTTCATCATTTTGTTGTTGAGATTCGACACGTTATCATTGATGATCTTGTTAGGAGTTCCATAACGGCATATGATTTCTTTCTTGATGAAGCGAGTGACGACTTGATTGGTCACATTCTTGTACGAAGCCGCTTCCAACCACTTGGTAAAGTAGTCAATAGCGAAGAGAATGAACCTGTGTCCATTTGAAGCGCTTGGCTCAATCCGTCCAATCATATCAATGTCCCACATTGTAAAGGGCCATGGTGAAGTCATCACATTCAAAGGAGTGGGAGGAATATGTATCCTGTTTGTGTAAAATTGACATTTGTGGCACATCTTCACATATACACAACAATCACTTTCCATTGTCATCCAGAAATAACCCGCTCGTAGAATTTTCTTGGCCATAGCATGTCCACTGGAATGAGTCCCAAAAGAACCCTCGTGAATTTCTCGTATGATGGATTCTGCTTCGGGTCTATCCACACATCTGAGAAGAACCAAATCATAGTTTCTTTTGTACAGAATGTCTCTTGATAGTAAAAAATTAGATTCTAATCTTCTAAGAGTCTGTTTATCACAAATTGTGGCACCCTCGGGATACTCTTGCTTCTCAAGATATATTTTGATGTCGAAATACCACGGCTTTTCATCCGACACGTCTTTAGTTGTGAGACAATGAGAAGAGAAAACATGTGATGGATCCTTGTAACGACGGATTCTTATATTAGGTGCATGATTCAGATAACTAACTTTGAACATTGCTGCAAAAAAGTAGCTAGAGTATCGGCCAACTAATTTACGTCTCTAGGGATGTGCTTAAATGTGATCTCATTAAAATCAGGCAACAACTCTAATATGTAATCCCACTATGGAACTAAATTAGGGTGTCGTGTATCCCAATCACCTCGTACTTGACATGTTACTGAGGCATAATCCCCATAAACTTCAAGAATCTTGATCTTCAAATCAATGGCTGCTCCAAGGCCCATTACACAAGCTTCATATTGTGCGACATTATCCGTATAACCAAAACATAACCTGGCCGTGAAAGGTATGTGAGTATTGCATGGAGAAGTCATAACTTCCCCAATACCATGACCCATGGAATTTTGTGCACCGTCGAACGTGAGAGTCCATCGCTCCCCTGGTTCGGGTCCTTCTTTATCATCAAGTTTCATAGCATCCTCGTCTGAAAAATCAAACTTCATTGACTGATACTCTTCCAATGGCTGGTGGGCAAGTTGATCAGCAAGAATTCTACCTTTGATAGCCTTTTGTGTGACGTTCTAGATGTCATACTCAGATAAAAGAATTTTCCACCAAGCCAATCTTCCTGTAAGTGCTGGTTTCTCGAAGATGTACTTTATCGGATCCATCTTAGATATCAGAAGTGTAGAATACGTCAACATGTACTGCCTTAAAAGTCGAACTGCCCATGTAAGAGTGCATCAAGTATTCTCAAGTAATGAATACCTTGATTCAAAATCAATAAACTTTTTGCTCAGGTAATAAATGGCATGTTCCTTTCGTCTAGTATCATTATGTTGCCCGAGCACACAACCCATAGATCCTTCAAGCACAGTCAAATACATAATGAGAGGTCTCCCTGGAACTAGAGGTATGAGTATTGGTGGTTCCTGAAGGTACTATTTAATCTTTTCGAAGGCCTCTTGACAACTATCATCCCAATGGACATCTTGATTCTTATGCAACAATTTAAAGATGGGTTCACAGGTAGACGTAAGATGAGAAATGAACCTGGCAATGTAATTCAACCTTCCAAGGAACCCACATGCTTCTTTTTCATTTTTTGGTGCCGACATATCCTGTATTTCTCTTACTTTTTCAAGATCGTCTTCAATCCCCCGCCGACTTATGATAAAACCAAGTAACTTGCCTGATCAAACCCCAAAGGTGCACTTGTTGGGATTAAGCCTTAACCAAAACTTTCGTAGAAGATCAAACAACTTATACAAATGGACCAAATGTTCTTCCTCGGTTTGCGATTTTGCAATCATATCGTCCACATACACCTCAATCTCTTTATGAATCATATCACGAAAGAGAGTCACCATAGATCATTGATATGTTGCACCAGCATTTTTGAGACCAAAAGGCATGACCTTATAGCAAAAATTACCCCACGGAGTTGTGAAAGCTATTTTATCCATGTCATCAGGAGCCATCTTTATCTGATTGTAACCTGAGAATCCATCCATGAAGGAGAAAACTAAAGACTTAGCAGTATTATCAACCAGTACATCAATATGAGGCAACAAGAAATCATCCTTTGGGCTTGCTCTATTCAAATCTCGGCAGTCAACACACATACATACCTTACCATCTTTCTTAGGTATAGGCACAATGTTAGCAATCCAAGGTGGATAATTTATCACAGATAAGAAACCCGCATCAAGTTGTTTATGAACTTCTTCTTTGATCTTCAAAGTTGTGTCAGGTCTGGTCCTTCGCAGTTTCTGCTTTACAGGAGGACATTCTGGCTTGAGCGGTAATTTGTGCATCACTATATCAGTATCTAAACCAGGCATGTCTTTATACGACCAAGCGAAGATGTCATCATACTCTGAAAGCAAATCAATCAACCCCATCTTTTCTTCACTTTACAAGATAGCACCAATCTTGACTTCTCTCTTTACCTCTTCAGTACCGAGATTGATAACTTTTGTATCTTCTTGATATGGCTGGATGACCTTCTCTTCCTGTCTCAAGAGTCTCGCTAGTTCTTCAGGGACTTCACAATATTCCCCACTGTTCTAGTTAGCATGGTCAACTAAATTCTCAAGGATATCAGGAACCATAGCACTATCATTTTAGATGGCATTCGAGACAGATATGCATGATTGATGATTTTTTGTTTTATTTTAGAACGTGCAAGAAAATATTTAGAATATGAAAAGAAAAACATTTCCATTTTATTTTGAAAAGTAAAAGACAGGGAACAAATTGTATACGAAAGTGCGATTTTCATTCAATTTTAAACAGAGATTGAAACATAAGGGGCCCCTTCTACAAGCTGTCTCTATGCCTTGGGCATGGCATATGACTTAATGGAAACAAAAAATTACACGTCTAGAAAAATAACTTCAGGGATGTCCACGACAATCCAATTGCTGAGCTCCTGGTCCGGAACAACCTGATAGATAAATCTAGAAACATCTTCATCGTCACCTTCATCGTCTGTTGCGAGAACTTGTCCTTCTTTTCTTGTACCAGCTCTGATGAATACTTCAGAAATTGGGAGAAACTGCTTTCCTTTGAGAGAAACCAAACTAGCTTGCACGGAGGAGGGCGGCCGATATCCAAGACCACAATGATATTTCTTCTCTGGTACCTCAATCAATTTTCCCCAACCATCATTGGGAGATCTAGCTTCCATGAGGGCTTTGGCATCATTCAAAGAGGCCATGGGTGCTTCAGACTTCTTTCCTTCCATGTCGGGGAACCTGTCAACAGAAACAATCTCCAGAGCTTGAAAGGGAAACTCATGCACCTCTCCTTTCACTTCCACATAATAATAAGTTGTCAGATTGTTAATCACTACATCTTCTTCTCCACAAACAACAACAACTTTATAGTTTACAATGAATTTCAGGTGTTGGTAAAAAGTAGATGTCACGGCTCCTGCTACATGGATCCACGGGCGACCCAAAAGGCAAGTATAGGATGGGCGTATGTCCATAACATAGAATGAAATATAGAAGGTGTGGGGACCAATCTTGACAGGAAAATCCACTTCTCCCCCCACAGATCTCCTAGAGCCATCAAACGCTTGAACACTCAGGGTGGAAGGCCTCATCATTACCCCCATCCATATTCATCTTAAACAAAGTAGCTTTGGGCATCACATTGAGTGAAGAACCTGTATCTACCAAAAATCGAGATAAAACCGTATCCAAACACTTCATGGAAATGTGCAGCGCTTAGCTGTGGGCTCTGCCTTCAACTGGGATCTCATCATCACAGAAACCCAAACAATTTATTACAACAATATTGGTTATGATCCCTTCAAACTGGACCACAGAAACGTCTTGTGTAACATGGGCAAAATACAAAATCTCCAGTAAGGCATTACGATGGGTCTCTGAAAACAAGAGAAGAGACAAGATGGAGAACTTGGATGGCGTCTGATTGAGTTGATCCACCACTTTGTAACCACTCCGGTTGAGAATCCTCAAAATCTGCTCCGCTTCTTGTCCTACAGAAGGTTTAGGCTTGTTATTAATCACTTGCTTGCCCCTAGCCTTGTCTAGGGAATCACTGTTGGTTTCTTTGAGAGGCGGTGGCGGGGGAGAAAAAACCCGGCCACTACGAGTCATATTATTGGTTCCTGCGATGTTGGTAATACTCTTGTCACCTATCAGGGGACACTCATATTTCTTCCCAAGAATATAGACCACACTATACTCTCACGGAACTACTTTTGAGTTATTACACAGAGGAGGAATAAGAGTTTAAGTTGTCACAGGGGTAACTGGAGCTTGAATCTTTAGTGGGGTAGCAGGATCCTAAATTATCAATGGGGTTCCTGGTGTTACTGATACGCTTCTCGAATAATAAGGAATTTTTAAGACATAAATCTCTTCTTCTTGAAATATCTTCTCTTCCTGTAGGACACCTTCATCCATTAGCTGTTGGATAGCCGTCTTCAAACTAGTACACTCTTCAGGTTTATAGGAACATGTTAAGCAAAAATCATGGAGTTCTTGCAGCACTTCGTGTTTCAATAAATGTTCTCTAGCAGTCCATAATGACATCTTGATCTCGTCAACCTTGGTTACCAGAGTTTGTTAACTACTTTCTTCAATAGCATTGACCGTTTCCCCTGGGTGAGGAGGCATGGGATTATTCTGAGTATTGGGACCAACAGGGTTGAAACTTATGGCCTTTGCATCGAGGAGGTCTCGAAATTTACATTTAAATGCTCTACAGTTCTCAATCGTGTGGCCTGGGGCTCCAGAATGAAATTCACAATGAGCATTAATGTCATACCCTCTGGGGAGAGGATTTGGTGGTGGACCAAGTTCACGCAGTTGAACCAACTAATTGGCAAGTAATTGAGGGAGAAGCTGAGTACATGACATAAGAATGGGATTAAATCTTCTCTTGGATGCTCTTTGTCTCTGTTGAGCTCTCAGACCTTGAGGTTGTTGATTCTGTTGTTGATAATTCAAAGGTGGTGCAAATTGTTATTGTGGAAGATACTATGGTTGAGGAACGAAAGGCCGTTGTTGGGCCATCCAGGGTGCTAGAGTTATAGCAACATACACTTGAGGAACATATTGATTAGGAACATTAGCAGGTGTTGGGAAATAAGGAAATTGAACTTGAGGATATGCGGGAGATTTTCCTTGGTTGATGGTGAAAACACTAGTCTCACCCTATTTCTTTGTGACGAAACCAGAAAATGGGTTCCTACCAATGCCAATATTGTTGTTGGTATTGTTAAGGATACCTTGGATCATTCTAGTCTTAATACATGTTTCAACATGTTCTCCAATAATGACCATATCAGAGAAACAAGTAGAGGTACTATTAAGCATGTGTTGGAGATAAGGACCTCGTAGAGTACCTATGAAAAAATAAATTAGTTCACGATCCAAGAGAGGAAGTTGGACCCGTGCAGTAAATTCACGCCACCTTTGGGCGTACTCTTTAAAAGACTCTTCAGATTTATGTGTCATCCCTTGAAGTTGAGTGCGGCAAGGAGCCATGGTAGTATTATAATGGTAATGTTTCAAAAAGGCGTCAACAAGCTTTCCCCAAGTGCTAACATGAGTTCTTTCTAGTTGCATATACCAGTCCAGCGGTGCCCCTATCAAGCTATCTTGGAAGAAGTGCATGAGTAACAGTTCATTTTTAGCATAGGCTGCCATCTTGCGACAGTAGGAACGGAGATGAGTCTTTGGGAAGGAAGTGCCTTTGTATTTGTCAAAATCAGGAACCTTGAATTTAGGAGGGATAACTACCCCATGCACGAGACACATTGCAACAGTATTGAATTTCGAAGTCTTGATACTCTCCATGGCTTTGAGACGCTCTTTAAAAGCATGGTACATCTTTGAAGTTTCAGCAACTCCATCAACGATATTCGCGTGGGGCTCATCAATATCAATGACATCATGATGATCATCAACATCATTCCGAGGAACTCTAGTAGGGGTCTCAACATTTGCATTATTATTCCCTCCATTTGCAGAAGTGGAGAGGGTGCAGTGACAAGCTTGGCAACACTTTGATGTAGCTCTTCTTGACCCTTGATAACAACATGAAGGGTTTCCATGAGCTGATCCATTCGAGTGCCCATGGTGTCCATATCTCGACAGAGAGCGTTCTAATTTTCTTTGAAAAGATCCATAAGTCTTCGTTGGTTGCTTCTTGTATGGTAGGGATGTGGGGAAGTCGTATTTGCTGTTCACTGAAGTCTATCGGAAAAGGGACCCCGATAAGTTTTTGTTGTGAATAATGAATGCATGATAATATGAATGAATGTTTTATCTTCATTTATGAGGAAATCCAAAGACTCGTCTATCTTTTAAAATTTTTGTTTTAATTTTTGAAGAGCTCGACCAATGAGACTCTTCTTTAGAATTCCTTAGATATGAGATGTATATACATGATGGTATGATGCCATGGTATGCTATGGAATAAGATCTCAACTCCATATATACTGGATAACCACTGTGTAGTCCTTTGCATAAGCTGAAAGTAACAGGATCAAAGGCCCGACGTTACAAACATGGAGTCAAGATAACCACCCATAAGGCATGAAATAGGGGTTAATCACCTGTCGAATAATGTTCTAGGGAAATCTCAGAGTCTACGCTCTTCCTTTGGATATTACCAACGTCACAATTACTCGGTAATTAGTAATATTTGCAGGAAAAACTCGTCTAAGTGCAGCATCACATGACAACTAATTCTGGATTATTCCGTCATAGTCTCTGCACTACACCTAAGAAGGCCAGGATGGGTTAATGGTTCTATGGCTCTCAGCTTCTCTGGCTCCCAGGTCGAAAGCAACAATGTCTTCCCGATTACTCGGTAAACAATGCTACATTTAAGGGGACCTCCACCGAGTGGGGAATCTCAGGCCTCCTTCTTCGGAATTACTCCCTCAAAGTTAACATGACTATATCGCCCGTCCTAATCCTAAGTGTAACCCCAAGTCCAGGTATAGGACTTATCAAATGTAATCACCCACCCAAACATCATAAAAGACACAACATATCCAGAATATGTGAGTAGCAACAATATAATGCAATATATACAAAAGAAAGCAATAAAGCAATAAATAAATAAATAAATAAATAAAGCGGTAAAGCAAATAAATTAAATAAATAAACACCCAAAGAAACAAATAAACAAAACTAGGATATACTTGCAAAAGTCCCCAGCAGAGTCGCCAGCTAAAGCTACCAGCAAAAAACACAGAGAGCCGCCACCGAGCTTTATTTATCCTGAAGGAAGGGGAAATATCGAGAAAACCACAAGAGGATGGATAAGATGGTATTGCAACCAAAAGAGAGGGTAAGGAAGTCGATTATGCTAGGGAAAGGTATTAGCACCCCTCGCATACGTTGTACTCAACAAAACCATTTTGATTGTTTGTTTCTAAGGGTGTGTTTATCTATAACTATACTTGCTAAGGGGAAATAAATGGTTTTTTATTAGTGCGTTCGTGAGGGTCTCACCACCCTTTTCCTACGTATCCAGTGATGGAATCAGAACACCGTAGTTCTTCTAGAAAAAGTTGGTTTGTTGGTGTTTTTTAGTGGGCGACATTAATGCACACATTCCAGCAATAGGCACAACCGATATCACAGTAGAATAAAGATAACATGCCCTTTTTGGGGAATTTTTTTATTTGTTGAATGTTTTTGTTAAACAGGAAATGGGTTTTGTTGTACCCCAAAATATTCCCTCTCATATTCTTCAAAGTTTTGACAAGCATCATCTCAATTTGCTCAAGTCTACTCAAGGGTTGCACAGTCAAATTGCCTCCTAAGGCAGTCAAAATTAGGGTTTTGGTTCTTGCAAGGAAGTTGAGGTTTTCAAGGGCTCAATCAAGTCACATGTGCCTATACACATTGTCAAGCATCCACATGTCAAGTTGCAAGACTCACAGCATCAAATTGCCCAGTCAAAAGCCCTAGTTGCTCTACAATCAACTGTAGGGGCAAAATGGTCATTTTACAGTCAAAAGTAAAAAATTTTGGTCAACATCTTATTTTGAAGCCACAATCATCATTTGATCAAGTATTGATCATGATTCCTCAAGAATGGCTCAAAAATGATCAAGATGCAAAAGTTTCCATTTTTGGACAGTTAAAAAGTCAACTGTAACTTGACCAAGGCATAAATTTTTCATGGATCATCAGAAAAATCCCATCCAATGCTCATTTTGAAGGGGATGACATTTCCTACAACTCATCTTCACATTGCAAGTCCAAGAAATGCTCTCACAAAAAGTTATCAATTTCAACATTATAGGTCATTTTCAAAAGTCAACAAAAATGCACTTTAAGTCAAAGACCATAACTTGAGATTGGTAAATCAAAATGACATGGAACCAAAGGCATTGGTTAGAGGACTTCAAGACCTTTCCAAAATGTCCAAGAACATGTCCATATGATCAAAATTGAGCAAGATATGCATTGGAGAAGTTGGGAAATTTTTGTGAAATGGCAAAAGTCAACTATCCTTGAAACTTCAATTTTTGACAAAAAGGCCCACTTTCTTCCACTTGATTCAGCCTTGTCATGCCACCCACGTGTCCCATGATTAATTTCAAGACCAAACATTTATTTTTTTCATTTTTATTTAATTTTTATGGATTTAATTCATTTTAATCCATAATAATTCAAATAAAATCAAAAAATTAATTAAATGGCATCTTTGAGGTTTGAATGGCTTTCATGTGTCATATTCCACCTACCAAATTCGTGCCAAGCTCATTTATGCATAAAATTCAAAATTTGAACCAAGCTTGGAAAGTCCTTTAATGGTGTTAAAGCAAAATCCAAAAACTTAATTGCAATGGATCCCAAGCTCATAATGTGACCTAATTTCATTCACATGTACATATGCAAGCAAGCCAAACCTCATTCACGACCTGAAGTGTGCACAAACGGCCAGAGCAAAATCCAAAAAGTGTCAAAAAAGTGTGAGATCAAAAGGAGTGTTGCAAGCATTTTCAGGCCAAAAAGAGAACGTGACTCTCTTCTTTGCCATACCCTGAAGCTAAAGAAACCCTTGCCACGACCTAAGATCCATCATACCCCACTGTAAGTTCTTCCAAAGTCACCCCTGTACACGAAACATGAACTCCTTAATCTTGCATTGTTTCTCAAAAAAATTGGCATAATCATGTTGCTTGTTTGATTCCTAACATAACTGCATTATTCAATTCCATTTTTATGCCTTGTATGACAAAACCCGTGCCTAGGGTTTATATATGTTGTTTTTAGGCGTTTTGTCTACAGGTGAAATTGGGACAAACCATAAGCATAGACGTGATCAGGAGACATGGACGAACAAAACCATGGGTTTGGATGGCGTTTTTGAAGCTTAAGGATGATTTTAGGAAAGGCCTATGGAACTTCCTGTGGATAAAATCCGCAGGTAAAAAACCTGTAAATTTTTGATGAAGAAGATGACCAGCTGTTGCAGCGTGATTGGTCATTTCAAACCAACGCGCGTTTTTTTTTAAAATTTTTTTAGCATATACATTGATTTACTAATATTATATTTAGTTGTTATTATTATTTCAATTAAGACACATAGCTCAGCTGGCTAAGGCGTACAGGTATTATCCCTTGGGACCTGGGTTCGAATCCCAGGTCCCCCTAATATTTATTTCATATTTTGTTTAACATGATTTCATGCAGCACGCCCAGATGAACTCCACAGTACACCTCACAAATCCACATGCCAAGTGGCCATGATCATCAATCCAAAGGCCATAAGGCGCTGTCCACTATACTCCAAGTCAAAGCATGCTGTAGGCAATGGCAAAAGGTCAAACGTGGCTGAGTGTTTGTTTGGGCCAAGGAATTACCAATACACCTTCAGATCTGGCCCACACCCCCCTTGGGTTTTGCATTTTACATTTTATTTTCTTTCTTTTTATTGTTTTATTTATTTCTATTGTTTTTTAATTAATTATTCCCCAGCCAATTAATCAGCATTTTCACAATAAAAATTCAGAAAAAACCAAAAAAATATTTTTATTAATTTCAAATCACTTTTTGTGTAAATAAATTCTAACATTAATTAATTAGTTGTGTAATTAGGACAATTTTAATATTTTTTTAATAAGTAAAATTAATTTAGAACTAGGTCTTTCACTTTCAACTTTTAATTTCTTTTTTATTTTATTTCATTAAAGACATAAAAATACAAAAAACATTTTTTTCTTTAATTAAATAATTAATTAGTTAATTAGGTTTAATGTTTAATTTAATTCTAAAAAGGGTCAAAGCCCTAAGACGTTCTCGATTCAATCTTCTTTCGCGCTTTAATTTCTTTTGATTATATTTATGTATCTGTACAGAGTATGTAATAGTTAATTAGGATTTTATCGCCTTATTTAAATTCTCGCACTTTATTTTCCAAAACGGGTTTTTGTTTTTGGCGATGTATAGACCCGCGCCTTGTAATAGCTAGATTTATCTTCCCGCAATTTATTTTCCGCACTCCTACTTGTTAATTATGCCTGAAAGAATGTATGACAAATAAAATCAATCCGTAGCTCACAAATAACATGCAAAGACAAACATTAACTGAAAAAAAACACACATGCACATGCCACTCCTAGGGTACGCCTCACTGGTTGCCTCGAACGTGGTCATCAAGTATATGGTGTCTTAGAGGTCGCCCTTTTGTCTAAAGATCCAGTTGCCTCAAAACGGTTGCCTCGGATAAAAAGGATCTAGGACATTAGGTTTACTTCTAAGGTGTCCTACCATTGCTTTGGTGACCACATTGTCCCTAATAATCGAATTGACCCGAATAACTCCAACGATGGTGCTACCTACCTCTCAATGGTGGGATAGCACTATCTAAAGGACTCTTACACAGCCTAATTCCTTAGGGTAAGTAGATTTCTCTTAAGTACCTGCTCTCTTCAAAACAAACAAAAACAACTTTTCGCACCTACACTTTCAAAAGTTTTCAAACAAATTTTTCATACACTCTTGAGGACAGATACAAGAGTCACTTAGAAATTTTTCAAACAAAACTTTTTCAAAACCCACAAACACTTGAAAAGAAAACAGTTTTTGAAAACATAAGAGCAAGTACCTAAGAGCCCGTGGATAACCACGGATAGAAAGGGTGCTAACACCTTCCCTTTCTATAAATCTACCTCCCGAACCGAGAGACATCTCGAATAAGGAATTTTGCTGTGCTTTTGTCCTTTCCATGTTGGAGAACATAAAAGACGGTGGCGACTCTTGCTTACCGCGACATTTCGCGAAACCAGCTTAAAAAACAGTCAGTTCTACTTCCATCGATCACAGGTTTGAATAATGATTAAGTGTTTTTGATTTTCTGATTTAAGAAAAGAAGTCTTTATTTTAATTACAAAAGAAGAAAGATTCTAAGAGGGAGACTATAAAAACCCTAATTGTTGTTATGTACAAAGGTGGACCTAATATCGAGTGTAAAAGGGAAATTTCTAACCTAATTAGTTATCATGTGTAGGTTGATCTTAAAGTCTAATCCAACATTAAAACTGTGTACCCCAAAATTTGCCCTCCCATTTTCACTCAAGACATGCTTCTAGAGGTCCTCAGTTGCTCAAGGTTGACCAAGAATTGATCAGACAGACTCTCCTCCTAAGCAATGAACCTCTAATTAGGGTTTCAATTTTCATCAAGATGTGTAAGCTCCAAAGGTGACAAATGTTTGACATGGTCCTAATATGCCTTCAAGATTGTCCATGACAAATTTCATGCATTCCACTCCAAGTTTCCTCAGTCAATTGTACTAGGTCAAAAGTAAATTGTTGCCTATATACAGTCAAACTTCAAGATTTTTGGTCAACATCAACATTTTTAAGTTATATTAATCATTTAATCAAGGGTTGATCATGATTCCTCAAGGAAAGTCCTCAGATCATCAAAAGTCAAGATTTGCTAAATTAGGGTTTCCTAGGAAAAGTCAATTGAACTTTGACCAGACATAACTTTCACACACTTCATCCATTTTCCCCCAACCAAAGCTCATTTTGAAGAGAATCCAATTCCCTACAACTTCTCTTTTATCCTCAAGTTTAAGAAATTCACCATTTGAAAGATACAAGCTCATACATTACAGGTCATTTTCAAAAAGTCAACAAAAGTCATTTTTTCCAAGACCATTTACATTAAGATGATTTCTCTAAATGTAAAAATGGTCAACATAGAGATTGTAGAGGACATCTAGGGAAAATATTGAGCAAGTTATGGATTTCACAAGTTGGGAAATTTTCAAAGGAAAGGCATGAAATCTCAATTGAGCAAATTTGTTATTTTAAGTTATTGGGCCTAACTTTTTGGAGTTAAAATATGTTCATGATGTGTCAAAGGACCTCTAAATCTATCCATGCATTTTTTTATTTATTTGAATTTTTATTCATTTAAATATGAATTAAATCAAATAAAAACAAAATAAAATTGCATAAAATAGTAAATATTGGTTATGGCAATATGGGATGATGGTTTGAATTATTTTTGGCTCCAAAATTTTGTGCAAAGGAGGCTAGGTGCATTGCACCTCAATATTGGGCAAGAATTTGCATTTTTGGACTTTTTAATGTGTTTGATTTTGGTTTGAAACAGGGCCATTATGGGTGGATTCTTACCATCTTTGCTAGCCCTCTTCTTCCTCTATAAATACAAGACCAAGACATGAGTAAAGGACCCGAAAATCATTGCTAGAGAGCTCCCACAAATTTCACAAAAAAAAAGCATAAAAGTTGTGAAATTAGAAACTGAGTTTTTCATCCATCATCCATCCATACCAACTGCTCAGTCGTATTCCTAAGATTCCTAGGAACTTATTCCATCCATTCCCAAGGCTTGCAACATCTTAGATTAGCAGATCCATGCATCACCGATTGGTAAGGTTTCTTGAAACCGGAATTGCATATTCACGCCATGTAAATACCTATTGCATACATATTTGTGCTATTAACAATCATTGTGAATATTTTAACGTGTTTCATGTGAGGGCAGGAGTTCGACCCCTGCCTCTTGCATTTTGTTTTTTCCTATAATTTTACTTGCAGATCTAATGTTCACAAGCCAAGCGTATGCACCATATACTATCAGATCACCATCATCCAATCTAGATCCAGTGCTCTCAACGTGCAGTCTATCATGCACCCTAAACAACCTCCCTCACTGAATCCAATAGCACCTTTGGGCTGACAGTAACTTGGGCTCAGTGAATTTCAAATCTTACACCCTCCTGTTTATTAATGCACATTTGGCCCAATTGTTTTTTATTATTTGATTTATTGTTTACTTTCTTATAAATCACTTTTTTTTATAATAACATAAAATCAAAAAACATAAAAAATATTAGACTTAGGATTTTATAATTAATTTTAATTTTGTAAATTAATTTAATTAATTTTTGTAAACATTATTTTATTAATTTAAAATCAATTAGACTTAGATTTATTTCATTCAAATATTTCCTTAACAAAAACCCAAAAAAATAGTAGAATTAGTTTTATTTGAATTAATTTTAATTGATAATCATTTTTTATTTTACTTAATTAATTAGAATCAAATTTTTGACGTGTTATGCAGGTCTATGGCAAGGCAGCAATATGTTTATAGCAGGGCTAGATTTTGTTTGTTTTGTAGCAAGTTCATGAGCTGATTTTTGACACTGTTTTATTGGTTTTTTTACTACATAAACTATGATGCCTTTTCACCGAGCTGTAGTAAATTGTTTTTTAGTCCCCTATTTTTGAACCAAAAGGGCTTTTGTGATTTGCAATAGAGAGGGTAGGTCTATGACTTGAAATGCATTTCTGTATTTTGTTGTGAAATATATTCAATATGAGGCTTTGGATTGGATTTATCACATGATTGAAAACACCCTTTGTTTCTGATTCCTTCATAAACCCTAATGATGAGATTAGAAGAAAATTTTGCTTGAAAACTTCTTGTTCAAATTTCATTGTTTTGATAATGATTGTTCTAACCAATTCCTTGTTTGTTTTCATGTGACGTTGATGGAAGGTGAAGAAGGCGGGGCAAGGTTGAATAAGGAACCGTGGCTAGCATGAAGCTTGGAAGGGAGTTTGAAGAAGATGAAGATCTTATAGATGTTCCGGCCCATACAAACTCATAGAATGGCCTTAGGATTTAAATTCTTCCCTTTTTGTCTTTTTGCCTTGTAAATAAAATTTGAGTGCACTTGTAAATGATGAATGATGACACATTAAATGTATTTACAAACTTTCTTGAACCTTGGTGAATGGTGCTTTGCTTTGAATAAACCTTGATGGAATTTGTATGTTTTCTAAATGGAACTTAAAGGTATTGAAAGCTTGGATGGATTTTGAATGATGGACAATAACGAATTAAATGGACTTAGTGAACTTGAATAAGTCTTGTAATTTTGTGGATATTCAAATGATGAATGACCTCTGTAACTTGCATGCCAAGTAATCCATATGCATTATCTCCTAATTTGAATCCAATTCTCAATAAAAACCTTAATTTCCATGTTAAAACCGCAAGTGACTTGTAACTGAAGTAACAAAGAATAACCATGCCTTGATCACCCTATAAGTTCACAACAATCATCTCTAAATGCTTTGCAATTTAATTCAGGAACCCTCGACTTGATGACTAACGATCTTAATTCAAAGGAAATTCCCTTGGGAAGAACCTCGAGTGAAAAAGAAGCTTGAAATAACAAAGGTATCCTTGAGATAAAACCCTGATCCATTGACATCAGGTAGGGAAATAAACCCTAAACCTTATCCTTGGCGAATTTGAAAGAGAAACAACCTTGTTCATGTATGAATTATCTCGTGATAACTATACTTCAAAACCCTTATTCACATAGTCCACTTCTCAAGAGAAGAACCAAGGAAATCAATTGTACTGAGTGTAGAAGCCTCAAACCAACAAAAACCTGTGATACGGTGGTAGAACTGACTATTAATACTGGTTTTGCATTTGTGTTTGCAAATGTTATGGTAAGCAAGAGTCTCCACCGACTTTTCTTTTATCCAACAAAGGAAAGGGTGAAAAGATCAGAAAAAGAACTTTTCGAGAATTTTCTGAGTAGGGGGGGGGGAGGGGGGTAGATTATGGAAAGGTAAGGTGTTAGCACGCTTTCCATCCGTAGTTTTCTACGGGCTCTTAGATGCTAGATCATGTTTTGAACATTTCTTATGCTTTGTATGTTTAAAAATGTTTTAAAATGCCTTAGTGCGGCGATTCGCTTTATGATAACTCTTGTATCAGTCCTCAAGAGTGTTGACAAAGAAAATGTTTTTGAAATTTGTTTTTGAAATGTGTAAGTGTGAAAAGTTTGTTTTATTTGAGAAAGCATCTAACAACTATCTACTTGTACTCGAAAAAGTCGTTCTTTTCCTCCTATCCTTTAGACAGTGATATCCTACTATTAGTGAGTAGGTAGCCCTATCGTTAGATGTATGAGGGACAATTGAAGGGACGTTACAGTCACGAAGGCAACTTGGCAAGAAGCCTTAGTAACCACCCTAAAGTTATGAGATCACTTTTAACCGAGGCAACATCGATAGGGTCATCGAGGGACTAGTGATCTTTAAACTGGAGGATATTCACTAAAACTTCTCACGTTTCGAGAATTGTGATTGTTTTCCGAAGGCAACTGAAGTGGGATACCCTAGAGGTGAATATGTGCATGGTGTGTTATGTTCAATTATTTTAGTCTTGTGTTAAGTTTGCTAGCATTTTATTATTTGTCTTGTCATGCAATCCTAGTTAATAGCAGCTAATATATATACAGGAATTTAAAGTGCAGAAATGTAAAGTGTGGGAATATAAATCCTACGTTATTACATGGCTTTGTGAGATGTACATTATAGAATGCAAAAAAGTAAAGTCCTAGTTACTATTATAAACTGGGAAGCAATTACAATAAGATGAAACAAAATGTGAAAGTAAATAAATGCGCAAACGAATTAAAAGGGACGTCTAAAACCTAAGGCAATTCTAAATGAAAAAAGAAAATATTTTTTGGTTATTTTTTGATTATTTTTTATTAAGAAAAATAATTAAACTAAGTCTAAATTTAATTAAGAAAATAAATACTAAATGAATTTAAACCTAATTATAATATTTTTGTGTTTTTATTAAGAAAATATTTGAATTAAATAAACCTAAGTCTAGTTGATTTTAAATTGATAAAATAAAATTAAAATAATTAATTAACTTAATTTACGAAATTAAAATTAATGTAAGAAAAAAGAACTAAGTCTATTTAATATTTTTTGATTTTATGATTTGTTAAAAAAATTATTAAAAGTAATAAATAATAAAACAAATAAGAATAAATAAAGGCAAATTTGGGCCTGGAGATAATTAGTTAACAGGGGGGTGCGCTTGGAATTCGTTTGGCCCAAGGGGAGACAAGCCCAGGCGTTGCAAAATGAATCAGGGGGTGAGAAGATTATAAAAATTCTTAGGCCCAAGTTAAGGAGTCCAAAGGCTATATGGATCCAGTGAGAGGATCCTTTGGATGTCCATGATGGGGACGCATGCTCGCTGCACTTGGATCTAGCTGCGTTGTCATTGGAGGGTGTAGATTATGTGACCCATGGTATACGTGTGTGGCATGGCTGTATGGAATCTGCAAGAGAATGTTAAGAAAAATAAAATTGTGAGGCTTGGGTATCGAACCCAGGCCCTTTTGATTGCCCATATTCCTTCACCATCTGATCTAGATTTGAGATTCAAAGGAATCCATCTCATATGTCTTAGTGATGGTATGCTGTTACTTCAGACTTTACATGTAACATATTAACAATCATGTAGCATGAATATGCAGACGATATTAAGTTACATGGGAAATGAAATTGAGATCGAAGGTTCGTTACCAGTGGGGTGCTTCGATTCTGGTAACCTTGTTGGAATTTTGGAAGTTTTGTGGAGCTCTTGTGGAGGAGCTTGTGCGTGTGCATGTATGTGGTCTCCTCTCTCCTTTTTCTTTCGTTCTCGTTTGAGCTTGCCAGTGTGCTCCTTATATAGAGGGAAAGGATGGGACAAGGTAGCAAGGTAGTAAACAACCATAAACATGTTCTTTAAGGCCATGAATGAGATTTTGAATTTTAGCAAAATACGTGAAATTCTTGTCTCTTTTTGAACTTGAATGAATGTGGACACCTTTTGACTTTCGAATACCTTTAGTCCCCGCCCTTCGATTGGACCTCTTGTATATCCTTCGAATGGGTCTTTTGAATGGACCTTTTGTGTACCCTTCGAATGAGCCTTTTGAATGTCTCCTTCGAATGGATTTTTTTAGTGTCTTTCGAATAGTCCATATGTATGCCTTGTGCCCTCTTCGAATGGGCCACCAAGGCGTGTCCTTCGAATGGCTCAAGTCTCATCATTGGGGCCTCTTCAATTGAGCCCCTAATCAACTAGCCCCAACGAAATCTCTTTCCAGGCTAATCGAAGCTTCCTTCAATATGAGTGCCTGTGCAGGAAACTTGAGTATGGCAATATGTGGGATTATGGGCCATCCAGCATCTTCGAATGGATCATTTATGTGTCCTTCGAATGGCTTTAGATTGGACCCATCTATTTGTCTTAGCTGTTTAATTCAGATACCCTTAAGTGAGAACTTCATTCTGTCAAACAAAGCCTCCTACGTCACTTCCTTCGAATGCCATTTGCACAGGAAGCCTGGGCCTGGCCACATGTAGGACCAAGACTCATCATAAGATAAACTTGCATTATGTGTCTCTTTTAAATGGCCAACAATAATGTGTATCCTTCGTTTTGAACCAATGTGCGTGCTCTTTTGAAGGGACCACATACATCACTTGTATGCATCACTTGCCATTCCTTCGAATGGGCCAACAAAGCATATCCTATGCATGTTGAAACAAACTTTCCAAGGGAGATACTTCCTAGTCGAAGCAGGAATCAAGATTGCTCCAAAGAAAACAAATGCTCAATCGAAGCAGGAATCAAGCTTGCATGCAGGTAGTCATCAAGACAAACCTGCATAGGCCCTTTCTCAATCGAAGAAGGCATGCAGGTAACCATTGCATTGTGAATCAAGAAAGCATGTAAAGCCAATGATGCAATCGAAGGATGCATACAGGAGGCCATTGCCTTGTGCCTGCTGGCATGAAGGAAGTTCCTGCCTTGTGAATTGAAGGAAAGCGTAGAGAAGGCACTTATCTTCTGAATCAAAGGAAAGCTGCATGAGGTCATTGCCAACACCTTCTGAATCAAAAGAAACTAGTAAGAAGCCAACGCCTTCTGAATCGAAAGAAGCCATAAGAAAGCCACTAACTTCTGAATTGAAGGACACCAACAACAGGCTCTTCCCTTTTGAATCGAAGGAGGGTGTTTCAAAGGAAATAAATGTACAGTCGAATCTTATATACAACAAACAAGCAAAAGGCCGAGGCTTCAATCGAAGCTTGGAAATTTGAAGCAAGCTTGAAGGAGGTTAGGTGCTTAATTGAAGCAAATTTTGTGCAGCCTTGACTTAGTGGAAATTTTTTTGAGAAAAATCTTTGAGAGATGGAGGGAAAATTTTGGGGTACAACAAAACCCTAATTAGCACAACCTCTGTTTGTGAACCCCTGCTTTATTGAATGAAGGAATGATGTGTCATTGACCTAATGAAAATGATGCAAATGAAATGCAAAGCCTAAGCCAGATAAGAGCAAAATAGGTAGGACAAATTTGGGGTATGACAATTGGTACTTTGAGTAATTTTGAGTATTTTGTACAAAGATGTGAACACACAGAATCCTGACACTAAGACCCCTATATATATATACTAATTTTGACCAAATGGTCTCTAAATAAGATGTTGCCACGTTTGACATCTGCATGCGCCTTCAAACTCTATGCCTCCACACATTCCTTTGGATAAGATCGAACTTTTGAATTTTGAAAACTCTTTATCTTCAAAGCACAAAAACATGACGGTAGAAATATGCTTTTATAATATGTCGAATAACTTGAAATCTCTATGGTTTGCATACAAACCTTTTGCCAATACTTAGCAAAATAAAGCCTTTATTAGCTCTTCATATGTCAAAATCTTCACATGGACTCTTTTATCTTCTCTTTCGAACTATATTATCAAGAACATATTATTTCAGCTGAAACCCATGTAGTCGAAATTTCCAATTATCATATTGCCCCAATAAATGTGCGTTTCGAATCTCTTGAAGAAACATACATTTCTTGTAAAACATCTATATTTCGACGAAAACATAATCTTCATGATAGACAATAACTGCCGTGACATCAGAATAATCATGATTACTTTTTCAAAATGTATAATAACGAAGTGCGTGCACTAGTTCCATCATTTGCTATAGATGTAGGTCGCCAATGTGGCTCTTAAATAAGCAACCTCTTATACTAATTTATATTAAATCACCATGTGTCCCACAAATTCCAATATTTAAAATATAATCGAATAGTTTTCAGCTTATAAATATGCTTCTTCTTCTCCAAACACACTTTTCAACTTCTTAATCTTCTGGTTTTCAAAATTTCACACTTTTTCTTTCTTAAAAATCTTCAAACGATCAAGAAATTGAAGCTATCAATCTTGGCACCATCCAAAAAAGGAAGCAAAACTGACAAAAATGTGAAGAACAAGGAAGTGAAGACTATGAATGATGCTGCATTCCAACCAATTTACCACATCACAAAACCCAGTCTTGTTGGAAATCAAGAATTGGTTCCAACACCACACGTCACTGCAGAACAACAAGTGATTTAAGCTTCTCAAGTAATAATCCCTTTTAACCTTGCTGATAAAACCATAGGGTACATGGGTCCCATGTTATCTGTTGCATGTTTAGAGAAAATAGAGAATATTTTTCTTGTTTACTATGATACAAAACCCATTTTTAACAAAGCCAAAGGTTTTAAGAAGAAAGATAACAACCCTGATAAGCAATTAGTAGAATCGTGTGTAGAGAAAACCAAAAAAGATGCTCCCTAAAGTACTGTGGCTGAAGATAAACCTTTTCAGTTCGACTATGTAACTGAAAACTTCAGACCCTTTAGGTCCTTCCTAGTAGCAGATAAACAATACCTCACTTGGCTGGATAAAATCGAAAAAATAAAATCTTAAACCTGGAAAGTCTTAGGCATCTTCGACTTGATTCAAATGTCGAAGATAAGTTTTAGCTATTGCCAACTCATGCTCATGTCCTCATTATACTTTTGTGATAGTACTTAAAATACTTTCCATCTCCCCCGTGGGATGACAACTCAATCTTTCTTCAATGTGGATGCTATTACCGGACTCCCTCCTACCGGATAAACCTTTGATCCTTATCAACAAGATACAAACACCATCAATTAATGTCGACAAGGATGCGTTCACCAAATACATGAATCTCTATCATGTCCAAGGAGATGAAGTGTCTGACATTGAGCACATAGCTTTCCTTGATCTCTGGATATCTAGGTATATTTTCAATTGTAAGTCTTTATAAGTAGCCATAAGATTCCTTACCTTAGCAAATCAACTCCACTCTGGTAGAAAAATATGCCTTACTAGATTATATGAAAGCATACGATCTACTACTTCCAAACTGAAATAATACAAAGCAGGCTCAAACATCCTCCTAGTTGGCCCATATTAGCTTCTCCAATTATGGTTGAATGCAACATTCTAACCATCTCTCATCACTTCTGGCACAGTAAACAATGAAGATCCTAAAATCCAAAATTGACCTGCTTGATGTGCTCCACATGCCCCACTATGTACATTTGACAAGGCCAAGTATGCTTCACTTTCTCCTAAACATTTGAGTAGGACTCCTTCTGGCGTTTTCTTAAATGATTCATTACCTATTAAAATATAGCTTAGTGCATGATACTTAACTTTCCTTTCTAAATCTGCTTTTGGATCTTTCAGGTAGGCTATTATTGGGCCTCTGCAATCTGTATCTGTTAAGCTATCAAAGGCTAGTACTTCAAAATTCTCTTTGTTCGCATATCCTAAACTTGAACCCTTTAAATCTACTGAAAGTAGTTTAGTTTCTAGTATCTTTCCACGGGCTTCGATCAATTCCTCCAGCTTTTCTTTCGAGACATTGTAGCTTAATGCAATTTAAGCCAGATCATTTGCTTCGTGGTTCTTTAGTCTAGGAATGTGATTAATGTCAACATACTCAAATTTTTCTAAGTATTCTATTCGCCACCATGAAGTACATGATTATATTCTCTTTTATACTTTCGTACTCTTTGGTTATCTGTTTGATTACCGATTCAGAGTCACCTCTTATTTCGACTCAAGTTACCCCTAATTCCAACAAAGCTTCAAGCCTTGCTATCGAAGCCTCAAATTCAGACTTGTTATTCGAACAAGGGGACCTTCGATTTTGTACTTGAACTTGGTTGGAATTTTATCAGGAGAAATAATCAAGATTCCAACACAAGTTTGTTCTTTGTGGGTTGAACCATCAAAAAATAGTTTCCAAGGTTCTAATTCATCATAATCTTGGAGAACTTTGAACATTGCATGGTCAACTATAAAATCAGAGACCACTTGCCCTTTCATGGATTTTAAATGTAAGAAAGTCAAAGAATACTCAGTTAAGGCAAGTGCCCATTTGCCAATTCGATTGTACCAAATTGGCTTAGAAAGAATACGTTTGATAACATCGAAATGAGAAGAAACATACATATCAACAGGTTTTATAAAATATTTCAGTTTGGAACAAGAGAAGTACAAGCAAAGACATAATTTTTCTATAGTATTATATCTAGTTTCTACATTGTGTAATACTCAACTGAGGTAATAAATGGCTCTTTCGAGACTATTTTCATCCTCCTGTGCAAGCATAGTACCTATAGTTGCATCAGACGCAGAAATATAAATCTCATACACTTATTTCTATAAGGAGGTTACAATATATGAGGATTAACAGGGTATTTCTTGATCTTGTCAAATGCTTCTTGATGCTCTTGCTTCTATTTGAATTCTCCTTATTTTAAGCACATGAGAGGATAGAAAGCCTGAGTACACTCACTCAAGTCCGAAAAGAATCGTCTCAAGAATTTTATCTTCCCAAGTAGTGATTTTAATTCTTTCTTTATTGTTGGCGCTTTAGTCTCCATAATAGCTTTCGTTTTATTTTGATTACGCTTTATACCCTTCTTGTGGACCACAAAGCCCAAGAAGTCTCCATCCTGCACAAAAAGGCACATTTGAAGGGATTCATCTTCAAGCCATGTTTTCTCATTATTTTGAATGATTGACGAATGTGGATCATGTGACTTTACTCTGACATAGATTTTATCACTATGTCATCAATATAAACCTGCATAAATGTTTTGATGAAATCATGGAATATTGGGTTCATTTCCATTTGATAAGTTGTCCTAGCATTTTTTAAGCCAAAAGGCATGACCACTCATTCATAGGTTCCTAATTCCCCAGGGAATTGAAAAGTTGTTTTGGGTAAATCTTCCTCAACAATGAAAATATGATTATATCCGGAATACCCATCAAGCATACTAAGATACTCAAAACATGCTGCTGAATTAATTAGCATTTCTACCATAGGAATTGGGTATTCGTCTTTGGGGGTTGATGCATTTAAATTTCAAAATTCTATACAAACCCTCAAAGACCCATTTTTCTTACTAACATGAACTATGTTTGCAATCCATTCGACATTGTGGCCCGAATGAACTTGCAACGGAGGAGTCTTTCAATCTCTTACTTAATCTTTGAGAGCACTTATGGCTTAAACCTCTTGGGAGCCTGCTTGATGATCTTCTTGCCATCCTTGATAGGAAGCTTTAGTTCGACCAGGTCTCTGCTTAAGTTCATCGTATTCCCAAGCGAAACGGTCCTTGTATTCTTTTAGTAACCAAATTACTTTTGCTTTTACTTCTGGGCTTACCTTGGACCTAACGTACGTGGGTCTTTTGATAGACCCATCACCTAGATCAATTTATTCGAGTGGATCTTGTGCCATCATCTTTACATTTGGTGCTACAGGATCTTTCTCAAATCCCAAAGGCTCTTCATCATAGATTGCATATAGCCTCCAATCACCCCCTTCGAAAAGTGCTTCTTTGTCTGGGGGTTATGGTTTGAAGTGCACCCCTGTCCCATTCGCATGGAAAACTTCATCTTTGGCTTCGACAACCATATATTTTACTTTGGCCTCTAAAGCCGCTTTTAGTCTGTTTTCGGCTAGATAATCCGAAATCTTTATAAAAAAATTTGACTCAGACATGTTTAATGTCTTCATCAGTCCAGCCACTTTGTCGTAATCTTGGAACAACTTCCACTTTCTTTTCTTCTCCCATTATTTCTCTGTCCTAATGGAACCCATGAGTTGGGTGTAAATTCAAGAAATATAGGCATTTCTGTTGGATGAGATGGCTTTTCTAGCTGAATTACATGGCCCTATGTTGTCCAAGTCTATATCAAAGTTTATTTTATCTATATGGTTAATTTCTACCATGTAGTAACTCTGGGCTGCTTCAATATTTTCTACTATCCTATATTCCCTCCAAATTTTTATTATTTTGTGAATTGAAGAGGGGACTGCTCCTATGCCATGGATCCACTCTTGACCTAATAGAATGTTGTAATTTGCCTTTGCTTCAATTACCATAAACATAGTAGGCCTACTGATTGAACCCATAATTAGATCTAGTTTTACCACACCTAGTGTATGACCTATCTTCCCTTTATAGTTAGGCAGCACCATGTTGTGTGGCTTAATGTCTGTTTCAAACATACCAATTATTTTTAACATGAACTGAGGCATCAAATTTCCTGTTACTCCACCATCAACCAAAATCTTGTTGATCCCAACTCCTTCCAACTTTCCTCTTATGAATAGAGTCTTAAAGTGATTCTTTATTGACTGATCAAGACGCTAAAAAAACATTATGCTCCTCCACAGTGTAATTATTCACAAAGTAGTAACACACATGTTTGTGCCTAGCCATTTCAGCCTCATCCACTTCTCCAGAATCCTCCACTTCCATCACTTGGTCATATTCATGTGGAAGTACATACACCATGTTAAAATTAACGTTAAGTGATGATTTCCCATCTGATTCGAACTCATTTGTCATGACGTCTGTTGTACCCCAAAATTTGCCCTCCTATATTCTTCAAGATTTGCAAAGAGCATGCTTCAAAATCTCCCCAAGGGTTGCACAGTTCAAAGGCCTCCTAACAGTCAAAAACTAGGGTTTTGGGACTGACAAAGAAGTTGAGGTTTCCAAGGGTCCAAACAAGTCCCACATGCCTATAAACATGGTCAAGCATCCTCATGCCAAGTTTCAAGACTTACAGCACAAAATTGCACAATCAAAAACCCTAATTGCTCAACAGTCAACTGTAGGGGCAAAATGGTCATTTGACAGTCAAAAGTTCAAATTTTTGGTCAACATCTTATTTTGAAGCCACAAACATCATTTGATCAATTCTTGATCATGATTTTCAAGGTATGGCTCAAAAAATCTCAAGATGCAAAAGTTTCCATATTTGGACAGTTGAAAAAGTCAAATGTAACTTGACCAAGGCATAACTTCCACATGGTTTATCAGAAAAATTCCATCCAAAGCTCATTTTGAAGAGAAAGACATTTCCTACAACTCTTCTTCACACTTCAAGTCCAAGAAATGCTCTCACAAAAAGTTATCAATTTCAACATTATAGGTCATTTTCAAAAGTCAACAAAAAGGGACTTTAAGTCAAAGACCATAACTTGAGATTGGTAAATCAAAATGACATGGGACCAAAGGAATTGGTTAAAGGACTTCAAGACCTTTCCAAAATGTCCAAGAACATGATGAAATCTTAAAAATTGAGCAAGATATGCCTTGTGGAAGTTGGGACAGTTTTGGGAATTTTGAAAAGTCAACTTTGCTTCAAATGCCTCAAAATTGCTAATGGGCCACATTTTCTTCCAAGAATCAACATCCAAAGGTTATGAACGACCATTTGACCCAAAGGGGATTTATTTCATCATTTTTTATTATTTATTTGAATTTTTATCACTATTAATTCATTTAATGAAATAAAATATGACAAAAATAGAAAACCATGTTTTTAATCCCTTTTTGCAGCATATTCTCTCCATACAACCTCAAGATTTCTTGCACACTCATTTTGGAAAGATTTGGCCATGATTGGTATCAAAATCACATGAAAAAGATTTGAAAAGATTTCATAAAAGATCAAATATTTGATTCATCAAAACATTGATTTCTTGGCTCAAATTCTTACCCTAATTCGTCCCATACATATACAAAATGCCAACCCTAATGCATACAACCTGGAAGTTGCGCTCAGAAAAGAATACGCACATTGCATTTTTTGTCAATTTTTTCAAAACTGATTTCACACATAGAGCATGATTCAAAGCTTATAACCAATTCCAAAAGCTTTCTGAGGCTTTCCTGAACGTGATTCAATCTTTTTCCAGTCCTCACGCATCAAGAATTGGTATATAGAAGTCCAATTTTCTCAAACTTTTCTCATAATCGTGTTTTAATATATATGCCATATTCATGCATTCTAATAATCATTTTGTACTAATATGCACTCCCTGAAGCTAATGGTGTATTTTAATTAAGTTTTTATAGCCTATATGCAAAGTTGCCATGGAAGCTCGTTAGGTTTTCAGAGGTCAAAAATTAGGGCTTCACTCATATGGGAAAATTGAACCACAAGACCTGGACCATTAGACTCGTGACCTTCATACGAATTGATTACACATGTCGCGCTCAATTTATGAGCAACGGTGGCCTAATCGCTATTATCATGTTCTTCATTTAGTGGGGGTTTAAAACCCCCGCTATCCATCTGTTTTTTTTCAGGCCAAAGCAAACGAGTGGAGAAGAAGATGAGGTGTAAGCCAGCGGTTGGTTGATTTGAAGCTTGGCGCGTTTTTTTTATTGTTACAGTCACTAATGCTGTTTCACATATAATGCTCATTGTTCAATATACATAAAAACCAACGCGCCTGGCTGAGTGGTTAATGTGTTGTCATGCAATCCATGAGACCTGGGTTCGATTCCCAGGTCCCCCATATTTCTCAATATATTTTGTTTTAACCTAATTCCATGCAGTGTACGCCCAGAAATCCACCATGCACCCACTATCAAAGCTTGCCAAATGTCCTGGAAAATGAATCTGAAGGTCAGGATGGGAGGTCCAGGGAACACTCCAGTCAACGCATGTGCACACGCGCCAGAAAGTCAATATGGGCCTGCATTCCATGGGCCAAAATACTTCCCATATACCTCCATAATTGGGGTCAACACCCCCCATTGGTTTGCATTCTATTTTTCATTCTTTTTATTTTTTCTATTTTATTTGTTTTATTTAGTTTTATTTTAATTCTTTAAATTAATTTTTCATAACATAAAAATACCAAAAAATCAGAAACTAAAAAAATAAAAAATATGTTTTAATGTTTAATTCACTAACATTTTTGTAAATAAATTTAACAATTAATTTAGTTTTAATTCTAGGTTTAATTTTAATGTTTTTTTAATAAACTAAAAAATGTAGAATTAGGGTTTTACACTTTTATTCCTTTTTTCTTTTTCACCATATTTAATTATTAATTATTATTTTTAAATAAATTGCCATGTAAATAATTAATTAAAACTAGGTCAAATTTAAATATTTTTTTAATAATTAAAATGTTTAGAATTAGGGTTCCAATTTCATTTAATTTTCCTACTAAATTCCATAAATACAAAAAACTCCAAAATAATTTCCTTTTCTCATTTAACTTAATTAATTTATTAATTGTAATTTAATTTCCTTAAAAGGGTCCAACGCCCTCGCATTCCCGACTTTACTTCTTCTCGCATTTTACTTTTATTTCTTTTTGTGAATATAATGTATTTATCCCAAAGCCGTGTAATAGATTAATTAGACATTTATCTTTCCGCATTTTATTTTATTTCAAATCGGGTCTTGGACTAATTTGGCGATGTAGACCCGCGCCTTTGTAATAGCGTAGGACTTTTAATTCCGCATCTTTTAACTGTTAATAACTTGCATGAAAGAATGAATGTCAAAAATAAAAACAACGCGTAGATCACCAATGCATGAACAAGACAAAAATAATTGAAAATGACACACAAATCACACACCACCCCTAGGGTACGCCTCACTGTTGCCTTGCCCCTCGAAAGGTGGTCGTCGAGTAGAGGATGTTTTAGTAAGTCCTCATGTCCATGAATATGGCATGAGGGTAGCTTCTAAGGTGTCTTCCTATTACTCCGGTGATCACCATGTCCCGAACCCTCGAATTGACCCGAACACCTCCAGCGGTGGTGCTACCTACCTCTCAATGGTGGGATAACACTACTTTAAGGACATTTACACAGACGAATTCCTTAGGGTAGGTAGAGAGCTCGTAGATACTTGCTCTAATTTTAAAACAAATCAAAAACTTCTTTTCACACCGACACTTTTCAAAAAGCTTTCGAAAGCAACTTTTCAAACACTCTTGAGGACTGATACAAGAGTCGAACTGAAATTTTCAAAGAAACTTTTTTAAACCCACAGTTGAAAAGCAAACAAACATTTTGAAAACACAAATGAGCAAGTATCTAAGAGCCCATGGATAACCATGGATAGAAAGGGTGCTAACACCTTCCCTTTCTATAAATCTACCTCCCGAACCGAGAGCAATCTCTATAAGGAATTTTTCTGTGTTTTTGTCCTTTCCATTTGGAGAAAATAAAAGACGGTGGCGACTCTTGCTTCCGCGACATTTCGCGAACCAGCGTTAAACAGTCAGTTCCAGATCCACCGATCACAACGTCATAATCATTGGTTGGATAGTTTTGGTAATTTTCTTCAATCATCTCCTTCTTTGGGGAGAAAAGCCTTCTTTCGACAGGTTGCTTCTTTTTAGTAATGTTTGTTGGAGGACACTGATTGCTGCTTGACTCCCCTATTTCCTTTTTTGCTAACTCCTTGTGAGCCTTCTTAATTCTTTTGTGCCTGCGCCACTAGATCAGGGTCATTGGGTTTTTTCCCTTGTAATTATTAGACCTAGATGTTTGTTGTCTTAATATCTAGAACTCCTTTCTTTAAGGAATTGATGATCCTCTTCCCAGTTTGAAACTTTTCCATTTTCCTTTTCCTTCTATTCTATTATCATTTGGCTTAGTCCATTTATCAGTAGGGACATCTACTGGGAGTTTGAAGGTGACACATCGAGTTTCCTAAGGATGTGGGATATCAGTTCTCCTTAGAACTCCACTTTTGTCAAAAGTGAAATTGCTACGCTGGCTTCTCCAGCTACCCATGGTTATGGTATTATGGATTTTTTTGTACTCCTCTGACGCCTTTCAATCGAAGATAGCGCTGCACCTAGGGCACATTAAGAATTTTGATTGCATTTTATGGAAATGGACAAGAAATCCTAGTAAACTCTCGCCAGCTCTTGGGTAGACCATCTCCATTGGAATATCTTTCCTCTAGCTGCCCCCAGTTTGAGCCTGTTAGGTTTGTTGATACGCATATGCTGCCTTTTAATCATAAATGATACTGCATCTTGGGCACATCAATCCTTCAAAGTTCTTTTTGTGGAAACAAGTAAAATAGTCCAGCAAGCTTTCTCCAGCTTTTGGGTAAGTTTTGTTAAACATGGCATATTCTCTTTGGAGGCGCCTTTCTACTTATTCCATTTCTGAGGAAGGTTGGTTTAAATCCACCATGCTAACTTTGACATTAGGACCATCAGTAATCCTAATCTTCTCAAACTTAACTCTGAGACCTTCAGTGGTCTTCAACATTTCAGCATTTGGAGCAACATCTTCAGTAATGTTGCCTTTGAAATTCTGGTTCATTAGACCTTTAGAAGTCTGGTTGACAGGTTGCTTGTTGGAGAGGCCCTTAGTAGCCTCTGTTATTTTAGAACTTGGATAAACTTTGTCAACGATCTCCACCATGTTGATAGAAACTGGTTCAACATAGTTAGTTTCCACTACATTTAATAGATCAACATCAACCTTCGTTGGAGGCTAGGTTTTGTCGCCAAACTTCAACCTTCCTTCCTTGATGGAATTTTGATTCAAATCACTGAAAAGGAAATATTGTGAGGTTTTATTCCCTATAAAATTATGATATTTACAAAAACCTCTTTTCTTCCGTTAATGTATTGGAGGAATTTTGGCACCAGGTGGTACTATCATTTAACCATCTTTTACTAACAAATCGAATATTTCATCACACTTTGTGGTGTTGAAGGTGTAAGTATTTTTTTTGGGAATTTATCATTCTTTTCAGGCTTAACAGGATCTTTTTATCAGTTTGAAGGTGCCAAGACTTTACAAGGATATGATGGTCCTTGTTTTAACCCAGTCAAATCAATTTCGGCTTCTTCGAAGACAGAGGATTCAATATAATTTTCTTGCTCGTCTTCCTCTAATTTGACGTATGCCACTCTTTCCTTTTGATGGCTCTTGTTTTCTATGGCCTTTTCGACCTTCAAGCGCTCCACTTGTCAAACTCTGTTTGCCAATTGGGCCATATCCCTTAAGTAATGAGGATCCAATTTCTTTCTGATGGAGAAATCTAATCCTCTTGCAGCCATCTCGACTAATTCATGTTTTGGTACCTGGGTGAAACATCCTGCCTTTATTAGGAAGAATCTATTGAGATAATCATCAATTGGCTTACTAAACTCATGCTTAATGCTGGCCAATTTGCTGAGACTTAACTTTGATTGACCTACATAAAATTGTTCATGGAATAGCCTTTCTAAACGCGCCCAATCGTGAACAAAATTTGCTGCAAGGGTAGTAAACCATGTGAAAGCATTTTTGGTTAGTGATCTAGGAAAATATTGTATCCTTAGGTTTTCATTTTTTGCTATGTCCCCAGCCTCGGTAAGATACTTGGCTATGTGTTTGACAGTTGATTCGCTGGTGTCACTAGAGAATTTTATGAAGTTTGGGATTTTCCAAGCCCTAAGAAATTCAGTTTGTAGGATGTATTCAGATAAAGGAGAGGTATAATTTGGCCTAGTAAGGCCTACATTTGCACCATTTCGTGCTAAAATCCTTTCGACCATGGAGGTTAGGTTGTTGTCGGCTGCCATATTATCTTGTCGAACTTGATATAACACTTCATCAGCATTTTGGTTTCTATTCACCATCATAACCCTAGGTTCTGGCTACCTTAATACTTATTGTTCTAGCCTAAAAGGTTCGACCCTAGGTATTTCCACATTCACAACTCTAGGCACTTCGACCATTCCCCCCATGATTTAAAAGATTCGCCACGGGTACATTTCTTTGATTCTGTTGAACTTGGTTAATTATTGGGTCTTCTTCTAAGATTACCCCTTGATTTTCTGTAACCCACTCCCTCTAAGGATGTGTTGGTGGTTGGGGCACACCAAAGAAGTCAGCGATGCGCGTCATTTGCGCTGCCATTTGCTGGTTCACCCGAGTAGTGTTTTGAAACAAAGTGTTAAAGAGTGTACCTATTGTTTGTGCCAACATTCATACCATTTCATTGTTACTCTCGTCTATTTGTTGTCTAATTATTGTTGTAGATTGATTTGTTAGGTTTGGTAATTGACAAGAAACCCCGTTGACTTGTGGTTGGACGTTTCGACCTCTGTTATTAGCCGCAGATCCAGAACCTAGTAATGGTAAAGTGACATTCATCACAAGATCTGAATATGTTGAAGTAGAATAATGTAAACCCATCATAAATAAATATGGCGTGCCATAAGGCCGATCACGATGATTTTGAGGCATGAAAAAACCAGGTTTCCCCTGAGGCATGTGAGAAGCACTTCCCCCTGGAGGGGGGGGGGGGGGGGGGGGTTCCTTGTGAACCTTGTGGGCCTATGTAAGTTAAAAGAGGGCCTATATAAGCGTTCGACTGCATTGGTGTCGAACTTGTTGACGGTTGTATAGCCTCATAAGAAGGTGCAAAAACCATATTTCCCCCGTCGAAGTGACTGGGGTGGTATTTCATCATTGTTAGGAGGATTTTGATTACCCATTTGGCCTTGATTCGCCATTTTCCTAATGTAATTTCTTTTAGGTACTTCCTTGTTGTTTGTGGCTAATTTACCACTCCTAAGTCTCATACAACACATCAATATATAGAAAGATAATAAAGATTTTCAAAAAACTTTTTTTTAGAATAGAAATATAACAGAAAAATTGAACATAAGTCCCACCCGGTGTGTCAATTTGTTTACTGTGGTATTTGGTAAACAACTGCTGGTCTTCTAAATCGAATAAAAATTGGTAACTTGCAGGATTAACCAGATTGATCCTAAGTACATGTGTTCTTATTCAAGATTTCTACTCCTAAAATGAAGAATACTTTCAAAAGCATTCTTACTAGTTTAAATAAAGTTGATTTTAATTGTATCTTCGTAAATGAGAAGGAAATGCTTTAAGGAAAATACTGAAATGTAAAGGGCCTTCGACTGAAATTTGAAGGAATGTAAAAAGCTTTCAATTAAAGTTAAATGACAGAAATCATAAAGTTGGTGCATCATACGTACATTCTCACAAACTCGTTTCTCTAACACTAGTACTTTGAGTAATTTTGAGTATTTTGTACAAAGATGTGAACACACTTAATCCTAACAGTAAGACCCCTATTTATACTAATGTTAACCAAGCGGTCTCTAAGTAAGTTGTTGCCACGTTTGACACATGCATGCGCCTTCGAATTCTATGCCTCCACGCTTTCCTCTGGATAAGATCGGTATTTTGAATTTCGAAAACTCTTTATTTTTGAAGCGCCAAAATGCGACGGTCGAAACATGCTTTAATAATAATTTGAATAACTTCAAGTCTCTATGGTTCACATACGAATCTTTTGCCAATACTTAGCGAAATAAATCCTTTATCATCTCTTCATATGTCAAAATCTTCACATGGACTCTTTTATCTTCTCTTTCGAACTATATTATCAAGAACATATTATTTCAACTAAAACCCATGTAGTCGAAATTTCCAATTATCACATTGCCCCAATAAATGTGCGTTTCGAATCTCTTGAAGAAACATAAATTTCTTGCAAAACATCTATATTTTGACGTGTTGTACCCCAAAAATTTCCCTCCCATATTCCTCAAGAATAATTCTCAAATTGCTCAAGATTGCTCAAGGATTGCACAGTCCAAATACCTCCTAAGCCAGCTGAAATTAGGGTTTTGGTTCTTTCAAGGAATTGGAGGTTTTCAATGGCTCAATCAAGTCTCATAGGCCTATATGCATTCTCAAGCACCTACATGCCAAGTTTCAAGACTCACAGGGCCAATTTGCACAGTCAAAAGCTCCATTTGATCCACAGTCAACTGCAAGGGCAAAATGGTCATTTTGCAGTCAAAAGTCAGATTTTTTGGTCAACATCTTATTTTGAGTTCACAATCATCATTTGATCAAGTCTTGATCATGATTCCACAAGGATAGCTCAAAAATCATCAAGGTGCAAAAAGTTACTATTTTTGGACAGTAAAAAAGTCAACTGTATCTTGACCAGGGCATAAATTTTTCATGGTTCATCAGAAAAATCCCATCCAATGCTCATTTTGAAGGGGATGACATTTCCTACAATCCATCTTCACATTCCAAGTCCAAGAAATGCTTTCACAAAAAGTTATCAATTTCTACATTATAGGTCAAATTCAAAAGTCAACAAAAGTGCCTTTTAAGTCAAAGGGAATAACTTGAGATTGGTAAATCCAAATGACATGGGACCAAAGGAATTTGTTAGAGGACTTCAAGAGCTTTCCGAAATGTCCAAGAACATGGTCATATAATCAAAATTGAGCAAGATGTGCATTGGAGAAGTTGGGAATTTTTTAGGAATTTGCAAAAGTCAACTTTGCTCAAAACACCTTATTTTTACTAATGGGCCTCAAATCTCTTCTTGAAACTTCATCCATGACTTATGCACGACCCATCAAGCTTAATGGAATTTATTTTCTTATTTTTATTGATTAACTGGATTTTTAATTAATCTTAATTCATTTAATTAATTTAAATTGTAGGAAAATGCAAGATTTGATTTTTCAATCTTTTTGTGAAGCAAATATGGTCAATATATGCTGGCAAATTCGAGCACCAAGTCAAAGATACAAAATCTCCAAAATTGGCAACTTTTTCCAATCATGAAAAATCAAAAAGATTTGATTTCCAATCAAAGATTCAATCATCAATTCAATGGATTTTTGCCCAGTTCTTGACCTAATTCAATTGCCTTATATACAAGGAATCAAACCCTGTCCTGAAGAACGAAAAAAAAGCTGCAGAAAAAAGCCATAGCATATTGAAAAAATTCCAAGAAACATGAAAACCTATTCTTGTATTCAGACCAATTCAAGGCAACTTGTTGATTCTAACACCTTGCAGGAGTTCCCAGGAGTGTTTGGCAATCAAATTCAAGCCTTAAAGCTCAAGGAATCGTCCTAGACAGTTTCACGGTTTGGCTTTTTGATCCATAATCGTATATCTTGATTCATGCATATTTAACATATTTTTGTGATTGGTTTGTGTTGATAGGGACCATACGAAGCTAATGGTATAACTGAATTGGATTATAATGCCCTGAATCCAAAGATGCCATGGACGATTTCTAGGGTTCTTAAGCTTTGAAATTGGGGCTTTCTAAACCCTGAAAAATTAAGACTTGTGAGACCCATGGTTGGAATCATTAGAACAAGACGAACAAAACCAAACCCTCGCGAAATATTTATGTGAACCACAACGATAATCGCTATTTTTCGTGCAGCTAGTTAGTGGGGGTTAAAAACCCCTGCTATCTGTTTATGTTTTTTGCAGGAACAATGAAGAAGATGATGAGGTGTTAACGTATGGTTGGCTGATTTGAAAAAGTGCGCGCTTGTTTTTGTTTTACAGCATAGGGATTAATTTCCCAATATAATAATTGCTCTGTATTTTACTAACAATTGATACAGCTTAGTGGAGTGGTTAGCGTGCTGATCTGGAAACCTTGGGACCTGGGTTCGAATCCCAGGTCTCCCCAAAACGTTTATTCTATTTTTCTTAATATATTCATGTGCAGAGTTCCAAAGGATGTCCACCATACGCTTCCAACTCCTAAGCGCCAGATGGCTTCAAATTCAAATCCAATTGCCAGGATGGAGGGACTATCTTAGTCCTCAGTCAACAAACGCCTAGCTAATCTCAAAGGTCAAACGTGGCTGGAGTATTGTTGGGCCTGAGAATTTCCAAACACACCTCCACAGCTGGCCCATCACCCCCTGGCTTTTACTCCTTTTTTCTTTTCTTCCTTTATATTTATTTATTTAATTGTTTTATTATTAATTATTATTATCATTATTTAATTAACCAAATTAACTTTTTCATAATAAAAATCAGAAAACTAAAATATAATATATTTTTATTATTTATTAAATTCACCCTTAATTTATTATTTTTGTAAATAAATATAATTAATT
Source organism: Vicia faba (assembly GCA_948472305.1). NCBI lineage: Eukaryota > Viridiplantae > Streptophyta > Magnoliopsida > Fabales > Fabaceae > Vicia > Vicia faba. The sequence continues at coordinate 1,511,130,428 of OX451735.1, forward strand.
AATTTAGTTGTTTTAATTAGGTTAATTTCAATATTCTCACAATAATTTAAAATCAACATAGAATTAAGGTTTTTACTAACTTTTGACTATTTTTTATTTATTTCCTAAAAAACATAAAAACTCAAAAAAACATATTTTATTTTATTTTATTAATTAATTAGTTTTAGGATTAATTTAATTAAATGCAAAATAACACAAAAACTCTTTCTTTCTCAAAAAAGGGTCAAAACCCTAAAACATTCCAATTCAATTTTTGCTCGCGCGTATGTTTATTCTTGATTCATTTTTTATCATTATTATGTAATTGCTCCGAGGATGTAATAGCGTTAATTAGGACCTTTTATCGCTTTCATTTATTTCCCGCAATTTACTTTTCAAGGGTTTGTTTTTGGCGATGTAAATACCCGACGCCTTGTAATAGTTTAGCTTTACTTTCTGCAACTATTAACTGTTAGATGTATGTTAATTAGGCTATGCATGACACGACTTATCTCTGAAATTAAAATCAACCCGTAGCTCACCATAACATGTACAAAGATAACTTAACATGAAACCTGACACACATGCACATGCCACTCCTAGGGTACGCCTCACTTGGTTGCCTCGACGTGGTCATTGAGTATAGGGTGTTTTAGAGGTCGCCCTCATGTCTAAAGATCAAAGTTGCCTCGAAACGGTTGCCTCGATAAAAAATGATCTAAGACATTAGGGTTACCGCTAAGGCGTCCTACTGTTGCTTTGGTGACCACATGTCCCTATAATCGAATTGACCCGAAACTCCAACGACGGTGCTACCTACTTCTCAATAGTGGGATAGGACTGTCTAAAGGACATTTACACAGCTTAATTTCTTTTGAGTAGGTAGAGGTTCTCAGGTACTTGCTCTTTCAAAACAAAAATACTTTTCACACTTACACTTTTCTGACAAAAGTTTTCAAACAACACTTCATACACTCTTGAGGACTGATACAAGAGTTAAATCGAAGTTTTCAAACAATATTTTTCAAAACCCACAAACACAAGAAAAGCAAAACATTTTTGAAAACATAGTGAGCAAGTACCTAAGAGCCCGTGGATAACCACGAATAGAAAGGGTCCTAACACCTTCCCTTTCTATAATCTACCTCCCGAACCCGAGAAACATCTCGAAAAGGAATTTTGCTGTGCTTTTGTCCTTTCCTTGTTGGAGAAAATAAAAGACGGTCGCGACTCTTGCTTACCGCGACATTTCGCGAACCAGCATTCCAAAACAGTCAGTTCTATTTCCACCGATCACACGACGAAAACATAATCTTCATGATAGACAATAACTGTTGTGACGTCAGAACAATCATGATTACTTTTTCAAAATGTATAATAAAGACGTGCGTGCAGTAGTTCCATCATTTTCTATAGATGTAGGTCGCCAATGTGGCTCTTAAATAAGCAACCTCTTATACTAATTTATGTTAAGTCACCACGTGTCCCACAAACTCCAATATTTAAAATATAACTGAATAGTTTTCAGCTTATAAATATTCTTCTTCTTCTCCAAACACACTTTTCAACTTCTTAATGTTTTGGTTTTCAAAATTTCACACTTTTTCTTTCTTAAAAATCTTCAAACGATCAAGAAATTGAAGCTATCAATCATGGCACCATCCAAAAAAGGAAGCAAAACTGACAAAAATTTAAAGAACAAGGAAGTGAAGGCTATGAATGATGCTGCATTCCAACCAATTCATCACATCACAAAACCCAATCTTGTTGGAAATCAAGAATTGGTTCCAACACCACACGTCACTTCAGAACAACAAGTGATTTAAGCTTCTCAGGTAATAATCCCTTTTATCCTTACTGATAAAACCCTAGGGTACATGGGTCCCATGTTATTTGCTGCATGTTTAGAGAAAATAGAGAAGATTTTTCTTGTTTACTATGATACAAAACCCATTTTTAACAAAGCCAAACGTTTTAAGAAAAATAACAACCCTGATAAACAATTAGTAGAATCGTCTATAGAGAAAACCCAAAAAGATGCTCCCTTAAGTGTTGTGGCTGAAGATAAACCTTTTCAATTCGACTACGTAACTGAAAACTTGAGACCCTTTAGTTCCTGCCTAGCAGCAGATAAACAATATCTCACTTGGCTGGATAAAATCGAAAAAATAAAATCTTAAACCTGGAAAGTCTTAGGCATCTTCGACTTGATTCAAATGTCGAAGATAAGTTTTAGCTATTGCCAACCCATGCTCATGTCCTCGTTATACTTTTGTGATAGTACTTAAAATACTTTCCATCTCCCCTGTGGGATGACAACTCCATCTATCTTCAATATGGATGCTATCATCGGACTCCCTCCTACCAGAGAAACCTTTGATCCTTATCAACAAGATACAAACACCATCAATTAATACCGACAAGGCTGCCTTCACTAAATACATGAATCTCTATCATGTCGAAGGAGATGAAGTGTCTGACATTGAGCACATAGCTTTCCTTGATCTCTGGCTATATAGGTATATTTTCTATTGTAAATCTTTACAAGTAGCCAGAAGATTCCTTACCTTAGCAAACCAACTCCACTCTGGTCGAAAAATATGCTTTACTGGATTATATGAAAGCATACGATCTGCTACTTCCAAACTGAAATAATACAAAGCAGGCACAAACATCCTCCTAGCCGGCCCATATTAGCTTATCCAATTATGGTTGAATGCAACATTCTAACCATCTCTCATCACTTCTGGCACAGTAAATAATGAAGATCCTAAAATCCAAAATCGACCTGCTTGATGTGCTCCACATGCCCCACTATGTACATTTAACAAGGCCAAGTATGCTTCACTTTCTCCTAAACATTTGAGTAGGACTCCTTCTGGAGTTTTCTTAAATGATTCATTACCTATTAAAATATAACTTAGTGCACAATACCTAACTTTCCTTTCTACATCTGCTTTTAGATCTTTCAGGTAGGCTATTATTGGGCCTCTCCAATCTGTATCTGTTAAGCTATCTAAGGCTAGTACTTCGAAATTATCTTTGTTCGCATATCCTAAACTTGAACCCTTTAAATCTACTGTAAGTAGTTTAGTGGCTAGTATCTTTCCACGAGCTCCGATCAATTCCTCTAGCTTTTCTTTCGAGACTTTGTAGCTTGATGCAATTTGGGTCAGATCATTTTCTTCTTGGTTCTTTAGTCTAGGAATATGCTTAATGTCAACATACTCAAATTTTTCTAAGCATTCTATTCGCCACCATGAAGTACATGATTATATTCTCTTTTATACTTTCGTACTCTTTGGTTATCTGTTTGACTACCGATTCAGAGTCACCTCTTATTTCGACTCAAGTTTCCCCTAATTCCAACAAAGCTTCAAGCCCTGCTATCGAAGATTCAAATTCAGCCTCGTTATTCGAACAAGGGGACCTTAGATTTTGTACTTGAACTTGGTTGGAATTTTATCAGGAGAAATAATCAAGATTCTAAAACCAGTTCCTTCTTTGTGGGTTGAACCATCAAAAAATAGTTTCCAAGGTTCTAATTCCATATAATCTTGGAGAACTTTGTACATTGCATGGTCAACTATAAAATAAGAGACCACTTTCCCTTTCATGGATTTTAAATGTAAGAATGTCAAGGAATACCCAGTTAAGGAAAGTTCCCATTTTCCAGTTCGACTGTACCAAATTGGCTTAGAAAGCATATGTTTGATAACATCGAAATGAGAAGAAACATACATATCAACAGGTTTTATATAATATTTCAGTTTGGAACAAGAGAAGTACAAGCAAAGACATAATTTTTCTATAGTATTATATCTAGTTTCTACATCGTTTAATACTCGACTGAGGTAATAAATGGCTCTTTCGAGACCATTTTCGCCCTCTTGTGCAAGCATAGTACCTATAGTTGCATCATACGTAGAAATATAAATCTCATACACTTATTTCTATAAGGAGGTTACAGTATATGAGGATTAACAAGGTATTTCTTGATCTTGTCAAATGCTTCTTGATGCTCTTGCTTCTATTTGAATTCTCCTTATTTTAAGCACATGAGAGGAGAGAAAGCCTGAGTACACCCACTCAAGTCCGAAATGAATCGTCTCAAGAATTTTTTCTTCCCAAGCAGTGATTTCAATTCTTTCTTTGTTGTTGGGGCTTTATTCTCCATAATAGCTTTCATTTTATTTTGATTAAGCTTTATACCTTTCTTGTGGACAACAAAGCCCAAGAAGTCTCCATCCTGCACAAAAAGGTACATTTGAAGGGATTCATCTTCAAGCCATGTTTTCTCATTCTTTTGAATGATTGACGAAGGTGATTCACGTGACTTTCCTCTGACATAGATTTTATCACTATGTCATCAATATAAACCTGCATAAATGTTTTGATGAAATCATGGAATATTGGGTTCATTTCCCTTTGATAAGTTGCCCTAGCATTTTTTAAACCAAAAGGCATGACCACTCATTCATAGGTTCCTAATGCCCCATGGAATTGAAAAGTTGTTTTGGGTAAATCTTCCTCAATAATGATAATCTGATTATATCCGAAATACCCATCAAGCATACTAAGATACTCGAAACATGCAGCTGAATTAATTAGCATTTCTACCATAGGCATTGGGTATTTGTCTTTGGGGGTTGATGCATTTAAATTTCAAAATTCTATACAAACCCACAAAGACCCATTTTTCTTACTAACATGAACTATGTTTGCAATCCATTCGACATTGTGGCCCGAATGAACTTGCAACGGAGGAGTCTTTCAATCTCTTCCTTAATCTTTGAGAGCACTTTTGGCTTAAACCTCTTAGGAGCCTTCTTGATGGGCTTCTTGCCATCCTTGATATGAAGCTTTAGTTCGACTAGGTCTCTGCTTTAGTTCATCGCAGTCCCAAGCGAAACAATCCTTGTATTCTTTTAGTAACCAAATTACTTTTGCTTTTGCTTCTGGTCTTAGCTTGGCACTAACGTATGTGGGTCTTTTGATAGACCCATCAGCTAGATAAATTTCTTCGAGTGGATCTTGTATCCTCATCTTTACATTTGGTTCTACAGGATCTTTCTCAAATCCCAAAGGCTCTTCATCATAGATTGCATATAGCCTCCAATCACCCCCTTAAAAAGGTGCTTCTTTGTCTTGGGGTTATGGTTTGAAGTGCACCCCAGTCCCATTCGCATGGAAAACTTCATCTTTGGCTTCAACAACAATATATTTTACTTTGGCCTCTAAAGCCGCTTTTAGTCTGTTTTCGGCTAGATAAGCCGAAATCTTTCTAAAAAAATCTGACTCAGACATGGTCAATGTCTTCATCAGTCCAGCCAGTTGGTTGTAATCCTGGAACAACTTCCACTTTATTTTCTTCTCCCATTATTTCTCTGTCCCAATGGAACCCATGAGTTGGGTGTAAATTCAAGAAATATAGGCGTTTCTGTTGGGTGAGTAGGCTTCGCCAGCTGAATTACATGGCCCTATGTTGTCCAAGTTTATATCAAAGTTTATTTTATCTACATGGTTAATTTCTGCCATGTAGTAACTCTGGGCTGCTTCAATATTTTCAACTATCCTATATTCCCTTCAAATTTTTATTCTTTGGTGCATTGAAGAAGGGACTGCTCCTATGCCATGGATCCACTCTTGACCTAATAGAATATTGTAATTTGCCTTTGCTTCAATCACCATAAACATAGTAGGCCTACTGAATGAACCCATAATTAGATCTAGTTGTACCACACCTAGTGTATGACCTATCTTCCCTTCATAGTTAGGCAGCACCATGTTGTGTGGCTTAATATCTGTGTCAAACATACCAATTATTTTTAACATGAACTGAGGCATCAAATTTACTGTTTCTCCACCATCAACCAAAATCTTGTTGATCCCAACTCTTTCCACCTTTCCTCTTATGAATATAGGCTTAAGGTGATTCTTCATTGACTGATCAGGACGCTCAAAAAAACATTATGCTCCTCCATAGTGTAATTGTTCACAAAGTAGTAACACACATGTTTGTGCCTAGCCATTTCGGCCTCATCCACTTCTCCAGAATCCTCCACTTCCATCACTTGGTCATATTCATGTGGAAGTACATACACCATGTTGAAATTGACGTTAAGTGAAGATTGCCCATCTGATTCGAACTCATTTGTCATGACTTCATAATCATTGGTTGGATAGTTTTGGTAATTTTCTTCAATCATCTCCTTCTTTGGGGAGAAAATCCTTCTTTCGACAAGTTGCTTCTTTTTAGTAATTTTTGTTGGAGGACATTGATTGCTGCTTGACTCCCCTATTTTCTTTTTTGCTAACTCCTTGTGAGCCTTCTTAATTCTTTTGTGCCTGCGCCACTGGATCCTTGTCATTGGGTTTTTTCCCTTGTAATTATCAGACCTAGATGTTTGTTGTCTTGATATCTGGAACTCCTTTCTGTAAGCAATTGATGATCTTCTTCCCAGTTTGAAACTTTTCCATTTTCCTTGTCCTTCTCTTCTATTCTCATTTGGCTTAGTCCATTTATCAGTAGGGACATCTGCTGGGAGTTTGAAGGTAACCCATCGAGTTTCCTAAGGATGTGGGCTATCAGTTCTCCTTAGAACTAAACTTTTGTCAAAAGTGAAATTGCTACGCTGGCTTCTCCAGCTACCCATGGTTATGGTATTATGGATTTGTTCGTACTCCTCTGACTCCTTTCAATCATAGACAGCGCTGCACCTAAGGCCAGTTAAGAATTCTGATTGCATTTTATGGAAATGGACAAGAAATCCTAGTAAACTCTCGCCAACTCTTGGGTAGACCATCTACATTGGAATATCTTTCCTCTAGCTGCCCCCAATTTGAGCCTGTTAGGTTTGTTGATATGCATATGCTTCCTTTTGATCATAAATGATACTGCATCTTGGGCACATCAATCCTTCAAAGTTCTTTTTGTGGCAACAAGCAAAATAGTCCAACAAGCTTTCTCTAGCTTTTGGGTAAGTTTTGTTCAACATGGCATCTTCTCTTTGGAGACGCCTTTCTACTTCTTCCATTTATGGGAAAGGTTGGTTTAAATCCACCATGTTGACTTCGACATTAGGACCATCAGTAATCCTAATCTTCTCAAACTTAACTCTGAGACCTTCAGTGGTCTTCAACATTTCAGCATTTAGAGCAACATCTTCAGTAATGTTGCCTTTGAAATTCTGGTTCATTAGACCTTTAGAAGTTTGGTTGACAGGTTTCTTGTTGGAGAGGCTCTTAATAGCCTCTATTATTTTAGAACTTGGATAAACTTTGTCAACGATCTCCACCATGTTGATAGAAACTGGTTCAACATAGTTAGTTTCCACTACATTTAAGAGATCAACATCAACCTTTGTTGGAGGCTAGGTTTTGTCGCCAAACTTCAACCTTCCTTCCTTGATGGAATTTTGAATCAAATCACTGAAAAGGAAATATTGTAAGGTTTTATTCCCTATAAAATCATGATATTTACAAAAACCTTTTTTCTTCCGTTAATGTATTGGAGGAATTTTAGCACCAGGTGGTACTATCATTTAACCATCTTTTACTAACAAATCGAATATTTTGTCACACTTTGTGGTGTCGAAGGTGTAAGTATTTTTTTGGGAATTTATCATTCTTTTCAGGCTTAACAAGATTTTTTTTCTGTTTGAAGGAGCCAAGACTTTACAAGGATATGATGGTCCTTGTTTTAACTAAGTCAAATCAATTTCGGCTTCTTCGCAGTCAGGGGATTCAATATAAATTTCTTGCTCGTCTTCCTCTACTTTGACGTATGCCACTCTTTCCTTTCGATGGCTCTTGTTTTCTCTGGCCTTTTCGACCTTCAAGCGCTCCACTTGTCGAACTCGGTTTGCCAATTGGGCCATATCCCTTAAGTAATGAGGATCCAATTTCTTTCTGATGGAGAAATCTAATCCTCTTGTAGCCATCTCGACTAATTCATGTTTTGGTACCTGGGTGAAACATCTTGCCTTTAGCAGGTGGAATCTATTGAGATAATCATCAATTGGCTCACTAAACTTGCGCTTAATGCTGGCTAATTCGCTGAGACTTAACTTTGATTGACCTACATAAAATTGTTCATGGAATAGCCTTTCTAAACGTGCCCAATCGTGAATAGAATTTGCTGCAAGGGTAGTAAACCATGTGAAAGCATTTTTGGTTAGTGAACTAGGAAAATATTTTACCCTTATGTTTTTGTTGTTTGCTATGTCCCCAGCCTCGGTAAGATACTTTGTTATGTGTTCGACACTTGATTCGCTGGTGTCACCAGAGAATTTTATGAACTTTAGGATTTTCCAAGCCCTAAGAAATTCAGTTTGTAGGATGTATTCAGATAAAGGAGAGGTATAATTTGGCCTAGTAAAGCCTACATTTGCACCATTTCGTGCTATAATCCTTTCGACCATGGTGGTTAGGTTGTTATATGCTACCATATTATCTTGTCGAACTTAATATAACACTTCATCAGCATTTTGGTTTCTATTAACCATCATAACCCTAGGTTCTGGCTACCTTAAGATTTGTTGTTCTAGCCTAAAAGGTTCAACCCTAGGTATTTCCACATTCATAACTCTAGGCACTTCGACCTTTCCCCCATGATTTAAAAGGTTCTCCTGGGGTACATTTCTTTGATTTTGTTGAACTTGGTTAATTGTTGGGTCTTCTTCTAAGATTACCCCTTGATTTTCTGTAACCCACTCCCTCTATGGATGTGTTGGTGGTTGGGGCACACCAAAGAAGTCAGCGATGCACGTCATTTGTGCTGCCATTTGCTGGTTCACCCGAGTAGTGTTTTGAAACAAAGTGTTAAAGAGTGTACCCATTGTTTGTGCCAACATTCAGACCATTCATTGTTACTCTCGTCTATTTGCTGTCTAATTATTGTTGCAGATTGATTTGTTAGGTTTGGTAATTGAGAAGAAACCCCATTGACTTGTGTTTAGACGTTTCGACCTCTGTTATTAGCCGCAAATCCAGAACCTAGTAATGGTAAAGTGACATTCATCATAAGATCTGAATATGTTGAACTAGAATAATGTAAACCCATCATAAATAAAGATGGCGTGCCATAAGGCCGATCACGACGATTTTGAGGCATGAAAAAACCAGGTGGCCCCTGAGGCCTGTGAGAAGCACTTCCCCCTGGAGGGGGGATTCCTTGTGAACCTTGTGGGCCTATGTAAGTTAAAAGAGGTCCTATATAAGCGTTCTACTGCATTGGTGTCGCACCTGTTGACGGTTGTATAGCCTCATAAAAAGGTGCAAAAACCATATTTCCCCTGTCGAAGTGACTGGGGTGGTATTTCATCATTGTTAGGAGGATTTTGATTACCCATTTGGCCTTGATTCGCTATTTTCCTAACGTACATTCTTTTAGGTATTTCCTTGTTGTTTGTGGCTAATTTACCACTCCTATGTCTTATACAACACATCAAAATACAGAAAGATAATAAAGATTTTCAAAAAACTTTTTTTTAGAATATAAATATAACAAAAATTGAACACAAGTCCCACCCGGTGTATCAATTTGTTTACTATGGTATTTAGTAAACAAATGTTGGTCTTCTAAATCGAATAAAAATTGGTAACTTGTAGGATTGACCAGATTGATCCTAAGTACATGTGTTCTTATTCAAGATTTCTACTCCTAAAATGAAGAATACTTTCAAAAGAATTCTTACTATTTTAAATAAATTTGATTTTAATTGTATCTTCGTAAATGAAAAGGAAATGCTTTAAAGAAAATACTAAAATGTAAAAGGATTTCGACTGAAATTTAAAGGAATGTAAAAAGCTTTAAATTAAATTTAAATGACATCATAAAGTTGGTGCATCATACGTACATTCTCACAAACTCGTTTCTCTAACGCTGGTACTTTGAGTAATTTTGAGTATTTTGTAAAAAGATGTGAACACACTTAATCCTAATACTGAGACCCCCATTTATACTAATTTTAACCAAGCGGTCTCTAAGTAAGTTGTTTCCACATTTGACACCTGCATGCGCCTTTGAATTCTATGCCTCCATGCTTTCCTCTGGATAAGATCGGACTTTTGAGTTTCGAAAACTCTTTATTTTCGAAGCTCCAAAACGCGATGGTCGAAACATGCTTTAATAATACTTTGAATAACTTCAAATCTCTATGGTTCGCATACGAATCTTTCGCTAATACTTAGCAAAATAAATCCTTTATCAGCTCTTTATATCTCAAAAACTACACATGGACTCTTTTATCTTCTCTTTCAAACTATATTCTCAAGAACATATTATTTCAGCTAAAATCCATGTAGTCGAAATTTCCAGTTAAATGACTTACATTCCTCTTTTAAATTTGTAGCTTCACTTACTCATACAATTTCCTAAGGAATTTGATATTGACTGTGTCATCTTCTTACTTCAATATAGATGTGTTAGACAATAATAATAAGGTTTAATAACATTTTTACCCTCTACTATATAGGCGATTTTTTCTTTTCCTCCAGTAATTTTTTTTTTGTAAAACCAACCTTGCCAAATAAATATTTTTTTGTTTTAGACCTTGGCAGGAAATGACACACATTAATTTCTTATGTGTCATCCTATTTGACTTTTATTTTTATTTATTTTTTATTTTATTTTAAATACGCTGACATGAAATTATATATTTATATTTTCAATAATTTTTAATTCCACGTGGTATACTCCAAAATTTTCCCTCTCATTTTCAAAGGAATTTCTCATGTCCCTAAGCTTATCAAGTATTCAAGATTACTCAAGAATGATCAGATGATCCTCCTTCTAAGCAGTGGCCTATAATTAGGGTTCTTGTTTTCTCAGAGGAAATTTAACTTCTAATGCCTCAATTGGACTTCATGGTTTCTTATATGCTTAAAATAATCCTCATATCATGTTTCAAGCCTTACATCACAAATTTGCTCAGCCAATTGTTCAGATAATTGAAAATCAACTGTATTGGGTAAAAAGTCAACTATGGCCAACATACAGTCAAACTTCAATATTTTTGGTAAACATCAATGTTTTGATCATAACTCATCAAGAAAACTCAGGATTTATCAAAATTTACTAAATTAGGGTTTTCTTTCGGAGAAGTCAACTGAACTTTGACCAAACATAACTTTCACATGCTTCATCATAAAATTCTCAACCAAAGCTTATTTTGATGGAAATTCATTTCTCTTCAACTTTGTCTCTCTAAACTCAAGTCCAAAAAATGCTCCATTTAAGAGATATGGGCCAAAACATTACAGGTAATTTTAAAAGTCAATAAAAGGACACTTTTTGTCAAAGCAATTTACATCAAGATAAATTATTCAAATGGATAAATGATCAACATGAGAGTTGTAGGAGACGTCTTTAACTTTCCAAAAAGTCACAGATCATCATCATATGATAAAAATTGAGAGATTTATGAGTTGCACAAGTTAGGCAATTTTGAGAAAATGCATGAAACCCAAATTGAGCAAACTTAAATTTTCGGACACATGGGCTTATATTTTAGAGTCCAAAGGTGTTATTGACCTTATAATGGATCTCTAAATATGTTCATACACCCTTTTAGTTTTTATTTCATTTATTTTAGTTTTATTTCTTTAAATTCAAAATTAAATCAAATAAATATTAAAAGGAGGTGCAAAGCATAATAGACCTTTGTTTCAAATCCGTTGGAGGCCCAAGATGGTATAAGAAACCATGTGGAGCTTATTCTCAAAACCAATCTCCATGTTTTTCTTATTCAAGTTTCTATTTTTCAAGCAAAACCAAATTTGTTCCATACAAAGTCCAAGCCCATGCCTTAACCTAATCTTTTCATCTATATATAGCCAGTATATTCAGACAATAAGGACATGGAACCCTTGCAAGAGAACTCCCTCAAAAAATATCAAAATTTGTCCAAACTAGGGAAAACTTGAAAACTCTCATACAGACACTTTCAAGGCCAATCAACAATCTAAATCAACTCCAAAGACATTTTAGAGTAAGTATTGATCACTCTTGATGATCAAAGAAGCCTGAAACTTGCATCCATGCATCACCAGTTTCTATGTTAACATGAAATTTGTATTTTATTTTTTGTGATGTTTTGATATGAACTAATGTTGCTAATGTGTTCCTGAGGTGTATTAGTACAGGTCTAAGCCATCACTTGAGTCCCATAATGCCAGGATGATGCATCACTATAGTTGCACCGATTTGCTTTGTTTTCTTTATGTCTCTGTGTACAGGACGATTCAGAAAAACTAAGGTCGTCATTGAACTCGCAAGGGTCAAATTAGGGGGGGGGGGGGTAGGACTCTTTAAGATCACTAACAATTGTTATTTTGCAGGTTGAATAAAATGCTTCGTCTGAGAAGACGACCAGAGATAGGGCTCAAACACCTCTCTGGCCCATTTATTTTATTTTATTTTATATTTGTTTGTTTTTATTCTAATACCAGATGTAACATCCACCCCAGTGGCAAAAGCGTGCATGTTAAAGCATTGATCTATAAGGGCGTGGGTTCAATCCCTGCCTTTTGCTATTTTTTTCATATTTTTCAATTTTTGCAGGTTTAATATATTTTGTGCAGCGCTCACCTTCCTAACACCAATGCACGCTTGGTGCACTGGCAAGCAAGGCAGGAGAAAACCTAGAGGGTGTGGGTTCAACACCCACTCCTGGCAATTTTTTCCTTGTTTTGGTTTTCTACATATTTTCCTTGATTTTTCTTCTCCTAACCCTAATTCCTTTTCAATTAACCATTAACAAACCTTTTTTACCCCTAATTAATTAGGTTTAGGTTTTTTAATTAACCTTTAATTAATTAATTAATTAACCTTTTTTTAATAATACTAAAATTTATTAGAATTTTTAGGTTTTTATTAGTTGTTATCATAAAATTATTTTCTTCATAAAAAATCACCAAAAACATTTTCTTTTCTATCTTCCTCTTTCCTTTTTCTTATTTTTATTTTCCTAGATCAATTTTATAGGACGCTTCCTCGAATGTAAATAGCTTAGGTTTATTTTTCTCGCATTTTTTCTATTATGTAATAGCTTCGAGTATGTATTATTTTTAGGGTTTACCTCCCCGCATCTTTCGTTATTATGTAACTGCCCCAAAGCCTTGTAATAGTTTTAGGTTTACATTCCGTATTATATTTTTTATGCAATTGCTAGTAACTAGGGTTTGTATGGCAATACTAAAATCAACCGATAACATAACCCTAAATACAAGATAAAATAACTGAATTGAATCACTATTCACACATGCACCTCTAGGGTACCTCCCTTTGTTTCCTTTCAGAAACATGGTCATGTCCCTCGAAAATAGGGATGCTTTAGCAAAGTCCCTTTGAATAAAAGATCATAGTCCCTCGATGACCCTTCAATGTTGCCTGCGAACAGATGATCTAGTCCCTTCGATAAATTACTAAAGTATCCTTATCAGTTGTATTCGATGGCCATACAATGACCCTCGATTGTCCCTTCACATCCAATAGATGGGACTACCTACCAACTAATGGTACAGATAACACTATCTCTAAAGGAGAAGGAAAATAATAAGAACAATATTGAGTGGGTAAGCCTGTTAATCGCTCGCTCACAATATTTTCTAAAAACATTTTCACACATCACTTTCAAAAATATTTTCTAAAACACTTTGTACGCGTTCTTGAGGGCTGATACAAGAACCATTACAAAGATAGCTGTACTTTGGCTTTTCAAAAATATTTTCAAACACTTACACAAAAAAGAAATTTTCAAAAGTGAGCTAGCGATTAGGAGCCCATAGATAACTATTGATAAAAAGGGTGCTAATACCTTTCCTTTTCATAATTTATCCCCAAAACTCAAAATCTTCAAGGTCTTTCATGTTCTTTTCACCCTTTCCTTATTGGATAAAACAAAAGTCTGTGGCGACTCTAGTTATCCGCATATTTGCGATAAAACACAAAATTCAGTTCTCCCATCGTATTACACCATGAAATATTAGTTTTATTTTTTATTTATTTTAAATTTATTAATTTTTTACTATTAAATAGTTAAAACTCAAAATACCTAATAATCTTAAAATTTGCACCAAATCCATGCCACTCCACACCTCACTCCAAATACCCTTGTCACTGGGGAGAGGATAATTACTTGTTAAGTTTTCACAAAGTTTGTATATATTGTATAACAACTTTATAACATGCCATAAATATTACTAATATTTATTTATTTATTCATGTGTACAATCACGAGGACATGGGCTCAACTCCCGTTGTCCTCAAAATTTTGAAGTTTTGTGACATATAGTTTTTCCAAACTTAAAATAATAATAAAGAAAATGCCAACTTGGAATTTAAAATAATTCACAAAATAATAATAAAGCCACATATCCAGTCAGTATGCCACATAGGCACATGAAGTGTTCTATTTCTCATCAAGGTTTTAAAGAACAAAATCTTCATATGACAATGTTGGTTTTACAAAAAAAAAAGTTTGCGGGGAAAAAAGCTAAAATCACCTATATGACAGGGAGAAAAAATATTATTAACCCTAATAATAAATCAAGATATATTAAATATTTAAAATCATTCACAATGATAATACACAATTTTATTTTACTTTAGATATATTTACTAGTTATGCAATTAGTGAGAGAATCATTTAACGTACACAAGAAAGATATATGCATGATAAATAGAAGTTCCAATAAAATAGAGGATGTCACTCGTTTATATATGATCATTTCTTAAACAAGACTCCTTGTGTTTTATAATGATAAAAGATTTCCTCCCGTGTAAATTTGATTTGAGAGATATGTATTTTTAACTTTGGTTTAAAAAGTATTTTAATCCCTGTAAGTTAGCGAGTTTTTAATTTTATTCCCGGTATCTTTTTTTTGTCTGAGTCCCTATATCTCAATTTCTTATTGGCGTTAGTCCCTGGGGTTAGAATTTTGTTAAAAAATTTTATGTAGCACAAGCGTTGCGGACTTGCTTTTTTTTTTAAATTTTAATTATAACACTCATTATTACATGTGGCACAAACAATTTGGTGTCATGTTTAAATGACAAATTTAACAAAATATATTTTTGCAACTTGTAGCATTCAAACCCACCCCCTTGGATTAAATGATTCTTCCTTTACCACTTGTCCAACAACATCTTTTGTTCAATAGTTGCATTGAAATTGTAATATATGAAAACCATGTTATATCATAATTTCATACCAACATGCAATTGTCTCGTAAGTGTAGATGTATACCAACAAACAACTACAAAAAGAGTCATCACCAACATGATTTAATGGAAGTTGGTGGTGAAGATAGTAAGAAAAAGTGTAAATAGTAAAGTTACATAATCAAACTACCGAAGATGGTATATGGTAAATTAACGTTAGGGACTAAAACAAAAAAAAATTCAACATACAAGGACTTGGACCCAAAAAAAAATACAGGGACCAAAATAAAAAACTCACAAACTTACAAGAACCAAAAGACTGTTGAAGCCTTTAACTTTTTAGCAAATGATTGAGATTCCATTGCATAAAAACTTCATTGAATAGGATCTACTTTCGTTTTATAACACCATGATTGAAAACACAAATATATATTTGTATGTCACTTTCTTTTTATCACACGGTTGAGAACCTATTAATTAGGATAATTAGTTACTCTTCTTAAAGCAATAACCATTAATAGGATAAATATTTATAAATTGTAAGATTTACTCTTCTTAACAATCATTTCTAATTGATGTTATTATGACCAAGAATCAACCTCTAATAGTAACATCTATTTATAACTTTTAACATAAGTTTATATTGATTTATATGTATGAAAAAAGGCAGTTTTCAATAAAATAAACATATAAATATAAAAAAAGAAAGTTTTGAAAAAGATTTTAGAGTGATGAAGACAATCCTCCAAAGCCACATGACGAAGAATTTACTGGAATTAAGAAAAAGGGTAGGGGAAAGAATAAACATACTCAACCTAGAATGGAAAAACACTCAAGCCATGTCGGGTAAACATAATACTACTCAATGAAAGCCATTTATTGGATGCTAGAGGAGTAGGAAATCTTGATACTAGGTTAGCTATTAAAAATCTCTATGATCAACAAAAGTATGACTTGCTTTTGATTGTTAAACCAATGATTCCTTATGCACATTTCCTTGTTGAGTGTCATATAAAAATTAGACTTAAGAGATATACATTAAATTTTAGACAGAATAATGATTCAAACCTAGAGATTTTTTGTGCAATATATAAGAATCTCATTATGTTGAATATATCTGAACAATATGTACCTTTTTCTATAAAAGTGAATCAAACTAAATTCTTCCTTGTAGTTGTATATGAAAGTGACTCTCATGTGATTCAAATACAGTTATGTAATAAACTTACCAATATTCAACATGCAAACCCTGGCCCTCGGTGCATGCTTGGTGATTTCAATGTAGTTATTGGTTCCCATGAGAAATTCAGTAGATGCCCTCCAAACAAAATTTCCACATATGAGTTTCTTATTTGGATAAACCAAAATGAGTTTATGCATCTTGAGACTAATGGTAGCTATTACACTTGGAATAATGGGAGGAAATGTGGTGCTTACTCTTTTGTTATATTTGACATAGCCATTTGTAATCAGAATTGGCTAGATAACTAGAACACTCCACTTTGATCAAGAATAACCAAGACCATTGCATTATGCTTCTCCATTGTTGCAAAGATATATTTGATTCGGCTAGAAAATTCAGATATATGAAGGTTTGGACTCTAGATGATAGATGCAGATAACTAATTGTTTTTATTGGAATATTGGTGGGTTGGTTGCCCTATGTTTGTTTTATATGCTAAGTTGAGATATCTTATACCTATTATTAAGAAGTATAATAAATCTATATTTGGAAATATTAATCTTAAAGTCTCTCAAGCTACTGATGAAGTTAACAAGATAAAGTTTGATTGATGGTACAAATTACAATGATGATCTTTGATTAGAGGAAAAAATTCTCAACTCCTGTTAGTTAAGGCATTGCATATGCAAGACCTGTTTTTGGAGCATTAAGGTAAGGAATAAGTGGTTTATGGGTGAATATAAGAATACAAAGCTTTTTCACAACACATTCAAATAGAGATATATAAGTAAAAAAATCAGTAGAGTAGGGCATGGAAATATTTTTTTAGTGGAGAGCACTAAATTATATAATTATGTTATTAAATTCTAGGAAAAAAATTATTTAGCTCGAAAAATAATTTCAATTGTACTAATTTGATGGAAAAAACTATCCCATAATTATAACTCATGCGAATAATGGATATCTCACTAGAATGCATAAGTCGAAGAAAATTAAGAATGTAATACACTATATCGATGGTAATTTTACTCCATGCCCTGATGTCTTTGAGGGGTGTTTTTTCCAAGCCTATTGGGATATTAAGGAATGGAGTGATCAATTCTTTGAACAATGTTGGATTCTTCCTAATCTGAATTCCATCAATGTTGTGAGTGCAACTTCTCTATTAGATGTTTTGCATAATTTCAAAACTAAGAAAACTCAACATTTTTATATATTGGACGGTATCTCCATGTCTTTTGGTGCACCCTTGCATTAGAGGTCTTAGGAAGCATTCAAAACAAGTTTAAATTTGGCTAAAAACATGAAAAATCATTTTCTCCACAAAAATTAACAGTGTGTCAGCACATTCGCTTTTCAGTCAGGTACATGTACTACAGTTTTAAACGTTGTAGCTTATGTCCTGCATAGGTCGGTGCATAGTCCATTTCAAGTTGGTACATGATGAAAAAAATAACAGTATGTGTCGGCACATAGATTTTCAGGCCGACACATGTGCTGTGTTATTAACGCATGTAGCTTTTATTTCTCAGGTTTATGCACATGGCTTGTTTCAGGTCAGCACATGTGTCAATTTTTGACATCATGTGTTAGCACATAACTCGTATGTGCCAACACATCTCGATTGATTGCTCAAATTTTTTAACCATTTTTTTAAATCTGAAGTTGCTCCAGTACCGTCTATAACATCAGAGCCGCTGCATGTATTACCATAATAATCTATTTTGTTATGCGTGTGTCTGATTGGATTTGTTATGATGTTCATGTATGTTATACGTAACTAATACTTTTAATCATTTTTAGATTAAGGAGAGTGTTGATGAGGAAAAGGCAAATGTCCTCGAAGAAAATGATTTGGTTACAGTAACCTTCATTTCCCTTATGGTTTATGCATGATATTAATTGTCCTTAATAGGATTTGTTGGTGCATGTAAGTCACTAGTTTTTGAAATTCATCATGTAACAGGATCTTGAGATCACATCAAAGCACAACCCAGATCCAACTACACCTGCTGGAAAAAAGATAACTTTCAGATGCATCGAGTGAATCAACAAGCTCGGAAGGGTTCTGTCATGGACAACTCTCATCAAACAAGCTCAAGAAAATGATCAAATTGGAGAAGAATTAATAGTGATTACTATAGTTTGTTATGTGTGTTTGGTGGTTTTACTTTTGTTTCATGTTAAGTTGTTGTTATTTCTATTTATGACTCTTTAATTTATTTGTTTGAACATGTCTGATTACACTTGTGTTACTTCGAGTTATCTTACCTTGATGTTGACACACTATGGGTTTTCTTCCTTTGCACATTTGGATTGAATGATAATGTATACTTATTTCCTTGTAATTATATGTATAAATTATTTGTATATTATGTCTCCTATGAGACAAAAGGTACTGATGTGTTATTTTGTGGCTGCATATTCCTATAACAGAATGACGTCACATTCACACTTATATATTCCCCAGTATATGCATACACCCCTCATCAACCAAGTCTGAGAAGATTATCAGCTCTTGAAATACATGTCGACTATTTGCAGGTATACATTATTTCTACGTCTTGACATCTTATGAAACAAGAAATACGGGTCTACGTGTTCTGACATATCCAGTCCCTACAAAACAGTGAGGTTGGCTTCAGGAATACCTTGGCACCAGTATACACACCTAACTCTCTTCAACAAACTTGAGAAGATTTTTATCTCTTGGAATGCACTTCATTTGTTTGTATTTATGCAATGTTTATGTGTATTGAGAATAATGTAATGATGCACTCTTTATTTTTCCTGATGGATTACATTTTGTAATACATATGGTAGTCAACTAATAAGATGGTTGGTATTATCTTCATCAATCTTTACATATTGTAATCATTCATGTTAGTATTCTTATAAATCTATAATGCATCATACTTCTCCGTGTACCACCCTTGCGTGTGATGGATAATATTAATAAGAACAAGTTTATGTTATGGTTGTTTCTTCATTGTGTTCATTATATCAACAATATTGTAGGAACATCAAATGAGTCTAATATACCTTTTAATCTCAGGTAAATACAACTAATATCAATGCATTGTCTATGAAATGACAGGCCATAACATAAATTTAAACCTCCATTGTATGCCACAATAATGATTTAACACTCATTTTGAGATCACTTTACCACCTCCATCCTCATACAGTTACTCCATTTACCCCACACATGTTGCAACTCCATGTAGGCAAATTAAAACACTGGATGATACTTCAATTTTCTTTCATTTTTCGTATCACCTCACAGATTTGGCTCATATTTCCAACATTTGAGTCAAATAATTTCAATATATCTTTCAAAATATATCAACCACTTGGATTGATAGTTATCTTTACCAGTTCCTCATGCTGAAAATGTTAACTATGAACCGCTGCACACACAAATTGTGAACTTAACCACACCCATTAATTCAATTATTATTGCATTTAATTGGTTTAAAAACTAAATATTCCACTTAAATCCATAACTTCCCTTCTTTAAGTATTCTACTACAAATTGTATTGTATTATACATAGATCGACCCTACTACACTTCACCAATCAATTCAATCATTTAAATCAACAATACATATTCCACTTAAATCCATAGCTTCCCTTTTTTAGTATTATGTTGCAAATTGCATTGTATTATATATAGATTGACCCTACTACACTTCACCAATCAATTGAATCATTTAAATTAACAATACAATTATGTGGTTTTAATACTTTAATTCCTCTTGAATCCATAACTTCCTACCTATAATTATTTGTTTTTACTGCAACCTATTTATACTCCTCATTTCTTCACAAATAACCAAATTTTTGCATTAGTGATTCTGTTCGCTAATATTTCTTGAAGCCATGCTGCCTACTTGCCTTGAAAACGATATCACTAAGTCTTCTATTACTAGACATAGGAGGAAAATTATTTTGAAAGTTCATAGAAATTCACATCATGGTGTAAACGTACATCACCCTACTTCCTCTAAGGCCACTAATTACCCATCTGTTGTACCACCTTCTCTATCAACCCTTACATCTAATGCAATAACTTCTAACTCATTTTTTATTGCATATGTAACGTTGGAAAATCATTCTGAGCTGGCTGCTGCTAGAAAGAAAAAGAAAACTACTCTTAGATAAAAAGAAAAGGTCACGTAATATTGTAAACACATTGAATCATCCGGGGAGCAATTAACACTTTAAAAAATTAAGGGATAATAACTCATTCAATGGTGCGCGTGTACCACTTGCAACACAAGAAAGCAATAATGTTACAAACAATGTGGAATCCCGAGCACGTATCTCCTAACGTCCATGTCATAGAAATGTTTCCAAAATTCCAAATGAAAATACCCTGCTCAATAGTCTTAGTCATATTGTTAAAATCAATCCTAACACGAGTCATGCATCTACTTCTAGCGCTTCAACCTATGGTCGACACATACAACCTGATATACCACCTGGACAACCATACTCACAAGATGTGGTGTCCAATTTTGACGATAATTTGAGTTAGGCTAACACTTCAGACTCTGATGCCGACACAGAGCACGAACCTTTAATAGATTATCATCTGCAAGGTACCTCCACTATTTCAAATTAAAATGTGAAATCATATGAATACTTTACATGTTAAATTGTTTTCATGTAACAATTTAATATATTATAAAAGGTGGCCGCATTCCATTTGTTTTATTAAGTCGACATAACTTTTCTATATAGAACAACATTCATATTTACCATACATAACTGGTGCAGTATGAGTAAATACACTAATATTTATGATAGGAAGGCGCCCCATGAATTAAACTTCTTCGCTTTCTTTTTGTGTTATGCATTTGCAGAATATTCTTATATAGGAGACCAAATATGGGAATGTCCATGTTGTAAATCTTGTATCTGGTACCAGGAACACGTTGGTAAGCAAAGAAAACCAGCTCACCCAAAGTTCCATCATTGTTGTTGGGGTGGAAAAATTATTTTACCGTTACTTAAGGAACCACCGCAACTATAACAACATCTTCTATATAATATAACGTGTCTGAAGAGTATAAACTAATAGAATAACATTTGAACATACAACGTTATGTTTTCTTTCATTTCCCTTGGAATGAAATTCGACACAACATACTCAAAAATAGGAGGCCCGCATCCTTTGAGACTTCACGTTGAAACTTGTCATCAATATGCTAAGCTATATATCTATGAAACCGGCAATGATTGATAATAGAATGGAATGTTTTTGGTTTTATACCTACTTGCCAATACATAATTTCTTTGTCACCACATTTGCTGACACAATTTTTCACATTTTCTACAATCTACAGGGACAATAAAGTCATCAAACGTGACATTGTCAACAACCTTAAACTTATTTTAGATGAGTTCGATGTTCATGCAAATGCATTTAGAATGGCAAGGGATGTTTTGAAGGAAATTCTTTCTTAGACTTGAAACTGAGGCTAATTTGTGATAGACCGGAGGATGGACGTCTCTATAACAGACCTATAGTATCAGAGGTTGTTGCACTTAGTGTTGGAGATATTGATTCTGCTTCTAAAAGAGACATCATCATTCAACCATGCAATAGTGGTTTGCAATGAATAAATGAGTTTCATCCGACATATTTGGCATATCAATACCCTTTTATATTTACGTATGGAAACGATGGTTATAGGAAAAATATATGTATCACCATGAAACAGAAGTTACTAAGAAAAATCGTCAGACCATCAAGGACAAACTTTCTTTCCTGCAGCAGCAACACCGAAACGAGGAAAAATGTTACTTCACTCAAGACGTCTATTTCAGTAATTCTTAGCTAACAGTTATGCAACGATGGAATCTGAACGACTTAACTGGTTGATGGATAATCAATCAAAGTTAAGAGTTGGAAAATATAATAAGTTGACAGATTAATAAGATGGTGGAGGGACCAACCAACGACAGAAGCGAGGAAAGCGTGTGGTGCTACCATCTACATTTGTTGGTAGCAATAGATACATGGATCAACTATATTTTGACGTCATGGAGATTTCAAGTAGGTTGGGTTCCTTGATTTATTTGTTACATTTACTAGCAATCCAAATTGGACAGAAATCACACGTGCTTTGTCTGGCACTAGATTACAACCACATGATCGACCTAATATTGTTACCAAAGTCTTCAAAATCAAGTTTGATGAACTCATGGATGACATTACAAAACAACATGTTATGGGGAAAGTGTTGGCATGAAAGTAATGTTCTTCATATTACATTAAAATTTTCCAATGTCTTTTTATTGTAAGAACATTACACGTTAACTAACCATTACTTTTATAGTTATGTGCACTATTGAATTTCAAAAACGTGGATTATCCCACACACACATTTTGATTTTCCTGCATCCATAGAGCAAATATCCAACACCATCAAACATAGATAACATCATTTGTACTGATATACCTGACCCAAAAGCTCACCTAAATTTATACAATTTGGTTAAGGCATACATGATGCATGGACCTTGTGAACTGCCACGGATGACTTCACCGTGTATAAAGAATATAAAATACTCTAAATACTTCCCGAAAAAGTTAAACGAACAAATGGTTGTTGATGCTGAAGGTTATCCCTTATACATGAGAAGATAAAAAAACTCACACTATTCAAAAAAATGGAATCACATTGGACAATCGACATGTTGTGCCTTATAACACAAGATTTCTGCTGAAATACCATGCACATATAAACATGGAATGGTGTAACTAGAGTACAACTATCAAATATATTTTCAAATATATAAACAAAGGATTTGATAGAATAACAACAACAGTCTCAAGAAATGACAACAAACTAATTGACGAAATCAAACAATATTTAGACTGCAGGTATGTCTCTCCATGGGAAGCGTGTTGGCGCATTTATTATTACAACATTCATGGAAGAAAACATGCGGTAGAGTGTACGTTCTATCACTTAATTGGTGAGAAAGTTGTTTACTACACCGATCACGATCGAATGGAGAATATATTCAAAAATGCAAGTGTCACTGAATCCATGTATACTGCTTGGCTGGTAGAAAATTCAAAATACGAAGAGGCCTACTCACTAACTTACGATCAAATTGTCTCAAAATTTGTTTATCACAAGAAACAAAGAGAGTGTAGACCTTGCAAGAAGGGATTCACTATTGGTCGATTGATATGGGTTCCACCAACTACTGGTGAACTGTTTTATCTACGAATGATGTTAACAGTGGTCAAGGGACCTACAACTTATGAGGAAATTCAAAAAATTGGCGAAACCAATGTGATACATTGAGAGATGCATGCTTTGCAATGGGATTTCTTAGGACGATAAATAATACATTGGTGTTATCAAGGAGGCAAGTCAATAGGGTTCGGGTTATTTTCTTCGAAAACTTTTTGTTGTTATGCTTTTGTCAGGTGTTGTTAATCGCCCTGCACAAGTTTGGAGGGAATCTTGGCTGTTGTTATCCGATGGTGTCCTGCATTCACAAAGATTATTGGTTGTAAACCAAGGTTTTTCTTTATCTAGCTATCACATAATATTGCACATTTTTAACATGTATTACTAAATTATTATCCTAATGTAACTTACCTACTATAATGTTTCTGAATTACTCATTACTTTAAACATGATAACACACCATATGTATGTATTTTATAATTAAGTCTCCTCTATTCTAACTACATTTAAACTTAATTTTAAAATATCTATCCTTTTAGAGTTGGTTTTGACAGAAGCCGAATTACAGATTTTAACGTTAATAGAAATTGAAAAGTTTCTTCAGGGAAATAGAAGGACTCTCAAAGAATTTGAACCAATTCCATATCCATATGGTTATGTTCTGCAACAGTTAGGCAACAAACTCATATACGACGAACATAATTACAATGCATCGACAATGAGATTGAAATTCACAAATCTATTCAATGCTCTTACAAGTTCATCTTTGCAATTATTAATTTAATTTCAACATTACCATTCTAAGCTTGGATTCTTATTTTATCGCTTCTTAATCAACATTACTCATTTACATTTCATGTTATTAACTATTTTTTAGATGAACAAAGAGGTATCTATGAAAAAGTTATGGAAGTTTTCCAGTCTCAAAAGGGTGGCGTATTCTTCCTTCATGGTTATGACGAGACTGGTAAGACATACATGTGGAGAACACTGGAATTAGCTTTAAGGTCCAAGCATGATATATGTTTAACTGTCCCAACCAGTGGTATAGCTTCTTTTTTATTGCTCGGTGGTAGAACTGCGCATTCTAAGTTCAATATTCATGTACCAACTCTAGATAATTCTACCTACAAAGTTGAATACAATGATGATGTTGGAAACATTTTAAGGCAGACCAAGCTAATCATATAGGATGAAGCACCAATGGCACGAAAACATGCTTTTGAAGCACTTGACAGAACTTTGAAAGATGTTATGAGTACATACAATAAGTCTAAGGATATGTTTTGTGGAAAGGTTGTTGTTTTTTATGGTGATTTTAGACATATTTTACCAGTTGTCCCTCAAGGAAGTTGTTCAAATATTGTACACTATGCGATAAAAGCATCGTACGTATGGCATTTGATTCAGGTATTAACATTAACAAAGAACATGCAGCTGCATTCTAGGCCAACAAACAATGAGAAAAAGGAAATTTTAGACTTTTTGGATTGGCTTTTGAGAATTTGTGAAGGCAAAGTATCTGAGCTGAATGACGGTGTTGTCGATATTGACATACCGCCTGAACTTTTGATAACAGGATTCAAATATCCTATTGTCTGCATTGTTAATAGTACATATCCTGATTTTATTCATAATTATTAATCCAACAATTATCTTAAAGGTCGAGCAATTCTCGATTTTAAGTCAGAAATTGTTGACCAAATAAACAACCAAATTCTTGCCTTAATGCCAGGTTTTCTTACTCATCCATATAATTTACCATGTTGTATTTACCAATGTCTTTTCGCTAATTTATTTCCCCTACCAATACAAGAGACATACGTGATTACTACAGCTCAAATTCAGTTGATAAGTATGAAATTCACGACCCTACAGTAGTTGATATCCTCACTCTAGAATTTCTTAGTTCCCTACGTACGTCAGGATTACCTAACCATTACTTAAAGTTAAAGGTTCGAACACCAGTTATGCTGATGTGAAACATTGATTAGTCTGAAGGTTTATGTAATGGCACAAGGCTAATTATAACAAGGATGGCAACCCATGTTCTTGAAGCTTCGATAATGGCTGAAAATGGATTTGTAAATTTGGTTTACATCCCTCAAATGGATATGTCACCGTCACAATCACCCTGGCTGTTCAAACTAAAAAGACAACAATTCCAAATTATAGTCGCATATGACATGACGATTAACAAATTGCAGGGACAGACTTTGGATAATGTAGGTATTTACTTGCCAAGGAATGTATTTACACATGGACAAATTTATGTTTCCCTCTCAAGGGTCACAACAAAACAGGGAATCAAAGTATTGATACACGACGAACATGGAAAGTTCAAAGGAACAACTACAAACGTTGTTTACAAAGAGATTTTAAAAAATATATGATTACCCTGAAATTGATGTTTGACTTTTGTGGGCTACGAATTATTTCTAAACATAATGTTGTTCTTGCTTTTAACAGTTTAAAACACATCCCCTGTTATGGTCAAACACTTAAGTAGGTAATATGAGTCTGTTAAAATTTTAACGAATCTTCCTTCTTCATATCCTATATGGAAGACTGTATAATATGTGTTTAGGCATCTGCATTTTCGAATCAGCCATTACCACATAACACACTTAAAAAGTAATGCATTGTCTGTTTACGGGCTACAACTGCAAAAATGACTCATATTTATAGATAACCCATAAATTCAAAGTAAACCATTCAAGCAAAGCACAAAAACATATCTAATTTCTTAATTGATAAAAAATTTATCCACTTCTACTTAATTTATAGTTAAAACCATTGATACAATTAAGATACTGCAAAAACATAAGTAGAACGACTGCCAAAAGGAACAACATATTGCATCACAAAATTCACTTAAAACATATTACTAAATGATTAAACAAACATCATGAATTCATCATAGCTTCCACTTCAGTTGTCCTTCCTTTTCCCTTTTCTCTGCAACCTGACATACAAAATATCTTCCTCTAATTTGTATGTGAAACGAACCTTATCTCCAACTTTCAGTTTTTTGGACTTAGAAAAAGAATACCATCCTTTTCCAAGATACATTTCCATATTTTGCCTCTTTGATTTGATAATCTTACATGGAAGATACTCACCCATGTCAAAATCCCGAATAAGACACGAAGTAATGTCGGGATGGAGGGACTTATGTATCACTTCAGGTGGAAAATGCTGCATTTATTCACTAAACAGTCAGTAAATATAATTGATAATGCTACACTATCACATAAGGCATATTTTATCATGTTTTATTTTAATTGACACAATTATTTAAGAATGTTCATTACAAAAACTTGGTTGCCTCTCTTCTCATACTTGCTAATTTCTTTCAACTAAGAGAACTCTTCCAGCAACTCTCCAACATTGTTATTCACATGAGAAAGTTCTCTAACTTCTCTCTCCTTTTTTACTTCTTTCAGTGAAGCATTAATATTAGGCATAAGACTTTAGCATGTGAATGTTCAGTAGGTGTCTGTGGTTCTTCCTTAATGTTTAAGAGCATTCCATAAAGTTGAACAGTCTCGAGTGGCACAAAATTTATTAAGTAATAATGTTAAAGAATGATTATAAAACTATTTATAAAAATTATATGAAACCCTTGAACTTACTGAACAAACTTGGATTTGGATATCATACTACCTCACTTACCATTTCAAGGTCGGAGAAGACATCTTCAAATTTTTTTGAGCTATCTCAATGATGTGCAGAGATTTGTTTGTTGTTCCAACTGAAAGGAAATTTTTGATACAATGAAGAACTGACCTAAGTAAGCCTTAGTTTAAGTACAAAAATGGACATGTATAGTTTACTTCTCAAAATAGTTAAAGTTTCTTACTTGATTTGAAGTCACACAACCTAATATGGATGAAAATATTTCCACCATAACTTTTATATTCCTTGGTGCAACGTGTCATCCATTGCAACTTACAACCACTTATCATTATTGCAACAATATTCCAATTCTTTTATGTTTCCAACATAACACTTATTACACGTTAGTAACTGTTAATGCTATGTGCATATATGATGTATGTCTTAACCTGATTACATTGTTTTTGTGATAGTTTTGGTTTGTTTATATCATGACAAACCATTATTTGGATTTTCATGCATACTAACTATTTTATTTTATATTGAAATAAGAATACCAATATAATACCATAAACTGTTAGAAGATTTCTCCATTAAGATTTTGCTCTGTAACAATACTTCTCCTTTATTTATTGCTCAAACAATTTATACACGACATACATTGGCAATTCCAAACTTGCACCGTACAACAAAAACTCTTATCAGTTCTGACAATTACAACTTAACCTTACAATGGAAACCTATATACATGACATATTTTGTTGCGCGAACTAACATCGAATCTAAATAGAATTTGTTCTCCAGCATCAAACTTATTGCATTCGCAGAAATTATCCCACCCAGGACCTAATTCTATATTATACGGATCATCAACGTTAAAAAATTTCATTGTTTTCAGCATGCCGCTGTCCCCGCATAATATAAGACCTTCATAACCATAATTTCTCAATATTGTTGCAGTATGTACCTGTAACTTATACAATACACATTTAAATTGTTAAGAAATGTATTTCCCCAAACACATTTCATTAAAAAATTTATTAAACAAGATCACCAGTATTCAACTAATTTCGAAACAGAAACAGAAATAGGGCTTAGAATAAGGTCAAACGCATGGATATTGTCATCAAACACATGTCTGCTATGAAAATGAGGCAAAGTGGTAAACCATTCTGACACTTCTTTAAACCCATTTATTCCAAAGTTGTTGTTTCCATAATAACCAACCTCGACAACAACCTCAAACGATAGATTGTAATATGCTTCCAACAAAGGACAACATTTATTATCATAGGATGATATCTAACTTTTTAAAATATGACTTCTTGGTAGATACCTTGATTTTTTAACATGGTCCAACTTTTGCTTAATTCATCATTGTACTTTTTCACGAATTCAGGATCTATTTCGGCATACATTTGTAAAACTTGAAACATTAAAGATATATGCATCGATTATATATGCTTTAGGAATATTAATAGTACAGATGTCAATTATCTTTTCAAAACTTAATTGCAACACATACCTGTGAAGATACTTTCCCAATTACAAACCGACCAATCTGCGTAGAGTGAATAACAATTCTAGTTTTCTCCATTTCTTAGTATAACAACTGTGACACATTGGCGATGGAAGAGACAATATGTTGGTGTTGGATTAGATAACATATTCCTATTTATCATTTATTCAATTATTAAAACATATTTTGAATGTCCTTGTCCCACTAATGACAAATTCTTTATTGATGTGGCTTCTTAATTCCTTTTATCTTTATATTTTACTTTATTATATTTTCCACATTTCCACCATTCCTACTCAATTTATTGTATCTAAATATTTTAATTTAAACTTAAACAAAACACTTGCAACACATTAACTACTCCTAACAGATACAATATAACCCATAATCCAAGAGACAACACCACCAGCCTTCGTTTCATCACCTGTAAAACTGTGGCGGTGGAAGATAGCATATGTGGTTGTTGGATGATGTGATACAGAGGGAGAACTGACTTGGAGGTATTGTGTTTTATCGCAAATGTTGTGGTTAGCAATAGTCGCCACCGACTTTTCTTTTATCCAAAAGGAAAGGCTGAAAAGAACAGCAAAGATCTTTGAGATTGTTTCTTGAGTTCGGGGGGTAGATAATGAAAAGGGAAGGTGTTGGAACCCTTTTCATCCATAGTTATCTATGGGCTCTTAGTTTCTTTCTAGATCACTTGCTTTTGTTTGAAAATGTGCTTTGTGTGGTTTTTGAAAGTATTTTGAAAATGTGCCATCGTTTAGGCAAACTTTGTAATAGTTCTCGTTCGTAAGAACGTATACAGAGTGTTGATCTTTTGAAAATGTTTCATGTTTGGAAAATGTTTTGAAAGTGTTTTAGAAAGTGTTGGTGTTTGTTTTGAAAATAAGCAAGAGTGTTTGATTTCAAATTGAGCAAGCAACTAGGAACAATCTACCTACT
The DNA here is from genome assembly GCA_948472305.1 of Vicia faba. Classification (NCBI taxonomy): domain Eukaryota; kingdom Viridiplantae; phylum Streptophyta; class Magnoliopsida; order Fabales; family Fabaceae; genus Vicia; species Vicia faba. The sequence goes on from OX451735.1 coordinate 1,511,160,055, forward strand.
CAAAAGTCTTTGTTCATTTCTTCCTTTCCTTTGATATTGCTATCTTACCATTAATTTGGCAAGAAGCCCTATCTTTGGATGTAAAGGGACGGGCGTGGGTCATCATATAGCCATGATAGCAATATTGTGAAATATCTTAGCAATTCTCTTTGAGGGACTAAGATAATTTTGAAAGGCAACTTTGATAGCGTCATCGAGGGACTATGATCTTGTATTTTTAATTGCTTTTTTCTAAGATATCCCACATGCATAACATGACCATTTTGGTAAGGCAACAAAGTGGAATTACCCTAAGGGTGCAAGTGTGAAAATGTGTTGATTTACATGCATTATTTTGTCTTAAATTAGGGTTTGCTAATTTGTTGGTTTTATCTTTCCATACAAACCCTAATTTACTAGCATTTATAAAAAGCGATAAATTGCGGAAAGTAAAAATACTAAGCTATTACATCATTAGGGGATGGGGGTATACAAATTTACAAATGAGGATTTTTCAAGAAAAATAAACCTAATTATCTATTACAACCATATTGAATAAATGTACAAGAATTGAAAAATAATGTACAAATGCAAAATGGAAAAAGAAATGATTTTTGTTTGATTTTATGAAAGGGTTTTAATCTAATTAAGAAAATGATTAATGAAAATTAAATAAAATTAACTTAAACTAATTAAGAAAACAAATTAACTAAAAAAAGATTTTTTTAAAGGTTTTTTTATGAAAAGGTTTTAAATTGAAAATAATATGAAAGTTAATTAATTAAAATAAACCTAAGTTCTAAATTAATTTTAATTTACAAGAGAATAATATGATAATTAATCCTAATTATCTAAATATTAATTATTTAAGAAAAGAAATTAATTTGTTTTAAGAAAAATATTTTTTAGTCTTTTTGTTTTTTATAAATGAAATAAATAAGATGTAATAATAATATTATTTTTGGATTTTTTTATTAGTAAAGATAAAAATAATATTAATAATAATAATAATAAAAATATTAAAGGAAATAAAAATATAATGAAAATAAAAATGAAAAATGAAATGATAAAGAAAAAATGGGCCAGGGGTGTAAAAGTAGTCAGGGGTTAGTAAGAGAGAGAAAAAAGGAAGAAGCCCAACGCCTGTTTCAAACAATAAATGGGAAGAAAAATGTGAAAAATAGGCAAAAGAGTACCACTGGGGTTCGAACCCAAGTCCCTAAGCTGGCAGACGCGTGCTTTAACCACTGGGGTGGTGATACATCTGTTAACTTAAAAAAACTATAAATATGTAACATAAGTTTTGCCCTGAATGAACTTCATCTTGAACCTCCAGCCACAAGACCTGTAACTTATTCATTTCTCATCCATTCACAAAACTTCCAACATCAAACTTGTTAGAAATTTCCTCACGATTCTGAATATGTAAATAACTTAAACTAATTCTCAAAGATGAGCATGAATTTCTAACAGTACCAAATTTTGACCTATGTTTTTCAAGAGGTTCAAACTCGAAATTCTCACTACTTTAGCAACATAAATCAAATCTATGGACATGTATAGTTTCAGGGCAATGATGTCTACATTTTATCTTTATAAATGCAAGCCTAACAATGCATAAATGAGAAGATTGAAGTTCAAGAAAAATACCTCAAAATTGGAAATCGTGAAATGAGTTTTAGCTTGTTTCAAGTGATGATCAGGTTATCTTCCTTGAGTCTCTAGGAAGATAATGCAATGCTTAGCTTGAGTTGAGAGTGGTTGAAATGGCCTGGAGAAGTCCAACTGCAATGCTCTATTTTTGGTTATGGAGGATGATAGAAATGGAGTTACAGTCGTGTAACAGGGACATGGATGGTTTGTATTTGATGTGAGGAAGCTTTTGAAACTAAAAGGCCAAGAAACGCACGAGGGAAATGGAAGTTTGAAATTCTAAATCAGAAATGACACAAAAATGGAGGTTTTGTGCAATTTCTGGCTTGAGGGAATTTGGGAGTGCTTAATGGTGTTCAAAATTGTGTCCTAGGTTGCATAGTAGTGTTTTTGAAATATAGGAAAAGTTTTGGAGACTTGAGATGGTCAGAAGTACACGATCACATGTTTTGGCTTCTTGGCTTGTTTTTGAAGTAAGGTTGACAAACATGGTTTAATACATAGTACAAGCATGGTCTGAGTAGTTAGAGGCTCTAGACAAGTCTATTATGGCTTTTAGATTGCGTGTGATCATAAGGAACAAGTTCAAAGCTCAAGATAAGTTGACTTTGTTATTAAAGCCTATGTACTAGAATGGCAATGTTACTTTGTGACATTAATGGAAATGTAACTTGGATAATGGCTCAAATGCTTGGATCAAAGCTCTAACAGCAGTGTAAACATTTAATTATGGAGTTACAAACAAGTTTGAGGCCTGCAAAGCAAAGATTATGCAGCCTAGCATGGATTTGGTTCATGTATTTTTCACAAAATGGCTTGTAATTCAAGTTTGAAAATCCTAACTTCTTGCCTTCGATTCTACTTGCGCAAACATGATATCAATGAGTTCTTTGACATTTTGGAAAGCTTATAACATCCTATACAACCTCTATGTTGGACATTTTTTAAAATTCCTCTTGGAACTTTGTGAACAATTGCCATGAAGTTAGGTCAAAATCCTGCCTAAACTAGGGAAAATTTCACTAAGTTTCCAAGTTTCATGAACATGTATTCACAAAATTAAAACTTGAAATACATGCATTTCTAGGAGAAGTTGTGTTCTAAAATGTTTTAGATCTCATTGAGATATACAACTTTCATGTTGGAAGTTTCCTTTGAATCATCTCGCGTCATGATGGAAAATTGACTCAAAGTTGTTAAAGAACTATGAAGTTTTCAACATTTAGAAAAATTTCTAAGTTTAGAAATTTTGACTTTTCAAAATGAAATCTTGACTTTTTTTATTTCTTGATGAACAAGTTTCATATTTTTACATGTTTTGATGAATTATGATCTTTGACACTTGATTTTTACCAAAAAGTCAAAGTTTGACTTTTCAGTGTACAATTGACTTTTGATCAGTTGACTGAAATTCAATTATCAACCAATTGAACTTGAGAGATATTTTGAGCCATGTCATTAGGTAAAAATGAAGCATTTTAATCCTTGAGATCATAATTTAAACCAATCAATCATTTGTTAGGTCAAAAATTCAGAAATTGCCCTTTCTTAGTCAAAACCCTAATTTTTACCATTTTGCCCTTTTGATGATCTTATCAAATTTCTTGAGGAATTATGATCCAAACTTGATCAAATGACATATATGAGTTCATATTGTTGATATGGGCCAAAAATTATGAAGTTTGACTGTAAATTGACCACAATTGACTCTTTCCCCAATACAACTGATTTTAGGTCAACTGATCAATTGACTGAGCAAAAATGTGATCTAAGACTTGAAACTTGACATGAGAAATCTTGAGAGTCCAAAATGATCCATAAAAGTCATATGAGGCATTAAAAGTCCATTTATCCTTGTGCAATCCCAAACCCTAATTTTCAGTCATCAGTGCTTGAGGAGGTATCTTGAACTGATCAACCCTTGTGTAGTCTTGAACCAAAGGAGATCTTGTGAGACATTACTTGCGAAATGAGAGGGAAAATTTTGGGGTACAACAACTTCCCCTATTCAATCTTCTTAAACCTGAAGAGTTAGATTGGCGGATCCGTCATTCGTGACTTGAAGGTGAAAGATGATTGAACACTAGAGTGCCCATAAATTTTCACTCGAAGATGTATTGTGAATGGGCTTATAGATGCCATTTGGAGGAATTTTGGTAAATAGTGGAAGAAGTATCAACATAAATCTTTGGTCAATTTACACTAAAACTTGATGTTTCACCTGTGAGACAAAAGGTTAGTAAAATGCAGATGTATGCATGATATTCACAAGATGAATGAGATCATGCTAAATGAATTTTGTATGTATATGTCATGATGTATGAATGTGAGATGCATGTTTTTGTCTGGAAAATAAATCTCTGACTACTGCTGAGGAGTTCCTGGGAAGTTGAATCCCGGATCACTGTTGGGGATGAAGAGTATACATATCTTCAAACCTGTTGAAAGGATGCTTTCGCTGGGGAATATCTCTTGAATGTCAGTTTTTATCTGGTAGGATCCAGGCTTCACAACTTGCTGAGGATGAGGAAGTCAACTGCTATCTGGTCGGATTCCAAGCTTCACGGTAACTTACTAGAGAAGGATAAATTAACTGTTATCTGGTCGGATTCTAGGCTTCGCAGAAGATTTCTTTAAGTTGAATTGTTATCTGGTCGTATCAAGGCTTAACAACAACATGCTGAGGATAAAGAAGTTAACTGTTATCTGGTCGGATTCCAGGCTTTGCAGTGAATTGAAGTGGTAACTACTATATGGTCGGGTCTAGGTTTCATGGTCCTTTTTTTGGAAAGTTGTACTATTATCTGGTCGGGTCCAGGCTTCATAGTGTCTCTCTGGGGATCGCAGTTAGTTGTTATCTGGCCGAGATCCAGGCTTCATAATAACTTGCTTAAATAGAAGAAATTAAATTGATATTTGGTTGGGTCCAGGCTTTACAGTAACTTAAAGACATTGAACCGCTATCTGGTCGAATTCCAGGCATTGCAGATTTCTGAGGTGGTTAAGGTTAATTGTTATCTGGTCGGGTCCAGGTTTCACAATAAACTGCTTAGGGATTTAGTTGTTATCTGGTCGGATTCTAGGTTTCACAACAAACTTCTGAGAGGAATTGTTATCTGGTCGGATCCAGGCTTCACAACAACTTGTTGGGGTAGAGGCAAACTCTACTGGGGAAAAGAAGTTAAACCTTGGTCTGGTTGAATCCAGGTTCTTCTATATTTTGAAGAGTTAAACTATTATCTGGTCGGGTCCAGGTTTCATAGTAACTTGCGGAGTTAACTATTATCTGGTCGGATCCAGTCTTCATAGGGATTTGAGAAGTTGACAATTATCTGGTCGGGTCCAAGCTTTATTGTAGTTTGAAAGTTATACTAATATCTGGTAGGGTCCAGGCTTCATAGTAGCTTTTGGAGATAGTAAAGGTTTTGTTGACAACTTTACTGGGGATTAGGGGTCTTGGCCCTATGATTTGCAATAGTCTGAAAGGAAAACTCAAACTGGAGAGTGTGGACTCAGTCGGGGGAAACAAATTCAGCTTGGGGAGATACACTCAGCTGGGGATAACAGGCTCAGCTAGGGAAGATAGACTATGCCTGGGAATTTTGACTCGGCTGGGGAGGATAGACTAAGCTGGGGAATTTTGTGGTTCCTTGATTGTTGTATGTTGGGGAAATAAACCCTCTTAATTAATACTCGATGAACTGCTAATGTAGTGAGTTCTTTGAGGAAGAGGTCCACAAGACTTCTACTTGTAGGATTCAACTTAGCTGGGGGGAGAGCTTCCAAGAGATTGAGCTCTGGCTGGAGATTATCCTATGGAAAGAGATTTTGTGGGTAACTTTGTTGAGGATTGGTTTATTGTAACCGTTTTGTAGGGGATAATGTTAATGAAAATAAACTTTGTGGGGGTATTCCATATACATTACTTCTACTTAGTCAGGACACATGTGCCAAATAGTTTTAATTATGTTCATATGCATATGTTCGTTAAATTTTAGTCATTGGAGAAATTTGCATTCAAAATAAAGACAGAAAGTCTACACTTCAAAGTATATTTGTATTGATATTTTTCCCATGAATAGGCATTTTTTATACAAAGAGACGGAGATCCTAGTAAGATGAAATATTCGAAAGGAAAACAAAGATTTAAAACAAAACAAATAGCCATGTGAAATGATCTCATTGCATTCCAACTCTACTATTGCTCCAATGTCTTCGAATGCCCCTTGCCATTGACAGAAGTTGATTGGATTGATCTTGGACCGTTTGAACTAGGACCTTGGCGATAAAGTTTATTGTGGTGATTCCACGGGACATAGTCATACGCTTTTAATCCTTAACTTTTTCCTGGACCTCCCTTTCGGGTTTTCAGCCCACCAGGATACCAATTTTTTCCCAAGTCGCCCTTTTGGGTTTTCAACTTGTCGGGTGTACAATCTTTTGCATATATCTCTAATTTTTTCCCAAACCTTTTGGTTTTCCGGGATGCCCTTATTTTTCCTAGGCGTGTCAACTTAGCGGGTCTCTTATGTATAGTATTTTTTAACTATGTTCGCGTTTATGGGATGTGGGAAGTCTTCACCATCCATGGTAGTCAGCATCATGGCTCCTCCAGAGAACACTCTCTTGACAACAAATGGCCCTTCATAGGTGAGAGTCCATTTGCCTCTGGGGTCGCCTTGTGGTAGAATGATGCGCTTTATCACCAAGTCACCAGCTTGATATACTTGAGGATTAATATTTTTGTTGAAAGCCTTGATCATCCGTTTTTGGTACGTCTGACCATGAAAAACAGCAGCCAATCGTTTTTCATTGATCAAGTTCAGCTAATCTAATCTCGTTTGAATCCACTCGTCTTTGCCTAAGCCTGCTTCATTCATAATCCTCAGTGAGGGAATCTGAACTTCCACTGGAAAAACAGCTTCCATGCCATAGATTAAGGAAAAGGGAGTTGCCCTAGTTGATGTTCTTGCTGGCGTACGGTAGCCATGTAGAGCAAACAGTAACATTTCATGCCAATCCTTATAGGTTACTACCATTTTCTGCACAATCTTCTTGATGTTTTTCTTGGCCGCTTCGACCGCGCCATTCATTTTAGGTCTATATGGAGAATAATTATGATACTTGATCTTAAACTTAGTGCAAAGCTCAGTAATCATAGCATTGTTGAGGTTGTGTTTGATGAATCTGGATACCACGTTCTTGGTGACTGAGGCAAATGAGGCGGCTTCGACTCACTTGGTGAAATAATCAATAGCGACCAAAATGAAGCGATGTCCATTGGAAGCGGTTGGCTTGATTTCCCAAATCATTTCAATGCCCCATATTGCAAATGGCCAAGGATCGGTCATGACGTTCAGAGGGATAGGAGGCACATGGACCTTGTCAGTATAGATTTGGCATTTGTGACAAGTTATTGAATGTTGATGGCAATTAGTCTCCATTGTTGACCAATAGTAGCCAACTCTTAGGATTTTCTTGGCCATCGTATTTCCGCTTGAGTGAGTGTCAAAGACACCATCGTGCATGTCTTCCATAATTTCCTATGCCTCCTTCTTTTCCACACATCGGAATAGAGTAGAATCATGGTTGCGCTTGTACAATATTCTGTTACTTAGGAAGAATTTGGCTGCAAATCTTCGTAAAAACTTTCTGTCATTGATGGATGCTCCCTCAGGATACTCCTGTGCTTCAAGATATCTCATCACCTCATGGTACCATGGCTTTTCTGTATCAGTGTCAAGCTCACATCAGTGCGCAGGTTCATCAAATTGGTCAATCGTAATCATAGGGGCTTCTTTGTCCCATCTGACCTTGAACATTTAAGACATGGTTTCCAAGGCATTAGCCAACTGATTTTCTTCCCTAGGGAAGTGCTCAAAAGTGATCTCTTCGAAGTAGGGAATCAGGGATAGCACAAGTTCCTTGTAAGGGATGAGATTAGGGTGCTTAGTTTCCCAATCTCCTTTTACTTTGATAATCATTAGAGCAGAATCCCCAAACACATTCAAATTCTTGATCCTTAAGTCAATGGCAGCTTTCAGACCTAAGATGCATGCTTCATACTCATCCATATTGTTCGTGCAATCGAAGCATATTCTAGCAGTGAATGGAGTGTGGCAACCTTCAGGAGAGATGATCATTGCACCAATTCTGTTGCCTAAGGCATTGGAAGCCCCATCGAAGACCATAGTCCATCGGGATCCTTGTTCAGGTCCGTCATATGGTCCAGGTTTCGCAAAGTCGGTCACCAACATGATATTCTCATCAGGGAAGTCTAAGTTCATAGACTGATAATCATCCACAACTTGATGGGCTAAATGATCTTCTAGTACTCTTCCTTTGATGGCCTTTTGTGTAGTGTATTAAATGTCGTACTCAGTCAAGATCATTTTCCATATGGCTATCATTCCGAAAAGATCATGTTTCTCGAAGATGTACTTGATTGGGTCTATCTTAGAAATCCACGGAGTGGTATGAGTCAACATATACTGTCTTAGCCGGCGAGCAGCCCATGCTAGAGAGCAACAAGTTTTCTCGAGCAGTGAATACCTGGTTTCACAGTTGGTAAACATTTTGCTCAGGTAATAAATAACATGCTCTTTTCGGCCAGACTCGTCATGTTGGCCCAAAACACACCCCATAGAGTTCTCTAGTATTGTCAAGTACATGATCAAGGGTCTTCCTTCAACTGGAGGAATTAGAATAGGAGGCTCTTGTAGATATTCTTTGATTTTGTCGAAGGCGGCTTGGCATTCATCATTCCATCTGACTACCTGATCTTTCTTCAAGAGTTTGAAGATTAGCTCACAAGTAGCAGTCAAGTGTGATATGAAGCGGGCGATGTAATTGAGACGACCCAAGAATGCTCTAACTTCCTTTTCATAGTGAGGAACTTGAATTTCTTGGATGGCCTTTACCTTTACAGGATCAACCTCAATGCCTTTATTGCTGATAACAAAACCTAGAAGCTTTCCAGATCATACTCCAAATGTGCAATTATTTGGGTTCAACCTTAACTTGTACTTTTTCAACCTCTCGAATAGTTTGTACAGGTGATCGAGATGTTCCTCTTCTATTTGTGATCTGGAAATCATATCATCCACATATACCTATATTTCATGATGGATCATATCATGAAACAAAGCTACCATAGCTCTTTAATATGTTGCCCCTGCATTTTTCAACCCGAACGACATGACCTTGTAGCAGAAGGTGCCCCATTGCATAATGAAATTCGTATTCTCCATGTCTTCGGGAGCCATCCTTATCTGATTATAGCCGGAGAAACCGTCCATGAAAGAGAAGACTTTATGCTGAGCAGTACTATTGTCCTAGACGTCAATGTGTGGTAGAGGGAAGTCATCCTTGGGGATTTCCCTATTCAGATCCCTATAGTCTACGCACATGCGAACCTTTCCGTCTTTCTTCGGCACTGGCACCACATTGGCAACCCATTTGGGATAGGATGTCACAGCCAATAATCCTGCGTCAAATTATTTCATCACCTCGGCTTTGATCTTCTTAGACATATCAGGCCTCATGCGACGAACATTTGGTTTGATAGGGGGACATTCTTCTTTTGTCGGCAAATGATGAACTACGATGTCGGTATCTAACCCTGGAATATCTTCACACGACCAAGCAAATACTTTGACATAATCATGCAACATATGCACTAACCTTCTCTTGACACTGCTTTCCAAGTTAGTGTCGATCTTGATTTCCTTCTTATCTGCCTCAGTACCTAGATTGATGACTTCAACTGACTCTTCGTGCAGCTGAATAGCTTTTTCCTCTTGTAAAAGAAGTCTGGCTATTTCTCCCAGTATTTCACAATCTTCCTCTCCTTTTTCTTCAACTTGGTTTATTGGACATTCGAGGTCATAGTCGGCAATAGTAGAGTCATTGGAAATAGGATCCAGAGTTGATGAGGACCTGCAAGAATGTGTGTGTGTGCATGTAAGATACATGGCTATTTTGAAAAATGTATTTGAATCAAAAGAAAGATAATGAACACAAAGATTTGAATGCAAAAGATTCCAATAATTTTTATTGAATGATCATATGGTTAGATGAACATAAATAAAACCCCTGACAAATGGACCAAAGTTCCCCGAGCCAGGCACATGGGTTAAAAGTCATTGTTAAATATTACAGACAAAATGTTCTTGAATTTAAATAAAAGCAATAACAAGTAGATTACTCCTCAATGAAGGAGATGGGCACAAAGTCCTTTGCATTCCAATTCTCCAGCTCCGTTGTAGTTGGATACACCCAATCTACAAATGCAGCTTCTTCATCAGAGTCACCTACAACGTTAACTTCATGGCTTCCAATGCGGAGAGGTGGCTTTCCTGCACGGGCATGCCTCACTTCCTTCTGGGCCTTGACGGTGAAACCTAAACCAAACTTGTCCGCTTTGAATGGGATATCAAGGATTTGTCCCCAAGTACCACAGTTTCCTTCTTCAATTGCAGCACAAGCATCTTTGACTGAAACCATCTTTGGTCCAACTTTAACATCTTTGGATTCATCAGAGGAACATTTGGCAGTAGCAATCATTGGTGGCATGACTTCAAAGGCTTGACACGGGGTCTCAATGAATTTCCATCCATCTCTACGTACTTGAACGAGTTGAGGTGACTCACCATAAACTCCTCTTCTCCACAGACGGTGACAATTCTTCCCTTGACTGGATATTTGAGTTTCTGATGGAGAGTTGTGGTTACTGCCCCAGCTTTATGGATCCAAGGGTGACCCATGAGACAAGAATAGGCAGGACGGATATCCATATTGTGGAAGGTGGATTTGAAGATTTGGGAGCCCACTTTGATTGGAAGATCTACCTCCCCATGAATTGTCCTCTTTGATCCATCGAACGCCCTTACAATGATATCACTTGGCTTCAAGACTAAACCTTCACAGTCTAGACGGTCTAACGCCCCTTTGGGTAGTACGTTTAGAGAAGAACCAGTGTCGACTAGAACATGTGCTAAGGTGGTCCCCTTGCACTTGACAGAAACATGTAGAGCTTTATTATGGTTCTTCCCAAGTGGTGTTAATTCAGCATCTAAAAATCCCAAGTCATTATCAGCCATTAAGCTAGCCACGCAATTCTCAATATGGTCCATTGTTATCTCATGGGGGACATGAGCTTTTTTCAAGAATTTGATTAATGTCCGAGCATGGGCATCAGAACAGAGTAGTAATGACAACATAGAAATCTTAGAAGGGGTTTTCCCCAACTGTTCCACAATCTTGAAGTAGCTTCGTTTTATTATCTTCAAGATCTCATCCATCTCACGAGCTAAGGGTTCTCCATCATCAACGTCCTTTGTGGGTATTTCTGTCACGACCGACTCAATAACCTTCTCCTCCCCCCTTGTATCAGTACTTGGCTTGGCAGCAGTAATCCAAACGGGTGCCTTTGCAACAACTGGTGGTGAGATATTGGGTGAAAATATTCTCCCAGTTCTAGTTACTTTACTTGAGCCAGATATGTTATCAACATCATCAACTTTTTCTTCTTCGATCCAAGTGTCTTGTTTAACCCCATGGTAAAATACCTCAGCACCATATTTCCATGACACTACCTTGTTTGAAGAATAGGGCATTGGTCCAGGATTGGTAATTATTAAGGGAGTAACAATTGGTTCATTTGAAATCCTAATAGGACCTTTGGAGGTGATCCTAAGAGGCTTGTTTGAGATGGTAATAATGGAGAGGTCTTCACATTTGTTAGTCAAACTTTCGGCAAGCGGAGTCTTCTTGAATAGAATTTTGTGGCTATCCATCAGGTGTTAAATACCTTTCTTCAGCCCTTCACATCCATTGAGTTGTTGGGTACAACAAACACAGTCTTTTACACACCCCGGGAAAATCCCAGCTTTCAATAGGTTCTTTTTGATGATATTCAACGGAGTAGTCAATTCTTCAATAGAGGCAACAAAAATTGTATCTTCAACCACATTAACACCCTTGTCATGCTTTGGCATAGGTGTGGTGATTACATTAGGAGTTGGAGGAGGATCTAACTCAATAGTCTTGTTATCAATCAAATCCTGGATTTTATTCTTCAAGGCCCAGCACTGGTCAGTTCGTGCCCGGGGCTATTTGAGTGGTAAGCACATTTGGCGTTCGGATTATAATTTGGCAAAGAGGTATCTGGGTTGACAGGAGGATCGCGCAATGTCACTAAATTAGCCTTTAGAAAATGTTGAAGGGCTTGAGATAGTGACATGCCTAATCTCGTGAATTGTCTTCTCGGAGTTTAAAACCGTTGGTGATTTACAAATGGTCTTGGAGTAGGAGTTGGATTGGAGATTTGGACAACATTAACAGACGGATGATCATTCTTCTTGGTATGGGCCCTTGCCCCGTACACAATGTTGATTTACTTATTTGCAGCAAAAGGTTTCTTGACAGGATTGGAAATGGAGGCAGACGCCACAGAGATCTTCCCACTTTTGATGCCGCTTTCAACTCTTTCACCAGTTAAGATTAACTCGGTGAATCTGGAGGAGGAACAACCTACAAACAAGTTAAAGAATGGACTGGATAAAGTGCCCATAAACATGTCAATATTCTCTCTATGAGTCAAAGGTGGTTGAACCCTACTTGCAAGGTCTCTCCACTTTTGTGCATATTCTTTAAATCCTTCATTTTTCCCCATGGTCATATCTTGTAAATGGACTCTTGTTGGAGCCAAGTCGGTGTTATACTGGTACTGATGGTAGAATACAGTAGCTAAATATTCCCAGGTATTGATACAGGAACCATCTAACTGATAAAACCATTCAAGTTGCATTCCGTCCAAGCTCTCTTGGAAAAAGTGAATCCAGAGTTTCTTATTAGCAGTGTGCGACTGTATCTTGCGCACATAGGATTTCAGGTGAAGTTTTGGACAAGAAACTCCATCGTACTTTGCAAATAATGGTATTTTGAATTTGTGAGGAATGACTACCCCAGAGATCAAACCCAAATCATCAAAATCTAAATCGGGGACGACTTGGATTTCAACAGCTTTCAATCTGTCTTCTAGCTGCTTATACTTGATATCGGCGGGTGGATACTGCTCATTGAAATAATCATCATCAGATGCTTGATCATTAACACAGTCAGCCTGAGTAATCTTGTCCTCACCAATCTTGTTCTCATCTTCTTCATATGAGTCTTCCATTACCGGGATCTGACGAACCGACTCTTTGAACCTTCTACCCATGTTGAGCAGAGCTTTCTTCTTAGGCTTCTTCTTAACTTCCAGCAATTCCATCATATCTTGCTGCCCCTTGGCTAGGGCCACTAGGGTATCTTGGAATTGAGAGTTTTGTTCCTGGAGATCCTTCACAGTTTTCTCTAGATCCATCTTGCTGAAATAAACAGCAGAAAGATAAGGAAACCTGTTATGCGAAAACCTGTCATGTTATGATGCATGGAAGATGTATATGCAAATGATTTCAAGGATTTATGGAATTTAAATTTTCATAGACAAAGGAATGAACAAATGTTAATTTTCATTAATTAGTTTGAAAATATTACAACATGCCTCTTGGGCTTACAAAATAACTCTCTAAGATAAAAAGACTAAACGCATCATCTTCGGTGCAAGGTAGGCATTCACACTTTGCTCTTCTTGTAGTTGCTTCGTAAGCTCCAAGACCCTCTTCTCACTAGCATAGAATTGAGACTCGAAAGTATATCGTTCTTCCTTAAGATGAATCCAACCTTTTTGCAAGTCTTTAAGAGAAGTTGGCATGTCGGAGTCGAGGATAGTGTAGGGAACATCTCCTTCAACCACAGACTCCATGATAACTGGTAAGATGGAGGGATAAGGCATCACAAGTTTCTGAGCACGAGCTCGTACCCACTTAAGGTAAGGCTCGAGAGGAATGGAATTATTGTGTCCCAACGTCTTACTATCCATTTTTCTTACCATCCTCCAAGCTCGGATAAATCTTTGGCGGTAACTTTGATCGTCACTTTCATAGTCGAATTCTACTCCTTTTATCACTTACAACCCCTACTTAGCTTTACGACAGTTTGGTTACGCCCGAAGGGATGGTTCCCTAATTCCAAGTAAAGGTAAATTAGAGAATTCACCATAACGGTCGATTATAGTAACGTTATCCAAGGATCGAGAACACAAATGAACATCTGAATGTCTGAGCATCATCAACCTATGGGACCATCTTGAACCTTGCTCATTCCTCAACACAGATCGGGCAAGATGTGAAATAAACCATCTTGCCAAGAGAGGATTGAAACACATGAGGATCCCTCTCTTTCTCATAGTGCGAGAGTGAAAAGAATGTAGGATATCTCCCAACAAGGTAGGCACTGGGTTACGAGACATGAAGATTTTGACAACATTTACATCTATGAGTTGATCAGGATTTGGAAACAAAACCATCCCGTAGATGAGAAGGGCCAAGATTTCTTAAAAAGATTGTAAGTCCAAAGAGTTCCAACAATCTTGAGCTTTCTCAAACAAGAATTTGGCTAAGAAACCTTTTACACCACTCCTTGTTTCCCAATTAGTTGTTATATCAGATTGTGGCAAGTGTAGTGCTTGGGCAATCTCCTTAGGTTTTGGATCTCTTTCCGTACCGTTGAAGGGTAGTTTATTCAGAATAGGAATTCTCAAGAGTTATGATAATTCTTCTAGAGTAGGCACAAGTTGATAATCAGGAAAAGTGAAGCAATGGTGTAAAGGATCAAAGAATTGGAACAACACCTTCATCATATCCTCATCAGTGTTGGAGGTAACCAAGTTTAGGAGACGGCCATGTCTTTTGGTGAATGGAGAATTCTCATGAACCCTTGATGCTAACTCTTTGAGTTGAGGATGGATCCTTACGAGATTGACTTAGATAGTATTCCTACATATATAAGCCATATCCTACAAAACAGTACAAAGATAAATCCCAATAATCCTTGAAATGGTTAGTGAGAATGAGTATGATGTTATGATGTTTATGATGTCATGTACAAGTAAATATATACAAACAAGGCAAACAAATCCTTAGGTTTAGGCTTGCATGGAGTCTCATAGGTAAGTACCCTCTTGAAGTTTAGTTGGCTCAAACCTGTCCTAGAAATAGTAGTCGGGTTCTAAAGGATCTCAATATCACTGATTTTTCTTCTCGGGAATTGTTTCAGCGCAAGCCTCTTTCAAGGCGACCGAAATATCCCGAAAATAAAACCTCATTTCTCATCCATTCACAAAACTTCCAACATCAAACTTGTTAGAAATTTCCTTACGATTCTGAATATGTAAATAACTTAAACTAATTCTCAAAGATGAGCATGAATTTCTAATAGTACCAAATTCTGACCTAGGTTTTTCCAGAGGTTCAAACTATAAATTCTCCCTACTTAAGCAACATAAATGAAATCTATGGACATGTATAGTTTCAGGGCAGTGATGTCTATATTTTATCTTCACAAATGCAAGCCTAACAATGCCTAAATGAGAAGATTGGAGTTCAAGAAAAATAACTCAAAATTGGAAATCGGTAAATGAGTTTGAGCTTGTTTCAAGTGATGGTGATGACCAGGTTAGCTTCCTTGAGTCTCTAGGAAGCTAATGCAATGTTTAGCTTGAGTTGAGAGTGGCTGAAATGGCCTGGACCAGTTCAACTGCAATGCTCTATTTTTGGTTATGGAGGATGATGGAAATGGAGTTACAGTCGAGTAACAGGGACATGGATGGTTTGTATTTTATGTGAGGAAGCTTTTGAAACTAAAAGGCCAAGAAGCGCACGAGGGAAATGGAAGTTTGAAGTTCAAAATCAGAAATGACACAGAAATAAAGGTTTTATGCAATTTCTGGCTTGAGGGAATTTGGGAGTGCTTAAGGGTGTTCAAACTCATGTCCTAGGTTACATAATAGTATTTTTTTATATATAGGAAAAGGTTTGGAGACTTGAGATGGTCATAAGTACAAGATCACATGTTTTGGCTTCTTGGCTTGTTTTTGAAGTAAGATTGACAAACATGGTTTCGATGCATAGTACAAGCATGGTTTGAGTAGTTAGAGGCTCTAGACAAGTTTCTTATGGATTTTAGATTGTGTGTGATCAAAAGGAACAAGTGCAAAGCTTAAGACAAGTTGACTTTGTGATTAAAGCCTCTTTACTAGAATGGCAATGTTACTTTGTGCCATTAATGGAAATGCAACTTGGATAATATCTCAAATGCTTGGATCAAAGCTCTAACAACTGTGTAAACATTTAATTATGGAGTGACAAACACGTTTGAGCCCTGCAAATAAAATATTATGTAGCCTAGCATGGATTTGGTTCATGTATTCATCACAAAATGGCTTGTAATTCAAGTTTGAAAACCCTAACATCTTTCCTTCGATTCTCCTTGCTAAAACATGATCTCTATGAGTTCTTGGACATTTTGGAAATCTTGTAAAATTCTATACAACCTCTATGTTGGATATTTTTGAAAATTCCTCTTGGAACTATGTGAAAAATTTCCATGAAGTTAGGTTAAAATCCTGCCTAAACTAGGGCAAAATTTCACTAAGTTTCCAAGTTTCATGAACATGTATTCACAAAGTCATAACTTGAAATCCGTGAATTTCTAGGAGAGTTATGTTCTACAATGTTTTAGATCTCATTGATTTCTACGACTTTCATGTTCGAAGTTTCTTTTGAATCATCTTGCATCATGGTGGAAAATTGGCTCAAAGTTGTGAAAAAAATATGAAGTTTTCAACACTTAGAAAAATTTCTAAGTTTAGAAATTTTGACTTTTCAAAATGTATTCTTGACTTTTTTGATTTCTTGATGAACAAGTTTCATATTTTGACATGTTTTGATGAATTGTGATCTTTGACACTTGATTTTGACCAAAAAGTCAAAGTTTAACTTTTCAGTGTACAACTGACTTTTGATCAGTTGATTGAAATTCAACTGTCAACCAATTGAACTTGAGAGATGTTTTGAGACATGTCATTAGATGAAAATGAAGCATTTGAATCCTTGAGATCATAACTTAAACCAATCAATCATTTTCTAGGTCAAAAATTCAGAAATTGCTCTTTCTCAGTCAAACCCTAATTTTGACCATTTTGCCCTTTTGATCTGATCAAATTTCTTGAGGAATTATGATGCAAACTTTTTCAAATGACATATATGACTTCATATTGTTGATATGGACCAAAAATTATGAATTTTGACTTTAAATTGATCACAATGGACTTTTTCCCTAATACAATTGATTTTAGGTCAACTGATCAATTGACTGAGCAAAAATGTGATCCAAGACTTGAAAATTAACATGAGCAATCTTGAGAGTCCAAAATGATCCATGAAAGTCATATTGTGATCGGTGGGAATGAGAACTGACTGTTTTGGAATGCTGGTTCGCGTTTGCGTTTGTTTTTGCAAAATGTCGCGGTAAGCAAGAGTCGCCGCCGTCTTTTATTTTATCCAACAAGGAAAGGACAAAAGCACAGAAAAATTCCTTTTCGAGATGTTTCTCGGGTTTGGGAGGTAGATTATAGAAAGGGAAGGTGTTAGCACTCTTTCTATCCGTGGTTAGCCACGGGCTCTTAGGTACTTGCTCACTATGTTTTCAAAAGTTTGCTTTTCTTTGTGATTGTGGGTTTTGAAAGGAGTTTTGTTTTTGAAGAGAGTGTAAGTGCGAAAATTTTTGTTTTGTTTTAAAAGGAGCAAGTACTTAAGAACCTATACCTACTCAAAAAGGAATTAAACTGTGTAAATGTCCTTTAGACAATGCTATCCCACTATTGAGGAGTAGGTAGCATCGTCGTTGGAGTTTTCGGGTCAATTCGATTTAAGGGACGTGTGGTCACTAAAGCAATGTTAGGACGCCTTAGTGGTAACCCTAATGTCTTAGATCATTTTATCTGAGGCAACGTTTCGAGGCAACTTATGATCTTTGGACAAAAGGGCGACCTCTAAAACATCCTATACTCAATGACCACGTTCGAGGCAACCAAGTGAGGCGTACCCTAAGAGTGACATGTGCGAGTGTGTCAATTTTCAGTTTATATTATCTTTACATGTCATGGTGAGCTACTGTTGATTTTAAGTCAAGATAGATCTTGTCATGCAATCCTAGTTAGCATACATCTAAACAGTTAATATATGTACAGGAATTTAAAGTGTGGGAATTGTAAATCCTACGCTATTACAAGGCTTCGGGGAGGGGGATTATTTACATGTCCAAAATTGGGGGAATAAAGCAGTAAAGTGTAAAAGTCTTAGTTAAGCTATCACAAACCAGTAGGCAGTTACAATAAAATAAACGTGCACGAATTTGAACATAACCTCTAAAAATCCTAAGAATGAAATCTTTTTGTTGTTTTATTTTATTTTGGGAAAATGATCTAAATCTACTTAATTTTAGTTTTGAGAAAATGTTAAGATAATTAAAAGATTAATTAACAAAGTTAATTTAATAGAAAAGACTATCCTAATGTTTTTGTGGTTTTATTTTTTAATTGATTTTATGTTAATTAAAAAAAGAAATAAAATTGTCAAAACAAAGATGAAATCGAAGGAACAGGCAGTAAATAAAAAAAAAGTATAATTCTGGAGGCCTGGGTCGAAAGAGGTGTGGGCTGTCTTTCGACCCAGTGAAGAGGCTTGATTGAAGGTGCCTGAGGGGCTGCACTCTGGGGGTGTTTGATCTGGATATGTCATCCTTCGATCTGGAAATCCTGGATCCAATTCGAAGCTAAGCCGCTAAGCTTCGAAACTCTGAATAGGATTCTGAGAAGATATTTCCTGCAAAAACGAGATAAATGTTAAAGGTCCAGGGGGGACTTTACCCCCCTGATTAGAATTTCCTCCCAATTCGAGTCCTCCCTCAACTTGAATCTGCTGAATCTGGGCCTGGGTTTGTTTTATCCTGAGATTCAAAGGAGAAACTCAGATCGTGCCCAAGCAATGGCACAATCTCATCTTTGCGCTGTAGCTTACATGCAACATAATCAGTAATAACAAGAATACATATGCAATGTGTATTTAAATGTCATGAAGGTGCAATTTTGGTTTTGCAAACCCTTACCAATTGAAGATGTATGATCTGTGGCTCTGGGTGTGGAGATGTTTGTAGAATGGTTGCTTTGGCTTGGATTACTTATGAAAATGTTGATAACCTTTGGTGGGTTTGTGGGCAGCGTATCTCCAAATCCTCCTTGTTTCTCTTCTTTTCTTTTTTCTGTTTTTTTTCCGTTCTGTTCCCCCCTTGGCACTGTATGCTGGCCCTTGTATTTATAGGAGTATGATGGTCTAGTAACGGAAATAGACAACCAATTAAACAGGCCTTTAAAGCCATGAGACAAGAATCAGACATATTAAAAGATTTCCTTTTTTGAAATATTCATGTCTCTTTGGAATCTTGAATGAATCTGGACACTTTTGATTTTCGAATGCCTTCAGGCCATGCTCTTCGATTGGTCTTGATTTGCTTCCTTCGAATGGGGCTCCTTCTACTTCGACTGCTTGATTTGAAAAGAATCACTCTGGTCGAATCAGCTCTTGTGGAGTTAGGAACAGAAAAGGCAAGAATCTAGCCTTTAATTCAAATAATTGAGTCCACAATCAGCATTTAATTATTTCTATATTTGCAAGGGACACATGCGATTGTGAGCTTTGGGTGAACCTGGATAGGTTAGGATATGTGTTTTTGCTTAGTCATGCCAGCCTACTTCATTTCTTCGAATCTGCCTTCTTTGCCAGCTTCAAAGTCCAATTCGAATCTATTTAGAACATTCCCTATTAGACAGCTTCGACCAGCCCTTGGCCTTGTGATGAGTCTAAGTTCTGATTCGAAGTGTCCAGAACTTCCTTCATCAGAGCATCTTAGATTAAGAGAAACTCTGTACTAAAATGCCATTCGAAGGTCATTTAGTTCTGATGTTCTGATTGAGATAAAGTGTGAAGTTCCAGTCGAAGGACACTCTGAAGTTCCAGTCCAAGGACCTTTTGAAATGCCAATTGAATGGTATTTGTCCATATACCAATCAAAGGGTACTTGTTAAAATTCCAATCGAAAGGCTTTGTTAACAGGCCAATCGAAAGGTGCTGTTCATGCTAATCGAAGGACATGGTTAACTTGCCTGTCGAAGCTGCCTTGACACAATGCTAAATCGAAGGATCCCTTGGCATACCAATTGAAAGGCTTGGCCCAGGGTGCCAAACGAAAAGGTCTTTCAGAATTACAATCGAAGGCCTTAACACAATGCCAATCGAAGTGTTTGTCCATAATGCCAATCGAAGGGAATTATCCATGCCAATCGAAAGGCTCCTTCAGAATACCAATCGAAGGGTCTTTCAGAATGCCAATCGAAAGGTACTTAAAGCACCACTCAAAAAATTTCTTTTTCCTTAGGCAAGGGTTTTTGGTCAACCATGCAGGGGGAAGACTTTTGAAAACATGAGAGGGCAAATTTTGGGGTACAACACATATGATGCATTAAAAGTCCATTTATCCTTGTGCAATTCCAAACCCTAATTTTCAGTCATCAATGCTTGAGGAGGTGTCTTGAACTGATCAACCCTTGTGCAACCTAAAACCAAAGGAGATCTTGTGAGATATTACTTGAGAAATGAGAGCGCAAATTTTGGGGTACAATAGATGAGATAAACTATTGTTATTTATTATTTATTCAATTATTATTCTCACCCACCAATGGCATATTCTTTAATCATATGGCTACTTAATTCATTATTCACTGCATACCACTATACAACCATAATTTCAATTTATATCAAACTTTGAAATTTAACTTCAAATAGTAACGGCCAGGAAAACATTTTCTATATTCTCAAAGATACATAACTTACCATACAACCAACACAATCCTATATTACACCACCATACAACATATACCTATTCAAATTCAGTATGACTAAGTATATCTCAAAAACTTGCATATACTTCTATATTTATCTCAGATTGGTATACACAATACCATCATAAATGGTATTTGCAAACATGAAAATACAATTGACAAACACAAATTGAATATATTTAACATAACATTGAAATTTATATTGTAATATATATTAAACATAACAACATCATCAACACTTAATACATTGAAGATCCAAAATATAGTACATCATCCAACCTTCAAAATATGGAACATCTGAATAAGTCATATACTAACATACATAATATCATATATCCAGAACAGTAGATCCCCAAACATAACACTAATAGTCTTATCTACCCAAAAGATCCAAAACACTTCTTATTAAGTCCACATCCACATTTTTCTTCATCACTATACTTCATGGCCACAACAACTTTAACAGTTCAACAGTTCCACATATAACCTTTTTGGAGGATAGTGAAGTTTGAACCATCCTTTGGAAATAAATTTCTCCTTCTTAAACAACTTCTTATTGCGCTTGGTAGAGTGGACTTATGCATAATAGGAATAACCATTCTCTTCATCTATTAACTTGATTGCTCTTTGATTCCTAAAAGTATTTTCTTTGTGACATCATTAGGAAAATATTGTAATAAATCACCATGCTTTAGCTATCAGAATATTATAGATATACACATTTATAGTAGGTCTCCTATTTTTCTATTATTTAAATACAAAAACATTTTTTCGAGCTTCGTATGTGTTGGTGATCTTTCTCTCTCACTCATACACCCGAGGGTAGTCTTCATCTTCATTTTCATAACTTTCAGAATCACTGCTATAAACAATCAGCATGTGATCCCTGGAATTCTCCAAAACACGAGCTTGTATATGATAATCTTGTTCAAATTCTCCAGGAAACAACTCCTCTATACTGCATGGTTTCATATAACATAAAAAATTACTACATTTACCATGGTATTATTATATAGACAATAGCCATTGAAATGTTTTTTGCAACAGATACTTACGTTAACAACATTAACCGTACGATCATATGATCTTCAACTAAATCAACACTTTTATTACACTTGAAAACAACAATTCCATAACATATCTTTCATATGCAAATAATCTAAAATGCAACAACTATTCTAATCAAATAACATAACGTTACCTGTTGCTGTCTGAGCTGCAATCAGAGCTACAATCGGAGTTGCTATCTGATGATAGTATTATGGCTGATGCGCTGCTTTAACCTTTCTCCATGCCTTTTATGTTAGCTTCACGACATGCAAGTTTAAACCATTATGCAAAACTCTTTCACCTTGACCATTTATATTCCATTTAATGTAAAGTTATTTATTTAATATGGTACAACTCTATTTTTTAAACACAATTAACTTATCACAACTCCTTTTTATCTTACCTTATTATATTTTTATAGATGAATAAACTCTTGGAACCAATTTATCATTTTAATTAAAACATTACTATAGACAAAAGATTTCAAATGACATTGTATGGTGTCTGATATATGTATGTTGAAATATCATTCAATATTGGGTTCAAATTATGCCTCAATTTACAACACCAAAGCCAATTTTCAAACAACACAAATTACAGTACATCTACACCATACATAAAAGTTGATCAAACACCAATTTTTTTATAAACTTTATAAATAACCTATATATTTTCATATTTTTTATCAAAATGGTAGTTGTTACAATGAAGATTGATCATTGGTAACAACAACTCAACATAAAACAAAAAGGATATAATAAGACCCACTTATCCAACACATTTCCATACATTATGTTCATAAAACTTAAAACTTTATTACAACAAGAACAATTGCTACAACTACAACAAAAATATTTAGTTCTAAAAAATCTAAAACCTTTTTCAGATTTCCTTACAAACCAACCTTCAACATCTCCAACCCATGTTTCATTTTTAACTTCATTAGACTTTCCATACTCAAGTTATCTTCCTCCAATTAATCAACTCAACCCTAAACCAAACTTTAACTTGCAACCTGTATAAACATTAATAGACTTGCATAAAAAATTATGAACAAAACATCACCTATTGGGCATGGAAGTTATTGCTGGTGTATCTTGGGACAACTAATATGGCCAATTTTAGAAGGATAGGCCTGAATTGTTAATGTAATATAGCATTTGTAGTGCACCAAACCGCTAAATTGGTAAAGCGTATAGAAGATATTAGCCTAAAGATTAAAACCAGTTCACAGAGTAAACAAAAAAAACATAACTTCAGTATCCAAACATAATATTAAAATACATATTGTTATATATGTTAACCATATCAACTTCATCATAACTTAATAGTACATTGTGTTTACATCTTTAATTTCTTATGGAGGATGCTTAAAACATTGTTGTTACAAAATTACCATTTTAATGGCTTATGGAGGATGCATAACCATTTTAACTACATATTTTAAGAATAAACATAAACAAAACACTTGCAACATATTAACTACTCCTTCCAGATACAATATAACCCCCAGAGCCAACACTCTCAGCCTTCCTTTCATCACCTGCATTCAAACATTGTAACCCAAATATTTATCTATTCATGATTGTCACAACAACCATTTGGATTGTAGGGTGGAGATTCCTGGGTGGACGCTCCCCAATGATAAATGCAAGCATGTCACCTTTTTTGATACCTCTGTCCTTTGTGACTTCATAACATGCCTTGCCAATATACCTCTCCACACATTGCACTCTCTCTGAGTAATAAATTTCAGACTTGTATATCATTTTGCATCTTGGAATCACGAAACAGGACACGTGTGTGACCCTTATTGAGGAAGTTAGCGATTACTTCTTAATGAAATTGATGCACATAACACAAATTACATAATATAAATACACACACTATCACTTATAACAGTAAATTCAAATGTTACTATACTTATAAGAACATTTTACCCAACCGTCTTGCCACAATTGATCTCTTTTGTCCAGAGGAAGTACTTGTGGTTGTTTATATACTTGATAACAACAGATGAGTGCTTCTGCGTTTCTTTCGTTTCTTTGTCTTTTATGGTGATTAAGAAATATGAGATGCATGTCTCATTCTGTTGCCAACATCAACTCCTTCATCAACAGAGACTTCGACTTGTACAACACTTTTTCCTTTGGCAGTCCTGGATATGCGGCCAACACTCGCCAATGTCAACCGCGTTTTCTTGGATACAAGTCATTATTGCTTGCTTTCCCCCCCAATGTCAACCGCGTTTGCAGATGTCGCAACTTCACACTCTCTCTTCCAATCCAAAATAACTTGTTCCTTTTCCAACCCTACAAAAATATCCTTTTCCATGGTCAATCGTCGCCATACCGTTTCTGCAGTCAATTTAATGTTTCTATTTCATTTAAACAATAAAAACATTACTTACAACATAAACACTATATACTACTTCAACTATACGTTCTGTACGTCGTAATCATTGAAACTAACACTTTACTTTTCACTGTCAAGTGATATTGGTATGTGAGAATGAGCCAGGCTTGCAATCCTTTTCTCTTTATCTGTCTCAGCGTCATGTTTATCACCTTCACCGGTTGATGTCGGCACACTCCCTTTGAAGGGGTCAGTAACACCACGTTTGGTTTCCTACTTAGCATCTTCTTTCACTTCATGTTCATTTTTACCTCCCACATTACACGTTCCTAACACCTCTACACAAAATTATCCGTAGCTAAACGTTTTCCTTATCTTTTTTTTCTTCCGGAGCAATCACTTTTCCTCATGATCCAGATAATAGAGATATATCTGTTGACGTTCATTTTCATCGAAATGTTGAAGCTCGAGTTTTTCAGATCTGCAACAAATAACAACATGCAACACACGTTGTTTATACACCGTACATGCCGCTAACAATCTATTTTCATTCTCTCTACATCTATGATTAACCAAAAATGTTAACGATTCTATAACAATCTTCATCAATCGGTAAGGTTTTTAAAGCTTTCACAGATAAAACAATTTTTTTCCACAATTCAGAATCCTTATCCTGTTACACGCACAACTTTCTCTTCTGAGCTTATTTCACCAACAAACTGAGAAGTTCGTCTTCGTAAGGAAGGGTTTCCGCTTGGAACTTTGAAGCCACTTTTGTTTTTTGTTTTGGACTTCTCTGCTACTTTACAAATAGTTCGATGCATATGCTAGTCCCTTCAAATTCTTTTTTTATCCCATAGTATATTGATTTAGGGTGTTTATACGTGCAATAATTTTTTTCTTCTTCATGTGCTTAAATTACTTCATCAATAAATATTAGTTCTTTTTTTATACCTTTTTGTGCTTTTTTTTATATATAATAACATAACTATTTTATATTTTTTCAATTTTAATTTTTAATTAATGAATGACTTTATAAATTAGTTATGTTATTTTAATACCTTTTGTGTTTTGTATAATCTATAAAATAATAACTCTATTATATTATTTGAAGTGTATTTTTTTATCAATGAATGAATTTTAAGATAACTTCTAATTGAATATATTTTTATTCAAAGAAAAATTTATAATTTTATATTCGAATCTTTATATATATATTCTACTTTTATATATATATATATATATATATATATATATATATATATATATATATATATATATATATATATATATATATATATATATATATATATATATATATATATATATATATATATATATATATATATATATATATATATATATATATATATATATATATATATATATATATATATATATATATATATTTATTCCATTTTTTATAAATATTTATATTCTACTTAATTATATGTAGTCTAATCTTTATAAATTTTTTTTTTCATGTTTCAATTTTTTATTTATGTTCAATGTATGTTTACTTCGACAAAACCATCATAATAATAATTGCAAATATTTTTAAATCTTATCAAAATAATCAATGTTTAATCAAATGAGTGTGTCAGATCAGTACCTATGCGAACGCACGAATATCATAGTAGTTTAAAGTTTTAGAAGTTTAAAATTGTTTAAAACAAACAAAATTTAAATTGAGTATTTTAGATCAAAATTGAACAGGTTAGACCCTAACACATTTTATTACAAAGTGTCAAAATAAAAGTATTAAAATAGGGAAGTAAGCTCATATGTCACGCCCTCTTATTTCTATTGATTTGATCAATGATGTTTGGTTGTCTCTCCTATCATGTTTTCCAATCGAGTGAGATTTTTATTTGCATGACTTACATTCATCTTTTGAATTTGTAGCTTCACTTACTCATTAAATTTCTTAAGGAATCTGCCTATGTCATCTTCTTACTTCAATACAGACGTGTTAGACAATAATAATAAGAGTTAATAGCATTTTTCCCTCCAATAATATTTTTTTTTAAACCAACCTTGCCTAATAAAGATTTTATCGTTTTAAACTTTATTAGAAAATGACATACACTAATTGCTTATGTGTCATTCTATTTGACTTTTATTTTTGTTTTTTATTTCTTTTATTTTAAATATGCTAACATGGAATTATATATTTTTTATTTTAAATTCCACGTAATACTAATTTTATTTTTTATTTTTTTAGTTTTATTATTAAATAGTTAAAACTTAAAATACCTATTAATCTTAAAAAATTTCACCAAATTCATGCTACTCCACATGTCACTCCAAATACCCTTGCCACTAGGCCGAGGATAATTACTTGTTGAGTTTCCATAAAGTTTATATATATATATTGTATAACAACTTTATCATATGTCATAAATATTTCTACTATTTATTTATTTATTCATGTGTACAATCACAAGGACATGGGCTCAACTCCCATTGTCCTCAAAATTTTGGAGTTTGGTAACATTTAGTTTTTCAAAACTTAAAATAATAATAAAGAAAATGTATATATATATATATATATATATATATATATATATATATATATATATATATATATATATATATATATATATATATATATATATATATATATATATATATATATATATATATATATATATATCACTATGTCAAAATTGAATTTAGACAGCGCCACATAGACAGCGCTTATGTCATAAGCGCTGCTATAGGTTTTCAGGAAAAAAAAATTAAAAAATTAGAGTAAGCGCTGCTAAAGGTATACCTTAGACATCGCTTACTAAAAGCGCTGCTAAAGGCCTTACCATAGACAGCGCTTCCTTTCCCTAAGCGCTGCTATATGTTTTCAATTAAAAAATAAATAAAAAAATAAGAATAAGCGCTGCTAAAGGGTATACCTTAGACAACGCTTACTAAAAGCGCTGCTAAAGGCTTTACCATAGCCAGCGCTTCCTTTCCCTAAGCGCTGCTATAGGTTTTCAATAAAAATAAATAAAAAAATAAGAATAAGCGCTGCTAAAGGGTATACCTTAGACAGCGCTTACTAAAAGCGCTGCTAAAGGTGTGATAAAGGATATACCTTAGACAGCGCTTTCAAGAAGCGCTGCTAAAGGCATTACACTAAAGCGCTGCTAAAGCCTTAAAGCGCTGCTAAAGGTAATACCTTTAGCAGCGCTTCTTGAAAGCGCTGTCTAAGGTAATTAAATAATTTCTAAATCCCTAAATTGGTTATCAGAAACCCCACTTTATACACGCAACTGTTCATCTTCGTCTAACTCGTCTCCTCCCTCCTCACCGTCCAACTGTGGTTCATCTTCTTCTCCAACTCGCTTCGAATTCGTTACCACCATCTCCTCGTGAAGAAGAAGTTTCACAAAACCAGTTTCACTATAAGGTAAAATTTCTTCATCCTTCTAAATTTTGGATTGATAGTTGTAGTTACAGTGATTAGTTTACTCGATTTTGTATTGAGAATAGACGAGGCTGAGAAATAAACTCAGCGTTGAGGTTGTAGAAAGAGCAGAGAGTGTCGCAGAGCCTTGAGAGAGAACGAACAATGGAGGTTCGATGAGAGAGATGCGTGGGATGGAGGTTGAAGCTCAACCAATTGGAGCTCCGATGAGAAGCTCCATTGGCTTCTGTGTATTATGAGCGCATGGTGAATGTTGGGAAGGAGAAGAGAGAGAAGAGGATGAAGAATTCAGAGAGAGAGAGAGACAAGAGTGAAGAAAAGAGTGGATGTGTGAATGTGAAGAGTGAAGAAAGTGATGTCTTATATGAGATGATGAAGGATGGATCTCAGCCCTCAGATTTATGAGAAACAATTAGAGAAATTAAGAGTGATATTGGGAGAATTAAGAGTTTGTTATGGGTGGTTTTTGTGAGCTGTTAAAAGTTCTCCAAAAAAGGCTTTGACTATTTTTTCTTGCTTCTCTCTAGTTTTATATTTTTTTGATTCAATGAGCTGGAAAAATTAGTTAAGAAATTGTTTTCTATTAGGACTGTTAAGAGCCAGGGACCATTAATTTTGAAACCGTAAACCAATCGAAAGCTAGTGAAAACGAAAGTTAGTTATGAAATTCCTGTTAGAAGTTAGATGTGTTAGCTACAGTGAGGTTTTCCTGCTAGTTCTGGTTTTGGTTTTCTGCTAATGTTAGCTAAGTAAACAAAGTTAGTTAATCAATTTTAAAAACAAGTAGTTAAAAATTAGACAGTTCTATTAATAGTTAGTAACTAAGGTAATTAGTATAGGTTAGTAAAAAGATAAAAGTGAACTGTCAGAATGTTAATTGAAATTGCAGATTAAAAGGCTAGTTGGTTATGTTAAGAAAAGTTAGAAAATCTTTTTTAAGAATTAGTTAATCCTATGTTGAAGTGGATCCGCATATGCAGGGCATGATTGATGGCTTGAAAAATGAGCATCACTTATAAACACTAAATTGGAAAATGGTAACTTGATTTCTGCAGGTGATAGTCAGTATGTATCCGCGGGTATTATTGCTTCAACTTTTGTATTGTTTGTGCATTTGCATTTATGCTTGTATGAACTGAGCTAGCAATTATCATGAATTGGAACTGGTTTGACCATGCCTAGGGCTGCATTTGGTGAATTGAATGAGGTGCATGACTGCTTTGATATGGCTTGCTTGGTAGTGCTATGTATACATACACGTCTTCCAATTTTCATGTGTACATAAGCGGCCATAGGATGCATTGTCTTCCTTTGCTTGAACCCGTCAAAATAGAATGGGAATTGGCATGTTGTTTCTTGGATGGCTTTGAACTTGATGCACTCTACATTGTATTTTATTTGAATTGGGGTGAATTGAATATTATTTTTTATGGCCTTGAATGATGTAACTGTTTGGAAGAACTAAGCTGAAGCTGACTGGTTTTCCTATTCTATTGCAAGTTTGTTGTAATGTGATCTTGCTTAACGTTCTAGCCGTTACAACTTTGTTGTTCAAGTTTGACAGGGGTTTACCAGGGTTTTCTAAATGGGTTGTAGTCTTTGCAATTTCTTCCATAGCACATACGTAGATCTACCTCTCATAGGTTCCTTTTATCTATTGCTTAGGGAGCCAAATTAACAAGATAAGAATATAGAGGACAAGAGAGAAAAATTATGAAAGAAAATGAACAATTATTATTACTAGTGCAACTCATTATGATTTCATATTTACATTTATGATCTTATTTCTGAGTTTTTTGATATTTAATTTAGAAAATATGTGATTGTGGATATAGTCCAGCTTTTATATGGAATGTATAATCAAAAAGTGATGCTAGAAAATTTATTTCTTGAAATTTTGTTTTCTACATTTGTAGTACAAGTATGATAATAAGCTTTTAGTTTGACCCCCTTTTCCTATGCATAGTTTCACATATAATTCTGTTTAACCCCAAGAACAGATGATATGCAGTAAAAATCAAAGAAAAAAAATGCATCATACAAAACTGGAAAATATGCATCATGCAAACCCATATGTCAATTTTAATATATCTTATATTTCTGCACAACAATTAACTGAGTTGGTTTAACGAGACTAATGAGTTTGATGTATTGTTTTTACAATGAATGATACAGGAAATCAAGATGTTAGAATAGTGCATCACCAGAATTTGAATAAGAGAATTCTACTAGCATTGATTGCTTCTTCTGCTCTTGCTAGAATCTTCATCTTCTTATTGTTTTTCTTCTTACGGAGAAATAGAAAATTAACAATCTCCGCGAGTAAAAGCCGAGGAACCTTAGGTATTATGGTTTCTATTCTCTCTTTTGAAACTTTTATTTTGATTTTTTTTAAATCTAAGATATATTATGGACTAGTCAAAATACTTGTAATGGGTTTAATAATCTTAGATTTCTCAATGATGGGAGAAGAATAAGATAGTGGAGGATTGAGTTTGTACATAACAGAGACAAACCGAGTCATAACAAAGCATAACTAGGAGATGGATGAGGAGTAGAAAAAAACCGAGGATCGATGACTTGTGTCCTGCCTGTAATATAATAAGTGGTGCTTCAATTTAAAGTTGTAATCTCCTATAACTAATCCATCATCAAAAGATATATCTATAATTCTCTTAAGAATAAAATTTCAATCTCATACAATTCTTTTTAACAATAAAGTTCTAATCTCCTATAACTAATCTATCATGAAAAGTATCCTACAATTTCTCTTAATATTTACCGCACAACTTCTAACATGTTGATAGAGTTAATTAATTTAATAAAAGTATAATGTCTTTTAACATGTTGAAGTGTCAATTACATCTGTAGATGATTATTTTCAACTAGAGTATATCCATAATTCTATTTAAGAAATATTGTAAAAGTCTAACAGAATATGTTATCCTTCTTGAGACGTTTGGGATTATTCTTTGCTTCATTCTATAATAGCTAGAAAGAGTAAAGTTAATTAGTTTAAGAAATATATCTTATGTAATGTTCATGTACAAATGTGTGTGTATATATATATATATATATATATATATATATATATATATATATATATATATATATATATATATATATATAGCATGGTGTTGTTGATTAACAAATTAACAAAATTTCGTACAAAATGTTGGAGTTACCATTCAACATGACACTTAATTTCCCTACATTGTTTCTTTTCTGTTTCTCATAATGTATGCTTAGCTCATGTAGACATGCCTGCAAGGAACAAAGGAATCACATCATGTAAATCCCCCATCTAATATTCAACTTAGTAATAGTAAAAAATAACACAAATCATGAATCTTAGAATGAGTTCACAACTAAGTTAATGTCTCTAAAATTATAACGTTGACGATCATTGATTGAATATGTTATAGGACCACAACAATCCTCATTTCTAGAATTGTTCTAATCACATGTTTGATTTTTGTTGACAACACAGACTCTTTAACTTAGATAATAGTTAAAACCATGGATAAAAAATGGATGTGAGCCGATCGATTGTCAAAAGAGTACGAGGATGGGGTATTAGAGTTCGTTAAGTTTGCTATTAAACACGCTGAAGACCCGAATAGAATGAAATGTCCTTGCTTGGGTTGTTGTTATGTGGGTCGGGTTGACGCAGATGGATTGAAATCGCATTTACTAATGCGCGAAATTGATCGAAGTTATACGTGTTGGATATTTCATGGTGAGAAAAGCATCGAGAATGTTGAACCGGGGGTGAAAAGTAATGCGACCTATGTTTCGTACGACAATGCCACGGATACATATGATTGTGATCGGGTGGAAGAGATTGCAGAAGCACTTGAAGAAGATCTTAAAGATTGTCCCAAAATGTTTGAGAGGTTGGTAAGCGATGCGGAGAAACCGTTGTATAAAGATTGCCCCAAATTCACAAGATTGTCTGCGGTATTAAAATTGTACAACTTAAAGGCGCGCAATGGATGGTCGGATAAAAGTTTCACACAATTATTATCCCTTTTGAGAGATATGCTTCCTGAGGATAATGTTCTTCCTAATCGAACCTACGAGGCCAAAAAAATATTGTGCTCTATTGGCATGAGCTATGATAAGATACATGCATGTCTAAATGATTGTATTTTGTTTCGAAACGAATATGCATCGTTGAATGAGTGCCCAAAGTGCGGTTTATCTCGATATAAGAAAAAATCATCTCCAGCGAAAGTCTTATGGTATTTTCCTATTATTCCGAGATTTAGATGCATGTTTCATAGTGAAACCGATGCTAGACACTTGACTTGGCATGCAGATGAAAGAATTATCGATGGAAAGTTTCGACATCCGGCAGATGCACCACAGTGGAAGAAAATTGATAATGATTATCCTGATTTTGGAGGAGAAACAAGAAACCTTCGCTTGGCATTATCTACGGATGGAATGAACCCGCATGGTCTTCAAAGTATCTCAAATTCCACATGGCCTGTGATTCTTATGATTTATAACCTACCTCCATGGCTATGTATCAAGCGCAAGTACATGATGTTATCTATGTTAATTTCTGGGCCTAAACAACCAGGGAATGACATAGATGTATACTTGAAACCTTTAATCGAAGATTTGAAGATTTTGTGGGAGAACGGTGTGGAGGTTTATGATGGATATAGGAAAGAAAGTTTCAATTTGAGGGCGATGTTGTTTGGCACAATTAACGATTTTCCAGCATATGGAAATCTATCCGGGTATAGCATTAAAGGTGAAAAAGCGTGTCCTGTCTGTGAAGATGGAACCGATACGACACGATTGAAACTTTGTCAAAAGAATGTCTTTCTCGGTCATCGTAGATTCTTAAATTCAAAACATCAATAGCGTGGATGGAGAAAAGCGTTCAATGGAAATACCGAACAACGTAGAGCTCCACCTGGATTGACAGGTGATCAAATTTGTGAAAAGGTGAAAGATGTGAGTATTCAATTTGGCAAGCCTTTTGCACATAAAGTTGTCACAGGTGGGTGGAAGAAGAGGTCAATTTTTTTTGAATTGCCATATTGGAAATCTTTGTACGTAAGACATTTTCTTGATGTTATGCATATTGAAAAAAATGTATTTGAAAGTGTTATTGGTACGTTACTCAATATAAAAGGAAAGTCTAAGGATGGCCTTAAAGCAAGAGAGGACATGGTAGAGATGGGAATAAGAACTGAATTAGGACCCGTGAAGAAAGGAAGACGAACATATCTACCACCTGCTTCTTATACTCTATCTAGAAAGGAAAAGAAAATATTGTGTAAGTTTCTGAGTGAAGTTAAAGTTCCAGAAGGTTACTCCTCAGACATTAGAAGACTCGTGT
The DNA here is from genome assembly GCA_948472305.1 of Vicia faba. Classification (NCBI taxonomy): domain Eukaryota; kingdom Viridiplantae; phylum Streptophyta; class Magnoliopsida; order Fabales; family Fabaceae; genus Vicia; species Vicia faba. The sequence goes on from OX451735.1 coordinate 1,511,192,716, forward strand.
CCATGAAAGACCTCAAGTTAAAGAGTCTGAAGACACATGATTGCAATGTCATAATGGAACATTTTCTACCAATAGGTATACATTCTATTTTTCCAGAAAAAGTAAGAAGCGCTATAACTAAATTGTGTTTTTTTTTCAGGTCAATTTGTAGTAAGGTGATTGATCCTGAGATCTTACCAGTATTACAAAAAGAAATCGTTTTTACTCCTTATTACTCAGAATGATGCTAAAAACAAAATCTGGAGTGAGATACAGGTGCTTTAAATTATGTCTTTAAATTACGATTATGTACTTTAAATTATGTCTTTAAATTACTTATACTAACGCACTTTGTGTATGTTTTTTGTAGAGGTCTTTCAACATTGATGACAAAAGAAAAGATTATTGTCTTGGATTGGCCGGCAAAATACTAAGAGGGTTTAGAACATATTTAAACAGAAAATATCTTAGAGATGCCGGAAAAAAATTTGTTGATGCAGAGCGTCCAGCAGAATATGCGGATGTGATTTCAGTTAAAGAATGGGATGTTTTTAAAGCCAAACGAAAAAACCCCAAAATTTTAGAGTGTTAGTGAAGTAAATCGTCTAAGAGCATCATCTCTCGCATATCCATACAAAAAAGGGCGTTTGGGATATGCACGATTAGAACAAAAAATAGTAAGTATTTACAAATTGCAATGATATACTTTTTCATCAATAGTTATAACTGAACTTGTTTTTTGTGTTAATGTGTAGTTAAAAGAGGAGAGTAGTTTGGAAACATCTCTTCCGGAGCATGTTTTGTGGAAGGCTGCCCGTGTGGGTAAGGATGGAGTTCTCAAAGAAGATGTACAACAAATTTTTGAAAAATGCGTAAGTATAACATTAATTCTAATTAAATCAAAATTTTATTAACATATAGTATTCATGTTTTTCCAATATTCATATGAATTTCAGGAGAGTCTGTCTCAGTCTACATCTCCACCAGATGATTGCAGGAGCATACTTAGTCGAGCATTAGATGTTCGTGAGTATTCTGGTCGGGTGAGGGGTAAAGGACATGGGGTTACTCCAACCTCCTTGAAAAAGAACAATCCAAAGACAAAATCTGCTAGCAATAAAGAACTGCAGGCAAGGTTGGATGCATTAGAAGCTGAAGTTCTTGAATTGAGGAAGGAAAAAGCAAGACAATACCAATCAGAAAGAGAAGCTTCGGGTGTTAAAGAAGCTAGTGACATAGCTAGTGTCAATTGTGCAGCTCAACGGAGTATTCCCGAGGTAATTACATATATTATTATGAAATTAAATTAGTGTAATTTATTTAACTGACATATATACACATTAACGATGTCATATTTATTATTGATTTTAGGGCATTTCACCTTGTCAACTCTTTTTAGAGACACCAACTTATCGCATGGTTGGCAAGGGAAAAGTCCATAACACACTGGTAGAAGTACTTCATCATAAACCGCTCCCTTCTGGATATTTGAAAGTGTCGATTGATATTGCTTTAGAGAAGGGTGCGTTATTACCAATCCCATATGAAGTTTCAGATGCAACGTTGGTGGGAGAGGCAATAGGAGCGTTTGTTGCATGGCCGTCAAGGCTTGTTCGCATAGATGATGAGGTATAATTAAAACTGTTATAAACCTTTTAGTACTCAAATTTTTTACGTTTGTTTTACTTACATTTTTTTTGCATGGTAATGTTAGACTCCTACAAAACCCAAACCAAAAGGTAAAGGGATTACGCGGCCAGAGGAGTCAGTGACAACAAAAAAATAGGTACAACAAAATTATATGATATTTATGCTTAGATAATGTTAATTTGTCGTCCTATACTTGACCACTCTAATTTTATGATATTTAGATTATTCCTGCTAAAGAGATTGAAGCTGTAAGTAGGGGTAAGGAGCCTGTAATTAGCAACATTCCTATAGAAACAAAGAGTGTTGCTAAGAGGACCGGGGCTAGAAAGAAAACTACTTCACAATATAGGTCGTGCCTTCAGACATTTATAAGCTTCACAACTATTTCGCAAGGTGGTACTTCTCTTATACCCCTGCATGAAGGGATTTATGGTTTTGAAGGCATGACAACAATTGGTAAGGAGGATTTGGAAGAAGTTTTTGGACACTTGACATTAGGCATGGCTGTTATCAATACATACATCAGGTATACTCCAATCAACTTTGTTTAATTAATTACAGAATTTATTTACTCATTTCAATGAATAATTAATGTTAATGATGTTTTTATTTAAGGTTTCTGTATGACAAGTTGATTCGCCCGCGTGGATTGGAGTCCAGATTCGCTTTCGTAAATCCCAACATTGTCCATGTAGGGTCAATAATCTCAAAACCAGATGAAGTAATAGAATTTGTGCTCAATTTATTTATGGCCAGCAAAGATACAGAAAAATTGTTCTTTTTACCATATAATACTGGCCCCAAGTAAGATTTTCATTCTAAATTACCTCTATTATAATTTTTCGTTTTTTAACGTTGTGCAGAAAATTTCCATCTAACCTTTGTTTAATATTCCAGTGGACACTGGTTATTGGTTGCAATTAATCCTGTGAGAGAAATTGTATATTATCTGGATTCATTGGGCAATGATTGGACAACATACCCAGATATGAAGAAGACGATTGACACGTAAGTGACATTGTTCCAAAATATTACTGTGTATATTTAATTATTTATGTGCGATAGTTCTAAATATTCGTTATTATTTTATTATAGCATTCTACAAAGTTTTCGAGCACAAAGAGATATTCAAGTACCAAGGAGTAGAGTCAACAATATTTCTTGGATCAAAGTGGAGGTATAGATTTTCACAGTTTTGATTATATAGCGATGATACTTGATAAAACAAGTTAAGGTGTATATCTTGATGTATATCCGTATTTTCTTTCCATGTGTAGTGTCCTCGTCAGCGCAATGGTGTAGATTGCGGTTATTTTATGTTGAGGTTTATGAAAGAAACTATTCTTTTGGACCGATTAGAGATTCCATCCACGGTATGAATTTCTAACTTAGGAATTATTTTCATATTTCTCATAAAATGACTTAGTATTTTAATTAAATCATACTATGTTATATTATTATGTAGTACTTTGATGAATTCAAGTGTGCTTCATATTCAAAAGATTAATTGGATGAACTTATGGAGGATTGGTGCCAATTTGTTATGGAGTTGAGAGTTTTATTATAAGGTATAACTTTGAGTTTTAAGAATATAATATATGTCGTTATAGTTGTGTTACAATATTATTGTTTTTGTTGTTGTTATTTGGTAACTTGTATGAATTTTGATTTTTTGATTTTGTTTTCGGTTATATAGGTGCAACTCGATGTAGAAGATAGAGTTATATATTCATCGTTGATTTTGTTTCATTGTTGTATATACTAATGTTGTTGTTGTGTATATTGTGCAAAAAGGAGTGAAGAGATGAATATTGATGTAGTTATAATATTGTTTCATTGTTGTATATAATAATGTTGTTGTTGTGTATATTGCGCAAAAAAGATTGAAGAGATGAATATTGATGTTGTTATAATATTGTTTGATTGTGGTATATATTAATGTTGTTGTTGTGTATATTGTGCAAAAAGGATTGAAGAGATGAATATTGATGTTGTTATAATATTGTTTCATTGTGGTATATATTAATGTTGTTGTTGTTTAAAATGTTATAATAAAGCTATAATTTCTGGTGCAAAAATGGTGAGATTAAATTTGATAGGCAGCGTTTTGTTTTAAATGAAATTTTTTTTTTAAAAAAATAATAAGGAAAAGCGCTGCTAAAGGGGGGGGGGGGGGGGGGGGGGGGGGGGGGGGGGGGGGATAGACAGCGCTTTTCATGAAAGCGCTGTCTAACGTGATTGAAAAAATTTTTTTAAAAAAAATTAAGGAAAAGCGCTGCTAAAGGGGGGGTAATAGACAATGCTTTTCATGAAAGCGCTGTCTAATGTGATTGAAAATTTTTTTTTTTAAAATAATAAGGAAAAGCGCTCCTAAAGGGGGGGGGGGGGGGGGGGAGGGAATAGACAGCGCTTTTCATGAAAGTGCTGTCTAAAGTGAATGAAAATAAAATAAAATAAAAAATAAGGAAAAGCGCTACTAAAGGGGGGGTTATAGACAGCGCTTTTCATGAAAGCGCTGTCTAAAGTGATTGAAATTTTTTTTTAAAAAAATAAAGGAAAAGCGCTGCTAAAGGGGGGGTAATAGACAGCGCTTTTACCAAGCGCTGTCTAAAGTGATTGAAAAAAAAATTAAAAAATAATAAGGATAAGCGCTGCTAAAGGGGGGGAATAGACAACGCTTGATAAAAGCGCTGTCTAAAGTTCCACATTAAAAGCGCTGTCTATACCTTTAGCAGCGGAGGTTTTAGCAACACTTTTAAGCGCTGTTAAAGGCCTAAAAAAGCGCTGTCTAATCTCTTGTTTGGCATAGTGTATATATATTAAAGGTTTAAAATAATTCACAATGATAATACATAATTTTATTTTACTTTAGATATATCTACTAGTTATATAATTAGTGAGAGAATGATTTAACATACATAAGAAAGATATATGCATGATAAATAGAAGTTCCAATAAAATAGAGGATGTCACTCATTTATATATGATCATTTCTTAAACAAGACTCCTTGTATTTTATAATGAGAAAAGATTTCCTCCCGTGTAAATTTAATTGGAGAGATATATATTTTAACTTTTAATTAAATAGTTTTTTGGTCTATGTAAGTTAGCGAGTTATTTATTTTGTTCCCGATATCTTTTTTTTTGTCCCTATATCTCAATTTTTTATTGGCATTAGTCTCTGGAGTTAGAATTCTGTTAAAAAAAATCCTATGTAGCACAAACGTAGCTGACTTGACTTTTGGTTTTTAATTTTTATTATAACATGTGACAAAAAAAATTTGCTATCATGTTTCATTGATAAATTTAATAAAATATATTTTTACAAGTAGTAGTATTCAAACCCACCCCCTTGGATTAAATGATTCTTCCTTTACCACTTATCCAACAACATCTTTTGTTCAATAGTTATACTGAAATTGTAATATATGAAAACCTTACTAAATCGTAATTTCGTACCAACATGCAATTGTCTCATAAGTGTTGTGTATAACAACAAACAATTGTAAAAAGAGTCATCACCAACATGATTTAATGAAAGATAATGGTGAAGATTGTAAGAAAAAGTGTGAATAATAAAGTTACATAATCAAACTACCGAAGATGATTATGATAAATTAACATCAGGAACTAAAACCAAACAAAATTCAACATACAAGGATTTGGACCCAAAAAAAATATAAGGACCATAATAAAAAACTCGTTAATTTACAAGAACCAAAAAACTATTTAAGCCTTTAATCTTTTAGTAAATGATTGAGATTTCATTGCATAAAAACTTCATGGAATAGAATCCACTTTTGTTTTGTAACACCATGATTGCAAATACAAATATATATTTTTATGTCACTTTCTTTTTATCACACGGTTAAGAATCTATTGATTAGGATAATTATTTACTCTTTTTAAAACAATAATTATTAATAGGATAAATATTTATAAATTATAAGATTTACTCTTCTTAATAATCATTTTTAATTAATGTTATTATGTCCAAGATTCAACCTCTAACAGTAACATCTATTTATAATTTTTAATATAAATAAATTATTGTTATTTATAAATTCATTGCTTTTAAAAAATATTGATGCTACTCAAACCTATACTGATGAGTGTTAAACATAAGTTTATATTTATTTATATGCACGAAAAAGACATTTTTCAATAAAATAAACATATAAATATAAAAAAAAGTTTTGGAATAGACTTTAGAGTGATGGAGACAATTCTCCAAAGCCACATGAAGAAGAATTTATTGGAATCAATAAAAATGGTAAAGGAAAGAATAAACATACTCAACCTATAATGGAAATTAACACTAAAGCCATGTCAGATAAACACAATACTACTCAATGAAAGCCATTTATTGGAATACCATAGGAGTAGGAAATCTTGATACTAAGTTGACTATTAAAAATCTCTATGATCAACAAAAGTTTAACTTGCTTTTAATTGTTGAATCAATGATTCCCCATACACATTTCCTTGTTGAGTGTCATACAAAAATTAGATTTAAGAGATATGCATTAAATTTTAGACAGAATAATGATTCAAACCTAGGGATTTTTGTGCAATATATAAGAATTTCACTGTGTTAAATATATCTGAACAATATGTATCTTTTTCTATAGAATTGAATTAAACTAAATTCTTTCTTGCAGTTGTATATGCAGGTGACTCTCATGTGGTTCAAATATAGTTATGTTATAAGCTTAACAATCAAACCCTGGCCCTCGGTGCATGCTTGGTGATTTCAATATAGTTATTGGTTCCCATGAGATATTCAGTAGATGCCCTCTAAACAAAACATTCACGAATGAGTGTCTTATTTCGACAAATAAAAATAAGCTTATGCATCTTGAGACTAATGGTAGCTATTACACTTGGAATAATGAGAGGAAATGTGGTGCATACTCTTTTGTTATATTTGACATAGCCATTTGTAATCAGAATTGGCTAGATAACTGGAATACTCCACTTAGATCAAGAATCACCAAGACCATTACACTATGCTTCTCTATTGTGACAAATATATATTTTATTCAGCTAGAAAATTCAAATATATAAAGGTTTGAACTCTAGATGATAAATATAGATAACTAATTGTTGAATATTGGAATATTAGTGGGTTGGTTGCCTTATTTTGTTTTATCTGCTAAGTTGATATCTCTTAAACGTATTATTAAGAAGTAGAATAAAGATATATTTGGAAATATTCATCTTAATGTCTCTCAAGCTACTGATGAAGTTAACAAGATAAAGTTTGATTGGTGGTTTCAAATTACAATGATGATCTTTGATTAGAGGAAAATATTATCAACTCCTGTTAGATAAGGCATTGTGTAATACGCTGGGAGAACTGACTTGATTGTTTTGCGTTTGATCGCATTTGTCGTGGATAGCAAGAGTCGCCACTGACTTTTCTTTTATCCAATAAGGAAAGGGTGAAAGGAACAGGAAAGACCTTTGAGATTATTTTCTTGAGTTCGGGGGGTAGGTTATGAAAAGGGAAGGTGTTAGCATCCTTTTCATCCGTAGTTATCTACGGGCTCTTAGTTGCTTGCTAGATCACTTGCTTTATTTGAAAATGTTCTTTGTGGCATGGGTTTGAAAATATTTTGAAAACGTCTTAGTAATGATTCTCGTCTCTATAATAATGCGTACAAAGTGTTGGTTTTGAAAATAATTCAAAGAGGTGTTTGTGGAAGGTGTTTTTTCTAAAAGTGATTTTGAAAAGTGTATTTGTAATGATTCTCGTCTCTATAAGAATGCGTACAAAGTGTTTTAATTTTTGAAATTTTTTTATTGGAAAGTGTTGGTTTGAAAATGATTTTTATTGTGAGCAAGCGAGAAACTATGAGCATCCTACCTACTCAAAAGGTCTAATGTTCTTTTCCTCCTCCTTTAGATGTTTCTATCTTACCATCGGTTTGGTAAGAAGCCCCATCATTGGATGGGAAGGGACTGACGTGGATCGTTTGTATAGTCATAGAAGGCAACCTATATGACGTTTTGGTAATTTTCGTTAGGGACTAAATCGTTTACCGAAGGCAACGTCGACGAACATCGAGGGACTACTATCATTTATCGAGGGTCTTTTCTAAAACTCCCATACTCGAGGGACATGGTTATTTTCCGAGGCAACAAGTGGGGTTACTCTAGAGGTGCATGTGTGCAAAATGTGTTTGATTGCATGCATTTAATCTTTTGATTTTGGATTGTCTACTTGTTGGTTTTATCTTGCCACACATCCTAATTACAAACATTTGTATAAAGCAATAAAAATGTGGAAAATAAATATTATACACTATTACAACCATATTGAATAGCAAGAAAATATAAAGAAAAGCATAAATAACATAAAAAGAGAGAAAAAGTGAGTCCTTCGATCTAGGCAGTAGGCTCCTTCGATTCCCCCTTCGTTGGCTTCCTTCGATTGGGAATTAGTGTGAGCTCCTTTCGATTACATCCTTTTTCTGCTTCTTTTCGATTGGCTTGGAAGTCAGTGTGAGGGTACACTCTTCATTTCAACCTCCTTGTTGCCTCCTTCGATTGCAGGAATACAAAGCTTCCAAGTTAAGATTCGAAAGGCTTCAATGTTCAGCCAATCGAAGGATACAGAAAACCTGTCTAAATTTGAAAATGAAACTAACAAGTGTAACTTTCGAAGGCTACATGACATGGGTTGGCACAAGATTATTGGGCACCAAAATCCAGAGTCTAACTAGTCAGGGTTGAGATTTTCAACATACAAGTAGTGAGGATCGAAAGTTAGGGCATGGTCAACTTCATAGACGGGATATCTATATTTTCCTTTATTTATATGTACCAATGATATTTAAATGAAAAAAGTTCCAAGTTTAGAGGAAAATTACCTCTTGAAGTACTTAATCGAAGGAGTTATAGGTGACTTCCTTGATGGTGGATGGAGCTTCGTTGGGATCTTCCTGAAGCTAGTTCATTTGCTGCTTTGTTTGGACAGTCACTGAATCGAAAGAGGGTATGTGATAGTGGTAAGTGAGTCGAAGGTTATTATATAATAGTCTAGGGAGTGAATCAAAAAGACTATTATGTTGTAGTTGAGGAATGAGTCGAAGGTTAGTTATCTGGCAGTTGAGGAGTGACTCGAAGGATTCACTAATGTATGAAGAGATCTGAGTTTTTTAGAGTTTGAGTGTTTGGAAATGGTTGAGAATGTTTGATAGTGTTTGAGAGTTTTGAGAATTTGATAATTTGCTCACAGAAAGAGTTTTTTCAACTACATGGGGGCCCTTAAGATGTGTGATAGAAGCTCTTATTTATAGATGAATTTGATTGAGGTTTGGGAGGGAAAACAAAATATATTTGAACAAATTAGGTATGATGTCCTTGTAGCCTTTGAAGTGCCATTTTTGTATGCCCAATTGGTGTAAATATAAGAGCAGCATAGCAGGACTGCTGTGCAGCAGTTTTGGAGTGTTATGGCCAGCGTAACAGGCTTGAAATTTGCAGCACATAGGACTCTGGCCAGCAAGTATCTTTGGATATCTCATCCTTTTTGTTTTGACCCCCTAGCCCTATCTTTCGACCATACTCTTTTCTAGACAACAACGCTTCTTTCTAAATCAAAGTGTCCTTCGAATGGCTCATATGTGTATTCTTCGAAGGGGCCCAAATGGGTGTTCTTTGATTTGAAACATGTACGTGTCGTTTTGAAGGGACGACATACATCACTTGTGTGCATCACTTGCAATTCTTCAGATGGGCCACCAAGGTATAATCTTCGATTGGGACACCTAGATATGCCATAGTGTAGAGACTAGGCGTGTTGAAGGTTTTTAAGATGGAATCAAAGCTTATATGCAGGAGGTCCCTTTCCTTATGAGCGCTAGCATGTATGGAAATTTTTGCCTCGTGAATTTGGCAAACATGCAAGACCATTAGCTTCTGAGTCGAAGGAGAGCTAGAGGAGGCCATTGCCTTGTGCCTGCTAGCCTGAAGAAGGTCCTTTCCTTGTGGATTGGGGGCAAGCGTAAAGAACACACTTATCTTTTAAATCGAAGGAGCCCAGTAGGAAGCCACCAACTTCTGAATCGAAGGACACTAACAGGAGGCCTTTCCTCTTTGAATCGAATGAGGCTACAGGAGGCTTTTGCCATGTGCACAAAAAGCCATCCTGTGAGGAGTCACTAGTGTAATCTAAGCTTTCATGCAGGAGGTCTCTTCTTTTCCAAACGAGGCTTGTATAAAGATAGGCGTTACCCTTGTGGATCGAAAGCAAGTTGTTTCAAAAGGAGACTTTACCCAGCCATAGATAGCATGAAGATAGCCAATGTCATGTGCTAATATGAATCCAGTGAATACTAGTCATAGGGAAGCTTTGCCTAGTGCACGCTAGCATGGTGAGAGCCCCCTTGCTTTGTGAATCGAAGCATGCAATAAAGAGGCCATTGCTCAATCCAAGGATGCATACAGATAGCCATTACTTTTGTGAATTGAAGAAAACATGTTAGGGACCAACACTCAATCGAAGGGTGTATTTAGGAGACTAAATGCCCAATTGAAGCTTGCATGCAGGTAACCATTGCATTGTGAATCAAGCAAACATGTAAGGCCAATGGTGCGATCAAAGGATGTATGCAGGGAACCTAAATTCCCAAACGAGGCTTGAATGCAGGAAGTCCATACTTGGTGAATCAAAGGAAACCTTCAAAAGACCATTGCCTTCTGAATCGAAGGAAGCTTTCAGAAGGCCATTTCCTTCGGAATCGAAGGAAACTAGTAACAAGTCATTTCCTTTTGAATCGAAGGAAATTGTTTCAAAGGGAAACCAAACCCAGTTGAAACTTAACATGGAGGAGAAAGTTCAGTCGAAGTTAAGCACCAATAGAAGCAAGCTCCTTTTTCTTCAATTTTGTCAGAAAGAGTCAAATGTATCTACATTTCTCTTTCAATAGTTTCCTCCTTGACCTGATGCTTAGAAATCCAATATGATCCATGACAATTTGAGCTAATCAAACCTTATGCAATTTTGGCCCAGTAGAAATCTTGTGAGGACATTCTTGAAAAATTGAGAGGGAAAATTTTGGGGTACAACAGCTGCCCCTGTTCAATCTTCTTAAACTTGAAGAGTTAGATTAGCGAGTCCGCCATTCGCGACTTGAAGGTGGAAGATGATTGAACACTAGAGTGCCCAGAATTTTGCACTCGATGATGTGGTGGTTGATTGTGTAGGGAATGGGCTTAAAGATGCCATTTGGAAATATGATGGAGAGTTGTCGTAGATGGGCTTATAGATTCCATCCAAAGGTTATTGTTCAAAGAAATTAGACTAAGTCTAAGCTTGATTTCAACTGGGAAATAATCATAATAAATCTTTTGAGCGATTTATTTGAACTAGAGAAAGTGTCCACTGGAATGGAATCAGGATAAACCATTGATCAATTTAAACTGAACCAGCAGAGGTCTTAAATAATATTTAACTGGAAAAGAATCAGAATAAATCTTTGGAGCGATTTAACTGAACTAGAGAAAGTGTCTATCGGAATGGAATCGGGATAAACCATTGATCAATTTAAACTGAACCAACAGAGGTCTTGAATAATCTTTAACTGGAAAAGATTCATAATAAATCTCAGGAGCGATTAAACTAAACTATAGAAAGTGTCTACTGGAATGAAATCAGGAAAAAACATTGACCGATTTAAGCTGAACCAGCAGAGGTCTTGCGTAATTTTTAACTGGAAAAAAATTAGAATAAATCTTTGGAGCGATTTAACTAAACCAGGGAAAGTGTCTACCGGAATAGAATCAGGATAAACCATTGATTGATTTAAATTGAACCAACAGAGGTCTTGAATAATATTTAACTGGAAAAGAATCTGAATAAATCTTTGGAGCAATTTAATTGAGCCAGAGAAAGTGTCTACCCGAACAGAATCATGATAAATCATTGATTGATTTAAACTGAACCAACAGAGGTCTTGAGTAAACTTTAACTGGAAAAGAATCAGAATAAATCTTTGGAGCGATTTAACTGAACCACAGAAAGTGTCTACCGAAATGGAATCAGGATAAACCATTAATCGATTTATACTGTACCAGTAAAGGTCTTGAGTAATGTTTAATTGGAAAAGAATAAGAATAAATCTTTGGAGCGATTTAACTGAACCAGAGAAAGTGTCTACTGGAACGGAATCAGGATAAACCATTGATCGATTTAAACTGAACCAAAAGAGGTCTTGAATAATATTTAACTGGAAAAGAATCAGAATAAATCTTTGGAGCATTTTAACTGAACCAGGGAAAGTGTCTACTGAAACAGAATCAGTATAAACCATTGATTAATTTAAAATGAACCAGTAGAGGTCTTAAGTAATCTTTAACTGGAAAAGAATCAGAATAAATCTTTGGAGCAATTTAACTGATTCAGAGAAAGTGTTCGTCATGTAGATAGTCACCCTGTCTTGTTTCACGAATTGATCTACAATCAATTTGTTCATAGATAATTGTCATGTCTCGTTTCAGGTATTAGTTTGAAACATTGTTGAAAATTGATAATGACATTTGCTTGCTTGCTAACTTTTCATGAAAAAGGTAACGAGTCAGCTATGTGCAGCGTCATGATGAATTAGATGCATCGAGTAATGATGTTCTCAAAATAAATGAGATATATGTATTTGTGCTATCGGTTCTACAATGTTTGTAAAATGATGTGTAAATGCAATGTATGAACGTATCAGTTGTTCTGCTGCAGTGTTGTTGGACTGGGGAAATAAATCCCTAACTGTTGCTAGGGATGAAGAGTGTAAGTCTTCATATTTTGTTGAAGTTGAAGTGCTGATAGACAGGTTTCCATTATTAGAGAAATAAAACTCTATTGGGGAAGGGAAACTCCATGCATTATTTGGTGATTTTCTGAAATCCTGCTGGGGAATCTTTGGAAGCTTGGTGAATTCACTGGGGAATCTTTGGATCAGTAATTCGAAATTTTGCTATGCCGGGGATATGAGAATACCTGACACCATTAGGCTGCATATTAAGAAAATGGCAGTGATCTTGTAACAGGATGTCTCTGCCTCTGTACCTGCTGGAGGAAATGTCTGCGGGGATTTTGCAGATGGCCTTTATACATTATCCTATTTATTAAAGCCATTAGTAATTGTCTTTCTATTTTTTGTGCATATATTTATAAGCAGTAGTGACATTCAAATGCATATGTTTAAAAATAATCACCGGATGTTTTCGCAAACAAAACAGGAAAATAAAAACAAATAGTTTTATACTTTCAAAGGGATAGTTTTGTATTAACTTGAATAAGCGTTTTTTTGTACAAGGATATGAAAATCCCAATAAGAGAATGTCATCGTATGAATAAAACTTTATAAAATAGCATACAAAGAAAACAACCATGTAGAATAATCCTATTGAGTTCTCGTTCTGCTATTTATTTTGTGTCTTCGAGCGTCTCATCCCTTTGCTGCTTGTCTGAAGCTGATTGGATTGATTAGTACCATTTGAGCTTGATAATTGATACTGAAGATTGGCTGTAAGGTGATCCAATGGGACATAGTTATACGCTTTAAATCCCTAACTTTTTCCTGGACCGCCCTTTTGGGTTTTCAGTCCAACAGGATACCCTTTTTTGCCCAAGCCGCCTTTTCAGGTTTTCGACTTGCCGGGTGTACTGATTTCTTCGTGTATATCCCTAATTTTTACCCGAAACCTTTTGGTTCCTCAGGATGCCCTAACTTTTGCCTAGGCCAGTCGACCTAGCGGGTCTTTGTTCATGCATAGTATCTTTTATCTATGTCTGCGTTTACAGGGTGCAGAAGGTCGTCACCATCCATAGTGGTTAAGATCATGGCTCCACCTGAAAATATTTTCTTGGTCACAAATGGCCCTTCGTATGTGGGAGTCCATTTGACCCTGGGATCTCCTTGTGGAGGGATAATGCGCTTGATTACTAGGTTACCATCCTGATATACCTGACGTCTGACCTTCTTCTTAAAAGCTTTAATCATACGTTTTTGGTACATCTGACCATGGCAGACAACCGAGAGCCTCTTCTCATCAATTAGGTTCAACTGGTCAAGTCGAGTTTGAATCCATTCGTCTTCATTTAAACCTACATCCTTCATGATTCTTATTGAAGATATCTGAACTTCAATAGGTAGGACATCTTCCATACCGTATACCAAAGAGAAAGGAGTTGCCCCTATTGATGTGCACATCGTGGTACGGTAACTGTAAAGAGCAAATGATAACATCTCATGCCAGTCTTTGTAGTTTACTGTCATCTTGTGTATGATCTTTTTGATGTTTTTATTAGCGGCCTCCACAGCTTCGTTCATCTTTGGTCGGTAAGGAGAAGAGCTATGATGCTGGATTTTGAATTGCACGCATAGTCCGGTGATCATAGTATTATTGAGATTGGTACCATTATTTGTAATGATTCTTTCTGGAATACCATACTGACAGATAAGGTTATGTCTGATGAATCGGGCCACAACATTCTTGGTGACAGAAGCAAATGAAGTCGCCTCGACCCATTTTATGAAGTAATTGATGGCGACGAGGATGAAACAATGTCCATTAGAAGTTGTAGGTATGATCTCCCCAATCATATCGATGCCCACATTGCGAGTGTCCAGGGAGCAGTTAAGATGTCTAGAGGAACCAGAGGCACATGCACTTTATCAGCATATATCTGGCATTTGTGACAAGTTCGCGAATGTTGATAATAGTCTGCTTCCCTAGTGGACCAATAGTAGCCTTCCCGTAGGATTTTTTTAGCCATTGTGTGCCCACTAGAATGGGGGCCAAAGGTACCTTCATGAAATCATCCATAATCTTTTCTGTCTCACTCTTGTCTACACACTGAAGCAAGGTAGAGTCGTAGTTACGCTTGCAGAGGATTCTGTTACTGAGGAAGAACTTAGCAGAGAACCTTTTTAGGAAATTCTTATCATTGACTGAAGCTCCCTCAGGATATTCTTGGGCTTCGAGATATCTCTTAACTTCATGGAACTAAGGTTTGTCCACTACTTCTTCAGTATCAATCTCATGACAATATGGTGGTTCGTCCATCCCCTCAATAGTGATCTGAGAAGCATCATTATCCCACCTGATTTTAAACATGGATGACATAGTGGCTAGCGCGTCCGCTAGTTGATTTTCCTCTCGTGGAAAGTGCTTAAAGGTAATTCCTTCAAAATGTGGGATCAGTGTCAACACATACTCTTTGTAAGGGATGAGATCAGGATGCTTCATGTCCCATTCTCCTTTGATTTGACTGATTACTAAGGCTGAGTCTCCAAACACACTCAAGGATTTGATCCCCAAATCTATAGCAGCTTTGAGACCCATAATGCATGCTTCATATTCAGCCATATTGTTGGTACAATTGAAACATAGCCTGATAGTGAAAGGAGTATGGCATTGCCGAGTGCATTGGAAGCTCCATCGAAAACCATAGTCCATCGGGATCCTTGTTCAGATCCGTCATATGGTCTAAGTTCTTCACAATCATTCACTAACATGATGTACTCGTCTGGGAATTCAAAATTCATGCGTTGATAGTCATCCATAACCTGATGAGCCAAATGGACAGCTAATACACTTCCTTTTATTGCTTTTTGGGTAGTATATTGAATTTCGTATTCGGTCAGGACCATTTTCCATCTTGCTATTCTTCCAGAGAGAGCGGGCTTTTCAAATATGTATTTAATAGGATCCATCTTAGATATCAATAAGGTAGTGTGAGTCAGCATATACTGTCTTAGTCGGCGAGCAGCCCATGCCAAAGCGCAACAAGTTTTCTCGAGCAGTGAATATCTGGTTTCACAGTTGGTAAACTTTTTGCTTAGGTAGTATATTGCGTGCTCTTTTCAGCCAGACTCATCATGCTGCCCCAGCACACACCCCATTAAATTTTATAATATCGTTAAGTACATGATCATAGGTCTCCCTTCAACTGGATACATTAAAATTGGAGGCTCTTGAAGGTACTCCTTGATTCTGTCAAAGGAAGCCTAGCAGTCGTCATTCCACTTCACCACTTGATCTTTCTTCAGTAATTTGAAGATTGACTCACAAGTTGCGGTTAGATGGGAAATGAATCTAGAAATGTAGTTTAGACGTCCCAGGAATCCCCTAACCTCGTTCTCATTGCAAGGGGATGACATTTCTTGTATGGCTTTTACCTTTGCATGGTATACTTCAATACCTTTGCCGCTGACAACGAAGCCTAAGAGCTTACCGGATCTTAATCCAAAAGTACATTTATTCAGGTTCAACCTTAGTTTGTATTTCTTCAGTCTTTCAAATAGCTTCTGCATGTGGTCAAGGTGTAACTCTCCAGTTTGAGATATGGCTATCATATCATCCACGTAGACCTCTATCTCGTGATGGATCATATCGGGAAACAAAGCTACCATGCCACACTGATAGGTTACCCCAACGTTCTTTAACCCAAATGGCATAACTTTTTAGCAGAAAGTGCCCCACTGTGTGACGAAGGTCGTTTTCTCCATGTCCTCAAGTGCCATTTTGATCTGATTGTATTCGAAGAATCCATCCATGATGGAGAATATCTTATGTTGTGCGGTGTTGTCAACCAGAACATCGATGTGGGGAAGCGGAAAGTCATCCTTGGGGATTTCCCTATTCAGGTCTCTATAATCCACACACGTACATACCTTACCGTCCTTCTTAGGTACCGGAACAACGTTGGAAAACCATTATGGATAAGAGGTGACAACTAAGAAACCAGCATTGAATTGTTTAATAACTTCAGCCTTGATCTTTTTTGACATCTCTGGCCGCATACGACGAACCTCTGTTTCACTGGAGGGCAATCTGCTTTTCTTGGCAGATGATAGACTGCAATATCAGTGTCGAGTCCTGGCATCTTTGTATGACCAGGCAAAGACCTTAACATAGTCATGTAGCATCTGAATCAAATGCTCTTTGACACTATGCTCCAGATTGGCACCTATCTTGACTTCTTTCTTGTCCTCTTCAGTAACCAAGTTCATTGTCTCAACTGGCTCTTCATGGGGTTACATTTCCCTTTCTTCTTGTTGTAACAATCTGGCTAGCTCCCCTGGTACTTCACAATCTTTCTCACCTTCATCCTCGGCTTGGTAGATCGTATTTTCAAAGTCATAATTGGCAATAGTAGAACCGTCACCAATGGGATCCAGGGTGGATGTGGATCTGCATTTTGATATGTGAGTATGCTTAAGAGCATGTATATTTTTGATAAAGTAAAAAGTAGAAAATAAAAATAAAGAGCGTAAAATTTGTATGCAAAACGTTCAATGATTTATTAATGACATATGAAGATGAAGTAATAACCCTCACAGATAGACCATTGTGCCTCGAGTAAGACACAAGGTTTTAGAGTTTCAATTATTTAAATATTACATATCCAAAAATTAAAAGACAATTACTCTAGAATAAAAGTAATAGGGAAAAAATCTTTGGCCTCCCAATTGTTGAGTCCATCGCTGATATTTGGGAAGATCCACTTGTCCATGTCACAGTCGATATCACTGTCCTTTAACGCATTGACTCCATGGTTGTTGATGTAACACCCCGATATTTAATTATTTATTTAATTAAATATTGTTTTGAATATTTTATATTAATTCAAATTTTTACCGTCGAAGTCGATATTATTGTTTTCTAGTGGCATGATAAATAATCAGATTTAATTTGGTGGAATTAAGTTGGAGTATTATTTTTATTATTAAGCTTAAATATGATATTGGGCTTAATTTTTGTTGTTGTGAAGTATTAAGGGGGTATGTCACTTAGGCCCATTTGAGTTTACTAATGATTAATTAAAATATGAGTATTTTATTAGAAATAGAATTAGAGGAGAATATAGTGTTATCAGGAAAAAGAGAAGAGAAAGAGGAATAAGGTTTTGAGAGGAGAAGAAGAAAAAGAGAAGATTCAATCGGAGACCCATAGAGTTTCCTTCAAACCAAACCAGGTAAGGGTGGGGTTTCTTATCCTATAATGGGGCATATGATATTTTGTATATGGGAATTAGTATGTGGGATTATTACTGTCTATTGATTTGTATTGGTTTGTGTTTGTTGTGATAAGCATTAATAATAATTGATTTGATTAAAGAATTGTCAAAGAATTGATGTATTACTGTGTTATATACTTGTCTAGATTAGGTTTGATTGTGAATTATATCATGAAGTTCATGTTTAGAATCGAGCCAAAAGGGTTTTCGCATTGCTATTTTTATGAATTCGTGAGACTGTTTTTCACAGGGCGCAATCGATTTGTAGTGCAAGTGAAATCGATTTGCACAGTTCAATTTTGGTGAATTTTTCTTCTATTTCAGTAAGCAATCGATTTTCAGTATAGAGCAATCGATTTGCACTGCTTAAAAATGTGATTTTTGGCCTCTGGAACAAGTTGCAATCGATTTCCATGTTAGTGCAATCGATTGCTCACTGTTTGGTAGCTTTTTTTTTGAAAACTTGAAAATTCCATAACTTTTGACTCGGGTGTCCGTTTGACGCGCCGTTTGGATCATTGGATAGATAAAAATATTTTCTATAATGTGTTTATAATTTTGATGACAGTAGAATAATACTTTATTGTAATAATTCTGATGTGTGCGTACATTGTATGTGTTGTAATGCAAAATGTTGCGATTGAATGTATCTGTGTTGTATAAACGATGTACGAAGGATTTTGTATGATATATTGCATGATAATGATGATGATGATGGCCTGTATTGGCAAGAATTTGATAAGTATGAACAATAAATGTAAATTAAGTTGTTGCATGTCAGTGTCACATGCATTCATTAAAGATGGCTTGTACTGGCAGATTTTGTGAAGGCATATATTGGCGGATTTTGTGAAGGCCTGTATTGGAAAAATGATTTGTGAAGAGGGCTTATGACTTGTGCCTCGAGATTAATGGAAAATTTTTATGTTGGGAGTTTTACTCCAATGGTACCACATGCATTCGCATAACATTGAGTCGCATTCCAAGTTGTACAATTGAGCTGTTGTGTTGATGAATTAATTGTTGCATTTTGATGATATCCTGTTGTGATTATTGTTATGAAGTGGTGATTTTTGAATGAACTAATTCTAATATATGATTTATCATGCGCTCACTTATATGATTTAAGAATCTCACCCCTTCTGTTTGAATGTTTCCCGTTGTTGGTAACATGCAGGTAACCAAGAGGAGTAGCCGATAGCATTGTTAGTTCGGGTTCGATGTCATTGCTCTGATACGTTGCACTCGGGGGGAAATGAATGCTTGTTTTATTTTTTTGGTTATTTATTGAACCTTATGTTGTTATTTGAGGAGTTTATCATATAAATGTTGTTTTATGATTCAAAAGATGCTATATCTTATTTAGAGAACTATTATGAATCTGCTGCGTGATTAATCAAAGTTTGGTTTATGTTATGAAGACTATGTTCATGAGTTGTGTTCATTCCTCTTCTTTCACTGTTATGTATCTATTCTAAAATCATGGCAGGTTTATGTGTCCTTGTTGAATATGTGACATCCCGATTATATTGGAAATTTTTATACTCTGATTTTCCGCTAATTTCTTGGGGTAGAATTATGGTGTTACATTAGTGATATCAAAGCAAATTGGTCCGCTCGACCAATTTATCGAGTTGTAGTTGTTTAACAACGAGTATTGTTAGTTTTTCTTAAACGTTGTTTGTGTTGTAGTGATAAGATAAGATGGCTGGAAGGAATGAGGTTGTGATTTCCGCTTCTCTGCAAGCGATGGCTCAGGCTATGCAAAATCAACCTAATACTGACGAGAATGTTGGATCCCGTAGTTTGGCAACTTTCCAAAGGGAGAATCTTCCGGTGTTCAAGGGTAAGCATGATCCTGATGGAGCACTAGATTGGTTGAAGGAGATTGAGAGGATATTCCTTGTGATGGATTTCACTCCAGCACAGAAGGTTCGGTATGGCACTCATATGCTAGCGGTTGAAGCTGACGACTGATGGCTAGATATGCGTGCAAGGTTGGAAGCTTCAGGTGAGGAAATCACTTGGATTGTGTTCCATAGGGAGTTTCTGAGGAAGCATTATCCTGAAGATGTTCGGGATAAGAAAGAGATTGATTTCCTTGAGTTAAAGCAAGGGAACAAATCAGTTATTGAGTATGTTGCTAATTTCATTGAGCTAGATAAGTTCTATCCACATTTTGACGGTGAAGGTGCTGAATTTTCTAAGTGCACCAAGTTTGAGAATGGGATGTGCTCGGAAATCAAGAAGGCTGTTGGATATTAGAAGATTCGTGTCTTTTCTGATTTGGCTGATAGTTGCAGGATCTTTGAAGAGGATATCAATGCTCATCACAAGATTGTTAGTGATAAGAGAGGAAAGAATCAACAGAACCATGACAATCCTTATGATAATGGTAAAGGTAAGCAAAGAGTTGTTTCAAATATGGGCAACCTGGTCACGAGAGTGATGCATGCACTACTGCAAATGTGAAAAGGTGTTTCCGTTGTGGCAAGTTTGGACACACAGTTCCTGAGTGTAGGCATAAGGCGAATGTCTATTTCAATTATGGAGAAGAGAGGCATATTAGTACCCAGTGTCAAAAACCAAAGAAGGCACAAACTAGTGGTAAGGTGTTTGCTTTGGTTGGGACTCCGACAGCTAGTGAGGACAGACTCATCAGAGTTACATGTTTCATTAATAGTACACCTTTAGTTACTATTATTGATACTGGTGCTACTCATTGTTTTATTGTTGTTGATTGTGTTGTCTTCTATGAATGGAGAAATGGTCGTCAAGATTCCAGCTAAGGGATTGGTGGCTACTTCTCGTGTGTCTTTGAATTTTCCTTAGTCGATCTTCAGAAATGACTTTACTGTTGACTTGATTTGTTTGTCGTTAAGAGGATTGGATGTGATCTTGGGTAAGAACTGGTTATAGTATAACTATGTTCATATCAAATGCTATAACAAATATTTGAGATTTTCTACTCCAGAAGAGGAAGAAGTTGGTTTGTTGACTGGTAAACAATTGCGGCAATTGATGCAAGACGAAGCACAAATGTTCTCGTTGATGGCATCACTATCTATTGAGAACCAAGTTAGGATTAATGATTTGCAAGTGGTGCGAGAATTTCTTGAAGTGTTTCCTGATGAAATTCCTGATGTACCTCTAGAAAGAGAAGTTGAGTTTGCGATTGATCTTGTACTTGGTACCAGACCTATTTCTATGGAACCGTATAGGATGTCGACATCTGAATTATCTGAATTGAAGAAGCAGTTAGAAGAGTTGCTTGAGAAAAAGTTTTTAAGACCAAGTGTATCACCACGGGGAGCACCTGCGTTGTTAGTAAAGAAGAAAGATGGAAGTATGAGACTTTGTGTTGATTACAGACAGTTGAATAAAGTGACGATTAAGAACAAGTATCCGCTTCCGAGAATTGATGAGTTGATGTATCAATTGGTGGGTGCAAGTTTGTTTTCTAAGATTTATTTGAGGTCAACATATCACCAAATTAGAGTGAAAGAAGGTGATATTCAGAAGACCACATTCAGAACTCGGTATGGACACTACGAGTATTTGGTGATGCCTTTTTGTGTTACTAATGCGCCAGGAGTATTCACGGAGTACATGAATCGTATCTTTCATACTTATTTGGATCGATTTGTGGTGGTATTCATTGATGATATTCTAATTTACTCTAAATCGGAAGAAGAACATGAAGAGCACCTAAGCTTTGTGTTGTACCCCAAAATTTGTCCTCTCATGTTTTCCAAAGTCTTCCCCCTGCATGGTTGACCAGAAACCCTTGCCTAAGGAAAAAGAAATTTTTTGAGTGGTACTTTAAGTACCTTTCGATTGGCATTCTGAAAGACCCTTCGATTGGCATTCTGAAGGAGCCTTTCGATTAACATTATGGACAAGCACTTCGATTTGCATTCTGAAAGACCCTTCGATTGGTATTCTGAAGGAGCCTTTCGATTGGCATTATGGACAAGCACTTCTATTTTCATTCTGAAAGACCTTTCGATTGGCATTATGGACAAGCACTTCGATTTGCATTCTGAAAGACCCTTCGATTGGTATTCTGAAGGAGCCTTTCGATTGGCATGGATATGCACTTCGATTGGCATTGTGTCAAGGCTTTCGATTGGGATTCTGAAAAACCTTTTCATTTGGAACCCTGGGCCAAGCCTTTCAATTGGCATGTCAAGGGATCCTTCGATTAGCATGAACAACACCTTTCAATTGGCCTGTTAACAAAGCCTTTCGAATGGAATTTCAATAAATACCCTTCGATTGATGTTTGGACAAGGGCCATTTGAAGAACTCCTTCCAGGCCATTCGAAAGAGGCCATCAAGAGGGCACTCAAAAAACATTTCCAGCTACACTGAACATGAGAAAATGGCACGTTTCCCTTGAAAATATAGAAATAATTAAATGCTGATTATGGATTTAATTCCTGAGTTAAAGGCCAGATTCTTGCCTTTTCTGTTCCTAAAGAGATGATTCGACCAGAGTGATTTTGTGCAACTCAAGACCATTCGAAGAAGCATTTAGAAGGCCCATTCGAAGGGTACATAAGAAGTCCATTCGAAGGAAGAAAATCAAGACCAATCAAAGAGCAGGGCCTGAAGGCATTCGAAATTCAAAAAGTGTCCAGGTTCATTCAAGAGACATGAATATTTCAAAAAAGGAAATTATTTAATGTGTCTGATTCTTGTCTCATGGCTTTAAAGGCTTGTTTAATGGGTTGTCTCTTGCCGTTACTAGACCCCCACACTCCTATAAATACAGGGGAAAGCATGCAGTGCAGAGGACACGAAAAAACACACAAAAAAAAACAGAGGACTTGGAGATATGCTGCCAAAGGTCATCGGCATTTTCAGAAGTGATCCAAGCCAAAGCAGCCATTCAGCAAACACCTCCACGCCCAGAAATCCCAGATCGAAGGTACTCACATCCAGAAAGTGCCAAATCGAAGGTCCCAACTACTGGTAAGAGAGGGTAAAATGTCAAATTTTGTGTTTACATAACATATCCATATTTGTTATCCCATTCGATTTGCCATCCTAAACAGAATTCAAGGGCTTGGGTTTGTCCCCAGGTCATGTTCTTCGTTTGCTAACATTTACTGTAGATTTAGCCTGAAAAGACTCAGCGCACGCAGGATCGAAGGGTCCGGGGTTCGATACCAGGCCCTGAGTTTTATTTTGCTAACATACTTTTGCAGGTATAGCATCCCAGATCGAAGGAGACACCTTCTATGGATCGAAGCTTCCCATAGTCCTCCTGGACCGAAGAAGGCATTTTCCTCAGGATCGAAGGGAAATCCCCTTCCCTGGATCGAAGGCTGTTCATGCCCACTTCCTGGCCCAATCGAAAGAATCATGACCCTGTTTGGATCGGAGCTTCCCAGGCCTCCAGAATTATGCTTTTTTTTATTTGCTGCTTGTTTCCTTCGTTTTTTTATCCTTATTTTGATTGTTTTTATTTCTTTTTTAATCAACATAAAATCAAAAACACAAAAACATTAGGCTAGTTTTTCCTATTAAATTAGTTTTGTTAATTAATCTTTTAATTATCTTAACATTTTTTCCAAAACTAAAATTAAGTAGATTTAGATCATTTTCTCAAAATAAAATAAAACTCAAAAAATATTTTCTTTTTTAATTAATTAATCATTAGTTAGTCTTAATTCTTAAATAAAAAAATGACAAAAAAATATGCTTTATTTAATAAAAAAAGGGTCAAAACCCAAGGACACTCCGATTCAATTTTTTTTTGCGCGCGCTTATTTTATTGTAACTGCCTACTGGTTTGTAATAGCTTAACTAAGACCTTTTACACTTTACTGCTTTATTCCCCCAATTTTGGACATGTAAATAATCCCCCTCCCCGAAGCCTTGTAATAGCGTAGGATTTACAATTCCCGCACTTTAAATTCATGTACATATATTAATTGTTTAGATGTATGCTAACTAGGCTATGCATGACAAGATTAACTCTTAACTTAAACTGAAAATTGACACACTTGCACATGGCACTCCTAGGGTACACCTCACTTGGTTGCCTCGAACATGGTCATTGAGTATAGGAAGTCTTAGAGGTCGCCCTCCTGTCCAAAGATCAAAGTTGCCTCAAAACGGTTGCCTCGATAAAAATGATCTAAGACATTAGGGTTACCGCTAAAGCGTCCTAACATTGCTTTAGTGACCATACGTCCCTTAAATCAAATTGACCCGAAAACTCCAACGATGATGCTACCTACTCCTCAATAGTGGGATAGCACTGTCTAAAGGACATTTGCACAGTTTAATTCCTTTTTGAGTAGGTAGATATTCTTAAGTACTTGCTCTCTTTAAAACAAAAACAAAACTTTTCGCACTTACACTCTCTTCAAAAACAAAACTCTTTTCAAAACCCACAAACACAGAAAAGCAAACTTTTGAAAACATAGTGAGCAAGTACCCAAGAGCCCGTGGATAACCACGGATAGAAAGGGTGCTAACACCTTCCCTTTCTATAATCTACCTCCCGAACCCGAGAAACAATCTCGAAAAGGAATTTTTCTGTGCTTTTGTCCTTTCCTTGTTGGATAAAATAAAAGACGGTGGCGACTCTTGCTTACCGCGACATTTTGCAAAAACAAACGCAAATGCGAACCAACATTCCAAAACAGTCAGTTCTCATTCCCACTGATCACACTTTGTATTGCAAGTTTTGAAAGAGAAGAAGTTGTATGCGAAGTTGTCTAAGTGTGAATTCTGGTTGCATGAGGTTAGTTTCCTTGGTCATGTCATTTATGGTAGTGAAATTACCGTGGATCCTTCTAAAGTTGATGTTGTATTGCAATGGGAAGCTCTGAAGTCGGTTACTGAGATTATAAGCTTCTTGGGATTAGCCGGTTACTATAGACGGTTTATCTAAGGGTTTTCTAAGTTGGCACTTCCATTGACCAAGTTGACCTGTAAGACTAAATCCTTTGTGTGGGATAGTCGATGTGAAGAAAGTTTTACCGAGTTGAAAAGAATTATCCTACGCATGATTTAGAATTGGTTGCAGTTGTCTTTGTGTTAAAAATCTGGAGGCATTATCTTTATGGTTCTAAATTCAAAGTGTTTAGTGACCAAAAGAGTTTGAAGTATCTTTTTGATCAGAAAGAGTTGAATATGAGGCAGCGAAGGTGGTTAGAATTGTTTAAGGATTATGATTTCGGTTTGAATTATCATCCAGGAAAAGCTAATGTGGTGGCCGATGCTTTAAGCCAAAAGACTTTGCACATGTCGGCAGTGATGGTTAAAGAGTTGGAGTTGATTGAGCAATTCCGAGATTTGAGTTTAATTTGTGAAGTGACACGGCAAAGTGTTATGTTGGGGATGGTAAAGATTAATAATGACTTTCTCAACAGTGTCAGTATGGCTCAAAAGCTAGATGTGAAGCTGGTGGATATGATGATGGGAATCGATCAATCTGAGAATGATGATTTCAAGATAGATGCGCAAGGTCTATTGAGATTCCGAGATCGTATTTGCATTCCTGATGATGAAGAGATTAAGAAAGTGATTCTTGAGGAAAGTCATAGAAGCAATTTGAGTATTCATCCAGGAGCAACAAAGATGTATCAAGACTTAAAGGCTTATTTTAGTGGCCGGGTATGAAGTGTGATGTGGCACAGTTTGTGTATGCTTTTTTTATTTGTCAGAAGTCAAAGATTGAGCATCAGAAGCCTTTAAGGTTGATGCAACCGTTAGAGGTTCCAGAATGGAAATGGAATAGCATTTCGATGGACTTTGTAACGGGATTACCTAGTACCTCGAGAGGACATGATTCTGTATGGGCGATTGTTGATAGGCTTACAAAGCCGGCACACTTTATACCTATTAACATCACATATCCGATTTTGAAGTTGGCGGAGATTTACACTAGAGTAATTATGAAATTGCATGGTTTCCCTTTGTGTATTTTGTCGGATAGAGATCCGAGGTTTAATTATGATTTTTGGAAAAGTTTGCAAGAGGCGTTGGGATCTAAGTTCAGTTTGAGTTCGGCGTATCATCCTCAGACGGATGGTCAGACCGAGAGGACTATTTAATCGTTAGAGGATTTGTTGAGGGCATGTGTTCTTGAGCAGGGAGGCTCATGGGATACTTATCTCTCGTTGATTGAGTTCACTTACAATAACAATTACCATTCTAGTATTGGGATGACACCTTTTGAGGAGTTGTATGGTCGGAGGTGTGGGACTCTGTTGTGTTGGCATAAATCCGGTGAAAGCGTGGTACTTGGACCTGAAATTGTTCGAGAGACTACTGAGAAAGTGAAGCTTATCTGAGAGAAGATGAAGGTTTCTCAAAGTAGACAGAAAAATTACCATGACAAGAGAAGGAAGGATTTAGAATTCCAAGCTGGTGATCATATGTTTTTAAGGGTCACACCTGTGACTGGTGTTCGGCGAACTCTGAAGTCTCAGAAGCTCACTCCTTGTTTTATTGGTCCGTATCAGATATCGGATCGAGTTGGGAAAGTTGCTTACCGAGTGGTGTTAGCTCCAAACTTTGCTAATTTGCACGATGTGTTTCATGTATCGCAACTTCGGAAGTATATTCCCGATCCGTCTCATGTGATTCAAATGGAAGATGTGCAAGTACGGGATAATCTCATGGTGGAGACGATGCCTGTGCGAGTCGCGGATCGCGAGATGAAGATTCTAAGATGAAAAGAGATTGCATTGGTGAAAGTTGCCTGGTTAGGAGCTGCTGGAGAAAGCATGACCTTGGAGTTGGAGAGCAAGATGCGAGACTCCTATTTCGAGTTATTTGAACCATGTAAACTTTTATTTTCGAGGACGAAAATATTCTAAGTGGGGGAAAGTTGTAACTCCCCGATATTTAATTATTTATTTAATTAAATATTGATTTAAATATTTTATATTAATTCGAATTTTTACCGTCGAAGTAGAAACAAATTTTAGTGGCATGATAAATAATCAGATTTAATTTGGTGGAATTAATTTGAGGTATTATTTTTATTATTAAGCTTAAATATGATATTGAGCTTAATTTATGTTGTTGTGAAGTATTAAGGGGGTATGTCACTTAGGCCCATTTGAGTTTACTAAGGATTAATTAAAATAGGAGTATTTTATTAGAAATAGAATTAGAGGAGAATATAGTGTTATCATGAAAAAGAGAAGAGAAAGAGGAATAGGTTTTGAAAGGAGAAGAAGAACAATAGGAGATTCAATCGGAGACCCATAGGGTTACCTTCAAACAAAACCAGGTAAGGGTGGGGTTTCTTATCCTATAATGGGGCATATGATATTTTGTATGTGGGATTATTACTATCTGTTGATTTATGTTGGTTTATGTTTTTTGTGATAAGCATTATTAATAATTGATTTGATTAAAGAATTGTAAAAGAATTGATGTATTATTGTGTTATATACTTGTCTGGATTGGGTTTGATTGTGCATTATCTCATGAAGTTCGTGTTTTAGAATCGAGCCAAAAGGGTTTTCGCACTGCTATTTTTCTGAATTCGTAAGACTGTTTTTCACAGGGTGCAATCGATATGCAATGCAGGTGCAATCGATTTTCACAGTTCAATTTTGGTGGATTTTTCATCTATTTCACTAAGCAATCGATTTGCACTGCTTAAAAACGTGATTTTTGGCCTCTGGAACAAGGTGCAATCGATTTGCATGTTAGTGCAATCGATTGCTCACTGTTTGACAACATTTTTTTTGAAAACTTGAAAATTCCATAACTTTTGACTCGGGCATCCGTTTGATGCGCCATTTGGATCGTTGGAAAGATAAATATATTTTCTACAATGTGGTAATGCAAAAATTTGGAAGAATTCTGATGTGTGCGTATGTTGGATGTGGTGTAATTCAAAATGTTGCGATTGAATGTATCTGTGTTGTATAAACGATGTACGAAGGATTTTGCATGATGTATTGCATGATAATGATGATGAAGATGGCCTGTGTTAGCGATAAATTGATAAGTATGAACAATCAATGTAAATTAAATTGTTGCATGTCAGTGTTCCATGCATTCATTAAAGATGGCATGTATTGGCAGATTTTATGAAGACCTGTATTTGCGGATTTTGTGAAGGTCTGTATTGGAAAAATGATTTTGGAAGAGGGCTTGTTCCTTGTGCCTCGAGATTAATAGTAAATGTTTATGTTGGAATTTTTACTCCAATGGTACCACATGCATTCACATAACATTGAGTCGCATTCCAAGTTATACAATTGAGTTATTGTGTTGATGAATTAATTGTTGCATTTTGATGATATCCTGTTGTGATTGTTGTTGTGAAGTGGTGATTTTTGCATGAAAGGATTCTAATATATGATTTATCATGCGCTCACTTGTACGATTTAATAATCTCACCCCTTCTGTTTGAATGTTGCCCTTTGTTGGTAACGTGCAAGTAACCAAGAGGAGTAGCTGATAGCATTGTTAGTTTTAGTTTGGTGTCATTGCTCTGTTATGTAGCACTCGGGGGGGAAATGAATGCTTGTGTTATTATTTGAGGAGTTTATTATATTGATGTTGTTTTATGATTCAAAATATGCTATATCTTATTTAGAGAACTATTATGAATCTGCTGCGTGATTAATCAAAGTTTGGTTTATGTTATGAAGACTATGTTCATGAGTTATGTTCATTCTTCTTATTTAAGTGTTATGTATCTATTCTAAAAGCACCGCAGTTTTATGTGTCCTTGTTGAATATGTGACATCCCGATTATATTGGAAATTTTTATACTCTGATTTTCCGCTAATTTCTTGGGGTAGAATTGGGGTGTTACAGCTGATGCATAGTGGCGGTTTTCCAACGCGAGCACGACAAACAACTCTTTGGGCCTCTGAAGTAAAACCCAAACCAAACTTGTCAAATTTGTAGGGAATATTCAGAAGTTGGCCCCACATTATACACCCACCTTCTTCGACTACGGCTTTGGCATCCTTTAAAGAAGCCATCTTCAGTGGAGGTATGGTAATCTTCAGGACCTTGGGAGCAGTCTTGGTTGCAGCAACGGTATGTGGAACCTCTTCAAAGTTCTGACAGGGGGTCTCAATGAACTCGCTGTCCATTTTGACATACCTAAAAGAGTTCAGGTGGCTCACCATGTATTCCTCCTCCCCATTGATTTTGATGATTTTCCCATTGACTGGATACTTCAGCATCTGATGCAGGATAGAAGTAACAGCACCAGCCCCGTGGATCCAAGGTCGACCCAATAAACATGAATAAGACGGGCGGATGTCTATCACATAGAAATTGGAACTAAAAGTCTGAGTACCAACCTTGATAGGGATGTCCACCTCCCCGTGTATCATTCTTTTAGAACCGTTGAAGGCCCTCACCACAATGTTACTAGGCTTTAGTGTGAGTCATTTGCAATCCAACCTGTCTAGAGCATTCTTGGGCAAGATATTTAGCGATGAACCTGTATCCACCTGTACGTGAGTTAGGGTAATTCCCCTGCACTCGATGGAGACATGCAGGGCATCATTGTGTTTCCTTCCCTTGGGAGTTAAATCAGGGTCAGAAAAACCCAATCCATTATCAGCAGTCAGGCTGGCCACGCAATTCTTGAATTGATCAACGAAGGCCTCTTGAGGTACTTGGGCAGACTTCAGGAATTTTACTAAATCCTTAGCATGGGCTTCAAAGCACAAAAGTAAGGCCAGCATTGAGATTTTTGAAGGGGTCTGCCCCAACTGCTCCACAATGTTGTAGTCACTTTTCCGTATGATTTTTAGTATTTCTTCCATTTCCTTTTTAGAAGCCTCCAGAATGACTTGTTTGTGTGCCTTCGTCTGGACAAGTTCAACCAATACCTCTTTGCCTTGAGTCTCGGTCGACTCAGTAACAGGGATAACAGTAGGAGTAGCAATAGGAATATTGACAGGAGTAACAACAGGAATGATCACGGGAGTAGCAACAGTCTTTGGAGAGATCTCGGGAGAGAAAACTCTTCCGCTTCTTGTAATTTTACTGGTCCCGACGATATTGTCGATGTCAAGATCAGTACTTTCAACAACCAATAGGTATTGCTTGATTCCATGGTAATAGATGTCAGCGCCATAATTCTAGGGAAGTAACTTTATCCGAGGAATATGGTATTGGACTTGGGAGAGTGATGATCAAGTGGCCAATCTTGAGAACAAATGTAATCCTGACGGGTCTTTTGGTGGAGACACTGGGAGGATTGTCGGAAATGGTAATTATTGAGACATCTTCACACAAATTTCTTGCAAGGGGAACTTTCTCAAACAAGATTTCTTTATTAATCATCAGGCGTTGGACACCCATTTTTAACAAAAAATAACCATCTAGTAGAGACAAACATAAGTGGCAACCTTCACCACAGCCCGGAAATAAACTGGCTCGCAATAGATTTTATTTAACGATCAGAAGAGGAGTGGATAATTCATCCATAAAGGAAACAAACAGGTCATCTTCAACGGCATTGACACCTTGGCCATGTTTGGGCATTGGCGCGATTATTACATTAAGTGTCTCCAGAAGGTCAAACTTAATCTCTTTCGCCTCGATAAGGTTTTGCACCTTATTTTTCAGAGCTTAACAATCGTTTGTATCATGCCCGGAGCTCTCGAAATGGTAGGCACATCGAGCGTTTGGGTTGTAGCGGGGAGAAGCAGTATTGGTATTCTTGGGAGCTTCCTTTAGAGTCACCAGATTGGATTTCAACATGCGGCAAAACCTGGAACAAGGCATGTTAATCCGGGTGAATCGTCTTATGGGCGCATCCGTCCTGCGCTGATGGTTTCATTGTTGATTTGATATAGGATTGGAGATCATAATAACCCATACCGTCAGACGACGTTCATTTTTGTTTTGATCTCTCTGGCCATAAGCAGCACTGACTTCCTTCTTTCTAGTGAAGGTTTTCTTCATTGTGCTTAAGGATGCATCCCTCTGAATCTTGCCACTCTTAATACCAGCTTCTACTAATTCACTAGTTAAGATCAGCTCAGTAAACCCGGCTGAAGAGCTTTCTATCAGATGGTTGAAGAATGGACCAGACAACGTGCCCAAGAACATATTCACCAGCTCTCTATCAGATAGAGGGGTTGGACTCTTCCCACGAGATCCTTCCATTTCTGAGCATAATTTTTGAAACCTTCGCCAGAACCCACAAACATACTTTGCAGTTATGTACGAGTTGGAGCTAGGTCAGTGTTATACTGGTATTGCTTGTAAAAAGCAGCAGCCAAATCTTCCCAATTTCGAATGTTGGTTCCTTCCAAATGATAGAACCAATCCAACTGTGTCCCTGCCAAACTCTCTTGGAAGAAATGTACCCATAGGTTCCTATCAGCAGTATGAGGTTGAATCTTCCTGACGTACGACCTTAAATGCAGCTTAGGACAAGAGACACTGTCATACTTAGAAAATGTGGGGACCTTGAATTTCTGCGGGATGACCACCCCTGAGACCAAT
This sequence comes from Vicia faba, assembly GCA_948472305.1. Classification (NCBI taxonomy): domain Eukaryota; kingdom Viridiplantae; phylum Streptophyta; class Magnoliopsida; order Fabales; family Fabaceae; genus Vicia; species Vicia faba. The sequence continues at coordinate 1,511,223,839 of OX451735.1, forward strand.
CCTAGCTCTTCAAAATCCAGCCCGGGTACCCTCTGGATCTCCATAGTATTAAGGTGATCCTCCAGTTGTTTGTATTTACCATTAGCAGGAGGATACTGTTCTTCAGAATAATCAGCATTATCTTCCTCAAACTCTGGGTTGTCATTTCCTTCCTTGTTCTTTTCTTCTTGATTATCTTCTTCACCTGACGAGGTTGCGAAATCTAGAGCTCACTTAGCCGGTCCTCTGAACCTTCTTCCCAAATTTAAGACACCGACTGGTTTCTTCGCCTTCTTCTTCTTCTTATCTTTGATCATGAGAGCCTTCAGGTCCTCTTGTCCTTTAGCCAAAGCCAGGAAATCTATTGGAATTGAGCATTCTATGCTTGAAGATCTTTTACTGTCTGTTTAATATCCATCTCACTTAAATAAACAGTAGAAAGATAAGGAGACCTGTTGTAAAAAACTTGTTTGTGTTATGATGAATGAAAATGCATATGCGAATGATTTTAAGGAAACTAGGAGATTTAAATTTGTTTAGACAAAACTAAACACACATTGTATTAATAAATCCAAGTTGATTACATCAAACCTCTTGGGGCTTACAATGGAGGAAATAAACACATAATAAACTCCTAAGACAAAAAGATTGAGCGCATCCTTTTGGCGCGATGTAGGCATTCAAACTTCGCTCTTCATGAAGCTGCTTTGTGAGCTCCAAAACATTTTTCTCACTTGCATGGAATTGGGCTTCGAAGGGATCTCGTTCTTCCTTTAGATGAATCCAATCCCGTTGCAAATCTTCAAGAGGGGTAGGCATGTTAGAATAAAGAACAGTATACTGAACATCTCCTTCAGCAACAAGCTCCATGATGACAGGTAAGATTGAGGGGTAAGGCATTACGAGACTCTGACCACGAGTTCATACCCACTTAAGGTAAGGCTCAAGGGGAATAGAATTTTTGTGTCCCAATGTCTTACTATCCACTTTGTTTACCATTCTCCAGGATCGTATAAACCTTTGACGGTAGCTTTGGTCATCGCTCTCGTAGTCGAATACCACACCTTGGATGAGCACATTATGAGGACCATCTCTTCATGCATACCCAAACTGTCGCAAAGCCAAGCAAGGGTTGTAAGTAATACCTCCCCTAATGCCAAGCATAGGGACATTAGGGAATTCCCTACAACGGTCGATGATAGTAATATCTTCCAAGGATCGAGAACACCAGTGAATATACGATTGTCTGAGTGGCATCAACCTATTAGACCATCTCAAACCTAGCTCGTTCTTCACAATAGATCAGGACAGGTGTGAAACAAACCACCTAACCAACAGAGGAGTGCAACACATGAGGGTCCCCCTTCTCTTCATGGTGTGAGGGTGAAGAGAATGCAAGATGTCTCCCAATAAAGTAGGCACCGGATTGTGAGATATAAAAATTTTCACTGTGTTCACATCTATAAGTTGGTTAGGTTTAGGAAATAGTACCATCCCATAGATGAGAAGAGCCAAAACTTATTCAAAGGCTTGAAAATCTAGAGTGTCCCAACAGTTTTGAGCCTTTTCCAACAAGAACTTGGCTAGGAACCCTATGACACCACTTCTTGTTTCCCAATTAGCCATAACGTCAGATTGTTGCAAATGTAAAGCTCGAGCAATATCCTCGGGGCTCGAGTCTCTTTTCATATAGTTGAAAGGTAATTGATCGAGAATAGGAATTCCCAAGATTTGAGAGAATTATTCCATAGTAGGCACAAGTTGGTAATCGGGGAAGGTAAAGCAATGGTGCAAAGGGTCGAAGAACTAGAAAAGCACTTTCATCATGTCTTCATCAAAGCTTGAGGTAACCAGGTTGAGAAGTCTTCCAAGTCTTTTGGTGAACGGATAATTCTCAGGGACCCTTGATGCTAATTCTTTGAGCTGAAAAAGTACTCGTACGATATTGACTTGGATCGTATTCCTACGAGTTGGAGTCATGTCCTACAAAACCGAACAAAGATGAATCTCGAGATCCTTGAAATGATTAGTGTAAAATGCTATGTTATAATGTCATGATGTTATGTACAAGTATATACACAAGCAAATCAAACAAGTCCTTAGGTTTAGGCTTGCATGAGGTTCTTAGGTACATACTATCTTGAAGTTTAGTTGGTTCAATCTGTCCTAGAACCCGAAAGTCCGATCTCAATGAGTGTAGTATCGAGTATCAACCAACTTCAGACTGTACCAAAGCCGGCTACCTCACTACTTCCTAATAAATCCAAGTTGATTACATCACGCCTCTTGGGGCTTACAATGGAGGAAATAAACACATAATAAACTCCTAAGACAAAAAGATTGAGCGCATCCTTTTGGCGCGATGTAGGCATTCAAACTTCGCTCTTCATGAAGCTGCTTTGTGAGCTCCAGAACTTTTTTCTCACTTGCGTGGAATTGGGCTTCGAAGGGATCTCGTTCTTCCTTTAGATGAATCCAATCCCGTTGCAAATCTTCAAGAGAGGTAGGCATGTTAGAATAAAGAACAGTATACTGAACATCTCCTTCAGCAACAAATGTAATCCTGACGGGTCTTTTGGTGGAGACACTAGGAGGATTGTCGGAAATGGTAATTATTGAGACATCTTCACACAAATTTCTTGCAAGGGGAACTTTCTCAAACAAGATTTCTTTATTAATCATCAGGCGTTGGACACCCATTTTTAACAAAAAATAACCATCTGGTAGAGACAAACATAAGTGGCAACCTTCACCACAGCCCGAAAATAAACTGGCTCGCAATAGATTTTATTTAACGATCAGAAGAGGAGTGGATAATTCATCCATAAAGGAAACAAACAGGTCATCTTCAACGGCATTGACACCTTGGCCATGTTTGGGCATTGGCGCGATTATTACATTAAGTGTCTCCAGAAGGTCAAACTTAATCTCTTTCGCCTCGATAAGGTTTTGCACCTTATTTTTCAGAGCTTAACAATCGTTTGTATCATGCCCCGAGCTCTCGAAATGGTAGGCACATCGAGCGTTTGGGTTGTAGCGGGGAGAAGCAGTATTGGTATTCTTGGGAGCGTCCTTTAGAGTCACCAGATTGGATTTCAACATGCGGCAAAACCTGGAACAAGGCATGTTAATCCGGGTGAATCGTCTTATGGGCGCATTCGTCCTGCGCTGATGGTTTCATTGTTGATTTGATATAGGATTGGAGATCATAATAACCCCTACCGTCAGACGACGTTCATTTTTGTTTTGATTTCTCTGGCCATAAGCAGCACTGACTTCCTTCTTTCTAGTGAAGGTTTTCTTCATTGTGCTTAAGGATGCATCCCTCTGAATCTTGCCACTCTTAATACCAGCTTCTACTCATTCACTAGTTAAGATCAGCTCAGTAAACCCGACTGAAGAGCTTTCGATCAGATGGTTGAAGAATGGACCAGACAACGTGCCCAAGAACATATTCACCAGCTCTCTATCAGATAGAGGGGTTGGACTCTTCCCACGAGATCCTTCCATTTCTGAGCATAATTTTTGAAACCTTCGCCAGAACCCACAAACATACTTTGCAGTTATGTACGAGTTGGAGCTACGTCAGTGTTATACTGGTATTGCTTGTAAAAAGCAGCAGCCAAATCTTCCCAATTTCGAATGTTGGTTCCTTCCAAATGATAGAACCAATCCAATTGTGTCCCTGACAAACTCTCTTGGAAGAAATGTACCCATAGGTTCCTATCAGCAGTATGGGGTTGAATCTTCCTGACGTACGACCTTAAATGCAGCTTAGGACAAGAGACACTGTCATACTTAGAAAATGTGGGGACCTTGAATTTCTGCGGGATGACCACCCCTGAGACCAATCCTAGCTCTTCAAAATCCAGCCCGGGTACCCTCTGGATCTCCATAGTATTAAGGTGATCCTCCAATTGTTTGTATTTACCATTAGCAGGAGGATACTGTTCTTCAGAATAATCAGCATTATCTTCCTCAAACTCTGGGTTGTCATTTCCTTCCTTGTTCTTTTCTTCTTGATTATCTTCTTCACCTGACGAGGTTGCGAAATCTAGAGCTCGCTTAGCCGGTCCTCTGAACCTTCTTCCCAAATTCAAGACACCGACTGGTTTCTTCGCCTTCTTCTTCTTATCTTTGATCATGAGAGCCTTCAGGTCCTCTTGTCCTTTAGCCAAAGCCAGGAAATCTATTGGAATTGAGCATTCTATGCTTGAAGATCTTTTACTGTCTGTTTAATATCCATCTCACTGAAATAAACAGTAGAAAGATAAGGAGACCTGTTGTAAAAAACTTGTTTGTGTTATGATGAATGAAAATGCATATGCGAATGATTTCAAGGAAACTAGGAGATTTAAATTTGTTTAGACAAAACTAAACACACATTGTATTAATAAATCCAAGTTGATTACATCACGCCTCTTGGGGCTTACAATGGAGGAAATAAACACATAATAAACTCCTAAGACAAAAAGATTGAGCGCATCCTTTTGGCGCGATGTAGGCATTCAAACTTCGCTCTTCATGAAGCTGCTTTGTGAGCTCCAGAACTTTTTTCTCACTTGCGTGGAATTGGGCTTCGAAGGGATCTCGTTCTTCCTTTAGATGAATCCAATCCCGTTGCAAATCTTCAAGAGAGGTAGGCATGTTAGAATAAAGAACAGTATACTGAACATCTCCTTCAGCAACAGGCTCCATGATGACAGGTAAGATTGAGGGGTAAGGCATTACGAGACTCTGACCACGAGTTCATACCCACTTAAGGTAAGGCTCAAGGGGAATAGAATTTTTGTGTCCCAATGTCTTACTATCCACTTTGTTTACCATTCTCCAGGATCGTATAAACCTTTGACGGTAGCTTTGGTCATCGCTCTCGTAGTCGAATACCACACCTTGGATGAGCACATTATGAGGACCATCTCTTCATGCATACCCAAACTGTCGCAAAGCCAAGCATGGGTTGTAAGTAATACCTCCCCTAATGCCAAGCAGAGGGACATTAGGGAATTCTCTACAACGGTCGATGATAGTAATATCTTCCAAGGATCGAGAACACCAGTGAATATCTGAATGTCTGAGTGGCATCAACCTATTAGACCATCTCAAACCTAGCTCGTTCTTCACAATAGATCAGGACAGGTGTGAAACAAACCACCTAACCAACAAAGGAGTGCAACACATGAGGTTTCCCCTTCTCTTCATGGTGTGAGGGTGAAGAGAATGCAAGATGTCTCCCAATAAAGTAGGCACCGGATTGTGAGATATAAAAATTTTCACTGTGTTCACATCTATAAGTTGGTTAGGTTTAGGAAATAGTACCATCCCATAGATGAGAAGAGCCAAAACTTATTCAAAGGCTTGAAAATCCAGAGTGTCCCAACAGTTTTGAGCCTTTTCCAACAAGAACTTGGCTAGGAACCCTATGACACCACTTCTTGTTTCCCAATTAGCCATAACGTCAGATTGTTGCAAATGTAAAGCTCGAGCAATATCCTCGGGGCTCGAGTCTCTTTTCATATAGTTGAAAGGTAATTGATCGAGAATAGGAATTCCCAAGATTTGAGAGAATTATTCCATAGTAGGCACAAGTTGGTAATCGGGGAAGGTAAAGCAATGGTGCAAAGGGTCGAAGAACTAGAAAAGCACTTTCATCATGTCTTCATCAAAGCTTGAGGTAACCAGGTTGAGAAGTCTTCCAAGTCTTTTGGTGAACGGATAATTCTCAGGGACCCTTGATGCTAATTCTTTGAGCTGAAAAAGTACTCGTACGATATTGACTTGGATCATATTCCTACGAGTTGGAGTCATGTCCTACAAAACAGAACAAAGATGAATCTCGAGATCCTTGAAATGATTAGTGTAAAATGCTATGTTATAATGTCATGATGTTATGTACAAGTATATACACAAGCAAATCAAAAAAGTCCTTAGGTTTAGGCTTGCATGAGGTTCTTAGGTACATACCATCTTGAAGTTTAGTTGGTTCAATATGTCCTTGAACCCGAAAGTCCGATCTCAATGAGTGTAGTATCGAGTATCAACCAACTTCAGATTGTACCAAAGCCGGCTACCTCACTACTTCCTAATGGCCAAGTTTTTCAATTAAGGTTCTAAAGTCAGTTAGTGCTTCATGACACCATACATCGGCCCCTTATTCTCCTTAAATACTCAAGGGATACCGACACAAAAAAATGTGTCACACTAATGTAGCTATTGTTTTGACCATGTCGGTATACCCCACACAGTTTCAACAATTTATTGCTACTTACCTAAAAGGTGCCCTAGATCCGGATAGAGGATCAAAACAAACCCAAACAAGGAACCATAATGTAAAGCAGGCAAGTCAAACAAAGAAAGTAAGTAAAGTTGATCTAGCCCTAAGGTAACCCCACTTTTAAGTAAGTTCCCCAGCAGATTTGCCAGGTCTGTAATACGGTGGGAGAACTAACTTGGTTGTTTTGCATTTGATCGCATTTGTCTAGGATAGCAAGAGTCGTCACCGACTTTTCTTTTATCCAATAAGGAAAGGGTGAAAAGAACAGGAAAGACCTTTGAGATTATTTTCTTGAGTTCGGAGGGTAGGTTATGAAAAAGGAAGGTGTTAGCACACGTTTCATCTGTAGTTATCTACGGGCTCTTAGTTGCTTTCTATATCACTTGCTTTGTTTGAAAATGTGCTTTGTGGTGTGGGTTTGGAATTATTTTGAAAACGTCTTTTTAATGATTCTCGTCTCTATAAGAATGTGTACACAGTGTTGGTTTTGAAAATAGTTCAAAGAGGTGTTTGTGGAACATGTTTTTTCTGAAAGTGATTTTGAAAAGTGTCTTTGTAATGATTCTCGTCTCTATAAGAATGCGTATAAAGTGTTTTAACTTTTGAAAATGTTTTAATGGAAAGTGTTGGTGTGAAAATGATTTTTGTTGTGAGCAAGCGAGTAACTATGTGCATCCTACCTACTAAAAAAGTCTAATATTCTTTTCCTCCTATTTTAGATGTTGTTATCTTACCATCGGTTTGGTAAGAAGCCCCGTCGTTGGATGTGTAGGGACAAGTGTGGGTCATTTGTATAGTCATAGAAGGCAACCTATGGGATGTTTTAGCAATTTTCGTTAGGGACTAGATCGTTTACCGAAGGAAACATCGAGGAACATCGAGGGACTACGATCTTTTATCGAGGGTCTTTGCTAAAATGCCCATACTCGAGGGACATGACTATTTTCCGAGGAAACAAGTGGGGTTACCCTAGAGGTGCATGTGTGAAAAATGTGTTTGATTGCATGCATTTAATCTTTTGATTTTGGGTTGTCTACTTGTTGGTTTTATCTTGCCATACATCCTAATTACTAACATTTGTATAAAGCAATAAAAATGCAGAAAATAAATATCCTATACTATTACAACCATATTGAATAGCAAGAAAATATATAGAAAAGCATAAATAACATAAAAAAGAGAGAAAATGTGAGTCCTTCGATCCATGAAGTAGGCTCCTTCGATTCCCCCTTCTTTGGCTTCCTTAGATTGGGAATTAGTGTGAGCTCCTTTCGATTATGTTCTTTTTCTGCTTCTTTTCGATTGGCCTGGAAGTCACTGTGAGGGTACACTCTTTGTTTCAACCTCCTTGCTACCTCCTTCGATTGCAGGAATGCAAAGCTCCCAAGTTGAGATTCGAAAGGCTTCAATGTTCAGCCAATCGAAAGATATAGAAAACCTGTCTAAATTTGAAAATGAAACTAACAAGTGTAACTTTCCAAGGCTCTAGGCCAGGGGTTAGCAAAAGATTATTGGGCACTAACATCCAGAGTCTAACTAGTCAGGGTTGATATTTTCAACATACTGGAAGTGAGGATCTAAAGTTAGGGCATGGTCAACTTCCTAGATGTGATATCTACATTTTCCTTTTATTTATATGTACAAATGATATTTAAATGAAAAAAGTTACAAGTTTAGAGGAAACTTACCTCTTTAAGTTCTTAATCGAATGAGCTGTAGGTGACTTCCTTAACGGTGGATAGAGCTTCACTGGAATCTTCCTGAAGCTAGTTAAGTTGCTGCTTTGTTTGGGCAGTCACTGAATCGAAAGAGGGCATGTGATAGTGGTGATTGAGTCAAAGGTTATTATATAACAGTCTAGGGAGTGAATCAAAAATACTATTATGTTGTAGTTGAGGAATGAGTCGAAGGTTAGTTATCTGGCAGTTGAGGAGTGAAACGAAGGGTTCACTAATGTATGAAGAGATCTGAGTTTTTTAGAGTTGGAGTGTTTGGGAATGTTTGAGAATGTTTGATAGTGTTTGAGAGTTTTGAGAATTTGATAATATGCTCACAACAAGAGGTTTTTCAACTACCCGGGGGCCCTTAAGATGTGTGATAAAAGCTCTTATTTATAGATGAATTTGGATGAGGTTTGGGAGGGAAAACAAAAGAGATTTAAACAAATTGGGTATGATGTCCTTGTAGCCTTTGAGGTGCAGTTTTTGTATGCCAAATTGGTGCAAATATAAGATCAGCATAGCAGGACTACTGTGCAACAATTTTGGAGTGTTGTGGCCAACGTAGCAGGCTTGGACTTGGAAGCACATATGACTCTAGCCAGCAAGTATCTTTGGATATCTCAAACTTTTGTTTTGACCCCCTAGCCCTATCTTTCGACCAAACTCTTATTCAAACAACAATGTTTCTTTCTAAATCAAAGTGTCCTTCGAATGGCTCATATGTGTATTCTTTGAAGCGGCCCAAATGGGTGTTCTTAGATTTTAAACATGTATGTGTCCTTTTAAAGGGACCACATACATCACTTGTGTGCATCACTTGCAATTCTTCAGATGGGCCACCAAGGTATAATCTTCGATTGGGACACCCAGATATGCCATAGTGTAGAGACTAGGCGTGTTGAAGGTTTTAAGAGGGAATCGAAGCTTATATGTAGGAGGTCCCTTGCCTTGTGAGCGCTAGCATGAAGGGAAATTTCTGCCTCATGAATTTGGCCAACATGCAAGACCATTGGCTTCTGAGCCGAAGGAGAGCTGCAAGAGGCCATTGCCTTGTACCTGCTGACCTGAAGAAGGTCCTTGCCTTATGGATTGGGGGCAAGCGTAAATAAGGCACTTGTCTTCTGAATCGAAGGAGGCTAGTAGGAAGCCACCAACTTCTGAATTGAAGGACACCAACATGAGGTCTTTCCCCTTTGAATCGAAGGAGGCTACAGGAGGCTTTTGCCATGTGCACCAAGAGCCAGCCTATGAGGAGTCACTGGTGTAATCCAAGCTTTCATGCAGGAGGTCTCTTCTTGTCTAAACGAGGCTTGTATAAAGATAGGCGTTACCCTTGTGGATCGAAAGCAAGTTTTTTCAAAGGGAGACTTTTCCCAGTCAAAGTTAGCAAGAAGATATCCAATGCCCTGTGCTAATATGAATCTAGTAAATGCTAGTCATAGGGAAGCTTTGCCTTTTGCACGTTAGCATGGTGAGAGCCCCCTTGCTTTGTGAATCGAAGCATGCAAGAAAGAGGCCATTTCTTAATCGAAGGCTGCATACAGATAGCCATTACTTTTATGAATCAAAGAAAACATGTTAGGGACCAACACTCAATTGAAGGGTGTATTTAGGAGACTAAATACCCAATTGAAGTTTCATGCAGGTAACCATTGCATTGTGAATCAAGCAAACATGTAAGGCCAATGGTATGATCGAAGGATGTATGCATGGAACCTAAATGCCCAAATTAGGCTTCTATGCAGGAAGTCCCTACTTGGTGAATAGAAGGAAACCTTCAAAAGGACATTGCCTTCTGAATCGAAGGAATCTTTCAGAATATCATTTCCTTCTGAATTGAAGGAAACTAGTAACCGGTCATTTCCTTTTGAATCTAAGGAAACTGTTTCAAAGGGAAACCAAACCCAGTCTAAACTTAACATGGATGAGAAGGTTCAGTCGAAGTTAAGCACCAATCTAAGAAAGCTCATATTTCTTCAATTTTGTCAGAAAGAGTCAAATTTATCTGCTTTTCTCTTTCAATAGTTTCCTCCTTGAACTGATGCTTGGAAATCCAATATGATCCATGGCAATTTGAGATGATCAAACCTTATGCAGTTTTGGTCCAGTAGAAATCTTGTGAGGACATTCTTGAAAAATTGAGAGGGAAAATTTTTAGGTACAACACATTGCATATGCAAGACCTGTTTTGGAGGATTAAGGTAAGGAATAGGTAGTTTAAGGATGAAGATAATAATATAAATCTTTTCCACAACACATTCAAATAGAGATATATAAGTAAAAAAAAATCAGTAGAGTGGGGCATGGCAATATTTTTTTAGTGGAGAGCACTGAATTAGATAATTATGTAATTAAATTCTATGAAAAAAATTATTTACCTTAAAAAACAATTTCAATTGTACTGATTTGATGGAAACAACTATCCCATAACTTATAACTCATGTGGATAATGGATATCTCACTAGAATGCCTAAGTCGAAGAAAATTAAGAATGTAATGCACAATATGAATGGTAGTTTTACTCCATGCCCTGATGTCTTTGGGGGATGTTTTTTTCCAAGCCTATTGGGATATATTACGGAATGAAGTAATCAATTCTTTGAACAATGTTGGATTCTTCCTAATCTCAATTCGATCAATGTTGTGAGTGCAACTTCTCCATTAGATGTTTTGTATGATTTAAAAACTAGGAAAACTTAGCATTTCGGTATATTGGACGATATCTCTATGTCTTTTGGTGCAACCTTGCATTAGAAATCTTAGGAAGAATTCAAAACAAGTTTAAATTTGGCTAAAAACATGAAAAATCATTTTGTGCACAAAAATTAACAGCATGCGTCAACACATTCGCTTTTTGGGCAGATACATGTACTGCAGTTTCAAATGTTGTAGCTTATGTCCTGCATAAGTTGGTGCATAGTCTATTTCAGGTCGGCACATGATGGAAAAAATAACAGTATGTGTCGACACATAGATTTTCAGGCTGGCACATGTGTGGCATTATTAAAGTATGTAGCTTTTATTTCTCATGTGTTCGTACATGGCTTATTTTAGGTCAGCACATGTGTCAATTTTTGACATCATGTGTCAGCATATAACTTGTATGTGCCAGCACATCTTGATTGGTTGCTCAAATTTTTTAACTGTTTTTTAAAATCCAAAGCTACCCTCTTTGCCACCATATTTCCTTAACTATAAATACATCATGCATGCATCATTTCAACTTGATGAAACTAGAGACACTTACCACTATTTCTCTTCATCTTCAACCTCCAATCTATGCATACACACTAACAAACCACACATAATTATTTTTTGTTGGGGTGTCATCTAGACGAGGTTTGATAACGTCCAATTAGGTTTGTGTAACCGAGAATATTGGGTTGAGAACTATGGGGGTTTCATCTGGAAAAAACTAGGGTTTACCCTCTAATATCATTGGTATATTTTGGGGGTTTTATTCAAGACTTCATAATAGGGGATTCAACTGAGTTAAAGCTTTAAAGATTGGATATATTGCAAAGGACTAGCCCGAGAAGCTGAATCATATTGGAAGTTCTTGTGGGAAATAGTCTCAATCGAATTCTATCGAGTGAAGGTTTTGGAGATTTAAGATCTTGCAAAGGAGTAGCTTAAGTGGTGAATAAATTGGATCAATTGTGTCTTGGTCTTGCTCTAGACCAAAAGAAGAGAAGGGGTTTAATCGACATCAAATGGTTAGGGTTTGTAGGGTTGCTCTTGAACACTTCTATTATAATCAACTTTTTGCAAAGTAATAAATTCATCTCAATTCAAAAATGGAATTGGGGGAAGACATAGTTATAGAGAGGACTATTGGTGAACTTCCTAAACAAATCCTTGTGTCATTCTCTCTCTCTCTCATTTACTTTCTATATGCAATTTTTTTAACTTGGTTCTTGATTGATCAATTCGTATAGAGTTTTATTTGATTGTTGAAGTTTAAATTACTTTGTTAATCTTCTTATAATCACTTTGATTATAAGTGTTGTTTTCAAATCAACAAAGTTAAAAAGAAAAATATGAAAAATTGATTGCACGTCAAGTGTTTGATAAATTGTTTTGTTCAATTTTTAATACAAATGACATTGGAAATAAGTTGCGAAAGTGATATGTTGGTTATGATTAATTGTGAAATATTTGTGTTAATTGTTTGTATCATTTTTATTCCATTTGGCTTCCGCATATCCGGGTTTCCAATAACTAGGTTCGTTTAGACGACCTTTTGATCTAGGACAAAAATCTTTTGTGCAAAATAATTTTTTTAAACCTAATTTCTTAATGTAATTTTACTTGGGTATCTATTCACCCCCTCTAGATAATTCGATGTATTCTAACAAGTGGTATCATGGCTCCAGTTTATTCTGTGCTTCAAAATTCTTATTAGAAAATGGATAACGAACCTAAAGGGGAGTATAATAGAGTGCCAAATTTGACGGGAGAAAACTATGGTTATTGGAAAGCTTGTATGTGTATTTGTGATATGGTGGCAGAACCGACGGTTAATACTGTTTTTGTGTTTGTGTTTGCAAATTTTGTGGTAAGCAAGAGTCACCACCGACTTTTCTTTTATCCAAATTAAGGAAAGGGTGAAAAGAACAGAAAAAGACCTTTTCGAGAATTTTCTGAGTAAGGGGGGTAGATTATGGAAAGGGAAGGCGTTAGCACCCTTTCCATCCGTAGTTTTCTACGGGCTCTTAGATGCTAACTCATTTTGAAAATTTCTTGTGCTTTGTGTATTTTGAAAGTTGTTTTTAAAATTCCTTAGTGCGGCTATTCGCTTTATGATAATTCTTGTATCAGTCCTCAAGAGTGTTGACAAAGAAAATGTTTTTGAAAGTTGTTTTGAAATGTTTTTGTGTAGGTGCAAAAGGTTGTTTTGAACAAGCATCTAAGAACTTATCTACTTATACTCGAAAAAGTATGTTCATTTCCTCCTTATCCTTTAAACAACACTATCCTGCTATTAGTGAGTAGGTAGCCCCGTCATTGGATGTCTGAGGGACATTCGAAGGGACATTACAGTCATGAAGGCAACTTGGAAAAAAGCTTTAGTAATCACCCTAGGGTTCTAAGATCACTTTTAACCGAGGCGACATCGAGGGACTAGTGATCTTTAAACTGGAGGATAGTCACTAAAAATTCTCACGTTTCGAGAATTGTGACTATTTTCTGAAGGCAACCGAAGTGGGAGTACCCTAGAGGTGTATATGTGTATGTGTACTTGTTTCAGTTTTTTTTTTGTCTTTTTTATTAGGTTTGCTAGCATTTTATTTTAGTCTTTGCCATACAAGACTAATTACTAACAGTTAATATATATTGCAGAAATTTAAAGTGCGGAAAGTTAAATCTACGCTATTACAATGCTTCGGGGAGGGGGAATTTACATGTCCAAACTGGGGAATAAAGCAGAAAAAGTAAAGTCCTAATTATGCTATTACATCCAGTAGGCAATTACAATAGTATGAAAAATAGAATGCGAAAGATAATGACACGCGCAAATTGAAAAGATGTCTGTAAATCTTAAGGTATAAAAATCTTTTTTGTTTGTTTTTAATTATAAAAGAAAATAAAACTTAAGTCTATTTAATTTAAATTTGAAGGAAAGGGTAAAATAATTAATTTATTTATTTACAAAGTTAACTTAATTAAAAAAAGAAAACTAACCTAATGTTTTTGTGATTTATTTTTTGATTTAAAGTTAATTTAGATAATAAATGGAAACTAAAAAAGAAATGAGTAGTAGAAATAAAAATACAAGAAGAAAAAGCCTTTTGATCCAAAAAAAAAAAGGCTTTCAATCCAAATGAAGGGTGGCCTTCGTCCAGGGAAGAATGTGGCCTTCGATCATGCATAGAATATTGTTGGAGGTGTATGCTATACTCCTGCAGGAAATTTATTAGAGAAAATAAGATAAAATCCAAGCTTAGTCAAATCCAGTCTTTGATTCGACAGCCTTTGGATGCACAATTCTAAATCGAATACTCTAGGTCTGACTCGATAACTACTTCATCTTACACCCTTATGAACCCTTAGATTCGAAAGAAAATGTGGATCATGCCCAAGCCATGGCACAGTCTCAACCCCTGCGCTTAATCTTGCATGTAGCACATGAAAGCAATAACAAACATTAGCAATAACATGAATGTATGATTAACATGAATTAAAAATTGCACATTTAGCTAGATTGAGGTCGAAAGTAAATTACCAACATGCAGATTATGTGTGATGCTCCAGTATATGTTGGACCTGCCTAGCACTTGGGCACGCTTCCTGCAAACTTCAGGGAGTTAATGTAGCGTTGTTGAAGATTTGCTTCGATTTGGATCACTTATGAGATTTTTGATGACTTTGGTGTGGCTTATGAGACAAAGTATGTGTGTAGTCTCTGTGCGTATGTATCTGGTCTCCTTATATAGAGGGGATGGAGGGGACAAGAAGTCAAAGGAGTAAACATCCATTAAGTTGGTGTTTTAAGGCCATGAATACCATTTTGAAACGTTGCAAAAGACATGGTTTCTTGTCCCTTTTCGAATTTGAATGAACTTGGACATTTGAATTTCGAATGCCCTCCTTTGAATGACTCTAATTGCCTCCTTCAAATGGCTCTGATTCAGCTCTTTTGAATGGCTCTGATGGCCTCCTTCGATGGATTCCATCCCCGTCAATTTGAATTGTTCAAATCTTTGATGACTCTGAATTCAGAGTCTTCCCTAATCAGAGTTTCTTTAATTAAGTCAATATTTGCATCAATTCGAATTTCCCAGAATTCTCTTCGTTAGAGTATTTGTCCTTTTTTGATGACTTTGGATTCGATTATGTTTAGAGTTTCCTTCATCAGGGCCTCTTCGATTGATTCTACTTGTCCTTTATACTTGATTCAAACAAACTCAAACAAAAACTTTCAATCTGGCCAATTGAAAACCTATTTTGTTACTACCTTCGAATGCTAATGCATAAGAGGCCTGGGCCTGGCCACATGTAGGACAAAGACCCATCATAAGACAAACTTGCATTCAATTATTATGTGTCTCTTTTGAATGGCCAGTAATGTATTTCCTTCGAATGGGCTTTTGGAGTGCTCTTTCAAAGGGGTCATATTTATGTGTCACAGTGCAGAAATTATGCCGAGGGGTCTTAGCCCTATGAATTGAAAGCAAACACAAAAGAAGTCTTTGCCTTGTGCATCAAAGACTAGTGAAAGGGGCCTTTTGCCTTGTGAATCGAAGGCATGCTGATGGGTCTTTGCCTTGTGAAACCAAGGCAAGCATGAAGAGGCATACATGCGCTAGTGACAAGATGATGGGCCTTTTTCCCAGTGGATCAAAGGCAAACACGAAGAGACATTGCCCAATCGAAGATAGATATCCATTGCTGTGGAATGATAATTGTGGATCCAAAGTTGGATCGAAGGGTTCCATATACCCAATCGAATCTTACTAATCAAAGCATGATCGAAGAGTGCCAAATGCCCAATCGAAGTGCCTTGTTCATATGCCAATCAAAAGACACTTGATTATCTTCAAAAAATTTATATTTTCTCTAAGAAAGTGTTTGTAATCACCCATGTAAGAGACAATCTTGGAAAACATGAGAGGGAAAATTTTAAGGTACAACAGCTGCCCCTGTTCAATCTTCTTAAACCTGAGGATTTAGATTGGCTTGTCAGCCTTTCGTGATATGAAGGTGGAAGATGATTGAACACTAGAGTGCCCAAAAATTTGCACTCGCATGAAATAACACTGTTACTTGATAATGACGGGAATGGGTTTACAAATTCTATTTAGAGAAGATGACAGAGAGTTGTCGGAGATGGGCTTAAAGATGCCATCAAAATAGATGCTGATCTCACACATGGTTCCTTTAGGGGTTCATGTTCCTGCTGTCTGAGGAGGAGTCCGCTGGGAAATGTGGGTTTCTGTTTTTCTCTTGCTTGAGGAAAACTCCTTGGGGAATAGAGTCTAGGAACTTCAGTTGTCCAAGCCTCTGCTGAAGAGTTATCTCTGGAGAGATGATAGTTTGTTGTATTCTGGTTGAAGTCCAGGTTTCCAATGATTTGCTGGGGATAATGGAATTAACTGTTATCTGGAAATGTATTAGAAAGAGCCTGTGTAGGGCTGCTTTAAGATGAGCCCGTGTTAGACTGCATGAGAAGAAACTCGTGTAAGATTTCTTTCTCTGGTCATGTAGATAGCTTTCCTATCTGGTTTCAGGTGTTAATCTACAATCAATCATTCACATATAGTTGTCATATCTTGTTTCAGGTATTAATCTTGAACTTGCTTTTATCGGTCGTTTGAGATAGTTATCTTGGCTGGTTTCAGGTATTAATCTCCGACCCAAGAAATAAATATAGTTTTCCAGTCTGGTTTCAGGTGTTAATCTTCAATCTCCTTATGTAGATAGTTTTCCTGGCTTGTTACAGGTATTAATCCTACAGTCGGTCGTCCACAGATGGTTCTCCTGGCTTGTTACAGGTGTTAATCTAGAACTTGAAAATTGTCGGCTGCTAAGATAGTTGTCCTGGATGGTTTCAGGTATTAATCTTTGAAAGAAACATAGTTTTCCCGTCTGGTTTCAGGTGTTAATATTCAATCTCCTTATGTAGATAGTTTTCCTGGCTTGTTACAGGTATTAATCTACAATCAATTGTTCACAAATGGTTGTCCTGTCTTGCTTCAGGTATTAATCCGGAACATGGCAACATCGATCACATAGATAGTTTCCCCGTCTAGTTTCGGGCATTAATCCATGGCCTGTTGTATTTGTTGGTAAACCCGTTTTGCTTCAGGATTTCATACCACTTGGTCGTGTAGATAGTTTCCCCGTTTGGTTTCGGGCATTAATCTTTGACCTGCTGTAAAAGTTGATAGTGTTCGTTTGTCTGCTAATTTAACCTGAAAAGGTAAAATCAGTTTCATGCGATGTCATGATGTATGAATTGCATGATGCTCCCAAAATTCCAGATTCGATACCTGTATCTAGCCAGGGCATATCTGTAGACGACGAATTCTAGATTCGATACCTGTATCTAGCCAGGGCATATCTGTGAGCGACTGATTAGAGGTCTATGCCTGTATCCAGCCAGGAAAGCTATCTCGACCAACCTTTTGAAGTTCCAGATTTGATACCTGTATCTAGCCAGGGCATATCTGTAAGCGATTGATTGTAGATTCGATACCTGTATCTAGCCAGGGCATATCTGCATGAAGGGATCTACACCTGTATCCAGCCAGGAAAGCTATCTCGACCAACCTTTTGAAGTTCCAGATTCGATACCTGTATCTAGCCAGGGCATATCTGTGAGCGATTAATTGTAGATCTATACCTGTATCTAGCCAGGAAAGTATCTGCATGAAGAGTTTGAAGATCAACGCCTGTAACAGGCCAGGAAATTATCTTTCTTTCTCAGGTACGCAGGTTCTCGCTAAGGAACCTCTTACGTGATCGACACCCCCGGATGGCATCTTTAAGCCCATCTCCACAACTATCCGTTACATTTCCAAATGGCATCTATAAGCCCATTCCCGACAAGATTCTGTCACGTCTCCAGATGGCATCTATAAGCCCATCCTCCTATCCATCATATCTCCAAATGGCATCTGTAAGCCCATTCCCAACATCACATTGCTGATACTCCATTATGCGAGTGCAAATTTCTGGGCACTCTAGTGTTCAATCATCTTCCACCTTCGGATCACGAAAGGCACGCAAGCCAATCTACATCCTCAGGTCTAAGAAGATTGAACAGGGGCAACTGTTGTACCCCAAAATTTGCCCTCCCATATTCTTCAAGATTTGTCAAGAATCATCTTCAAATGGTTCAAGGCTACTCAAGGATTGCACAGTTCAAACCACCTCCTAAGCCAGTTGAAATTAGGGTTTTGGTTCCTTCAATGGATTTGGGATTTTCAATGGCTCAATCAAGTCCCATAGGTCTATATACATTGTCAAGCATCTACATGTCAAGTTGCAAGACTCACAGTGCCAAATTCCACAGTCAAAAGCCCTATTTGGTTCACAATCAACTGTAGGGGTAAAATGGTCATTTCACAGTCAAAAGTCATAATTTTTGGTCAACATCTTATTTTGAGTCCACAATCATCATTTGATTAAGTCTTGATCATGATTCCACAAGAATGGCTCAAAATCATCAAGGATGCAAAAGTGACTATTTTTGGACAGCAGAAAAGTCAACTGTATCTTGACCAAGGCATAACTTTTTCATGGTTCATCATCAAAATCCCATCCAATGCTCATTTTGAAGGGGATTACATTTCCTATAACTCATATTCACATTCCAAGTCCAATAAATGCTCTCACAAAAAGCTATCAATTTCTACATTATAGTTCAATTTCAAAAGTCAACAAAAAGGCATTTTAAGTCAAAGACCATAACTTGAGATTGGTACATCCAAATGACATGGGACCAAAGGAATTGGTTAGAGGGATTCACGACCTTTCCAAAATGCCCAAGAACATGTTCATATGATCAAAATTGAGCAAGATATGCATTGGAGAAGTTGGGAAATTTTTGTGAATTTGCAAAAGTCAACTTTGCTAAAAACACCTTGTTTTTGCTAATGGGCCTCAAATTTCTTCTTGAAACTTTATCCAAGGTCTATGCACGACCCATTGAGATAAAATTGAATTATTTTCTTATTTTTATTAATTAATTGGATTTTTAATTCATTTTAATTCATTTAATTCATTTAAAATGTAGGAAATTCAAAGATATGTTTTTCTCAATCTTTTGTGAAGCAAACAAGCTCAAGACAAGCTGGAAAATTCGTGTGCATATCAAGGGGACAAAAATCTCCAAGTTTGGCAAGTTTTCTTAATCAAAAAGATGCAAAAAGATATGATTGAAAATCAAATATTGAAACCATCACTCCATGGATTTCTTGGCCAAGATTTAACCTAAACTCAGTCTCCTATATATACACAACTCAACCCCAATGCATTGGACGTGAGAATTGCTGCAGAAAGCCATAGCCTATATTGAAAAAAATCAAGAAAACTTGAAAACTGTTTTACAGGTTCCAACGTGATTCAAAGCATTATAGTGATTCAAATACGTTGCTGGGAGTGTGAGGGACCTATTGCAATCAAAACCAAGCGTTGAAGCTCAAGAAATCATTGCAAACAGGCTCACGGTTTGACACTTTTATTCAAAATCGTAACATCCAATTCATGAGCATTTAACGTGATTTTTTGTTTGTTTTGTGTTGTTAGCAATCATATGAAGCTTTTGGCATAGGTTAATTGGATTAAGATGTCCTAAATCAGAAGTTGCCATGAACGAATCCTAGGGTTTCCAAGCTTCCAAATTGGGGCTTTATTACTCAAGCAAAATTAGAACCCCTAATGCATATGGTTGAGACCGCTGGAACGAGACGAACACAATGAGACCATCGCGCCATATTTATATTTAGCGTAGGGCTATTCGCTATTATTGGTCGTTCTGCTTTGTGGGGGTTAAAAACCCCCGCTATCTAATTTGTTGTTTTGCAGGCATAAGGAAGAAGACAATACGTGTACGCGTGTGGTTGGAACATTCAAAGGGAACGCGCACTTTTTCATAATTTCCAGCATATGTTGTTGTTTTATATAATATATTCATTGTCCATTATACTAACAAATGCAGGCGCATGGCTCAGTGGTTGGTGATCTGGCTGGTTATCATTGGGACCTGGGTTCGATTCCCAGGTCCACCTAAAATTCCATATTATTTTGTTTAACGTGTTCACGTGCAGGCACCCTGAAAGCATTCCACCATGCATCCCAAACATCCAGGTGCCATGTGGCCACAATCATAAATCCAAAGACCAAAAGATGATGAACACCATGTTCCTGGTCAACCCTGCGCCTAGGCAATCTCCAAAGTCAAAGCAGGCATGCACATTAATGGGCCAGATTTCCAATTAACACCTCCTTAATGGGCCAGCACACACCCCCTGGTTTTCTTTTTTATTCTTTTATTCCTTTTCCTTTTTATTTTCTTTTATTAACAACTATTAATATTATTTAACTCACAAATTAATTAATTTTCATAATAAATTCAGACCATTAAAATGTAAATATTTTTATTAATTATTATTATTATTAATTTCACTTTAATTTAGTTATTTTGTAAATAAATGTAATTAATTAATTTTGTTGTTTTAAATTAGGTTAACTTTAATCTTTTTCATAATAAATAAAATAAATTTAGAATTAGGGTTTTCTTGACTTTTAATCTCTTTTATTTTTTTATTTTCATTAAAAACCTAAAAAACTAAAAAATACTTTTTCTTTTAATTATTTAATTAATTAGTAAATTAGGTTTAATATTAATTAAATGCAAAAAGGACAAATTTCATTCTTTTCTCAAAAAGGGTCAAAACCCTAAGGACGTCCCGATTCAATTTCTTTTCGCGCATATTTATTTTTAATTCATTATTTTGATTATATTTAAGTATCTGCTCCGAGAATGTAATAGTTAATTAGGACTTTTATCGCTTTCTTTATTTTCTTGCATTTACTTTTCAAGGGTTATGTTTTTGGCGATGTAAATACCCGACGCCTTGTAATAGCGTAGATTTACTTTCCTCAATTTACTTTCCGCAAATTATTAACTGTTAATTATGCATGACAAGAATTTCCTGAAATTAAAATCAACTCGTAGCTCACCACAACATGTGCAAAGATAATCTAAACTGAATCCTGACACACTCGCACATGCCACTCCTAGGGTACGCCTCACTTGGTTGCCTCGAGGTGGTCATCAAGTATAGGGTGTTTTAGAGGTCGCCCTGCTGTCTAAAGATCAAAGTTTCCTCGAAACGGTTGCCTCGGATAAAACGATCTAAGACATTAGGGTTACCGCTAAGGCGTCCTACTATTGCTTTGGTGACCACACATGTCCCTATAATCGAATTGACCCGAATAACTCCAACGACTGTTCTACCTACTTCTCAATAGTGGGATAGTACTGTCTAAAGGACTCCTACACAGCTTAATTCCTTAGAGTAGGTAGATTTCTCCTGGGTACTTTCTCTTTAAAAAAAAAAAAACATCTTTTCGTACCTACGCTTTCAAAAAGTTTTCAAACAAATACTTCATACACTCTTGAGGACTGATACAAGAGTTACCTAGAAGTTTTCAAAACAAACTTTTTCAAAACCCACAAACACAAGAAAAGCAAACATTTTTGAAAACATAATGAGCAAGTACCTAAGAGCCCGTGGATAACCACGGATAGAAAGGGTGCTAACACCTTCCCTTTCTATAAATCTACCTCCCGAACCGAGAAACATCTCGAAAAGGAATTTTTCTGTGCTTTTGTCCTTTCCTTGTTAGAGAACATAAAAGAAGGTGGCGACTCTTGCTTACCGCGACATTTCGCGAACCAGCTTTAAGAACAGTCAGTTCTATTTCCACCGATCACAGAACTGGCGACTCTGCTGGGGACTCTTAATAAGTGAGGTGTACCTTAGGATTAGACCACTCTTGTTTTCAATTGCTTGCTTTGATTGCTTTAAAATTGTGGGCTTGTTTTGGAGTTTCATAGATCCTAACCCGGATCTGGGGGATACCCTTTAGAAGTAGCAATAAACTGTGAGGGAACTGTGCGGGGTATACCGACACGGTTGAAGCAGTTGCTACGTTGATGTGGAACTTTGGTGAGTACCAGTAACCCTTGAGTCAAGTCAAGGAGAGTACGGGGCCACCGCGTGGTGTCGTGAAGCATTAACTGACCTTAGGAACCTTACTTGACCATCCTGGCCTCTTTAGGGGCAGTGAGATGACCGACTTTGGTGCAGTCCGAAGTTGGTAGATACTCGATACTACACTCATTGAGGGTTGTTTTCTTGGAATATTTTGATCGCCAGTTCAGTGGCTAAATCAAAACAATGAACATAGAAAATAATCAAATGATATTGAGCTCCTTAGAACCCGGTTACTTTTGATAGGACAGGTTTTGAGCCAACCAACTTTAAGAGGGTAGTACCTAAACTTCATGCTGGCATGAACTCTAAGGGCTCTTTTGTGTGACTTGTGTGCCTTCAACTTGAACTACTTGCACATTCTTGTTATCTGACACATGAGTTTCTTGAAGGTTTTGTTTATAGTCCTTAATCTGGACTTATTACAGGGCTTACTTACACCTCACACCTTTGCATCTACGTACATAACATCATACGCATCATAACATCATACCATAGCATTTCCTTAACCATTTCAAGGATCTCAAGGGTTTGTGATGCAGGTCATGATGAACCAATTGTCTAGCAAGGGGCAAAGGGGATTTATTTTCCTCTAGCCAAGGCTGTATGGAGATCAAACACGATAACTTGAGTCAGGGGCTATGACCCACTCGATATGGTGAGCTTTGACTCTTGAAGAAGGACTCTCAACAACATGAAGTTCCTTCAATCAAACCGCAAAATTCAAATTCTAACAGTTTTCTATTTACCCCGCGAGATCCTTGAAAACATCGCATGCATACATACACATCATTTCATAACAGGTACCCTTGTTACAGGTCACTTACCTTCTTCGCTGTTTATTTCAGCAATGGCTTTCCAACCAGACAACCAGGATTTCCGTACTCAAGAGACTCAGTTCAGAGAAATCTTCCTAAATCTATCCAAGGGGCAGGAAGAGTTGAGAACACTCCTCATGGGGAATTTGGTCAAGAAGAGTCCTGAAGACGATAAGGACGAACAGCTGAAATGCTTGCAAGCTGAGGTAGATACTATGATAACCCAGATGCTGGGGCAAATGGCCCTTATCCAAGGCTTAGCTCGGGAGCAAGAAGAGTTGAGAACTGTGATCAACCAGCTTCAGCAAGACAGTATGAAACAAGTAGTCAGGGCTGGGGACCAAACCGGTAATCAGCCTCCAAGAAGTCAAAGGTTTGGTTCAATGAATAGACCTCTCCCAACTGCCACTACTTCACAGGTCCAACAACGACCTCACCAAGAACAACGGGTTGATCAGAGCAAGCCAGATAAGCCTAGGAGGCAATTCACCAAGCTCAACGTGTCGCCGTCTCAAGCTTTACAACGCCTGTTGAGACTGAATCTGGTAATGTTAAGGGACCCTCCTAAGAATCCCAACACTTCCTCTTCCAGGTACAACCCGAGTGTGAGATGTGCCTACCATTCTGACAGTCCTGGACATGACACCGACGACTGTTGGACTCTGAAGAACAAGATCCAGGACCTGATTGATGAAGGAGCAGTGGAATCCACCCAAGGTGGTCAGGCTGAGTTCTTCTACCATCCCCCCAAGGGTCACCATTTGAAGTGACAAGTCCTAAGACGAGAAGACTTTTTGTTCATTAGAATTTTCAATTTGTAATTTTCTTTTGATTGTTCAAACATTTATTCATGTCAAACTTTATTACTTTATCAATGCATCGCATATGTCTGTTTTGAATCAATCCATTCGTATCCACTATATTCAAATTGCTTTCATTTTTTGATGTTCAACTCTCGATTAATAATTCTAAGCCTTTTGAGGGAGGATGACGAAAACGATACCACGATCTTTACAGTATGCTTTTGAACAGACCCCGCTGATGAGGTACAAGCGTTGTTTCAAATCCTAAACAGTGGAGCTATAAGGAAGATAATCCCTCGTTAACCCCTTTGAGCCAAAGAAGTCGGAGTTTTTCTTTTCAAAAATTAAAACCCTTAATCATAACATGGGGCAGGGTAGTTCTCTCAGTTGATCCAAGTGCACAACGAATGGTACCAAAGAAGTCCTTACAAAACAAAAGACAGTGATGGTTCCGAATAATCATAAAGACAGGCAGTCATTATCTCTCAAAAAATAAAAGCCCAATAAGTCAAAACTTATGAAGAAGACTTACAAAACTGGGGTATCCCGCTGACTGTAATCACAAAAGAAATAGTTCAGGCAAAAACAGGGATAACAAAATCAAAAAAAAGAAAGAGGTTCTACAAACCGTCAACAAAAAAGGAAATGCTTGCCTATTCAAAATAAATCGTCAATATCCGAACCATCACTGGTATAGCAAAGCAAAGACTCAAACAAGATCTGACGCACGATTAGCTGAGTTTAGGATCGAAGAACATCACGAAGAACGGGTGGGTACAAATAAATTTTGAGCCTTTATCCTTTGTTTCTTAAACCGTGAACCAAGCCACGTTATAACCCTTTAAAAGTCCTAGCTGAAGCATGGGTTAGTTCGAAAGCATACTGTTACAAAAGGTATCCTGACTCCTGTAGGGCTTGCTGTAAAATACTGAGTTGACATCACATTTTACAAAATTTGCTTGTTTTACTGAAAAATGAATTTTCAAAATCTTCAAGACAGACATAAGCTTTGCATTCTTAAAATAATATGGTTTGCATATGACTATTTGTTCAATAGCAGAGAAATTCGCACGAAGAATATCTAGTGAACAAAAGCACTTCCAATCAAGGGGCATACATGATCATGGTCTATCATCTGGGGCAGTCAAGTCAAGATTCAGGGAATCTCTCAAAATGCCAAATAGCCAGGGGAAAATCTCCGCCTGAGTCACTTGGGGAATTGGACATGAATTCCAGCGACGAATCTTACACGATCAAACATCTTCTGGTGGTATGGCAACACAACACTACCGACAGTGACAACCTCCCTACATTCTGAGAGCATGGACATAGTCGAAAAAATACTGCGCATAATCAAAGACCCGCTAGGTCGACTGGCCTAGGAAAAAATAAGGGCTTCCCGGCGAACCAAAAGGGTTCGGGCAAAAATAAGGGATGAAAATGAAAAAATCTGTACACCCGGCAAGTCGAAAACCTGAAAAGGCGGCTTGGGCAAAAAAGGGTATCCTGGTGGACTGAAAACCCGAAAGGGTGGTCCAGGCAAAAATTAGGGATCAAAGCGTACGACTACGTCTCGTCACTTGCCTACCAGAAGAAGATTTGTCAATCGGTAGTCATCAAGCACCTCCACAGGTACCTTCTCCCACAAAAGCTGGGGCAATAAGAATTGTCCGAACTGTACAAGATGCTCTGTCCACCAAGGTACCAAGATAGGTTCAGCTGAAGAGTATGACCAAGATACCTCCACTCCCCGCAGAGTAAGACAAGATTCAGCAATACTCTCCCCAAGCAGAGTTGGTCTCCCATCAGCCCCGAAAAGGCACAGTATCCCTAGCAAGTCAGCGATACTCCCCTCAAGCAGAGTTAGTCCACTGTCAGCCTTAAGGAAGTTGGGTATCCCCAGAAGATCTCAACATTCCCCGGCGGAGTATGCAGGTATTCCTCAGCAAGCATCCCCGGCAGTCTCAATATAAGATTGTTCCTCGGCGGAATACAGACACCTCAGCGGAATCAATCTCCCCAGTACAGTCCAAAAGTTTCCCCAGGAGAGTTGGATCAATCTCCCCAGTAGATTCTGGAAGCTTATCCCCAGTAGATTCTGGAAGCTTATCCCCAGTAGATTCTGGAAGTTTATCCCCCGCAGAGTGCAAAATCATCTCCGCTTCTTTATTCAGAAGATTATCCCCCACCAGAGCCTATAACTGGGTTATCCTCAGCAAATTACAACGGGAAGATCGTCCTCAGCGAAGTTCTCTCTATCCCCAGCGGAGTTCATCAAATTCCCCAACAAAGCTTATCAACGGAATCCCCAGCAGAGTTATCATCAAATCCTCAGCAAAGTATCTCTCCCCACAGAGTAATTCCCCGTAGAGTAATCTCTCCAACAAGTTTATTCCCCAACGGAGTCATCTTCTCCTACCAGTTTATTCTTGCAACCATCATCCCCAGCGGAAATGAAGAACTCTACTCTTCAGCATCAGCCCAGGATTCAACAAACTCCCGGAATTCATCAAGGATTTATTTTCCCAGACGAAAATACATTCATAAACATTTCACATTTCATATCTCTCGCTTACATACATGATAAAGTGCACACGACACAATCTCATCTATTCTTGAGAACATCATGACACAGGAATTTCATACTTCATGACATTACATACAACTAATGTTTTTCCTTTTCAGGAAAAGGTCAATCCAAAGATGATTACCATCAACCTTTAATTCCAAATTCGATACCTGTATCTAGCCAGGGCATATCTGTGAGTGATTGATTGTAGATTCGATACCTGTATCTAGCCAGGGCATATCTGCATGAAGAGTTTGAAGATCAACACCTGTAGCAGGCCAGGAAATTATCTTTCATTCTCAGGTCAGAGGTCTACACCTGTATCCATCCAGGAAAGTTATCTCGATCAACCTTTTGAAGTTCCAGATTCGATACCTGTATCTGGCCAGGGCATATCTATGGGCGACTAATTCCAGATTCGATACCTGTATCTAGCCAGGGCATATCTGTGAGCGATTGATTGTAGATTCGATACCTGTATCTAGCCAGGGTATATCTGCATGAAGAGTTTGAAGATCAACACCTGTAGCAGGCCAGGAAATTATCTTTCATTCTCAGGTCAGAGGTCTACGCCTGTATCCAGCCAGGAAAGTTATCTCGATCCACCTTTTGAAGTTCCAGATTCGATACCTGTATCTAGCCAGGGCATATCTGTGGGCGACTAATTCCAGATTCGATACCTGTATCTAGCCAGGGCATATCTGTAGACGACTAATTCCAGATTTGATACCTGTATCTAGCCAGGGCATATCTGTGGGCGACTAATTCCAGATTCGATACCTGTATCTAGCCAGGGCATATCTGTGGACGACTAATTCCAGATTCGATACCTGTATTTAGCTAGGGTATATCTGTGAGCGACTGATTAGAGGTCTACGCCTGTATCCAGCCAGGAAAGCTATCTCGATCAACCTTTTGAAGTTCCAGATTCGATACCTGTATCTAGCCATGGCATATTTGTGAGCGATTAATTAGAAGTCTACGCCTGTATCCAGCCAGGAAAGCTATCTCGATCAACCTTTTGAAGTTCCAGATTCGATACCTGTATCTAGCCAGGGCATATCTGTGGGCGACTAATTCCAGATTCGATACCTGTATCTAGCCAGGGCATATCTGTGAGCGATTGATTGTAGATTCGATACCTGTATCTAGCCAGGGCATATCTGCATGAAGAGTTCCAGATTCGATACCTGTATCTATCCAGGGCATATCTGTGGACGACTAATTCCAGATTCGATACCTGTATCTAGCCAGGGCATATCTGTAGACGACGAATTCCAGATTCGATACCCGTATCTACCCAGGGCATATCTGTGAGCGACTGATTCGAGGTCTACACCTGTATCCAGCCAGGAAAGCTATCTCGATCAACCTTTTGAAGTTCTAGATTCGATACCTGTATCTAGCCAGGGCATATCTGTGAGCGACTGATTAGAGGTCTACGCCTGTATCCAGCCAGGAAAGCTATCTCGACCAACCTTTTGAAGTTCCAGATTCGATACCTGTATCTAGCTAGGGCATATCTGTGAGCGATTGATTGTAGATTCGATACCTGTATCTAGCCAGGGCATATATGCATGAAGGGATCTACACCTGTATCCATCCAGGAAAGCTATCTCGACCAACCTTTTGAAGTTCCAGATTCGATACCTGTATCTAGCCAGGGCATATCTGTGAGCGATTGATTGTAGATCTATACCTGTATCTAGCCAGGAAAGTATCTGCATGAAGAGTTTGAAGATCAACGCCTGTAACAGGCCAGGAAATTATCTTTCTTTCTCAGGTACGCAGGTTCTCTCTAAGGAACCTCTTACGCGATCAACACCCCTGGATGGCATCTTTAAGCCCATCTCCACAACTATCCATTACATTTCCAAATGGCATCTATAAGCCCATTCCCGACAATATTTTGTCACGTCTCTAGATGGAATCTATAAGCCCATCCTCCTATCCATCATATCTCCAAATGGCATCTGTAAGTCCATTCCCGACATCACATTGCTGATACTCCATTATGCGAGTGCAAATTTCTGGGCACTCTAGTGTTCAATCATCTTCCACCTTCGGATCACGAAAGGCACGCAAGCCAATCTACATCCTCAGGTCTAAGAAGATTGAACAGGGGCAACTGTTGTACCCCAAAATTTTCCCTCCCATATTCTTCAAGATTTGTCAAGAATCATCTTCAAATGGTTCAAGGCTACTCAAGGATTGCACAGTTCAAACCACCTCCTAAGCTAGCTGAAATTAGGGTTTTGGTTCCTTCAATGGATTTGGGATTTTCAATGGCTCAAACAAGTCCCATAGGTCTATATACATTGTCAAGAATCTACATCTCAAGTTGCAAGACTCACAGTGCCAGATTCCACAGTCAAAAGCCCTATTTGGTTCACAATCAACTGCAGGGGTAAAATGGTCATTTCACAGTCAAAAGTCAGAATTTTTGGTCAACATCTTATTTTGAGTCCACAATCATCATTTGATCAAGTCTTGATCATGATTCCACAAGAATGGCTCAAAAATCATCAAGGATGCAAAAGTTACTATTTTTGGACAGTAGAAAAGTCAATTGTATCTTGACCAAGGCATAACTTTTTCATGGTTCATCAGAAAAATCCCATCCAATTCTCATTTTGAAGGGGATGATATTTCCTACAACTCATCTTCACATTCCAAGTCCAAGAAATGCTCTCACAAAAAGTTATCAATTTCTACATTATAGGTCAATTTCAAAAGTCAACAAAAAGGCATTTTAAGTCAAAGACCATAACTTGAGATTGGTAAATCCAAATGACATGGGACCAAAGGCATTGGTTATAGGGCTTCAAGACCTTTCCAAAATGCCCAAAACATGTTCATATGATCAAAATTGAGCAAGATATGCATTGGAGAAGTTGGGAAATTTTTGTGAATTTGCAAAAGTCAACTTTGCTCAAAACACCTTGTTTTTGCTAATGGGCCTCAAATTTCTTCTTGAAACTTTATACAAGGCCCATGCACGACCCATTGAGATTAAATTGAATTATTTTCTTATTTTTATTAATTAATTGGATTTTTAATTGATTTTAATTCATTTAATTAATTTAAAATGTAGGAAATTCAAAGATATGTTTTTCTCAATCTTTTGTGAAGCAAACAAGCTCAAGACAAGCTGGAAAATTCGTGTGCATATCAAGGGGACAAAAATCTCCAAGTTTGGCAAGTTTTCTCAATCAAAAAGATGCAAAAAGATATGATTGAAAATCAAATATTGAAACCATCACTCCATGGATTTCTTGGCCAAGATTTAACCTAAACTCAGTCTCCTATATATACACAACTCAACCCTAATGCATTGGACGTGAGAATTGCTGCAGAAAGCCATAGCCAATATTGAAAAAAATCAAGAAAACTTGAAAACTGTTTTACAGGTTCCAACGTGATTCAAAGCATTATAGTGATTCAAATACGTTGTTGGGAGTGTGAGGAACCTATTGCAATCAAAACCAAGCGTTGAAGCTCAAGAAATCATTGCAAACAGGCTCACGGTTTGACACTTTTATTCAAAATCGTAACATCCAATTCATGAGCATTTAACGTGATTTTTTGTTTGTTTTGTGTTGTTAGCAATCATATGAAGCTTTTGGCATAGGTTAATTGGATTAAGATGTCCTAAATCATAAGTTGCCATGAACGAATCCTAGGGTTTCCAAGCTTCCAAATTGGGGCTTTATTACTCAAGCAAAATTAGAACCCCTAATGCATATGGTTGAGACCGCTGGAACGAGACGAACACAATGAGACCATCGCGCCATATTTATATTTAGCGTAGGGCTATTCTCTATTATTGGTCGTTCTGCTTTGTGGGGGTTAAAAACCCCCGCTATCTAATTTGTTGTTTTGCAGGCATAAGAAAGAAGACAATACATGTACGCGTGTGGTTGGAACATTCAAAGGGAACGCGCGCTTTTTCATAATTTCCAGCATATGTTGTTGTTTTATATAATATATTCATTGTCCATTATACTAACAAATGCAGGCGCATGGCTCAGTGGTTGGTGATCTGGCTGGTTATCATTGGGACCTGGGTTTGATTCCCAGGTCCACCTAAAATTCCATATTATTTTGTTTAACGTGTTCACGTGCAGGCACCCTGAAAGCATTCCACCATGCATCCCAAACATCCAGGTGCCATGTGGCCACAATCATAAATCCAAAGGCCAAAAGATGATGAACACCATGTTCCTGGTCAACCCTGCGCCTAGGCAATCTCCAAAGTCAAAGCAGGCCTGCACATTAATGGGCCAGATTTCCAATTAACACCTCCTTAATGGGCAAACACACACCCCCTGGTTTTCTTTTTTATTCTTTTATTCCTTTTCCTTTTTATTTTCTTTTATTAACAACTATTATTATTATTTAACTCACAAATTAATTAATTTTCATAATAAATTCAGACCATTAAAATGTAAATATTTTTATTAATTATTATTATTATTAATTTCACTTTAATTTAGTTATTTTGTAAATAAATGTAATTAATTAATTTAGTTGTTTTAAATTAGGTTAACTTTAATCTTTTTCATAATAAATAAAATAAATTTAGAATTAGGGTTTTCTTGACTTTTAATCTCTTTTATTTTTTTATTTTCATTAAAAACCTAAAAAACTAAAAAATACTTTTTCTTTTAATTATTTAATTAATTAGTAAATTAGGTTTAATATTAATTAAATGCAAAAAAGGACAAATTTCATTCTTTTCTCAAAAAGGGCCAAAACAATAAGGACGTCCCGATTCAATTTCTTTTCGCGCATATTTATTTTTAATTCATTATTTTGATTATATTTATGTATCTGCTCTGAGAATGTAATAGTTAATTAGGACTTTTATCGCTTTGTTTATTTTCTCGCATTTACTTTTCAAGGATTATGTTTTTGGCGATGTAAATACCCGACGCCTTGTAATAGCGTAGATTTACTTTCCGTAATTTACTTTCCGCAATTTACTTTCCGCAAATTATTAACTGTTAATTATGCATGACAAGAATTGCCTGAAATTAAAATCAACTCGTAGCTCACCACAACATGTGCAAAGATAATCTAAACTGAATCCTGACACACTCGCACATGCCACTCCTAGGGTACGCCTCACTTGGTTGCCTCGAGGTGGTCATCAAGTATAGGGTGTTTTAGAGGTTGCCCTCCTGTCTAAAGATCAAAGTTGCCTCGAAACGATTGCCTCCGATAAAACGATCTAACACATTAGGGTTACCGCTAAGGCATCCTATTATTGCTTTGGTGACCACACATGTCCCTATAATCGAATTGACCCGAATAACTCCAACGACGGTGCTACCTACTTCTCAATAGTGGGATAGTACTGTCTAAAGGACTCCTACACAGCTTAATTCCTTAGAGTAGGTAGATTTCTCCTGGGTACTTGCTCTTTCAAAAAAAAAAAACATCTTTTCGCACCTACACTTTCAAAAAGTTTTCAAACAAATACTTCATACACTCTTGAGGACTGATACAAGAGTTACCTAGAAGTTTTCAAAACAAACTTTTTCAAAACCCACGAACACAAGAAAAGCAAACATTTTTGAAAACATAGTGAGCAAGTACCTAAGAGCCCGTGGATAACCACAGATAGAAAGGATGCTAACACCTTCCTTTTCTATAAATCTACCTCCCGAACCGAGAAACATCTCGAAAAGGAATTTTGTTGTGCTTTTATCCTTTCCTTGTTGGAGAACATAAAAGACGGTTGCGACTCTTACTTACCGCGATATTTCGCGAACCAGCTTTAAAAACAGTCAGTTCTATTTCCACCGATCACAGGGTTTTTAGTCCATCGGGATACCCTTTTTTTCCTAAGGCACCTTTTCAGGTTTCTGACTTGCCGGGCGTACAGATTTTTTTATGTATATCCCTAATTTTTGCTAGAACCCTTTTGGTTCGCCAGGATGCCCTAATTTTTTCCTAGGCCATTTGACCTAGCGGGTCTTTGTTTATGCGTAGTGTCTTTTAACTATGTTCGCGTTTATAGGGTGTGGAAGGTTGTCACCGTCCATAGTGGTTAGGATCATTGCTCCACTAGAAAATATGTTCTTGATCACAAATGGCTCTTCGTATGTGGGAGTCCATTTTCCCGTGGGATCACCTTGCGACAATATGATGCGCTTGATTACCAGGTCACCACTCTGATATACCTGACGTCTGACCTTTTAGTTAAAAGCTTTAATCATACATTTTTGGTATATCTGACCATGACAGACAGTCGCGAGCCTTTTCTCGTCAATCAGGTTTAATTGGTCAAGTCGAGTCTGAACCCATTCGTCTTCATTCAGCCCTGCATCCTTCATGATTCTTAAGGAAGGGATCTAGACTTCTATGGGTAGGACAACTTCCATACCGTATACCAAAGAGAAAGGAGTTGCCCCTGTTGATGTGCATATTACGGTGCGGTAACCATGATGAGCAAATGGTAACATCTCATGCCAATCTTTATATGTCACTGTCATATTCTGTATGATTCTCTTAATATTTTTGTTAGTAGCTTCAACAGCGCCATTCATCTTCGGTCGGTAGGGAGAGGAGTTATGATGCTGGATTTTGAATTACGTACAGATCTCGGTGATCATAGTGTTGTTGAGATTAGTACCATTATCTGTAATGATTCTTTCTGGAATACCGTACCGACAGATAATGTTATGTTTGATGAATCAGGCCACACTGTTCTTGGTAACAGAAGTGAATGAAGCTGCCTCGAACAACTTCGTAAAGTAATCAATGGAAACCAGGATGAAGCATGCCCATTAGAAGTTGTAGGTCTGATTTCCCCAATCATATCGATGCCCCACATTGCAAACGGCCAAGGAGAAGTCAAGACGTTCAGAGAAACCGGAGGCACATGTACCTTGTCAGCTTAGATCTGACATTTGTGACAAGTCTGCGAGTGCTCATAACCGTCTACCTCCACGGTGGACCAGTAGTATCCTGCCCATATGATCTTTTTAGCCATTGAGTGCCCACTAGAGTGGATGCCAAAGGTACCTTCGTGTAAATCAGCCATAATCCTTTCTGCCTCACTCTTGTCTACACACCAAAGCAAGGTAGAGTCGTGGTTGCGTTTGTAGAGGATTTTGTTACTGAGGAAGAACTTGGCAGAGAACCTTCTTAAGAACTTCTTATCATTGATTGAAGCTCCCTCAGGATACTCGTGGGCTTCGAGATATCTTTTGACTTCATGGAACCAAGGCTTGTCCACTACTTCTTCAGTACCAATCTTGTGACAGTATGCTAGCTCATCCATCCTTTCAATAGTGATCTGAGGAGCCTCATCATCCCACCTGACCTTGAACCTGGATGACATCGTATCTAGAGCATCCGCTAGTTAATTTACCTCTTGTGGAAAATGCTCAAAAGTAATTTCTTCAAAGTATGGGATTAGTGTCAACATATGCTCTTTGTACGGGTTGAGATTAGGATGCTTCGTGTCCCATTCTCCTTTGATCTGGATGATTATCAAAGTCGAGTCTCCAAACACACTTAAGAACTTGATCCTTAAATCAATTGCAGCTTTGAGACCCATGATACAGGCTTCATACTCAGCCATGTTGTTGGTACAGTTGAAACATATCCTAGTAGTGAAAGGAGTATGACAGCCTTCAGGAGATATGATCACAGCGCCGGTGCCATTTCCAAGAGCGTTAGAAGCTCTTTCAAAAACCATAGTCCATTGGTATCCTTTTTTAGGTCCTTTATCTGGTCCAGGCTCTTCACGATCAGTTACTAACATGATGTTCTCATCTGGGAACTCAAAATTCATGGATTGATAGTCGTCCACAGGCTGATGAGCCAAATGATTAGCTAGTACACTTCCCTTAATTGATTTATGAGTTGTGTATTGAAAGTCGTATTCGGTCAGGATCATTTTCCATCTTGATATTCTTCCGGAGAGAGCGGGCTTTTCAAAGATGTACTTGATAGGATCCATTTTAGATATCAACAAGGTAGTGTGAGTCAACATATATTGTCTTAGTCGGCGAGCAGCCCATGCCAAAGCACAATAATTTTTCTCGAGCAGTGAGTATCTTGTTTCACAGTCGGTAAACTTTTTTCTAAGGTAGTATATTGCATGCTCTTTTCGACCAGACTCGTCATGCTTCCCCAGCACACACCCCATTGAGTTCTCTAATACTGTTAAGTACATGATCAAAGGTATTCCTTCAACTGGTGGCATAAAAATTGGAGGCTCTTGGAGATATTCCTTTATTTTGTCAAAGGCATACTAGCAATCATCATTCCACTTCACTGCTTAATCTTTCTTCAGTAATTTGAAGATTGGCTCACAAGTAGCAGTCATATTTGAAATGAATTTGGCTATGTAGTTTAGGCATCCCAAGAATCCCCTAACCTCCTTCTCAATGCAAGGAGTTGGAATTTCTTGTATAGCTTTGACCTTTGCAAGGTCTACCTCAATACCTTTGCCACTGTCAACGAAGCCTAAGAGCTTACCGGATTATACTCCGAAAGTGCACTTATTCGGGTTTAGCCTCAATTTGTATTTCTTCAGCCTGTTGAATAGCTTCTGTAGGATCAAGGTGCTCCTCTTCAGTCTGAGACCTGGCTGTCATATCATCAACGTAGACCTCTATCTCGTGATAGATCATATCATGAAACAAAGCTACCATAGCACGTTGATAGGTCGCCCCGACGTTCTTTAGTCCAAATGGCATAACTTTGTAGCAGAAAGTTCCCCACTGTGTGACAAAGGTAGTCTTCTCTATGTCCTCAGGTGCCATTTTGATCTGATTATACCCGGAGAAACCATCCATGAAGGAGAATACTTTATGTTGTGCGGTGTTGTCAACCAAAACATTTATATGGGGAAGCGGAAAGTCATCCTCGGGGCTTGCCCTGTTCAGGTCTCTGTAATCCACACACATATGTACCTTACCGTTCTTCTTAGGCAATTGAACAACATTAGCTACCCATTATGGATAAGACGTGACAGTTAAGAAACCGGTGTTAAACTGTTTCATGACTTCAGCCTTGATTTTTCTAACATATCCGAGCGCATACGACGAACCTTTTTTTTCACTGGAGGGAAATCCTCTTTTGTAGGTAGGCTATGAACCACAACATCGGTGTCAAGTCCCGGAATGTCTTCGTACGACCAGGCAAAAACCTCAACATAGTCATGTAGCATCTATATTAATCGCTGTTTGACACTGGGCTCCAAGTTAGCACCTACTTTGACTTCTTTTCTGTCCTCTTTAGTTCCCAAGTTCACTGTCTCAACTGGCTCCTCATGAGGCTGTATTTCCCTTTCTTCCTATTGTAATAGTCTGGAAAGTTCTCCTGGTACCTCAAAATCTTCCTCACCTTCGTCCTCGGCTTGGTGGATCGTATTTTCAAAGTCATAATGAGCAATAGCAGAACTGTTATCAATGGGATCCAGAGTGGATGTGGATCTGTAGTTTGATATGTGGGTGTGTGTAAGAACATAGGTGTATATTTTTGATAAGGTAGAAAAGAAAAACAAAGCGTAAATTTTGCATACGAAACATCCAATATTTTATTGATGACATATGACAATGAAGTAATGACCCTCACAAATAGACCATTGTGCCTCGGGTAAGACACAAGGTTTTAATCTTTCATTTGTTCAAATATTACATTTCCTTAAAACAAAAAGACAAATTACTCTTGAATAAAAGTAATGGGCACAAAGTCTTTAGCCTCCCAATTGCTGAGTCCACCACTGATGGTTGGGAAGATCCACTTGTCCAGGTCACAATCATTATCATTGTCTTCTAGGGTATTGACTGCACAGTTGCTGATCCGTAAAGGTGGTCCCCCGGCACGAGCACGACGAACAATTCTCTGGGCTCCTGAAGTAAAACTCAAACCAAATTTTTCAGATTTGTAGGGAATATCCAGAAGTTGGCCCCAAATTGTACACCCACCTTCTTTAACTACTGCCCTGGCATCTTTCAAAGAAGCCATCTTCAGTAGAGGCCTAATAGTTTTTGGAACACTGGCAGTGGTCTTGGTTGCAACAACGGTCTGTGGAACCTCCTCAAAGTTCTGACAGGGAGTCTCAATGAACTCGTTGTCCATTTCGACATACCTGAAATATTTCAGGTGGCTCACCATGTACTCCTCCTCCCAATAAATTGTGATAATCTTCCCATTGAATGGGTACTTCAGCATCTGATGTAGGGTGGAAGTCACAGTGCCAGCCCCATGGATCAAGGGTCGACCCAATAAATAGGAGTAAGATGGGCGGATGTCCATCACATAGAAAGCGGAATTAAAAGTAAGAGTACCCACTTTGACAGGGATGTCCACCTCCCCGTGCACCATTATTTTGGAACCATCAAAAGCCCTCACCACAATGTTACTGGGTTTCAGAGTCAATCCTTTGCAATCCAATATGTCAAGGGATTTCTTGGGCAGAATATTCAACGATGAACCTGTATCCACTAGAACATGGGACAAAGTAATTCCCCCACACTCAATAGATACATGCAGAGCATCATTATGTTTCCTTCCTCTGGGTGTTAAATCAGCATCAGAAAAACCTAACCCATTATCGGTATTCAAACTAGCAACACAGTCTTCGAACTTATCAGCGGAGGATTCTTGTGGCACATGAGCAGTCTTGAAGAATTTCACCAAAGCCTTAGCATGTGCTTCAGAGCACAATAACAGGGCCAACATTGAGATCTTGGAAGGGGTCTTCCCTAATTGTTCAACCATATTGTAGTCACTCTTATTGATTATTTTCAATATCTCTTCCATCTCATTTTTAGAAGCCTCAGGAATGGATTCTGGATATGCCTTCGTCCGGACAGGCTCGACCAATACCTCCTTGCCCCGAGTCTCGGCCGACCTGATACCAAGGACAACAGTAGGGTTAACAGTAGGAGTAGCCATAGGAATACTGATAGGAGTAGCAGCAGGAACAATCACAGGAGTAGCAATGGGAGTATTAACAGGAGCTGCAATAGGGAAGATCACAGGAGTAGCAACAGTTTTAGGAGGAGAGATCTCGGGAGAGAAAACTCTTCCACTTCTTGTTATCTTACTGGTCCTGGCGATATTACTAATGTTAGGATCAAAGTCTTCAGCATCTTTATCTTTAACAACCAGCAAATCTTGCTTGACGCCATGGTAATAGACGTCAGCCCCATAGTTCCAGGGAACAACTTTATCCGAGGAATATGGTATAGGTCCAGGGAAAGTAATTATCAACGGAGAAACTTTCAGAATAGATGTAATCCTGACAGGTCTTTTGGAGGAGACCTTGGGAGGATTGGCGGAAATGGTAATGATAGAAACATCTTCACACGGAGAACTTGTAACTAGAGTCTTCTCAAATAGAAATTATTTATCATCCGTCTAGCGTTGAACACCTTCCTTCAACAAATGGCAACCATTAGGTAGGAACAAACATAAGTGGAAACCTTCACCACAACCCAGAAATAAACCGGCCTGCATGAGATTCTTTTTAACAGTCATGAGTGGAGTAGCTAGTTCATCAACAGAAGCAACAAACATGTCACCATCAATAGCATTAACACCACGGTCGTGCTTGGGCCTAAGTGAAGTTATAACATTAGGGGTATCAGGAGCATCAAATTCAATCTCCTTTGCCTTAATCATATCCCGCACCTTGTTCTTCAAAGCCCAACAGTCATTTGTATCATGGCCTGGACTTTCAGAATGGTAAGCACACCGAGCATTTGAATTGTAGTGAGGAGATGTAGTTTTGGGGTTTTTGGGAGCCTCTTTCAGGGTAACTAGATTGGATTTAAGCAAATGTGGTAAAACATGAGACAAGGTCATATTAATCCGGGTAAACTGTCTCCTTGGCTTATCTGTTCTGGACTGATTGTTTCATTGTTGGTTTAAGGCAGGATTGGAAATTATAACATCCCCTACCGTCGGATGATGTTCAGTTTTATTATGATTTCTTTGGCTATAAGCAGCAGTGATCTCCTTCTTTCCTATGAATGGTTTCTTTGTTGTACTGGAGGATGCTTCTCTCTGGATTTTACCACTTTTGATGCTAGCCTCTACTCATTCACTCGTCAAGATCAATTCAGTAAACCCAACAGAAGAACTTCCAATCAGGTGGTTAAAGAATGGCCCGAATAATGTTCC
Source organism: Vicia faba (assembly GCA_948472305.1). Classification (NCBI taxonomy): domain Eukaryota; kingdom Viridiplantae; phylum Streptophyta; class Magnoliopsida; order Fabales; family Fabaceae; genus Vicia; species Vicia faba. The sequence goes on from OX451735.1 coordinate 1,511,261,883, forward strand.
CAAGAACATGTCCACCAGCTCACTATCAAACAACGGAGGCTGGACTCTTCCCGCAAGGTCTCTCTATTTTTGGGAATAGTCCTTAAAACTCTCGCTGGAACCCATAGACATACTGTTGTACCCCAATTTTTGCCCCTAAGATTCCTCTATCATATCATATCAACTCGATCATAACAAGATCACATTAGGGTTGGTTCTTCCTCTTTTTTCCTATCTTTAAGTTTGCTCTTGAGGAATCTCCAAGCACCTTGGTTGTGTATTTTGTATATGTGTTGTTGACTAATTTCTAATCAAAATACAAAAAATATTTGTCTTTGTCTTTGTATATTTTGTTTTGTAGGTACCAAGTCGAAGCATCTGACAAATAAGGATTTCTGGTATTATTTTCCTAAAATCTCTATTTGCAAAGAAAAAGAATTAAAAAACTTCATTTTTTTCACTGATGCAATTGATTTCTCTTAAAGTGCAATCGATTGCACATAGTGTATTTTGCGCCATTTTTGAAAAAAACACACTGTGCAATCGATTGCACAATGTGAAAATTTAAAAAAATCAGCATTTTAAACTTGTCAAATTTTGGCTCCAATTTTCCTTCACTTTTGAAAGATGTATCATTAATTCAAATTTTAGTGCCAATCTTTCATTTTTAAAAAGAATTATCATTAATTCAAATTTTGGCTCTAATATTTGAAAGAATTATCATTAATTCAAATTTTGGCTCTAATTTTTGAAAGAGTTATCATTAATTCAAATTTTGGCTCCAAGAATCAATTACCAAATTACCACTAATCCCAATCCTAAACTCTATAAATAGAGCCCTCATTTCATTCAAATTTCAAGCTTTTGATAGCCAAATCCACCTTGCTAAAAAATCTCTCAATTCTCTCCATCTACCAAATTCACTCAAAGCTCCATTTTCAAAAAGTTAGTAAGCTTTGCATTGAAGCTTACTAATCTTTGAGCTAAACCTTCATCCAAACACTTTTTATCCATCAATTCTCTACATCCAAGCTTGGTCAATTGATTCTTGTGGTTGAATTAAAGAAAATTTCTTGAATTTGTTTTGATAATTCTCTAGATCTACCTTTGGTAAGTTGGATAATTCATCTTTCACAATGTGATCTCTTGGTGATCTTTGGGATTGATTCATTGAGCATTATTTTGTGATTCCAATGGTGTTATTTTCTCATAATTTGATGGAATTTTTGTGCTCAATTGGATCCATGATCATAAGGTGTTTGATGGAATGTTTGAACAAGAAATTGGCCTTTTAAAATGCTGTTTTTGCTATTGTAACAGTGTGTAATCGATTGCAGTAACTGTGCAATCGATTGCACAGAAGCAATTTCACGCAGATTTTTGAAAACTGTACTGTGTAAATCGATTTACACAATAGTTTAATCGATTTACACAGGGACAAAATGCATTTTTTTGCCTTGTTTTGGGGCAGCTTTGATCCAAAATGCTTTTTCTACTCATTCCTTTTGATTGTTGGTTTGGATTGCAATTTTAAATGTCCAATTTGTCTTTAAACTCAATGGACTTTGTGATGTAGATGAAGTCGGATAAATGTTCATCAATTCAAATCTACCTAAGAGTGAATTATTTAATTCATTTTTGGTGCTTTAGATTAAGGATATGTTTAGTGCTTTAATCCATCTAGAGGAGTGGTTGAATTTAAAGATGAAAGAATTTTGAAATGGTGATCCAAATTAGCTTATCATTCCCCTCCCTCTTCATCTTATCCCTTTATTTTTAATTGTGCTACATGTTAAGGGATGGTGATCTCTATATCATTTATCCAAACATGAAGTACGTAGATTGCTATTGATCAGCCTCAAAATAGGTGTGACTTCTACATAAGTCCACTTACAATTGCTTAACATAGCGCTAAATTTTGTCCCGATTCGAATAAATGATCATTCGTGGCCCAAACTTATGATTGCAAGCCCAAGTATGTTAATTTTATCTCTTTGATCCAATAACCTTGAGATTCATTGTGTGGAGGCTTTGGTTCTACCAATCGTCTAATGAATCTACAACACCTTTGGTCAACGCGAATCACTTAAACATCGTTGATCATTACATGTTGCCTTGTGAGAATTCCAAAATGGATGATATACTTGACAAAAAGCAAATGCAACTTGTTGTGTGGAGGCTTTGGTTCTACCAATCCTCTAATGAGTTCCAAATGCAAGTTTCAAGATGGTCATCCAACTAACCACTAATTACTAACAACTAACTTTACTTTACGCTTTTAATTTCATGCTTTATGTACCATTTACTTTTAGCATTTTACATTTCATGCTATTTTCATCTTTGCTCAATTGAGCATTTACTTTTATGTCATTTTTATTTTGCTCACTTGAGCTTTTCTTTCTTTTTAAAGACACCTAATAATCAACATGAACCATAAAAATCATTAATGATACTTGGACTACATGGTTACTATCCTTTGCATTATGGAGTGATGGACTTCTTGGACTTAGGATTAGAGACCTTGGCCTATGTTGGAGACTTTGTGACTTTATTTGATATTTTGTATGGAGTTCTTGAGGTTTACCTCAAGACATTGGGTTGTTTGTTTTTTGTGTGTGCAGGTTATTGTGATTACAATCTTTTTTTTTTAATCTGGAATTCACCCGTATACAGCCGTTACTCTGCCCAATTTTTTGCGAAGACTTAAAACACTTGAAGTTTGGTTCTCTCAAGAGGTCTAGTATCTTTTCTTGCTTGGTTTCAATCCGAAGAATGGGAATTCTATATTGACTCATAATGTCAAGTATTGGCTTCTTGTTGGTTAGATGGTTCTTATCCCTAGCTTTTACCTTATGCTTTAGGATAGCCTCTTCTTCTCCTCTCATCTTCTTTAATTTCAAAAATCTTCTCCCTCCTTTAAAAAAAACTCTTCTTGTTTTGAAACTTGAAACATTTTCATAATAAACTTGGACTTAGGTCCATGCATCTTCGAAACATTTTCATAAATAAATTTCAATCAATTTAATAATACCTTGACCTTTTTTTTGTGAGAAGACTTAAAGTCAATCAATCTCATTTCAAACCATTTTGCCACTTTGGCTTTTATCTTTAAACTTTTCTCAAAAGATTAGACTCTTGCCAATCCTTGTAGTGATGCAAACAACTATACTTCTACAATATATAGTGAAGTGAGATATTTTCCACTTGGGTGTTGAGTGAGGCATTGTTGATTTTAAAATCCAAGCCATATCCTCCACTTTGAGATGATGAAAATTCTCTTTTCTCATGATTGTGGGTAGTAAGTATGTTTTTCACACGGACAATTCCGATGATGTCTTATCTCATAAAATCAACCAACACACTTGTGTTTCAAATTTTTAAAAGAGGAACTACGTGTACCCTGATCCCCTATTGCATGAAAGGTGGTACGTAGGCACTAAAGGTTCGCAACCGCGGCGGGTGCAAAAATCATAAAAATATTTCTTTTCTCACCTCCACCATCCATTTTATATACAACACATTTTTATAGCCAAATATACAGATTTTTCAAAGAGGTTCCTGCGGAGTACCGTAGATGTTTAGGGTGCTAATACCTTCCCTTTGCATAACCAACCCCCTTACCTTGAATCTTTCCCCCTCTTTTTGGGTTATTCTCTCTTTTCCCATTCCTTTGGAAACAATAAAGCGCGGTGGCGATTTTTATTTTGATTTGTATAAAGTCTAGTCAATCCAATGGCTTAGTCTTGCACATTTCTACCGCTACACATACTTTGATACTGTGCATGAGCCGGGGCGAGGTCAGTATTATATTGGTAATGCTTGTAGAAAGCAGCAAATAGATTTTCCCAATTACTCACATTGGTTCTTTATAGTTGATAGAACCATTCCAGCTTAGTCCCTGCCAAACTTTCCAGAAAGAAGTGTACCCATAGATCCCTATCAGTAGTGTGGGGTTTAATTTTCCTGACATACGACCTTAAATGCAGCTTAGGACAGGAGACACTATCGTACTTAGAAAATATAGGTACCTTGAACTTCCACAGGATGACCACCCCTGAGACCAGTCCTAGTTCTTTAAAATACGACCCAGGTACCATTTGGAGCTCCATGGCATTGAGTTGATCCTCTAGTTGTTTGTATTTATCATCAGCAGGAGGATACTGCTCCTCAGAATAGTCAGGTTCATCTTCTTCAGAATCCCTTGAACTGTGGTCTTCTTCTCTTGTCTCTCCTTCTTGATTGTCTATCTCTCTTGACGGAGTTGTGAGCTCTAAAACTTTCTTCACTGGTCCTTTGAACCTTCTTTCCAAATTCAGAACACCCGCTGGCCTCTTTTTCTTCTTCTTATCCTTGAGAATCGGAGCTTTCAATTCTTCTTGTCCCTTATCCAAATTCAGGAACATTTCTTGGAATTGGGCATTTTTTGCCTGGAGCTCCCTAACTGTTTGTTCAAGAGCCATTGCTGAAATAAACAGTGGAGAAGATAAGAAGCTTGTCCTGAAATATGTCCATGCAATAATATGCATGATATATGTATGGAATATTTTCAAGGGCCTTATAGGATTTAAACTCTTTTAACCAAAATAGAAACAAAGGCTTTTTATTACTAATCTCAAATGAAATCAAAGTTTACAAAGGAGTAACAAATAAGAAACTTCTAAAACTTCTAAGTCTCCCAAGGAAGATTCCTTTTGGTGCTAATGTAGGCATTGAGATTCTGCTCTTCGTGAAGCTGCTTTATCAGTTCTAACACCTTTTTCTCACTGGCATAGAATTGGGACTCAAAGGTATCTCATTCTTCCTTGAGCTGTATCCAAGATTTTTTCAATTCTTCGAAGTTTATTGGCATACCAAGATGAAGAATGATGCGAGACTCGACCCCTTGAACAAAATGATCTGAAATCACTAGTAGGATAGCAGCATACAACATCATAAGATTTTTAGCACTATCTCGCACCCATTTGAGGTATGGATCCAAAGGGATGGAGTTCTTGTGTCCTAGATTCCTGATATAAGTCTTCTTAACCATTCCTCAAGCTCGGATGAACCTCTAATGATAACCTTAAAGATCATTTGAATAGTCAAACACAATATCTTGAATGAGCATATCATGAGGACCATCCCTCCGGGTGTAGCCGAACTAACGTAAAGCTAAAGAGGGGTTATAGGTGATGCCTCCTTTAATTCCAAGGAGTGGCACATTGGGAAATTCTCTACAGCGATCAATAAAATAGATGTCTTCTTGGTAGCGAGGGCACCAATAGATGTCAGAGTGAGAAAGAGACATTAATCTCTGGTTCCATCTTAAATGTAATTCATTCTTCATTACTGACCGAGGAAGGTGCGAAATAAACCACCTATAGAATAGTGGTATACAACACATAAGAGTCCCTCGCTTCTTCATGCTACGTGTATGGAGTGAGTGCATAATATCCCCGAGCAAGGTAGGCACTGGATTGTGAGTAAGGAAAATGTTGATGGCACTGACATCTACAAACTGGTTTGAATTGGGGAACAAAACCAACCCGTAGATCAAAAGAGCTAGACCATCTTCAAAGGCATGGTAACTCATAGCGTTTAGAACACCTGGGCTTTCTTCATCAGGAAACTTGTGAAGAGGCCCTTAACTCCACTCCTTCTTTCCTAATTGGACTCAATGTCAGATGGCTTCAAATGCAAAGCTATGCCAACATCTTCAGCAGTTGGATCATGTTCTAAACCGGTAAAGGGTATCTACTCCAATATAGGCAAACCGAGTATTTTGGAGAATTCTTCCAACGTAGGAACCAACTGATAGTCTGGAAATATGAAGCAGTGGTGCTTAGGGTCGAAGAACTAGAATAAGACACTCATCAAACCTTCGTCAAAACCGGTAGCAACCAAATTGAGAAAGTAGCCATATCTCTTGTTGAATGAGGAACTCTCAGGAACCTTTGAAACCAATTATTTGAGTTTGGGAGGGATCTCTACAAAATTGATTCGGATGGTTTTTCTGCGAGCTGAATCCATAACCTACAAAACAAATAAGAGATAAATCCATGGGCCCTTGAAATGGTTAGTGTACATGACATGTTATGATGTTTATAATGTTATGATTATGCTTTGAAATCACAAGTATATCAAACACAAACAAGTCACACATAGACCTTAGGTTTAAAGGCTTGCATGAGTTTTAAAGGTAAGTACCCTCTTAAAGTTTTAGTTGGCTCAACTTGTCCTATTAATAGTAATCGGGTTCTAAGGAGTCTCATATCACTGACCTTTCTTTTAGGCATTTTTCTAGCTCAAGCATCGATGTATTACGGCCAGAATATCCCAAAAGTCTAGTCTTAATGAGTGTAGTATCGAGTATCAACCAATCTTCGATCAGAACTAAAGTCGGCCATCTCACTACTTCTAATGGCTTAGGATGAGTCAATTAAAGGTTCTAAAGTTCAGTTAGCGCTTAATGACACTAAGGAAGCCGAATGTTATCCTTGACTGAATCAAGGAACATTAGTACAAACCAGAGTATCATGCTAACATAGCTATGACTTCGTCCATATCGGTCTACGTCGTACAACTTCCATGATTTATTACTACTTACTTAATAAGGTGCCCCATATCCGGGTGTAGGATCTTTTAGTAACAACCCAAAACAAACCCTCAAAAGTAAAGTAGACAAAGCATACAAGGTAAAGCAGTTTAAAATGAACTAGACTCTAAGGTAACCCCACTTTTTATAAATCCCAAACAGAGATGCCAGTTCTGTGATACGGTGGCAGAACCGACTGTTAATACTGGTTTTGTGTTTGTGTTTACAAATGTTGCGGTAAGCAATAGTCACCACCGACTTTTCTTTTACCCAAATTAAGGAAAGGGTGAAAAGAACAGAAAAAGACCCTTTCGAGAGTTTTCGGAGTAAGGGGGTAGATGGAAATGGAATGTGTTAGCATCCTTTTCTTCCGTAGTTTTCTACAGGCTCTTAGATGCTAGCTCATTTTGAAAATTTCTTGTGCTTTGTGTATTTTGAAAATTGTTTTAAAAATGCCTTAGTGCGGCTATTGGCTTTATGATAATTCTTGTATCAGTCCTCAAGAGTGTTGGCAAAGAAAATGTTTTTGAAAGTTGTTTTGAAATGTTTTTGTGTAGGTGAAAAAGGTTGTTTTGAGCAAGCATCTAAGAACTTATCTACTTATACTCAGAATAGTTTTTCCTTTTCCTCCTTATCCTTTAGACAGCGCTATCCTACTATTAGTAAGTAGGTAGCCCCATCGTTGGATGTATGAGAGACATTCGAAGGAACATTACAGTCACGAAGGCAACTTGGCAAGAAGCTTTAGTAAGCACCCTAGGGTTCTAAGATCACTTTTAACCGAGGTTACATTGAGAGGGCCATCGAGGGACTAGTGATCTTTAAACTGGAGGATAGTCACTAAAACTTCTCACATTTGAGAATTGTGAGTGTTTTCCGAAGGCAACCGAAGTGGGAGTATCCTAGAGGTGTATATGTGCATGTGTACTTGTTTCAGTTATTTTTTTGTCCTTTTTATTAGGTTTGCTAGCGTTTGATTTTAGTCTTTGCCATACAAGCCTAATTACTAACAATTAATATATATTGCAGAAATTTAAAGTGCGGAAAGTTAAATCTACGCTATTACAATGCTTCGGGAAGGGGAAATTTACATGTCCAAACTGGGGAATAAAGCAGAAAAAAGTAAAGTCCTAATTATGCTATTACATCCAATAGGCAGTTACAATAGTATGAAAAATAGAATGTGAAAGATAATGACACGCGCGAATTGAAAAGGCGTCTGTAAATCCTAAGGTATAAAAATCTTTTTTGTTTGTTTTTAATTATAAAAGAAAATAAAACTTAAGTCTATTTAATTTTAATTTAAAGAAAAGGTTAAAATAATTAATTTATTTATTTACAAATTTAACAAAATTAAAAAAAGGAAAACTAACCTAATGTTTTTGTGATTTCTTTTTTGATTTAAAGTTAATTTAAATAATAAAGGAAACTAAAAAAGAAATGAGTAGTAGAAATAAAAATACAAGAAGCAAAAGCCTTTCGATCCAAAGAAAAAAATGGCTTTCGATCCAAATGAAGGGTGGCCTTCGATTCAGCATATAATATTGTTGGAGGTTTATGCTATACTCCTGCAGGAAATTTATTAGAGAAAACAAGATAAAATCCAGGCTTAGTCGAATCCAGTCTTAAATTCGACAGCCTGTGGATGCACAATCCTATATCGAATCCTCTAGGTCTGAATTGAAAACTACTTCATCTTACAACCTCGTGAACACTGAGATTCGAAAGAAAATGTTGATCATGCCCAAGCCATCGCATAATCTCAACCCATGCGCTCAATCTTGCATTTAGCACATGAAAGCAATAACAAACATTAGCAATAACATGAATGTATGATTAACATGAATTTAAAAATTGCACATTTAGCTAGATTAAGGTCGAAAGCAAATTACCAACGGGAAGATTATGTGTGATGCTCTAGTATATGTTGGACCTGCCTAGCACTTGGGCACGCTTCTTGCAAACTTCAGGGAGTGAATGGAGCATTGTTAAAGATTTACTTCGATTTGGATCACTTATGAGATTTTTGATAACTTTGGTGTGGCTTATGAGACAACGTATGTGTATAATCTCTGTGCGTATGTATATGGTCTCCTTTTATAGAGGGGATGGAGGGGACAAGAGGGCAAAGGATTAAATAACCATTAAGTTGGTGTTTTAAGGCCATGAATACCATTTTGAAACATTGCAAAAGACATGGTTTCTTGTCCCTTTTCGAATTTGAATGAACCTATACATTTGACTTTCGAATGCCCTCCCTTGAATGACTCTAATTTCCTCCTTTGAATGGCTCTGATTCATCTCCTTCGAATGGCTCTGATGGCATCCTTCGATGGATTCCATCCCCATCAATTCGAATTGCTCAGATCTTTGATGACTCTGAATTTAGAGTCTCCCCTTATTAGAGTTTCTTTAATTAAGTCAATATCTGCATCAATTCGAATTGCCCAGAATTCTATTCATCGGAGTATTTGTCCTTTTTTGATGACTCTGGATTCGAATTTGTTTAGAGTTTCCTTAATCAGGGCCTCTTCGATTGAGTCTACTTGTCCTTTCTACTTGATTCAAACAAACTCAAACAAAAACTTTCAATCTGGCCAATTGAAAACCTCTTTTGTTACTGTTCACCGTGTTTTTTGGTAAACCACCGCTGGTCTTCCAAAAAGGGCAAATTTTTGGTTACTCGCAGGATCGATCAGGTTGATCGTAGGACATATGCTAATTTTTGGTGTTGTTTGGACATAAATGCTAATGTAAGTGAAGAACGCACGTTCGACTGGGAAAAAGATGAGTTTGAGTGCAGAAAGTAAATAGAAAAGGGGTTGAGAAGAGTTTAAGTGCAGGAATCTGGGTAAAAGTGCAGGTAAAGTGCAAACAAGATAAAAAGGCAAGAAATGTAAAGAGAGAAATAAAAGACTTTGATTATAAAATGTGGTGTTTCAAACATACATTTTCAGTATTCTTTCTCACGCAGCGGGTACTTGAATAGTATTGAATGATTTGTACGATCAGTTGAACACACAGAAATCTATATAAACTTCCTATATTCATACTAAAACTAGGTAACCGTCGAGGAGTTTCCTTGCTCTAGGATGAAGAAAAGTGTCTTCTGCATGCACTTCAGCCCCTCTCTTCATTCCATGTTTCTTCCCTTAACTGTCAAGCGAACTGCTTTTCCCTCCTTTCTCCAGATTCAAAATCTTCTGTTGCAGATACAAAGTTTCCTTCTAGTCGAAGACCCTGGAACCCTTTCAGTCGAAGGATGTGAGAACCTTCTAGTCGAAGATTCATTTTAACTTAGAAATTTCTCTAAGTATTTTTCCACTCTGTCGAAATCTTTCCAACTTAGACTTGTTCAATCTATTTTTGGCCCATAAGACCAACTTGTTGTAGGTGTCGAATTTAGGAGATAATAAATTGCCCCCCAAGAATATCAGTTTTGACGCAAGGATAAATGATCATTCTTGGAGATTCCCATTCGACACATGTCTTCTCTTTGACCACAAAAATCACTTGTGTACTTTTTGACTTCTACCAACCACTACTGGTATTCAGGTCATCATTACTTTTTTTCCCAACATGTGGCTGTCAATCAACCGTTACCACGCTGCCATGATGGCCATTGTTCCTACAACCTAGGAAAGTATGGCAAACGTTTTCATTACTTGTACGATAACTGCTTCAACGCTCGCCACGTGCCCCACTAACTCTGCAGCATTAAATGGTCTCGAGGGAAAACACTCTTCCCTGAACACTATAAATAGACGAATCCTCTCTTTGGAACTCTTTTAGAACTCTTAGTATTCTTCACTTCCTTGCAAAGAAAAAGTCTTAACAAATTCATCTTCTTCGTTCTTTCACTACTTTCAACCATGGCTTTTCTTTCCAATGTACCCAACAACCCAAAAACTAAGAACATTTATGATCTACAAAGACAACCAGAGGTTTTTCCCACTAGCCTTGTACCTGTTTCAACTGGGGAACGAAGGGTCGTGTCTGAACCCATGGCCAAAGAATGACGTGAGGATTATGACTCTCAGTTGCTCATCCCTGTTAGGTATTCTGGGAAGATGTATGCCATGTCTGGCCCATTATCTACATGTTTCAAGAACCCAAAACAAAATAACAACTTCTTCCCAACTCACCCTAGGCTCAAGCCTATAGGTTGTGTGAAGAAACCCAGGAATGATCCTGAGGATGCAACCCCTGTCAACCAGCAACATTCTCAAACGAAGGAAGATATCAACCTTCAGTTCATGAACAAGGGCAATAAGATCTTTCGATCTTGCCCTAGTCTTACTTCAGAATACTCAGAATGGATGAGTAAGATGGAAAAAGTACAAGCCTAAATTTGGAAAGATATGGGGATCTGTGACTTAATCATGTTGTCGAAGACTGGGTTAGCTTATTGCCCTCTCATGTTGGTGTCTTCATTGTATTTCTGGAACAGTACACATTTTACCTTCCATTTTCCTTGTGGAATGGTAACCCCAACTCTCCGATATAACTGTCATTACTGGTCTTCATTTAACTCTTCAACCTCATATGCGCCACCAGATAATGTTTGGATGATCTTAAAAGGTCCTTCCCATTTAGGAGACCATTTTCCCATATTTTTATCCTTTCGATCCATTGGGAGGATTACTTTCCATACCAGGTCCTTAGGCAAGAATGTTTTGGGTTTTACTCTTTTATTGTAAGATCTTTCCACTCTCCTCTTTTGTGACCTTAAGAGATCCAAAGCTTTTAGTCTTTCTTCATCCAGATCAACCAATTCGTGTAGCATCATATTCCAATAAACTTCAGAAGGGATGTCTTGACGTTTCTTGAATTCTTGTTGACTGTAGACAAATTTCTACTAGCAATACTGTGTCATGGCCGTAAGTTAGTCGAAAAGGTGTCGTTCTGGTAGCTTCCTTAGGAGAAGTTTGACAAGCCCATAAAATTTGATCTAAAGTCTTGTGCCAATTTTTTGGCTTCTTTCTTACATGCTTCTTTATTAAGTTGATTATTATCTTGTTTGCCGCTTCGACTTAACCATTGGCTTGTGCATAGTAAGGCGTAGATGTTAATAATTTGAACCCCATTTATGTAGCAAACTCTTGCATTTTTCGACCAATAAAGACTGACCCTTGATCAATTGTTATTGTCTCAGGGATTCCAAACTTGTATATAATGTGCTTTTGAATGAATTAAATGACATTTTCCTGGTCTACATGGACTAAACGAATTGCTTCAATCCATTTAGTAAAATAATCAATGCCCACCAATATGTATTTCTGGCTTTTAGATGATGTTGGTCGAATCTCTCCAATAAGATCCAAAGCCCATCCCCTAAAAGGCCAAGATTGAGTGAAGTTCGCTTGCAGGTACGTGCTGGATACTTGTATGTACTTGACATTCCTGACTTCCCTTTGTAAATTCAACATAATCTTTCAACAAAGTGGGCCAATATAGTCCTTGTCGAAATAATAACCATTTAATTTTATGGCCTACTTGATGTGCTCCACATGCCCCAGCATGTGTAGTTGAAAGGGCTATGTATGCCTCTGTTTCATTTAGGAATTTTAATAGCACCCCTTCAGGCGTCTTTTTAAATAACCCGTTTCCCATTTGGGTATAACTCAGCGCCCTATACTTTATCTTTTATTCTATCGAAGCTACTGGATTTTGAAAATAATCCACTATAGGCTTTCTCCAATCTTGTTCTGTTAGATTATCTATGAACGAAATTTCGAAGTTTTCATGATCAGTGTACCCCAACTTTGTTGTTTTCAAATTTGTTGGAGAAAACTTAGTTAATGTAACTCTTCCTCTAACTTCGATTACTTGTTGTAATTTCTCTGTCGAAATTTTATACCCGGATGAAATCTGTGCTAAGTCATTAGCCACTTGATTTTCCAGTCTTGGTATATGTCGAATGTTTATCTTTTCAATGTTTTTTAACAAACGATTGACTATTACGAAATACATGATAAGATTTTCTCTTATGCATTTATATTCTTTTGTAACTTGTTTTATAACTAACTCTGAGAGGGCTTGCGTTTTTCCACTTAACTTGGAAATAAATCTCCTCAGGAAATTTATCTTACTAAGTAGAGATTGAAACTCCTTCTTGTGAGTTGGTGCTTTCGCTTCCAAAATGGCTTTGGTCTTGTTCTGGTTTACTTTGATTCCCTTCTTATGGACCACAAAGCCTAAGAGGTCCCCTGCTCTTACGCCGAAAGCGCATTTTAGAGGATTCATTTTCATACCATAGTGTCTCATCCTTTTGAAGGATTGTCGAAGATAGTCTATATGATTCTTCCTTGAGATAGATTTAACAACAATATCATCAATATAAATCTGCATAAAAGTTTCAATAAAATCATGGAAGATAGAATTCACTTCTCTTTGATATGTTTCCCTGCGTTTTTTAGGCCAAAGGGCATCACTACCCATTCGTAAGTGCCTAAATCCCCAAGGCATCGAAAGGCTATTTTCGACACATCCCCTTCAGTAATGAAAATTTGATTATACCTTGAGTATCCATCAATCATACCCATGTATTCGAAGCCAGCGGTAGAATCGACAAGCATTTCCGCCACAGGCATTGGATATTCATCTTTGGGTGTTGCAACATTTAAATCTCTAAAATCGATGCACACCCTTAATGTATTATTTTTCTTTATAACATGTATTATATTTGTAATCCATTCGACATACCTGGTTGTTCGGATGAACTTGCATCTCAGCAGTCTTTCAAAATTCGTCTTGATCTTGAACAAGACCTCTGGTGCAAAACGTCTTGGAGTTTGCTTGACAGGCTTTTTCCCAGGCTTTATTGGTCGTTGAAGCTCTACCACTTCCCTGTCGAGACCAAGCATTTCATCATAATCCCATGCAAAGCAGTCTTTGAACTCCTTCAACAATTGGATTATTTCGATCCTGAGCTCTAGATCTATCTTCATGCTAATGTATGTTGGTCTTTTCACCAAACCTTCACCCAGGTCTATTTCTTCCAAAGGATCTTGCGCTAGCATTTTAACACTGTTCACCAACGGATCCTTTTCAAAACCTAAAGGCTCATCATCATAGATGGCGTCTAGCCTCTAGTTTTGCATTTCTTCCTCATTCGCGTCATGAGGTTCTGGTTCGAAGTCTTTCCCAGGACCTTCTGGAAGAAATACTTGTTCATTGGCTTCAAGATCCATGTACTTGACTTCAGCCTCTAAGGCCACTATCATTCTACTTTCATCTACATATGCCGAAATCTTTTGTAAAGCTTATGATTCAGTCATCATCACCAAATTCACTTCCCCAACTCGTTGGTCGTATGCCATCAACTCCTCCATAATCCATGTTTGATAAATCATCTCTATCCCACTGGAAACCATGGTCGGAATGCAGGTAGAGGGAGCAAAAGGCATTTGGCGCTGGTGCCAAATCGAACTTAGGAGGATTGTATGGCCCTATGTTAGCCAAGTTTTTGTCGAAGCTATTTTTTCCAACGTTATTAACTTTACCCAAGTAATAACTTTGGTCGGCTTCAATATTCTCTATGATGCCATCTGGGCGCCAAATCGTAACTCGTTGATGCATCGAAGATGGAACTGCACCTATGCCATGTATCCACTCTCAACCTAAGAGTAAATAATATTTGGGCTTTGTTGAAATGACCATGAACATAGTTGGTTGAAGTATTGTTCCCACCTTGAGGTATAATTATATCACCCTCATAGTAGTTCCAATACCTCCCTCATAGTTCAACAAAACCATGTTGTGGGGTTTTTATATCTCCATCTCCTTTCCCATTTTCCTCAGCATAGATTGGGGAATTATATTTATTGTAGCCCCATAATCGACCAGAATTTTGTTGATTGTTATTTCCCCTATCTTTTCCCTTATGAACAAGGGTTTTAGCTGATTTTTCATCGCCTTAGTAGGTGGCTCGAAGAACACATTTTGCTTTTCGACGCAACCATTGTTCATCATATAATAGCACACTGGCCTAAGTTTGGCCATTTCTTATTCGAATTCCCAGTCGGTCTCTTCGACTTCAACTTGGCGATCATATTCTCTGGGTAGAACTGATACTACATTCACCATAATATCTAAAGTAGCATCAGATTCAGAATTACCTTCGTCATCTGATTCACCTCGATCTGGCCAATCCAATCTTTTGGAAATTGGTTTCATTTCCAAAGGCTTTCTTTGTTTGCCTTTGTCCATTCTTTGTGGTACATTGGTGCTTGACTCTGGTTGAGACTCCTCTGCAGCCTCTCTCTCGGCTTTTTGCGGTCTTCGAAATCTTCTCCACTAGGAGTTAGACATGGGGTTCTTCCCCTTATAGTTTCTCGACACATGAGCCACTTTGTTTGTAGTTGTAATTTGGAACTCCTTCCTATATGCCAAGGATGACCCTCTTGAAACATCGAATGTTTTCCATTTCTCTTCACTTGGCCTTTTCCTATTTCCTATTTTTAGCCAAGTGTCCACGGGGACATTTGTTGGAGGCCTGAAAGTTGATGGCCACATCACCTGGTTCATTGGTCCTTTCTGATATCCTCTTCTGGGATCGTATCTAACCTCAGAAACCATATGGGGTTGGGCATTGGTGGCCCTTTTCTCCTTCACTTCCCTTATGCCCTGTATGTGTTCTGCAGCCTTTTTGTCGAAGATGAAGTTGGATCTTGGACACAACATAACTTCAGACTTCTTCTTTTGGCATCATTGCAGAAAGTCAGCCAGATTCTCATTTTCTTTAGGAAATGCAGTTTTATTCACTTCCTCTTGTCTAATGGCTTCCTCTGAAGTATTTTCCTCAGATACTTCGACCATGTTGACTTGTACGTTGCTCTTGGCAGCGAGATTCATATTTTCCATTTTGGCTTCAAGGTCCTCTGTTGAACCCTTGACGGAAGCCAAATAAGAACCTGCAGTAGTCCTTTTGTTTGAGTCTTCAGTAACTCCTTTTCTTAGTACTTCAATAGCCTCTTTGTTTAGGCCTTCAGTAGCCTTTTTTCTTAGGCCTTCAGTATCCTTTCTCACTGCTTCGACAGTCTTTCTGGAAATTTTCCCAGTGAAACTTCCAAAAACCGACATATTGATGAAGTCTTCAGAAGATTCGACCATGTTGATGCTTGCTGGTTCAGCATAGTGGGCATCAGCTCTCAGTGGGTTTGCATCAATTTTCATTCGGGGGTTTGTCAGCAAATTTGAGTATGCCTTCTTTGACCGCTCCTTGAACGAGATCCCTGAAAAGAAAATATTGTGAAGTTATGCCCAAAAAATTATGATACTTACAAAAACCTCTTTTCTTTCTTTGTTATAAAGGAGGCATTTTTCCCCTGGGGGCACTATCATTTGGCCATCTTTAACTAACAAGTCAAATATCTCGTCACATTTTGTGACGTCGAAACTATATGTTTTCTTTGGGAATCTATCACTGTTCTTTTCAGATTCTACTGGGGATAATTCTAAAAGTGGGGTTACCTTAGGGTTTAGATCACATTTATTTGCTTTCATTATTTGACTTTTTTTCTTTACATTTTGGTTCTTTGTTTGGGTTTTAATCCTCTACCCGGATTTGGGATACCTTATAGGTAAGTAGAAATACGTTGTGGAAACTGTGCAGGGTATACTGACATGGTCTAAGAAATAGCTACGTTAGTGCGACATGTTTATGGGTACCGGTAGCCCTTTAGTTAATCAAGGAGAATACAGGGCCGCTGAGTGATGTCATGAAGCATTAATGAACTTTTAGAACCTTTACTTGACCAACTTGGCCTTTAGGGCGTATTGAGATGACCGGCTTCGGTGCAGTCCGAAGTTGGTAGATACTCGATGCTTTACTCATTAAGGTTTGGTTTCTTGGGATATTTTGGTCGCCATTAAAGAGGCTTGTTCTGAAACAATGACCAAGGAAACAAACCAGTGATATTGAGCTCCTTAGAACCCGATTACTATTGCTAGGACAGGTTTGAGCCAACTAAACTTCAAGAGGGTACTTACCTATAAAACTCCATGCAAGCCTAAACCTAAGGACTTGTTTTCTTTGTTTGTGTATATTTACTTGTACATAACATCATGAACATCATAACATCATACTCATATTCACTAACCATTTCAAGGATTTTTGGATTTATCTTTGTTCTATTTTGTAGGATATGGATTCTCTTCGCAGGAAAACTATTCAAGTCAATCTTGTAAGGATCCCTCCATAACATAAGGAGATAGCTTCAAGGTTTCCTAATAACTCTCCATTCACCTAGAGACATGGTCGCCTACTCAACTTGGTCACCTCCAACATAGATGAAGACATGAGAAGGTTCTCTTTCAGTTCTTTGATCCCTTACACCATTGCTTTACATTTCCTGATTATCAACTTGTGCCTACTTTGGAAGAATTATCCCGACTCTTAAGGATTCCCATTCTTAATCAACTACCTTTCAACGGTACGGAAAGAGACACAAAGCCAGAAGAGATTTCTCAAGCTCTCCACTTGCAATCATCTGATGTCACAACTAATTGGGAAACAAGGAGTGGTGTCAAGGGTTTCCTAGCAAAGTTCTTGTTTGAGAAAGCCCAAAGCTGTTGGAATTCTTTGGATTTGCAAGCCTTTGAAGAAATTGTAGATCTCCTAATCTATGCTATGGTTTTGTTTCCAAATCATGACCAACTCATTGACGTGAATGCCTTCAAAATTTTCATATCCTGCAACCCGGTGCCTACATTGCTAGGGGTCATCCTACATTCTTTTCACACTCGCACAATGAGGAAAAGAGGTGTCCTTATGTGTTGCACTACTCTCTTGGAAAGATGGTTTATTTTGCATCTTCCCTAATATGTGTTAAAGAACGAGCAAGGTTCAAGGTGGTCACAAAGGTTAATGACGCTCAAACACTCAGGCATCCATTGGTGTTCCCGGTCTATAGAGAATGTTACTATTATTGACCGTTGTGGAGAGTTCCCTAATGTCCCTTTACTTGGAATTAGGGGAGGTATCACCTACAACCCCTGCTTGGTCTTAAGACAGTTTGGTTACGCTCGAAGGGATGGCCCACACGAGATGCTGATTCAAGGTTTGGTATTTGACTATGAGAACAACGATCAAGGTCTTCTCCAGAGATTTATCCGAGCTTAGAGGATGTTGAACAAGGTAGAAATCAAGACACTGGGGCATAAGAATTCCATTCATCTTGATCCTTACCTCAAATGGGTACGAACTCGTGCTCAGAATCTTATGATGCCTTATCCCTCCATTCTCCCAGTAATCATGGAGCCTGTCATGGAAGGAAATGTTCCATACACTATCCTACATCCTGACATGCCCACCTCTCTTGAAGACTTACAAAGAGATTGGATACAACTCAAGGGGGAGCGAGATACTTTCGACGCCCAATTCTACGCAAGAGAGAAGAAGGTTTTGGAACTCACTAGGTTACTTCATGAAGAGCAGACTCTGAATGCCTACATCGCACCAAAGATGATGCGTACTACCTTTTTATCTTAGGGTTTTTTTTCCCAAGGAGGCATTGATGTACTCAAGCTTTAAATTATTAATATAACGTGTGTTTCCTTTTTATCTAAAACAAATTTGAATCTTTAAAATCCTTGAAAGCATTGCATATGCATTTACCATTCATCATAACATAAGCAGGTTTCTAGCAACAAGTCTCCTCATCTTTATACTATTTATTTCAGTAAGATGGATCTCGAGCAAACAATGAAGGACCTCCAAGCTCAGAATGCACAGTTTCAACAGATGTTTTTAACTCTAGCCAAAGGACAATAAGAGTTAAAGACCTTGCTGGTGGACGAGAAGAAAAAGAAGACAAAGAAGATAACCAGAGTTTTAAACATGGGAAGAAGATTCCAAGGGAAGACAAGAAGGACCCTAGAATTTGCAACGGCATCTGGTGAGAAATACAATCAAGACAGGAAGGGCAAAGAAACAGTTGTCCAGTCAGAGTCATAAGAGGAAGAGGAATAAGAATATTATTCTGAAGAATAATACCCTTTAGCCGACGACAAGTATAAGCATTTGGAAGAACGGTTAAGCGCAATAGAAGTCCAAAAAGTGTCTGGATTGGACTTTGAGGAGTTGGGATTAGTATCGGGGATTGTCATTCCTCCAAAATTCAAAGCACCTGTGTTCGCCAAATATGACGGAGCATCATGTCCCAAAATGCATCTTCGGTCCTATGTGAGGAAAATCCAGCCTCATACCGTTGACAAGGATTTATGGGTACACTTCTTCCAAGACAGTCTATCTGGAACTCAACTTGATTGGTTTTATCAGTTAGAAAGAGTCAATGTTCATAACTGGGAAGATCTAGCTACATCCTTTTACAAACAATACCAATACAAAGCTGATATTGCGCCTACCCGTACTCAACTCCATAGTATGGCCATGGTTTCAAGTGAAGGCTTCAAGGACTATGCGCAAAAATGGAGGGACTTAGTAGGAAGAGTCCAGCCTCCACTATCTGAAAGAGAGTTGGTAGACATGTTTTTAGGCACCTTGTCTGGTCCTTTCTTCAATCACTTAATTGGGAGTTCATCAGCAGGTTTTACTGAATTGATATTGACCGGAGAAAGGGTGGAAGTCGGGATAAAGAATGGGAAGATTCAAAAAGATGCATCATCTGTTGCTGTAAGGAAAACATTCATCGGATAGAAAGAGGTGGTTTCTATATATCCTCAGAGAAATCAAGATAGGGTTGAACGCCGTCCAATGGTGGGGGATGTCATGATTCCTAAACCTGCGCCTGATCAGCAAAGAAGCAACCATCCAAGAATGGAAAGACCAGTCATACAGTTCACCAAAATTAACATGACCCTATCTCAAGTATTACCACATTTGTTAAGGTCCAACCTAGTGACTTTGAAAGAAGCTCCAAAGAATCCTAACACAACATTTCCTCACTATCATCCCAATGCCCGCTGTGCATACCATTCTGAGAGTCCCGACCATGACACTAACAACTGTTGGGCTCTAAAGAACAAGGTACAAGATCTCCTTGAAGCCAAAGAGATTGAATTTGATTCGCCAGAAAATCCCAATGTCATTTCTTCCTCTATGCCCAAACACGGCCATAATACCAACGCCATTGAGGAAGATATGTTTGTCACTTCAGTTGATGAACTTGTGACCCCACTCCTGAATATCAAAACAACTTATTGATTTCTGGTTGTTGTACCCCAAAATTTTCCCTCTCATTTTACTCAATACATACTCCTAAAGGTCCTCAATTTGCTCAAGTTTGCCCATGAGTTGACCAGACAAACTCTCTCCTAAGGTAGTGTGTCTCAAATTAGGGTTTCCACTTTCATCAATATGTGTGGATCACAAAGGCCCAAAATTATTTCCAAGGTCCTAATATGTTCCCAAGATTCTCCATGTCAAATTTCAAGCCTTGCACAAGAAGTTTGCTCAGTCAACTGCTCAGATGCTTGAGAATCAATTGAACTAGGTCAAAAGTCAACTGTGACCCACATACAGTCAAACTTCAAGATTTTTGTTCAACATCAACATTTTGAAGTGATATACATCATTTGATCAAGGGTTGATCATGATTCCTCAAGAAATGCTCCTAAATCATCAAAACCCAAAAGTTGCTAAATTAGGGTTTCTTAGGAAAAGTCAACCAAACTTTGACCAAACATAACTTCTTCATACTTTATCATAAATTTTCCATACAAGGCTCATTTTGAAGAGGATGAAATTCCCTACAACTCATATTCATCCCACAAGTTCAAAATATGCACTCATAAAAATATATGAATTTCTACATTATAGGTCCTTTTGAAAAGTCAACAAAAACACTTTTTGGGTCAAAGCTTCTTACATGAACATGGAAGACCCAATTCAAATGAAACTAAAAGGGTTGTTTAGAGGACATCCTAAGCTTTATAAAAAGGTTAAGAAAACCTTCTTATGGTTAAAATTGAGGGATATATGTATTGTCAAAATTGACCAATTTTTGGAAATGTGCATGAAGTCAATATTGATCAAAATGACTATTTTTCCAAATGGGCCCATGTTTTCTTGTTTGAAACTTGTTCCTAAGATGGACCACGACCCCTGAGCTTATCCACCTATTATTTTATTTTTTTTATTTTTTATCCATTTAAATCAAAATAAATCAATTTAAATAGTAGAATAATCAAATAAAATCAAAGATTTGATTTTATGAGCATATTATGAGTCCATGAACAGCTAGCAAATCAAAAAATTTGTGCAAGAGCTAATTGATTGGAAAAGATCTTAATTTGGTCTATTTTGGAAACAAATCATACAAGGAAAAGAATGAAATCAAATCTCCATAATTTGCAAAGATATGATCAGTTTTTGTTGACCTAAATCATTCTATCATATATACCTAACATCTCTAAAGCATAAAAGAGGGTTTGGGGTCGTGAAAACAAGGGAAAGAAATTGAAAATTTTGGAAGAAAAAGTGCAGACTGTATTCTCTTCCATAGGCCGTTTCAAGTAATTCCAAAGCAAACAATTTGTTCCTGGACGTGTTCTGAAGCCATTCCAATCATCCTCTAGCTTTAAAACCTTCAGAAATCACGCCTCACAATTCCACGGTTTGCATCTTTTTTTCAAGATTCGTTTTCAATGATTTATCCATCATAAACATGTTTTGATCATATATCCATGATTGATATCATATTTGCAATGTTTTTGATTGGTTTGATTGAAGTTTAAGTGCAGGAATGGCATGATGCCATTGTTAGGGTTTTGAGGTCCCAAATTGGGAATTCTATATAAAGGGAAAATTGGACAAAATTAGGGGTACTATCATGCTCAGGAGATGATTTGCAGTTGATCCATGTCTTTGGTTTGAATTTATTCTGCTTGTGCTGTGTTTTTTTGAATTTTACAGGTTTATGGCTACGAACAAAATCTGTCACTATAGCCTTTAGTCACGGAAACGACTGTAGGTAAAAGTGTGGCCAAAAATAACAGTTATGGGGAAGAAGACAATTAGGTGGCAGAATCTTATTGGGTGATTTGAATCACGCACGCGTTTGGGAAAGACCACTTTATTTCCTTTATATTCTATTTATGTTATTATATATACAACTAACTATCCCAGCAAATTTTGTTTTCTTACTTTGTTTCTACAGATTCAATGCATCATCATCCAAAACGCCTACCATGCGCTACCACCATCTGGCCATTGGATGTATCAATAATTCAGATCCAACGCCTCAAACAATGAAGGACTATGGTGCACTCTCAGGCTGGCACAACGCAGGCCCATTCTTTTCTTTTCTATTTTATTTTTTTAAATTATTTTACTAATTATTTTCCTTTATTAAAATAACACCAAAAAATCATTATTTTTTATTTAATAAAAAAATCATCAAAATAACATAAAAAATCATTTTTTTTCATAAAAATATTTTATTTCCTTAATTAATTAGTTTAATTCAATTTAGGGCAAATTTAATTCCTTTTTTATAATTTAAATTAATTAGAAATTAGGGTTTTAATTTGTACATAACCTAATTAATTTTTCTCAAAAAAACTAACCTAAATCTTTTTTTTTAATTAGATTTTTTAGGTTTCCTAAATTATTCTCGCATTTAATTCTCCGCGTGCATTTTTTAATTTCCTTTTATTATTATTGTAACTGTTTCGAGATTTTAATAGTAATTAGGGTTTAAATTCCGTATTTTTATTTTCAGTCCGAAATAATTATGTATCTGCAAACTATAAATTGCTTAGATGTATGTTAATAGGATTGTATGGAAAGACAAACTAAAAATTAATACGGTAGAAAACCCTAAATATGCAAAGATAAATTAATTGAAAATTACACTCGCACATCCTCACTCCTAGGGTTTGCCTCACTTGGTTGCCTCGGAAATAATGGTCGTGTCCCTCGAACGTAGGGATATCTTAGCAAAAGACCATCAATCTAAAAGTCATCATAAAGATCATAGTCCCTTAACGTCCCTCGAGTTGCCTATGAGAAATGATCTTGTCCCTCGATGTTGCCTACGAATATATGATGACAGTCCCTTCGAACTGCTAAGGTATCCTTACATGTTTCCTTCAATGACCATTTCGTCCCTTTCGATAGTCCCTTTAAAATTCCAACGACGGTGCTACCTATTCCTTAATAATAGGATAGTGTTGTCTAAAGGAAAACAAACAGTCTTTTTCGAGTAGGTAGATTAGTTCTTAGGTACTTGCTCAAATAAACCAATTTTTTCGCACCAAACACTTTTCAAACAAAGTTTTCAAAAACAACTTCGTAACACTCTTGAGGACAGAAACAAGGGTTAAAACGAAGTAAAACAAAACTTTTAAAAGCAAGCACACTCAAGCAATTTCAAAATGAGCAAGTACCTAAGAGCCCATGGAAAACCATGGATGGAAAGGGTGCTAACACCTTCCCTTTCTATAATCTACCATGCGTACTCAGAAACATCTCGAAAAAGGTTTTTTCTGTTCTTTTTCCTTTTCCTTTGTTGGGTGAAATAAAAGTCGGTGGCGAATCTTGCTTACCGCGAAATTTTGCGAACAAAGAATGCAAACCAGTAAAAATAGTCGGTTCTACCACTGTAACACAGAACTGGCGACTCTGCTGGGGATAATAAAGTGGGGTATACCTTAGGATCTAGGTCATTTGAAAATTGCTTTCTTGTTTGTTTGCTTTATTCTTAAAGGGTTTTGCTTTGGTTACTATAGATCCTACACCTGGATTTGGGGGCACCTATTAGGTAAACAACAATAGATCGTGGAGATTGTACGACATATATCGATATGGTTTAAGCGATGGTTGTGTTGGTGTGGAACTTTGGTTGGTACCGGTATCCTTCATGGAGAAACGAGGAGAATACGGGGCCGCCGCGTGGTGTCGTGAAGCACTAACGGACCTTACAACCTTAGTTGAACAAACTTGGCCATTAGAAAGTAGGGAGATAGTCGACCTTGGTGTAGAACTGAGGATTGGTTGATACTTGATGCTACACCCATTGAGATCAGACTTTCAGGATATTTCGGCCGCAAGAAAAGATTGCTTGAGCTTAGACAATGCCCAATAAAGGATGGCCAGTGATATTGAGATCCCTTAGAACCCGGTTACTATTTATAGGATAGGCTGAACCAATCCAACTTCAAGAGGGTACTACCTTAAACTCAAGAAAGCCTTAAACCTAAGGACTTGGTGTGATTTGTTTGTGCTTGTTATAACTGTGATTTCTCAACATAATCATGACATCATAAACATGGCATATCATACTAACCATTTCAAGGATCTCAAGGGTCTGCGATGTAGGTCATGGAGAACCAGACATCTAGCAAGGGGCAAGGGGATTTATTCTCCTCTAGCCAATGTTGTCAAAGGATCTTGAGTCAGGGGCTATGACCCACTCGATATGGTGAGCTTGACTCTTGAAGAAGGACTCTCAATGACACGAAGTTTCTTCAATCAAGCTGCAATCAAATTCTAACAGTTTCTTGTTTACTCCGTGAGATCCTTGAAAACATTGCATGCATATCATACACGTCACTATAGGTACCATTACAGGTTTCTCATCTTCTTCGCTGTTTATTTCAGCAAAAATGTCTTCCTAACAAAGCATCAAGGACCTTCAGGCACAAAATGCCCAGTTCCAGCAAATGTTCATAAATTTGGCAAAAGGGCAGGAGGATCTGAAAACCCTCATCCTGAAAGAGAAAAAGAAAAATAAGAAGGCTTCCGGTATTCTGAATATAGGCATAAGGTTTAGAGGGCCTTTGAAGCAACAAGTCGATTTGACCTCTTCATCTAAGGAAGGGGAGAATCAAGAAGAAGAGACAAGGGAGAAAGATCCCAGTCCTGAAGTTTAGGACAATGATACCGACTACAATGATGATTAGTATCCTCCCACTGAGGATAAATATAAGCAGTTGGAAGATCTCTTAAATGCTATGGAGGTCCAGAGGATACCTGGGTTGGATTTCGAAGAATTGGGATTGGTGTCGGGAGTGGTCATCCTGCAGAAGTTCAAAGCTCCAATTTTTGCAAAGTATGATGGGGTGTCCTGCCCAAAACTCAATCTTCGTTCTTATGCCAGGAAGATTCAGCCTCACACCGCTGATAGGAACTTGTGGGTCCATTTCTTTAAGGACAGTATGTCTGAGACTCAGCTTGAATGGTTCTATCAACTAGAGGGAACCAATGTCCGTAATTGGGAAGATATGGTTGCTGCTTTTTACAAGCAGTATCAATATAACGCTGACCTTGCCCCTACCCGTACTCAACTCCAGAGTATGTACATGGGTGCAAGCGAAGGTTTCAAGGACTATGCGCAAAAATGGATAGATCTGGAAGGGAGAGTCCAACCCCCTTTGTCTGATAGGAGTTGGTGTATATGTTCCTTGGTACGTTGTCTGGTCCTTTCTTCAATCACTTGATTGGTAGCTCCTCATCTGGTTTCACCGAGCTGATATTGACTGGAGAAAGAGTAGAAGCTGGGATCCGGAGTGGCAAGATCCAGAAAAATACCTCTTCGAGTACAGAGAAGAAGTCATTTGGTTGCAAGAGGGAAGCCAATGTTATGCACGACCAGAAGGAGCGTAGCAAGGCAGACTACCACCAATATGTGGGGGCAGTGCTGATCTCTAATTCGGCATGCGCACAACGACCACAACAACGAAACAATCAGCCAATGGTGGAAACACCTCAAAGGCAGTTCACCCAAATCAACATGCCACTGTCACAAGTGTGATACGGTGGGAGAACTGACTATGGTTTTGCGTTTGTTTTCGCAAATGTTTCGGTTGAGCAAGAGTCGCCACCGACTTTTTATTTTATCCTAAGGAAAGGTTTAAAAAGCACAGCAAAAACCTTTGAGATTTTTCTTGGGTTCGGGGAGTAGATTATAGAAAGGGAAGGTATTATCACCCTTTCTATCCATGGTTATCCATGGGCTCTTAGGTACTTGCTTAGATCAACTTGCCTTGGTTTTTAATTGTTTGAAATGGTGCTTTATGTGTGGTTTTTGAAAAGGTTTTGAAAAAGATGCCTTGTCTAGGCTACCCTTGTAACAATTCTTTACTCGAATGTTTTACAAAGGTGTTTGTCTGTTTCAAGGTTTTTGAAAGTTTGTTTTGAAAGTGTTTGTGAAGTGTGGTTTGAAAAATAGGCAAGCGTTTTAGTTTTGCAAGTTGACAAGTACTTAAGAGCTATCTACTTTAAAGTTCTCAAAGATTTTTGTTATGTTTTAACCCTTTTAACAATTTTGTTCCACCATTGCATTTGGTGCACAATCTTGTGTTAGGATGTGAAAGGGACGGACGCGGGTCATCGTTTAGACCATAATTGCAATAGTGCTAAGTATCTTTGGACAACTTTTCCTTGAAAGGGACTTGATCATTTTTTAGGCAACTTTCGAAAGCGTCATCGAGGGACTATGATCATTTGAATTGTTTGTTTTGCCCAAAGAGACCTAACATGCAATATGGCCTAATTTTGAAAGGCAACAAGTGGATGTAACCCTAGTGGTGTTAGTGTGCAAGTGTGTTTTATTGCATACAAGAGTTTTTTCTTTGAATTAGGTTTTTCTATTTCATTGATTTTATCTTGCCATACATGTCCTAATTACTAGCAATAAGAAGCGGAAATATAAAATCCTACGCTATTACAACAATTAGGGGAGGGGGATACACATTTGTACATGGGGGGTTCAACGAGAAAAATAGACAAAAAAGAAAATAACAAAAAACAAGATATATATAGAGAGAGAGAGGGAGCCCGCGCGCTGCTGGGAGGTCATCAGAAGTTCTGACTCAGATCCGCTGCCAGATGATCAACCTCTTGGTTAAACTGTATGAGTCAGAACTTCTGACTCTGGCACCTGCAAAATAGAACCCTGTTAGTGGGGAAATCAGAAGTTCTGATTCCCCTGCGCTGCAAGACAGAAGTTTGTTAGTGGAGAAACCAGAAGTTCTGATTCTGCTGAAAAGGCAATAACTCTCAAAGGTTCTGATATCATTGACAGCAAAACAGGCTTCAGATGTGCTAACGTCAAAGTCAGCACTTGGCTTTTCCCTGTACTAATCAGAACATCTGCAATTCTGTTGTTATTCCACAAAACAGGAAACATATTTGGAACAGATCCAGCAAATGTAAAAAGGTTTCAGAGGTCAGAACCAACAAGGTCACAGGAAAGTCCTATACTGGCTCAGAACGTTCTGAGGTATGAAAATCCTCAGAACATAAACAGCAACAACATGATATTTACATTATGTTTATTTGAGTATGCACAGCTGATGATGCTTAACAGCGTGATGAGGGTCAGTAGGTGCTTACCTGACTGTTGGAAAAGTTTGTGGGTGAAAGTTAGCTTTTGGCTCTGGTGGTGTTCTGGAGAGGTTCTCTTTGAAAGGGTATATAAAGGTGTATACGTATGTAGGGTCAGAAGTTTGGAAAGGGTGTTTTTTGGTTCACAAAGAAAACTGGATATTTGATGAAGTTTGAAGGTGAGAAACTCAAAGTTATGAAACAAACTGGAGATTTTGGCAGAGTTTCAGAACATTATGTTGCTAAGGGTTGTTGTTTCTCACTTAGCAATTTTTCTGTTTTTCTTTGAACGCCCTTTTGCAGTGGTGAAGACTCTCTATTTATAGGCAAAGTTCTCGTGGGTTCCTTGAACATTAAAGCGCCAACAGAGTTTGAATTTGTTCTTTGACAGAAATTCCTGGGAAGTTGTGATAACAGATAGCCTTCAGCCTAGGCTGCAGCAGCAGGCGTAGATTGGGGAGAAGTGACCTCTGAAGTGGGCGGTGGTGCGTAGACCCATGCCAGAATCTGCACAAAAGCGTTTTCCAAGCCACACGTGAATGTTCAGGAGTGGTTGGAAGCATTAATGGGCATTAAATGGTGATAAGACCTATCAACATCAATATTCTGGTAATGGAAACCAACGTTGAATCAGCAGCGTAAACCATGCTCTGGCCTTGGCTTCCTGTTGTCTTAGTAAGCTCTGGAGATTCTCCTGATTTTCTGATACGTTCCTTGGATTTACTTCTGGACCTCCTGGACTTAGAGATTCTGTATCAGTGTAACACCCACTCTTCTGACCTTTTCATCTTCTAAATTCAGCATGTTCTGAAGGAGCCTTCAGACTTCCCTGCTTCTCTTGCATTCCTTTAACAAATTCTGACTGAGCTTGTGTAACTGCTGAAGGGGCATGTTCTGTCTGAGGCTTACATACTGAACCACGTTTACAACTTCTGATTGAACTGATGTAGCTGCTGAAAAGCCAACTTCTGACCACGCTGAGCCAAGCTTGCAACTTCTGACCGTTTTTTATCTGGAATGGGTCCAGAAGTTCTGAAGCGCTGTTTTTTTCTTAAACACTCATTTTTTAGAGAAACGTTCTAAATACTTAGAATTTGATTTTTCTCAATATAAAAGCGTTGTTTTTGGAGCTCGTGAGATCATCTTGCTCTTGTAAGTGGCTTGCTTGGGCAAAAAGATAACTCAGGACTTGGGTTTGTTTCAGGGGGACCTTGAAAATCCAAGATGGTTTCCTGAAGAAAGAGAGGGAAAATTTTGGGGTACAACAGTTGCCCCTGTTCAATCTTCTTGAACCTGAAGAGTTAGATTGGCAAGTTTGCCTTTCGCGACTCGAAGGTAAAAGGAGATTGGACACTAGAGTGCCCTTAAATTTGCACTCGTCAAAGCAATGGATGCGGAAATGGGCTTAAAGATGCCATCTAGAAGGGTGGTAGAATCTTGTCGGGGATGGGCTTAAAGATGCCATCTGGAATGAAAATCAGAAAGGTGTCCATGTTTTGAACCATCTCTGAATTGGGGCTTGAATAAGCAATAGATTGACATCCGTACCTGGAGGCATCCGTAAGCTGTTTTCAAAAGTTGCATCTGAACAAGTTGGTAGATTAACATCCGTTGTTGGGAGGAATCCATAAACTGTTTTCAGAAGTTGCATCTGAACAAGTTGGTAGATTAACATCCGTTGTTGGGAAGAATCCATAAACTGTTTTCAGAAGTCTGGAGAAGAAACTGAACAAGCGATAGGTTAACATCCGTTACTTGGAGAACCCGTAAACTGTTTTCAGAAATCTTGAAGTTGAATAAGCAATAGAGCAGCATCCGTTGTTGGGAAGCGTCCGTAAACTGTTTTCAAAGGTTGCATCTGAACAAGTTGGTAGATTAACATCCGTTGTTGGGAAGAATCCATAAACTGTTTTCAGAAGTCTGGAGAAGAATCTGAACAAGCGATAGGTTAACATCCGTTACTTGGAGAACCCGTAAACTGTTTTCAGAAATCTTGAAGTTGAATAAGCAATAGAGCAGCATCCGTTGTTGGGAAGCGTCCGTAAACTGTTTTCAAAAATTGCATCTGAACAAGTTGGTAGATTAACATCCGTTGTTGGGAAGAATCCATAAACTGTTTTCAGAAGTCTGGAGAAGAATCTGAACAAGCGCTAGGTTAACATCCATTACTTGGAGAACCCGTGAACTGTTTTCAGAAATCTTTGAGTTAAATAAAGAACCGGCGTAGGGTTCCCTGATGAGGAGCTCGCTTAGAACTGCATCTGGATAAATATGCAAAGGTAAAGAGTTAGTTGTATGCAATGTCATGATGCATGATACAATGTATGTTATATGATGTAAATGGATGCGTATGTAAGCTGGAGAGCCATCTTG
The DNA here is from genome assembly GCA_948472305.1 of Vicia faba. Lineage (NCBI taxonomy): Eukaryota > Viridiplantae > Streptophyta > Magnoliopsida > Fabales > Fabaceae > Vicia > Vicia faba. The sequence goes on from OX451735.1 coordinate 1,511,291,102, forward strand.
CAAAGGATAGATGAATCCGGGATGGCTGAAGATAAAGATATCTTGACTGCTGCCGGGAAGAATAATTCCTTGGCGGCTGCTGGGGAAGAGAGTTCCTGATGACTTCTATTGGGGAGTTCCAATCTAATAGACTCATGCTGGGGATGCAAGACTGAGAATCTTCAGTTTGGCGGGAAGTATATCTGGCGACTTTACTGGGGAACTCAAGTTTTGTCCTTCCAAAATTCCGTGGGGAGAAGGTTCATTAGTCTGGCTCCGCTGGGGATTGATAATTTGAAGTTTTAGCTTCGCTGGGGATAATGAAACTTAAACTCTGAGGGGAATTGAATTCCGGAGGATTCTCTGGCTGGGGATTGTATTGGTAATTTATGCTGGGGAACTCTGATGAACTCCGCGGGAGGTAGGAAGCATCTGGCCGGGTGCGATCTTCCGTGGCAGTTTAGCTGAGGATAACCCATTATAAGTCCTTGGGAGGAATAACTTTGAATAAAACTCGGGAGAGACGTCTGTACTCTGCAGGGGATAAGCCTCTAGAATCCACTGGGGATAAGCTTCAGGGTTTGCTGGGGATATGGATTCCAAATCTCCTGGGGGTTTCCTTTGAAAGGGTATCAAGATATCCAACTGTATCTTCAACCTATCAGTAATCCTCTTTCTTGATTCATAAGGAAATGATCACGTTCAAATGCATATGCCTATTTAATAAAACATTGGACGTTTCTCAAAATAAAACAGATAGTGCAAGAGAAAAAGTGAAAGGAAATGACACAAATTTCTGGGAAAAGTATTTGTATTAACTTTCTATGAGTATATTTGTACAAAGGAGACAATCATCCTAGTAAGAGGATTTTGTCGTAAATATTGAAAGATTTATACAAAATAAAGATGGTTATGTGAAATAATTCCATGGGATTCCATTCTGCTATAGCCTTCACAACTCTGAATATCTGTCCATTCAACGCTTCGTTTGCCGATGACTGGATTGATCAGAAACCTGGAACTGGTAGATGAAGAGATTGTCTTTGAAGTGATCCGACGAGACATAGTCATACGCTTTAATTCCCTAACTTTTGCCTGAATCGCCCTTTCGGGTTTTCGATCCACTGGGAAACCCCTTTTTGCCCAAGCCGCCCTTTCGGGTTTTCAACTTGCCGGGTGTACAGATTTTTTTTGTTTCTTTTTATCCCTAATTTTTGCCTGAATCGCCCTTTCGGGTTTTCGGTCCACCGGGATGCCCATTTTTGCCCAAGCCGCCCTTTCGGGTTTTCAACTTGTCGGGTTATTTTATGCCTAGTATCTTTTGACTATGTCCGCGTTCGCAGGGTGCGGCAAATCGTCGCTGTCCATAGTGGTCAGAATCATTGCACCACCAGAAAATATGCTCTTGATCACAAATGGTCCTTCGTATGTAGGAGTCCATTTTCCCCTGGGATCACTTTGCGGTAAGATAATCCGCTTGATTACGAGATCTCCGACTTGATACACTTGACGTCTGACTTTCTTATTGAAGGCCTTGATCATCCATTTTTTATACGTCTGACCATGGCATATAGCAGCGAGTCGCTTCTCGTCGATCAAATTGAGTTGATCAAGTCGGGTCTGCATCTAATCATCTTCATTCAAACCTGCATCCCTCATAATCCTCAGAGAAGGAATCTGGACTTCCATAGGCAGGACAGCTTCCATGCCATATACCAAAGAAAATGGGGTTGCCCCGGTTGAAGTACGTGCCGTCGTACGGTATCCATGCAGAGCAAACGGTAACATCTCATGCCAGTCTTTGTAAGTGACTGTCATTTTCTGAATGATCTTCTTAATATTTTTGTTCGCAGCTTCAACAGCACCGTTCATCTTCAGCCGATAGGGAGATGAATTGTGATGATAAATCTTGAACTGTTCGCACAAGGCGGTGATCATCGTGTTGTTCAGATTCGTACCGTTGTCTGTGATGATCCTGTCTGGAACACCATACCGACATATGAGATTTTGCTTGATGAAGCGGGCAACCACATTTTTAGTAACAGAGGCGAAGGAAGCTGCTTCGACCCATTTGGTGAAATAGTCAATGGCAACTAGGATGAAGCGATGTCCGTTGGAAGCCGTGGGCTTGATCTCTCCAATCATGTCAATGCCCCACATTGCAAATGGCCAAGGAGTAGTCAGAACGTTGAGAGGGACCGGAGGGATATGAACCTTGTCAGCGTAGACTTGACATTTGTGGCAAGTACGGGAATGTTGATGGCAGTCAGCTTCCATGGTAGACCAGTAATAGCCTGCCCTTAGGATCTTCTTAGCCATTGTATGCCCGCTCAAGTGAGTGCCAAATGTGCCGCTGTGTACATCAGTCATAATCAACTCTGCTTCATCTTTGTCTACGCATCGGAGTAATACACAATCATGGCTTCATTTGTAAAGGATGTCGTTGCTCAGGAAGAATTTAGCAGCGAATTTCCTTAAGAACTTCTTGTCATTTACGGAAGCTCCTTCAGGATAATTTCTAGTCTCGAGATACCTTTTGATTTCAAGGAACCAGAGTTGTTCCCTTTCTTCTTCGGTATTAATCTCATGACAATGCGCAGGTTCATCCATTCGCTCGATGGTGATTTGGGGAGCCTTGTTATCCCAGTTGAGTTTAAACATGGAGGACATTGCGGCTAGAAATGATTTGGGAAGTGCTCGAAGGTAATTCGCTCGAAATGAGGCAACAATGTCAGGACATGTTCTTTGTATGGGATAAGATTAGGATGCTTGGTATCCCACTCTCCTTTGATTTGACTGATAACCAAAGCCGAGTCCCCAAATACGATCAAAGATTTGATCCCCAAGTCTATAGCAGCCTTGAGACCAAAGATGCAAGCTTCGTATTCATCCATGTTGTTTGTGCAGCTAAAGCAAAGTCGGCCCGTGAAAGGTGTGTGACAACCTTCCGGAGAAATGAGTACTGCACCGATACCATTTCCAAGTGCATTTGAAGCACCATCGAAGTACAGGGTCCATCGGGATCCCTTTTCGGGTCCGTCATACGGTCCGTTGTTTTCAATGTTGTCTAAATTCATGATGTCCTCGTCTGGGAAGTCGAATCTCATGGGTTGATAGTCTTCGATAGCTTGATGAGCCAGATGGTCAGCTAGTACACTCCCTTTTATAGATTTTTGGGTGGTGTACTGTATGTCATACTCAGTTAGAATCATTTGCCATCTAGCTATCCTCCCAGATAAAGCGGGCTTTTCGAAGATATACTTGATATGATCCATTTTGGAAATCAACAAGGTAGTATGAGTCAACATATACTGTCTTAGTCGGCGAGCAGCCCATACCAAAGCGCAACAAGTTTTCTCAAGCAGTGAGTAGAGAGTCTCACAGTCGGTAAACTTTTTGCTAAGGTAATAAATAGCATGCTCTTTTCGACCAGACTCGTCATGCTGGCCCAAAACACACCCCATTGAGTTATCCAAGACGGTCAGATACATGATCAATGGCCTTCCTTTGATAGGTGGCATCAGAATAGGAGGTTTTAGCAAATATTCCTTGATCTTATCGAAAGCAGCTTGGCAATCGTCGTTCCATTCAATTACCTGATCCTTCTTCAAGAGTTTGAAAATTGGCTCACAGGTAGAAGTTAGATGGGAGATGAATCTGGCAATATAATTCAAACGCCCCAAGAATCCTCTAACCTCCTTTTCAGTACGGGGAACAGGCATCTCTTGTATTGCTTTTACTTTTGCTGGATCGACTTCAATGCCTTTGTTGCTTACAATGAATCCCAGAAGTTTACCAGACCTAATTCCAAAAGTGCACTTACTTGGATTCAGCCTGAGCTTGTATTCTTTCAACCTGGCAAACAACTTTTCTAGATGTTCAAGGTGCTCTTCCTCTGTTTGTGACCGAGCTATCATATCGTCTACATAAACTTCAATCTCATGATGTATCATATCATGAAACAAAGCTACCATGGCGCGTTGATAAGTTGCCCCTGCGTTCTTCAGCCCGAACGACATCACCTTGTAACAGAAAGTGCCCCATTGTGTGACAAAAGTTGTTTTCTCCATATCCTCGGGGGACATTTTGATTTGATTGTAGCCTGAGAATCCATCCATGAAGGAAAACACTTTGTGCTGAGCTGTGTTGTCGATCAAAATGTCAATGTGTGGGAGTGGAAAATCATCTTTGGGGCTGGCCCTATTCAAATCCCGGTAGTCCACACACATCCTGACTTTGCCATCTTTCTTAGGTACTGGCACGATGTTAGCGACCCATTGAGGGTAGGACGTAACAGCCAGGAAGCCAGCGTCGAATTGCTTCATTACTTCTGCCTTGATTTTTTCAGACATGTCAGGCCTCATTCGGCGAACTTTTTGCTTGATCGGTGGACAGTCTTCTCTTGTGGGGAGACGATGAACCACGATGTCTGTGTCTAAACCCGGCATGTCTTCATAAGACCAAGCGAAGATTTCAACATACTCATTCAACAACTGTATCAGGCGTTCCTTGATATTTGGTTCCAGATTGGCACCCACTTGCACTTCCTTCCGGTCTTCCTTGATTCCCAAGTTGATAGTTTCCAATGACTCTTCATGCGGTAAGATGGCCCTTTCCTCTTGTTGTAGAAGTATGGCTAGTTCCCCTGGTACTTCACAACCTTCGTCATCTTCATACTCGGCTTGATTGACCAGATCTTCAGAGTTATTGAAGGATATAGCAGAATTGTCACCCATGGAATCCGGAGTGGATGGGTACCTGCATTTGTGAGTGTGGGTGTGTGTAAGGGATAGCCATCCTTAAACAAAAATGCAAAAGAAAAGAAAATGAACACAAGCAGTTTATCAAATGAAAAATGTCCAATGAATCATTAAACATGGCATATGGATATGAAAGATAATCAAAACCCTTACAAATGGACCTACATGCCCCGGGCAAGGCATGAGGTAAAAAGATAGTGTACGGATTATTGGAAGATAAATATTACAGACCAAATAGGAAATGTTTAACAGATAAATTACTGATGAATAAAAGTGATGGGGACAAAGTCTTTTGCCTCCCAGTTGCACAATCCTCCATTGACAGTTGGATAAATCCACTCTTCGATGTTGCTCTCTTGGTCTTCATCCTCCAAGGCGTTGATTCCGTAGGGAGAAATTTTGACTGGCGCTCTTTCAATCTTCGAACGTTGCATAGCTTTCTGGCCCGCGGTAGTGAACCCTAATCCAAATTTGTCGGTCTTATGTGGAATATCAGGCAACTGCCCCCATGCTGAATTCTTCCCCTCCTTTATTGCGGCCTTTGCGTCCTCCAGAGATGCCATCCTGGCCATCTGCCTTGGTACTTCAGCTGCCAACTTTGCTACTGTTATTTCAGGAAGGACTTCTTCGAAATGCTGGAAATGCGTCTCAATGAATTCCCCCTCTACCTCCACATACCGGAAAGAGTTCAAGTGGCTAATCATGTACTCCTCTTCACCATGGACAGTAATGATCTTTCCCTTGACAGGATACTTCAACATCTGATGCAAGGAGGAGGTGACTGCCCCAGCATGGTGTATCCAAGGCCTACCCAGCAAGCAAGAGTATGATGGACGAATGTCCATCACATAGAAAGTATATTTGAACACCTCAGTGCCTATCTTGATGGGAATTTCAACCTCCCCATGGACCATTCTCTTTGAACCATCGAAAGCTCTGACAACAATATCACTCGGCTTCAACTCCAACCCTTCACAATCTAGTCGGTCCAAGGCCTTCTTAGGTAGTACATTCAGCGACGAACCAGTGTCGACCAAGACATGTGCGAGAGTAGTTCCTCGGCACTCGATTGAAATGTGCAAAGCATCATTGTGGTTTCTACCTTTAGGAGTTAGGTCGGCATCAGAGAAACCTAATACATTGTCCGCAGTCAGGCTAGCCACGCAATTTTGAAATTGATCTGCAGAAGTTTCCTGGGGCACATGGGCTGCCTTCAGGAATTTTATCAGGGCTTTAGCGTGCGCTTCCGAGCAAAGTAGCAGTGCCAGCATGGAGATCTTTGAGGGGGTTTGCCCCAGTTGTTCTACGACATCGTAATCACTCCTTTTGATTATCTTCAAAATCTCATCCATTTCCTTCTTGGAGGTTTCCGGGATGACCAAGGGTTGAGCCCTCGTCCTGACGAGCTCATCTTGGATTCCCTTACCTTTGTCAACAGTGGTAGGAGGGACAGTACTAGGAACAACAACATCCTCGATCAAAGGGGCTCTAGCAGAGGGTTTTATTGGTGCAGGGATGACCTTATCAGCTGATGAGGGTCCAAAGATTGCTCTTGGAGGGGCAATCTCTGGAGAAAATATTCTCCCGCTCCGGGTGATTTTGCTCGTGCCTGCAATGTTACCAATGCTGGCTTCTTCATCATCCGAACTTTCTTCAGTTATTTCGATTTGTTTGATACCATGGTAGTAGACGTCACCGCCATAGTTCCATGGTATCGACTTCTCAGAAATATAGGGGACAGGCCCTGGCATTGTTATCTTCAAAGGAACAGATTTCGTAGCTGGTGTAATCTTAACAGGCTTTTTGACGGCCTTGGAAAGATTGGCGTGAATGGTTATGATTGAGACATCTTCAGTATGAGTTGGAACAGCAGAAACTTTTTCAAACAAAATCTGTCGACTATCCATAAGGCCTTGGATGCCTTTCTTCAATAACGGACAATCAAACGGCAGAGAGTAACAACAATAGCAGTCTTCTTTACATCTCGGGAAGATCCCGGCCCTTAACAAATTCAACTTGATGGTTAGCAATGGATTTATCAGATCATTGACATCAGCAACATACAAATCTTCTTCAATGGCATTGACATTTCAGCCGTGCTTCGGCATGGGTGCAGATATCACATTAGGCTTCTCCGGAGCGTCAAACTCCACCTCCTTCGCCTCTATCAGGTCTTGGATTTTATGCTTGAGTGCCCAACAATCATTGGTGTCGTGCCCGACACTGTCAGAATGGTAGGCGCATTTAACATTAGGATGATAATGCGGAGAGGACGTATTCACATTCTTTGGTGCCTCTTTGATGGTGGCAAGATTCAATTTTAACAGATGGGGAAGCACTTGCGCTGGAGTCATATTAATACGGGTGAACTTCCGTTGTGGCCGTTCCACTCGTTGTTGATTTGGTCTGGACTGGTTATAGCGAGGCTGCTCACTTGAAGTGTTTTGAATCATTACGGCCCCCACAGTTGGCCGACGCTCCATCTTTCCTGCTCTTCTCTGAGAATATACCACAGTCGTCTCCTTCTTAAAAGGTTTCTTCTCAACACTTGCAGCAACACCCTTCTGAATCTTTCCTGACTTGATGCCAGCTTCTATTCTTTCGCCTGTTAGGATCAAATCGGTAAACCCCGCGGAAGAGCTACCAATCAGATGATTGAAAAATGGCCCAGATAGGGTCCCTGAAAACATATCAACGAGTTCACGGTCGGTTAAAGGAGGCTGCACTCTACCAGCCAAATCCCTCCATTTTTGTGCATATTCTTTGAATCCTTCGCCTGTTCCCAATGACATACCCTGAAGTTGGGTACGAGTAGGGGCAAGGTCGGAATTGTACTGATATTGTTTGTAAAAAGCGGTGGCCAAGTCTTCCCAATTGCGGACGCTGGTTCCCTCTAGCTGATAAAACCACTCCAACTGAGCTCCAGAAAGGCTGTCTTGAAAGAAATGAATCCAAAGATTTTTATCTGCCGTATAGGGTTGGATCTTTCTCACGTAGGATCTGAGATGCATTTTTGGACAAGACAGCCCATCATACCTCACAAACACTGGCACTTTGAACTTTGGGGGAATCACTATCCCGGCGACCAAACCCAAGTCTTCAAAATCCAAACCCGGTACTCTCTGTAGCTCCATGGCGGCCAACCTGTCTTCTAGCCCTTTGTATTTATCATCAGCTGGAGGGTATTGTTGATCAGAATAATCTTCATCCTCTTCGACCTCTTCTTCTTCTTCTTCACTGGGTCTTTGTCCCCCAGCAAGGTCTTGAGATCCTCCTGACCTTTAGCCAAGGTTGTCAGGAGTTGCTGGAATTGTGCATTTTGAGCTTGCAGGTCTTTGACTGTTTGCTCGAGATCCATCCTACTGAAATAAATAGCAAACAGATAAGGAAACCTGGCGTGAGACCTGCTTATGCACATGATGAATGGTATGCTTATGTATGCAATGCATTCAAGGATTTAGAACATTCAAAATTGTTGCAAACAAAGAAGAACGCACGTCATATTAATAAGAAGAAATTTGTTAGTGCATAAATGCCCCATGGGCCAAATATTACAAAATGACTTCTCAAGGCAGAAAGACATTGCGCATCCTCTTTGGGCGATGTAGGTGTTGAGGGCCTCTTGCTCATGGAGTCGGCGGGTAAGCTCTAGAACCTTCTTCTCACTGGCGTAGAAGCTAGCTTCAAAAGTATTCCGTTCCTCCTTGAGTTGAATCCAACTTTTCTACATTTCCTCCCACGATGTAGGCATGTCAGGATGTAGGATGGTGTAGGGAACCTCTCCTTCCTTGACGGGCTCTTTAATCACAGGGAGAAAATGAGGATAAGGCATCATCAGACTTTGGGCTCGGGCTCGTACCCACTTGAGATAAGGCTCAAGACGGGTGGAGTTCTTGTGTCCCAGAGTCTTGCTATCAACCTTGTTGGGTCTTCCCCAAGCTCTAATAAATCTTTGGCGAAGTCCTTGCGCATCGTTGTCGAAGTCAAAAACTAGGTCAGGAATCAACATGTCATGAGGACCATCCCTCCGTGCATATCCAAATTGCCTCAAAGCTAGGCAAGGGTTGTAGGTGATACCTCCTCTGATTCCAAGTAAAGGAACATTGGGAAAACTCTCCACAACGATCGATGATGATGACATTTTCTCTGGACCGAGAACACCAATGTACATCAGAGTGAGTAAGAGTCATCAACCGTTGGGACCACCTTGAGCCTTGGTCATTCTTCAAGACAGATTGTGGAAGGTGCGAAATAAACCACCTTGCAAGGAGAGGAGTACAACACATGAGAACACCCATCTTTCTCATTGTTCGTGTGTAAAATGAGTGAAGAATGTCCCCAAGCAATGTTGGTATTGGGTTTCTGGACAAGAAGATTTTGACGGCGTTGACATCTACCAATTGGTCAGGATTTGGGAACAAGACCAACCCATAGATAAGGAGTGCCACAATTTCTTCAAAGGCTTGTAGGTCCAATGAATTCCAACATTCTTGTGCCTTCTCAAACAAGAATTTTGCTAAGAATCCTTTGACGCCGCTTCTGGTTTCCCAATGCCCCTTGATGTCGGATGGTTGTAGATGTAAGGCTCGAGCAACATCTTCCGGATTTGGTTCCTTTTCCGTACCGTTGAAGGGTAGTTGATTAAGGATAGGAATTCTCAGGAGTTGAGAAAACTCCTCCAAAGTGGGCACCAACTGGTAATCAGGGAAAGTGAAACAGTGGTGAAGAGGGTCAAAGAACTGGAATAACACTTTCATCATGTCTTCTTCAATGTTGGTGTTGACTAAGCTGAGCAGTCTACCATGTCTTTCACTGAAGGATGAGTTTTCCGGAATTCTTGAGGTGAGCTCCTTGAGTTGAGGAGAGATTCTCACAAGGTTGACTTGAACGGTATTTCTGCGAGGAATTTCCATGACCTACAAAACAGGAACAAAGATGATGATCCAAACCCTTGAGATGGTTAGTGAATGCATATGATGTTTATGATGTATGCACAAAACATATGTACAAGCAAATCACACCAACCCTAGTTTCAGGCTTGCATGGGGTTTCATAGGTAAGTACCCTCTTGAGTGTAGTTGGCTTAAAAACCTGTCCTATAAATAGTAACCGGGTTCTAAGGAGCTCAATATCACGGGATTGTTTTCATTGTTCATTGTTTTGGTTTAGCCACTTAACTAGCAACCAAAATATTCCAAGAAAACAACCATCAATGAGTGTAGTATCGAGTATCTACCAACTTCGGACTGCACCAAAGCCGATCATCTCACTACCCCTAATAAAAGGCCAAGATGGTCAAGTAAGGTTTTAGGTCATTAGTGCTTAGTGACATCACTCAGCGGCCCCGTACTCTCCTTGATTGAACTCAAGGGTTACCGGTACTCACAAATATGTCGCACTAATATAGCTATTACTTCGACCGTGTCGGTATACCTCGCACAGTTTCCACAACGTATTGCTATCTATGAATGTTTCCAAAAATCCGGGTGTAGGATTGCCAACCCAAATAATAGAGCCAAGATATAAAGCAAACAATTCAAACAATTAGTCATGCAAGAGGGTGATCTAAGCCCTAAGGTTACTCCACTTTTAAAATTATCCCCAACAGAGTCGCCAGTTCTATGATACGGTGGGAGAACTGACTGTGGTTTTGCGTTTGTTTTCGCAAATGTTTCGGTTGAGCAAGAGTCGCCACCGACTTTTTATTTTATCCTAAGGAAAGGTTTAAAAAGCACAGCAAAAACCTTTGAGATTTTTCTTGGGTTCGGGGAGTAGATTATAGAAAGGGAAGGTATTAGCACCCTTTCTATCCATGGTTATCCATGGGCTCTTAGGTACTTGCTTAGATCAACTTGCCTTGGTTTTTAATTGTTTGAAATGGTGCTTTATGTGTGGTTTTTGAAAAGGTTTTGAAAAAGATGCCTTGTCTAGGCTACCCTTGTAACAATTCTTTACTCGAATGTTTTACAAAGGTGTTTGTCTGTTTCAAGGTTTTTGAAAGTTTGTTTTGAAAGTGTTTGTGAAGTGTGGTTTGAAAAATAGGCAAGCGTTTTTGTTTTGCAAGTTGACAAGTACTTAAGAGCTATCTACTTTAAAGTTCTCAAAGATTTTTGTTATGTTTTAACCCTTTTAACAATTTTGTTCCACCATTGCATTTGGTGGACAATCTTGTGTTAGGATGTGAAAGGGACGGACGCGGGTCATCGTTTAGACCATAATTGCAATAGTGCTAAGTATCTTTGGACAACTTTTCCTTGAAAGGGACTTGATCATTTTTAGGCAACTTTCGAAAGCGTCATCGAGGGACTATGATCATTTGAATTGTTTGTTTTGCCCAAAGAGACCTAACATGCAATATGGCCTAATTTTGAAAGGCAACAAGTGGATGTAACCCTAGGGGTGTTAGTGTGCAAGTGTGTTTTATTGCATACAAGAGTTTTTTCTTTGAATTAGGTTTTTCTATTTCACTGATTTTATCTTGCCATACATGTCCTAATTACTAGCAATAAGAAGCGGAAATATAAAATCCTACGTTATTACAACAATTAGAGGAGGGGGATACACATTTGTACATGGGGGGTTCAACGAGAAAAATAGACAAAAAAGAAAATAGCAAAAAACAAGATATATAGAGAGAGAGAGGGAGCCCGCGCGCTGCTGGGAGGTCATCAGAAGTTCTGACTCAGATCCGCTTCCAGATGATCAACCTTTTGGTTAAACTGTATGAGTCAGAACTTCTGACTCTGGCACCTGCAAAACAGAACCCTGTTAGTGGGGAAATCAGAAGTTCTGATTCCCCTACGCTGCAAGACAGAAGTTTGTTAGTGGAGAAACCAGAAGTTCTGATTCTGCTGAAAAGGCAATAACTCTCAGAGGTTCTGATATCATTGATAGCAAAACATGCTTCAGATGTGCTAACGTCAAAGTCAGCACTTGGCTTTTTCCTGTACTAATCAGAACATCTGCAATTCTGTTGTTATTCCACAAAACAGGAAACATATTTGGAACAGATCCAGCAAATGTAAAAATGTTTCAGAGGTCAGAACCAACAAGGTCACAGGCAAGTCCTATACTGGCTCAGAACGTTCTGAGGTATGAAAATCCTCAGAACATAAACAGCAACAACATGATATTTACATTATATTTATTTGAGTATGCACAGCTGATGATGCTTAACAGCGTGATGAGGGTCAGTAGGTGCTTACCTGACTGTTGGAAAAGTTTGTGGGTGAAAGTTAGCTTTTGGCTCTGGTGGTGTTCTGGACAGGTTCTCTTTGAAAGGGTAGATAAAGGTGTATACGTATGTAGGGTCAGAAGTTTGGAAAGGGTGTTTTTTGGTTCACAAAGAAAACTGGATATTTGATGAAGTTTGAAGGTGAGAAACTCAAAGTTATGAAACAAACTGGAGATTTTGGCAGAGTTTCAGAACGTTATGTTGCTAAGGGTTGTTGTTTCTCACTTAGCAATTTTTCTGTTTTTCTTTGAACGCCCTTTTGCAGTGGTGAAGACTCTCTATTTATAGGCAAAGTTCTCGTGGGTGCCTTGAACATTAAAGCGCCAACAGAGTTTGAATTTGTTCTTTGACAGAAATTCCTGGGAAGTTGTGATAACAGATAGCCTTCAGCCTAGGCTGCAGCAGCAGGCGTAGATTGGGGAGAAGTGACCTCTGAAGTGGGCGGTGGCGCGTAGACCCATGCCAGAATCTGCACAAAAGTGTTTTCCAAGCCACACGTGAATGTTCAGGAGTGGTTGGAAGCATTAATGGGCATTAAATGGTGATAAGACCTATCAACATCAATATTCTGGTAATGGAAACCAACGTTGAATCAGCAGCGTAAACCATGCTCTGGCCTTGGCTTCCTGTTGTCTTAGTAAGCTCTGGAGATTCTCCTGATTTTCTGATACGTTCCTTGGATTTACTTCTGGACCTCCTGGACTTAGAGATTCTGTATCAGTGTAACACCCACTCTTCTGACCTTTTCATCTTCTAAATTCAGCATGTTCTGAAGGAGCCTTCAGACTTCCCTGCTTCTCTTGCATTCCTTTAACAAATTCTGACTGAGCTTGTGTAACTGCTGAAGGGGCATGTTCTGTCTGAGGCTTACATACTGAACCACGTTTACAACTTCTGATTGAACTGATGTAGCTGCTGAAAAGCCAACTTCTGACCACGCTGAGCCAAGCTTGCAACTTCTGACCGTTTTTTATCTGGAATGGGTCCAGAAGTTCTGAAGCGCTGTTTTTTTCTTAAACACTCATTTTTTAGAGAAACGTTCTAAATACTTAGAATTTGATTTTTATCTTCTTGAACCTGAAGAGTTAGATTGGCAAGTTTGCCTTTCGCGACTCGAAGGTAAAAGGAGATTGGACACTAGAGTGCCCTTAAATTTGCACTCGTCAAAGCAATGGATGCAGAAATGGGCTTAAAGATGCCATTTAGAGATGGGCTTAAAGATGCCATCTAGAAGGGTGGTAGAATCTTGTCGGGGATGGGCTTAAAGATGCCATCTGGAATGAAAATCAGAAAGGTGTCCATGTTTTGAACCATCTCTGAATTGGGGCTTGAATAAGCAATAGATTGACATCCGTACCTGGAGGCATCCGTAAGCTGTTTTCAAAAGTTGCATCTGAACAAGTTGGTAGATTAACATCCGTTGTTGGGAGGAATCCATAAACTGTTTTCAGAAGTTGCATCTGAACAAGTTGGTAGATTAACATCCGTTGTTGGGAAGAATCCATAAACTGTTTTCAGAAGTCTGGAGAAGAAACTGAACAAGCGATAGGTTAACATCCGTTACTTGGAGAACCCGTAAACTGTTTTCAGAAATCTTGAAGTTGAATAAGCAATAGAGTAGCATCCGTTGTTGGGAAGCGTCCGTAAACTGTTTTCAAAGGTTGCATCTGAATAAGTTGGTAGATTAACATCCGTTGTTGGGAAGAATCCATAAACTGTTTTCAGAAGTCTGGAGAAGAATCTGAACAAGCGATAGGTTAACATCCGTTACTTGGAGAACCCGTAAACTGTTTTCAGAAATCTTGAAGTTGAATAAGCAATAGAGCAGCATCCGTTGTTGGGAAGCGTCCGTAAACTGTTTTCAAAAATTGCATCTGAACAAGTTGGTAGATTAACATCCGTTGTTGGGAAGAATCCATAAACTGTTTTCAGAAGTCTGGAGAAGAATCTGAACAAGCGCTAGGTTAACATCCGTTACTTGGAGAACCCGTAAACTGTTTTCAGAAATCTTTGAGTTAAATAAAGAACCGGCGTAGGGTTCCCTGATGAGGAGCTCGCTTAGAACTGCATCTGGATAAATCTGCAAAGGTAAAGAGTTAGTTATATGCAATGTCATGATGCATGATACAATATATGTTATATGATGTAAATGGATGCGTATGTAAGCTGGAGAGCCGTCTTGCAAAGGATAGATGAATCCGGGATGGCTGAAGATAAAGATATCTTGACTGCTGCCGGGAAGAATAATTCCTTGGCGGCTGCTGGGGAAGAGAGTTCCTGATGACTTCTATTGGGGAGTTCCAATCTAATAGACTCATGCTGGGGATGCAAGACTGAGAATCTTCAGTTTGGCGGGAAGTATATCTGGCGACTTTACTGGGGAACTCAAGTTTTGTCCTTCCAAAATTCCGTGGGGAGAAGGTTCATTAGTCTGGCTCCGCTGGGGATTGATAATTTGAAGTTTTAGCTTCGCTGGGGATAATGAAACTTAAACTCTGAGGGGAATTGAATTCCGGAGGATTCTCTGGCTGGGGATTGTATTGGTAAGTTATGCTGGGGAACTCTGATGAACTCCGCGGGAGGTAGGAAGCATCTGGCCGGGTGCAATCTTCCGTGGCAGTTTAGCTGAGGATAACCCATTATAAGTCCTTGGGAGGAATAACTTTGAATAAAACTCGGGAGAGACGTCTGTACTCTGCAGGGGATAAGCCTCTAGAATCCACTGGGGATAAGCTTCAGGGTTTGCTGGGGATATGGATTCCAAATCTCCTGGGGGTTTCCTTTGAAAGGGTATCAAGATATCCAACTGTATCTTCAACCTATCAGTAATCCTCTTTCTTGATTCATAAGGAAATGATCACGTTCAAATGCATATGCCTATTTAATAAAATATTGGACGTTTCTCAAAATAAAACAGATAGTGCAAGAGAAAAAGTGAAAGGAAATGACACAAATTTCTGGGAAAAGTATTTGTATTAACTTTCTATGAGTATATTTGTACAAAGGAGGCAATCATCCTAGTAAGAGGATTTTGTCGTAAATATTGAAAGATTTATACAAAATAAAGATGGCTATGTGAAATAATTCCATGGGATTCCATTCTGCTATAGCCTTCACAACTCTGAATATCTGTCCATTCAACGCTTCGTTTGCCGATGACTGGATTGATCAGAAACCTGGAACTGGTAGATGAAGAGATTGTCTTTGAAGTGATCCGACGAGACATAGTCATACGCTTTAATTCCCTAACTTTTGCCTGAATCGCCCTTTCGGGTTTTCGATCCACCGGGAAACCCCTTTTTGCCCAAGCCGCCCTTTCGGGTTTTCAAACCCGGCGAACCAAAAGGGTTCGGGCAAAATAAGGGATGAAATGAAAAAAACTGTACACCCGGCAAGTCGAAAACCTGAAAAGGCGGCTTGGGCAAAAATGGGTATCCCGGTGGACTGAAAACCCGAAAGGGCGGTCTAGGAAAAAGTTAGGGATTAAAGCGTACGACTATGTCCTGTCATCTCGTCACCTGCCTACCTGAAGAAGGTTTGACCCTCAACAATTATCAGCACCCCACAGGTGCCTCCTCCCATCAGAAACAGGGGCAATAAAGAGTTGTCTAAGCAATCTGATTGTTCGGTCCTCTAAGGTATCAAGGTAGGTTCCGCTGAAGAACATAACCAATACATCTCAAAACTTCCCCAAGAGAGTCCAATCTAGCTCCCCCAGGAAAGTTGGAATCATCTCCCAAGCAGTTAAGCTTATCCCCAGTAGATTCTAGAAGCTTATCCTCGCAGAACACGAACGCGTCCCCCGGCTTTATTCAAAGAGTTATTTCCTTACCAGGATATAACTGGGTTATCCTCAGCCAATAGCCACTGAAAGAGCGTCCTCGACGAAGTCTTCTTATCCCCAGCGAAGTCCATTAACACTTCCAATACAACAATGGTATCCCCAGCAAGTTACCATCAACAGTTCAACAAAGTATCTCTCGCCCCACAGAGTATTGCTTCCCAGCAAGATCGTTAGAGTACTTTTCTCCCTGCAGATCAATTCATTCGCCAAGTTCATTCCCCAATGGAGTCATCTTCTCCTACCGGTATTCTTGCAACTATCACCCAGCAGAAGCAAAATCTATTCTTCAACATCAGCCCAGGAGTGACTTCCCGACACCCGTCAAGGATTTACTTTCCTAGACGAAAACATACATTCCTAAACATCACATACATCATTATAGCATGCATATACGCATCATATCTTACAAATCTCATTTATGTTGAGAACATCATTGCTTGATTCATATCATGCATTACATATGACTGACCTTTACCTTTCAGGAAATATTCAGTTAAGTTCTCGATCATATTTCAAAGACCTAGTCTGGTTCAGTTAGATCGACTCCAAAGATTTCTCTGTTTCTTATCCAGTCCAAGGCCTTCTCTAGTCCAGTTAAATCAACCCCAAACAGATTTTCCTGATAAAGACTCAGTTGAAGTTATCCAAGATTCTCTCAATGATTGCTGTTGAGGTTGTAGTCGCCTATGGTTCTCTCCCCGATACTGCGGAGGTGGTAATCCCAAGATTCGCTCAACGATTGCTGTTGAAGTTGAAGTTATCCAAGATTCTCTCAATGATTGCTGTTGAGGTTGTAGTCGCCTATGGTTCTCTCCCCGATACTGCGGAGGTGGTAATCCCAAGATTCGCTCAACGATTGCTGTTGAAGTTGAAGTTATCCAAGATTCTCTCAATGATTGCTATTGAGGTTGTAGTCGCCTGTGGTTCTCTCCCCGATACTGCGGAGGTGGTAATCCCAAGATTCGCTCAACGATTGCTGTTAAAGTTGAAGTTATCCAAGATTCTCTCAATGATTGCTGTTGAGGTTGTAGTCGCCTATGGTTCTCTCCCCGATACTGCGGAGGTGGTAATCCCAAGATTCGCTCAACGATTGCTGTTGAAGTCGAAATCGCCCAAGATTCTCTCAATGATTGCTGTTGAGGTTGTAGTCGCCTATGGTTCTCTCCCCGATACTGCGGAGGTAGTAATCATCCCAAGATTTTCTCAACGATTGCTGTTGAAGTTAAAGTCATCCAAAGTTCTCTCACCGTTCCTGTTGAGGTAGTAACCATCCCTGGTTCATTCATCACCGTTTGAAACTCCAGACCTAACTCCTGTAACCAGTCAGGGCACATTTGCAAAAAGTTTGAAGACCAGCTCCTGTAACAGGTCAGGTATTCATTTTCTTTTTCAGGTACGCAAGTTCTCGCTAAGGAATCTCTTACGCGATCGACACCCAGATGGCATCTATAAGCCAATCCACCTATTCATCACATCTCGGCATGGCATCTATAAGCCCATCATCCTATCCATCAATCTCCAAATGGCATCTATAAGCCCATTCCCACCATCACACTACTATGTGAGCGCAAATTTCTGGGCACTCTAGTGTTCAATCATCTTCCACCTTCGGATTACGAAAGGCACGTCAGCCAATCTGCATCCTCAGGTCTAAGAAGATTGAACAGGGGCAACTGTTGTACCCCAAAATTTGTCCTCCCATATTTCTCAAAACATTTCAAGAAAATTCACAAGTCCAACCCGGCGCGTTATATTCAGGTGTTCTTTCGCCAAGATATCTCTGATAACATATTCTCAAATTCAGGTTCGGCTCAAGAGTCAATTCTTTAAAGAAGGTATCCGAATGTGTGAGTTTTCTTGAAGAAATATAGTGAAAAAGTGTGCTGAAAGTGCAGTTTTTACGCGCTAAAAAATTCATAACTTGAATATCGTGACTCGTTTTGAACCCGTTCCGGTGGCCAAAATTCCGTCTTGACATTATCTACGTTTTCATCTCTCACGGCTGGAAGCCAATTTCGATCAGAAGGTCTTCAAAAATGTGGATTTATCAAGTATTTTCGTGCAGAAAATTTGTGACAGAAGTTTATTTGCATCATGTTCAAAAAATCATAACTTGGTCGATTTTCATCGTATCGAGCTGGTTCCGGTGCCAAAATTTCACAAATTGAGTTGGCTACATTTTCACAGAAGGTATTGAGTTCAAACGGTATTCAAAAGGCCTTCGTTTTTTGCTCAGAGTGCGTGACACGCTGAAAATCCTGAATGCTGAATATTATTTCATCTGGGCCGAAACTTCAAAAATTCATAACTCGGTCAATTTTTATCGGATTGGGCTCATAATTTTACACAAGGTCCCTGACTCATAGATCTACAACTTTGCTTCAAAAGTCGAGACCAAATTATGCACCGATCAATACCAGTTTTTTATTGAAGAACGTGTCAGAGTCGACACTGGAGCCCAAAATAAGTTTATCTGAGCTGAAACTTCAAAAATTCATAACTAATTCACCGTTTACCCGATTGAGCCGATTTTCGGACAGGAGTTAGTTATCGATGTAGGCTACATTTTGTTTTCACATTTCAACTTCAAAAAATGCACTTAAGTCCCTGTGATTTAGCCTGGAAAGTGACAAATTCAAGTGAATATTAGAGGCCCAATTGCACATTCAAAGCCCATTTGTTTTACCCTAATTTCCATTATATAATCACCTTCTTTTCACACAAACCAGAGAGGAGGAGAAAAGAAGAGAGAAAAAAAACCTTGCCACAACACTGTTAGAATATCAAACTCTTTCAAGAACTCTAAAACCTTGAAATCCTTATTACAAATCTCTCTCTCACTACAAACAAGTCATCACAGTTACAAACCAATACCTCACTACTTCTTTAGTAAGGATAAGGCTGGCCTGATCTCCATGATCCTAATTTTCCAGTAAGGCATAAAAGCATTCCGGTCACTAATTTTCCAGTAAGGGTAAGATTGATTTGATCTCCATGATCAAAAGGGTATAATCATTCATACATGCCATATTGTACCTAAACATTAAATTTCTTCATATATTGGCTTTATTTGCATTTTATGATTTTATTTAATGTGTTCGTGAGATTCAACACTGCAGATTTAGACAGGATCCCATGCAGGTTCATTAAGGAACGTTGAGGCCAAAAGCCAAAAGCCAAATGGCCAAAACAGAATATTTTACACATGACACCAATACGTGGCGAGACAGACATCCTGAGAAGATTAAGGAACGTTGAGGCCAGAACACAAATGGCCAAAAGCCAAAAGCCAAAAGCCAAATGGCCAAAGTAGAACAACTTATGCATGAAACTCAATCCAATGGCCAAAGAATGCAGACCACGGTACTCAGGAGTCAATACTTCAAAAAAACCTCCCCTTGGGCCACACGCCCCCTATGGTTTGCTCAATTTTTAATTTTTATTTGTTTTTCCTTTTTATTCTTTTAATTGTTTTTTAATTGTTTTCTTTTAATTCCATAAAATAATTTTCATAATAAATATAAAATACAGAAAAATCAAAAAAAAATGTTTATTTTATTAATATTAATTTTACTATTATTATTTTTGTAAATAAACTTTAAACAATTAATTAGATTAATTTAGGTTTCAAAACTTTAATATTTTTCTTAATAAATTAAATATGTAGAAATTAGGGTTTTTAACTTTTTCATCATTTTTTTTAATAAATAATTTTCTCATCATTATTATTATTATTAATTACTAATTTATTTTGTAAATAAACATGTACATAAATTCTTTAGTAAATTAAGTTAAACTTTAACATTTTTCTCAAATAATTAAAAATAACTTAGAATTAGGGTTTCTTTTAATTTTAATTTTAATTTTCTTATTTCATAAATACAAAAAAAAAACCTAAAAAACACTTCTTTTATTTCAATAAATAATTAATTAATTTTTAATTTCAATTTAACTTCAAAAGGGTCCAACGCCCTCGTTTTCAATTTCAATTCAATTCGCGCATTGTATTTATTTCTTCTTTTTATTGATGTAATTCTCCCAAAGCCGTGTAAATATTTATCTTTCGCACTTTACTTTATTTCTTTACTTTTTTGTCAAATCGGGTCCTGGATTTTAATTTGGCGATGTGGACCCGCGCCTTTGTAATAGTTTAGAACTTTTATATTTCTGCATCTTTTTTAACTGTTAAATAAATGCATGCAAGAATGAATGGCCTAAAATAAAAACAAACGCATAGATCACTTTGACAAAAGACAAAAATAAATGAAAACAACACACAAATCACACACCACCCCTAGGGTACGCCTCACTGTTGCCTTGCCTCGAAAGGTGATCGTCGAGTAGAGGATGTCTTAGTAAGTCCTCATGATCCGGGAACCTGGCATGAGGGTAGCTTCTAAGGTGTCTTCCCATTGCTCTGGTGATCACCATGTCCCGAACCTCGAATTGACCCGAACACCTCCAACGGTGGTGCTACCTACCTCTCAATGGTGGGATGGCACTACTTTAAAGGATATTTACACAGACGAATTCCTTAGGGTAGGTAGACGACTCGTGGATACTTGCTCTAATTCAAAACAAAACAAATCAAAAATACTTTTCACACCAACACATTTTCAAAAAGCTTTCGAAAGCATTTTTCAAACACTCTTGAGGACCGATACAAGAGTCGAACTGAAATTTTCAAAGAAACTTTTTAAAACCCACAGTTGAAAAGCAAACAAACCATTTTTGAAAACACAAGTGAGCAAGTATCTAAGAGCCCATGGATAACCATGGATAGAAAGGGTGCTAACACCTTCCCTTTCTATAATCTACCTCCCGAACCGAGAGCAATCTCTATAAGGAATTTTTCTGTGCTTTTGTCCTTTCCATTTGGAGAAAATAAAAGACGGTGGCAACTCTTGCTTCCGCGACATTTCGCGAACCAGCGTTAAACAGTCAGTTCCAGATCCACCGATCACAGCTACCAATAACAATATACAATCAGGATACAGTACGGATACGCTCCAGACACGGATGCCATTCTAATACTTATTTAGATTCAGCTTTCAGGATACAGTACGGATACGCTCCAGACACGAATGCCATTCTAATACTCATTCAGATTCAGCTTTCATGATACAGTTCAGATACTTTCCAGACACGGATGTCATTCTAATACTCATTCAAATTCATCTTTCATGATACAGTTCAGATACGCTCCAAACACGGATGCCATTCTAATGCTCATTCAGATTCAACTTTCATGATACAGTTCAGATACGCTCCAGACACGGATGCCATACTAATACTCATTCAGATTTCAAATTCAGATACAGTTCAGATACGCTCCAGACACGGATACTCATTCAAATCCAGACTTCAGATACAGTACGGATACGCTCCAAACACGGATGCCATTCTGTTACTTAGTCAAAATCAACTTTCAGATACAGTTCAGACACGCTCCAGACACGGACTCCATTTGGATACTCATTCTTTCAGCTTATAACTTATAATTCAACAGACATTTTTGGATGGCATCTACAAGCCCATCTCCATCAAGAACCTATCACTTCTCCAAATGGCATCTTTAAGCCCATTCCCTCAGCTACACATCGTCGAGTGAAAATTTCTGGGCACTCTAGTGTCCAATCATTCTCTCACCTTCGAGCCACGAATGGCAAAGCTCGTCAATCTAACTCTTCAAGTTTAAGAAGATTGAACAGGGGTAGCTGTTGTACCCCAAAATTTTCCCTCTCATTTATCAAAACTTTTCTCATAAGATCTCTTTGACTCAAGACTGGATTAGGGTTTGGTCAGCTCAAGACATCTCATCTTACACAATTAACCCAGAATTAGGATTTGAGTTTGCACAAGGATTTTTGTATTATCAATGCTTCATATGACTTTCAAACATCATTATGAACCCCTAAGACTACTCATGACAAGTTTCAAGCCTTGAACCCCATTTTTGATCAGTCAATTGGACAGTTGACCAAAAAATCAGCTGTATTAGGGAAAAAGTCAACCATGGCCAATTTATAGTCAAACTTCATAATTTTTTATCAACATTTTAGACTCATATGTATCATTTGATCAAGTTTGGATAACAATTCCTCAAGAAATTTGATCAAATCATCAAAAGGGCAAAATGGTCAAAATTAGGGTTTTGACTGAGGAAGAGCAATTTCTGATTTTTGACCTAGAAAATGACCAATTAATTTGAAGCATGATTTCAAGGGTTAATTTGTATCATCTTTACCTAATTACATGGTTCAAAATATTGCAGATCCATTGGATAGACAGATGAAATATGCAGTTAACTGATCAAAATCAACTGTATACTGAAAAGTCAAACTTTGACTTTTTGGTCAAAATCAAGTGCCAAGGGTCACAATTCATCAAAACATGTCAAAATGTGAAACTTGTTCATCAAGAAATCAAGGATTAAAGATCTTGTTTTGAAATTTGAAAATTTCTTAACTTAGAAATTTTTCTAAGTATAGAAAATTTCTAATTTTTTCTCAACTTTAAGCCATTTTTTCACCATGATACAAGATGTTTCAAAGGAAGTTCCCAATATGAAATTTGTAGACCTCCATGAAATCTACAACTTTTCTTCACACATTTTTCGCTAAAGATGCTTGGATCTCAATATATGATTTTGTGAATACATGCCCATGAACTAAAATAACTTAGTGAAATTTTGCCCTAATTTAGGCAGGTTTTGGACCCAACTTCATGGCAATTTTTCACCTAGTTCCAAGAGGAATCTTGAAATGTATTTCAAATATAATTTATAGAGCATATTGCAAGCTTTCCAAAATTTCCAAGAACTCCTTGAGATCATTTTTGAGTGAGGAGAATCGAAGAGATTAAGTTGGCAATTTCTCACTTTGTTTTCAAGCCATTTCATGAAGAACAAAGTTCAAATCAGAACCTATGCTGCCTAATCCATGCTTTACAGGTCTCAAAATTGTTTCTTACTCCATAATTTAATGCTTACTTATTTGACAAAGCCTTAATTCAAGCCCAAAGGTCTTTGTCCAAGCTTTAATTCCATAAATGGCACAAAGTTGTCATTTCCATTTTGGAAAAGCTTCACTTTTGCAACTTTACAAATCTTGAGCATTGGACCTGTCCTCTCTGCACACATAAATCCCCCAGGCCTAAGGCAACTTATATAGAGCATATACCAACCCCAAGCAAGCCAGTACGAGCATGTAAAGACTTGTTCCTTTACTTTGCTTCAAAAGCAAGAAAGTGTGCAAAAAATCTAGAACTGAAAAATCTATTGAGAAGCTGACTTAAAACCTTTTCCATACTAATATTCAAAGACATTACAACTAAAAACACGATTGAAAAAGGCTTGAAACACTCCAAAACTCCATATCACCAAAAAACTATCAAAACTTGCAGTTTGTACATAAGCATAGCAATCCACAAATTGGCTCGTGCGTTTCAAGTTTCAATCATCCAAACACTTTACCTACTTCATATTTAAGTGATCCAGACCATCATCCCTGCACTGTAACTCCTTCTCCTTCATCTGCCATTTTTGTTTTCCAAGCTTGCAGGTTGACTTGGATAGAGAGTTTCAGACACTTTCAAAGCAAGATAAGGGTTGGAACACACTCAGGGAAGTTCAAGCAAGCTAAAGCAACCTTCAGGCCCTCATAAATCTCACTCAAACTCCATTCACGATCTCAGCTGAAAGAGGTAAGAATCTCAACTTCTATCTCTTCATACAGGCATACATTGGCCATGATTTGTGAATAAACAATGTAGACATCATTGCTATAAAGCTGTACATATCCATAACTTGCATTTATTTCGCCTGAGTTAAGAGAATTTTGAAGTTTAAATTCCTTTAAAAATAAGGTTTAAATTTAGGGCTTTTAAAATTCGTTTTGATCTTTGATTGTTAGCTTACATGATTTACATGGTTGAAATCATGGGAATGAGTGCTACCATTTTCATGTTGGAAGGTTTCATTTTCATGGAGAAATGAGAAAGTTATAGAGCTTTTGGCTGGCTAGAGGAAGAAGACGAAGTACAGGGTCATGGAAGCGTTTCATGTTATGTTTTTCTTGTTTCACATAAATCAACGGATGTATAGCCACCCCAATGGCAAGGTAGCACGCTGGTAAGGCTCAGGTCATGGGTTCGAACCTTGGCACTACCTTTTGTTTTTTCATACTTTTCCATTTTCAAATTCTTTTTCTGTTTTGCAGGATGGGCTTGTTTCTTTGGGCCTTAGTGTTTTTTGCTAACATACTACTCCCTGTCTCCTTACATCACCCCTGGCTCAACTATTTTGTTTATTTGTTTTTTTTTGTTTTTTTTGTTTTTTTAAATATTTTCTTTGATACATAAAATCATGAAAAATATAAAACTTGATAAATATTGTATTTTGTTTATTTTATTTTATTTTCACATAAAAAATATTTTTATTAAACTATATATATATATATATATATATATATATATATATATATATATATATATATATATATATATATATATATATATATATATATATATATATATATATATATATATATATATATATATATATATATATATATATATATATATATATATATATTAATTATGTTTCTTAAATAAACTTGTAAACATAAATAAAATAGACTTAGTTTAATTTATTTTATTTCCTTTTCATTCCATACTTGTAAATATTTATTTTGGCATATATAAAAACTAAATATTTTCATAAAATATTATTTATTATTTTTAATACAAAAATACATAAAAATAATACATAAGAACTTTATTTTCTTTTAAATTAGAAATTAGGGTTAACTTTAGTTTTTAAGAATTAATCTCTTTTTCTTAAGTTATTAGGTTTAGTTCAAAATTTCTTTTCACATAAGAAACAAAACAAATTTTTTTTCTTGCATATACATACCATTGTGTTGCACCCCAAAATTTGCCCTCCCATATTCTTCAAGAAATTGCCAAGCCAAGTCACAAAATTCCCCAAGGGTTGCACAGGGCAAAGGTCTTCCATACAGTCAAAGCTAGGGTTTTGAGTCTGATCAAGAAAAGGAAGTTTTCAAAGGTCCAATCAAGTCTCACATGCCTACAAACATGGTCAAGTATCCTCATATCAAGTTTCAAGGCATTCAGCTCAAAATTGCACAGTCAAAACCCTAGATTGCACTACAGTCAACTGTAGGGGCAAAATGGTCATTTGACAGTCAAAAGTTCAAATTTTTGGTCAACATATCACTTTGAAGCCACAAACATCATTTGATCAATGCTTGATCATGATTCTCAAAATTTGGCTCAGAAATCATCAAAGATGCAAAAGTTTCCTTATTTGAACAGTTGGAAAAAGTCAACTGAAATTGACCAGGGCATAACTTTCACATGGATTATCAGAAAAATTCCATCCAAAGCTCATTTTGAATAGAAAGACATTTCCTACAACTCATCTTCATACTTCAAGTCCAAGAAATGCTCTCACAAAAAGTTATCAATTTCAACATTATAGGTCATTTTCAAAAGTCAACAAAAAGGGACTTTAAGTCAAAGGCCATAACTTGAGATTGGTAAATCAAAATGACATGGGACCAAAGACATTGGTTAGAGGACTCAAAGACCTTTCCAAAATGTCCAAGAACATGAGAAAAGCTTAAAAATTGAGCAAGTTATGCCTTGTGGAAGTTGGGAAATTTTTGGATATTTTGAAAAGTCAACATTGATTCAAATGACCTAAAAATGCTAATGGGCCCATTTTTCTTCCATGATTCATCATTCTAAGCATGTGCACGACCACTTGGCCCAAAGGGGAGTATTTTCTCATTTTTTAATTATTTATTTGAATTATTATTTATATTAATTCAGTTAAATCATTTAAATATATGAAAAATATTTAATTCACCCTAACCAATCTTTTTATACATGTTTTAAGGTCAATATTTCGTGCAAATGCAAACTAGGAAAGATTTGGGGTGATTGGATGCTAATTGATACAAGAACACTTGAAAAAGATGAAAAAAGATCCTTAAGAAAATCAAATCTTCAATTCATTAAATCAAGAGATTTTGAGCAATATTTTTGACCTAATGCCTTCAGTACAAATGCTAGATGAGAACCCTAATCATGAGGGACTGAAAGCTGCGCAAGAAACCCCATTGCAAACTTGGAATTTTTGTCAAAAAAAAGCAAAACTGAAATCAGTGTTAGAGGTGGATTCAAGGCACGAAATTGGTTTCATTAGCTTCCTCAAGTCTCCCTGAACATATTCCAATCATTAACATCCATTCAAACCCCAAGAATCGGTAACATGAACCGAAACTGTATCGAACAAATTTCATAATCTTACATTCCATTTTATGCATTGTTTGTGAAATATATTACTTGATTCATGTTCATAATGAAGTTTTAAAGCTAACCGTGATGTTTAATTTGATTATTATGTTGTATATACAATTGTACCATGCGCGATTTCTAGGGTTTACAGGGTTGTAAATTTAGGGCTTTTGCAAAGAGGAAAAATTAAGCCTTAAGACCACCATGGTTGTACTCAGTGCATTCAGACGAAGGGGAAACACCTATCGCGCCCAATTTATGGACATCATAGCGCTAGTCGCTATTTTCTTGAAACTAACCTTAAGCAACGCGTGGAAAAACGTTGCATATTACTTTTGTGTTTCAGGGATGGTGAAGACGATGAAGCCGTGTCACGCGTTGATTGGCACTTTTAAAATTCGCGCGCGTTTTCCAGCATTAATCCACTTTCTTTTTATATTATTTGTTTGCTTATTATATAACAAATACGTTGACATGGCTCAGCTGGCAAGCGATCAATGCATTGACGTCCAAGACCTGGGTTCGAGTCCCAGGTCTGTATAATTTCCAATATTATTTTTCAATGTAAATTCTCATGCAGCGCCCAAAGTCAAGACTACCATAGGCCTTCAAGAATCCTACAGCCACGCGTCCTGGAGATCAAATCAAGGGCATGGATTGGAAGTGTATCCTAGACCTGGTCAGAAGTGCCACATGGTGCCTGGAAAAGTCAACGATTTCAAGCTTATTGGGCCAGAACTCTTGAATCAACACCTCACAATTGGGGCCTGAACCCCCCTAGTTTGCCATTTTCTATTATTTTTATATTTTATTTTCAATGGCTATTTTCTTTTCTTTATTTGTTTGATTTAATTAATTATTTTTACCAAAATACAAAAATCTCATAAAAATCAGAAAAGATGAAAAAAATATAATAAAAAATTTAATTATTTTTATAAGCAAATTGTATGTAAATTAATTTAAATTAGGTGCTTTAACTTTAATTCTTTTAACAAAAATATAAAAAAATATAGAACTAGGTTTAATTGATAATTTTTATTCCTTTTTAATTTTTTATTTTTTTATAATAATATTTATTTCTATAATTAAAGTTGCATGTAAATTAACTTAGGTGTAAATTAGGTTAAAATTTAATATTTTCATAACAAATTTAAAAGCCATTAGAATTAGGGTTTGCATTCAATTTTAATTTTAGTTAATTCTCTTTTTCATATTAAATCATAAAATACTAAAATACCAAAAACATTCTCTTTTAATTTTTAATTTTAATTCCTCATTAATTTAATTTTTTGCAAAAGGGTCCAACGCCCTCGTTTCGATAATTCTTTTATTTCGCATGTTTATTTTATGTCATTTAAATAATTATGTATCTCTCCCGAAGCTTTGTAACATTTACTTTTCGCACTTTTATTTGCTTTATTTATTTTTCTGTCAAATCGGGTCCGGCTTAATTTTGGCGATGTGGACCCGCGCCATTTGTAATAGTTTTAGATTTACTTTTTCCTCGCAACTTTTAAACTGCTAAACAAAGCATGCAAGAATGAATGACCATAATAAAATCAAGCGTAGATCACTTTAACATGACAAGACAAATGCAAATGAAAACGACACACAAATCACACACCACCCCTAGGGTACGCCTCACTGTTGCCTTGCCTCGAAAGGTGATCGTCGAGTAGAGGATGTCTTAGTAAGTCCTCATGATCCGGGAACCTGGCATGAGGGTAGCTTCTAAGGTGTCTTCCCATTGCTCTGGTGATCACCATGTCCCGAACCTCGAATTGACCCGAACACCTCCAACGGTGGTGCTACCTACCTCTCAATGGTGGGATGGCACTACTTTAAAGGACATTTACACAGACGAATTCCTTAGGGTAGGTAGGTTCTCATAGATACTTGCTCTAATTTCAAAAACAAATCAAAAATACTTTTCACACCGACACATTTTCAAAAAGCTTTCGAAAGCAATTTTTCAAACACTCTTGAGGACCGATACAAGAGTCGAACTGAAATTTTCAAAGAAACTTTTTAAAACCCACACTTGAAAAGCAAACAAACAATTTTGAAAACACAAGTGAGCAAGTATCTAAGAGCCCATGGATAACCATGGATAGAAAGGGTGCTAATACCTTCCCTTTCTATAATCTACCTCCCGAACCGAGAGCAATCTCTTTAAGGAATTTTTCTGTGCTTTTGTCCTTTCCATTTGGAGAAAATAAAAGACGGTGGCGACTCTTGCTTCCGCGACATTTCGCGAACCAGCGTTAAACAGTCAGTTCCAGATCCACCGATCACCAGAACTGGCGACTCTGCTGGGGATATCTTTATAAAGTGAGGTGTACCTTAGGGTTAGTTCATAACTGTGTTTTCAATTGTATTGACTTGTCTGCTTTAAATTTGTGGGTTGCATGGGAGTTACATAGATCCTAACCGGATCTGGGGATACCCTGTTTAGGTAGCATAAGCTGTGAGGGACCTGTCCGGCGTAGACCAACACGGGTGAAATAGTGGCTACGTTGGTGTGGCACCTTGGTCTGTACCGATATCCCTTGTGTTGCAACGGGGAGAATATGGGTCTTCTGAGGAGTCATTAAGCACCAACAACCTTAGAACCTTAAATGACACAACTTGGCCATTAGAACAGTAGCAGTATGCTACGCCCATTGAGGCTAAACTCTCGTGATGGTTCTGGCCGCAAGAAAAGATTGCGATGCTGGAGTTATGACCGATTGAGGGTAGTCAATGATATTGGGATCCTCTAAGAACCCGGTTACTTTGATAGGACAGGTATGAACCAACAAACTGAAAGAGGGTAATACCTAGACCTCATGTTGGCCTAAACTCTAAGGGCTCTTTTGTGTGACTTGTGTGCCTTCGTACTTGACTATTTGCATGCTTGTTGTCTGACACTTGAGTTTCCTGCAGGTTTTGTTTATAGTCCTTAACTAGGACTTATAACAGGGTTTATTGAATTCCTTGCAGGTTTTGTTTTAGTCCTTAATTAGGACTCATAACAGGGTTTACTAAGTTTGCTTGCAGGTTTTGTTTATAGTCCTTAATAGGGACTTATAACAAGGTTTACCCATGTTACCCCATGCATCATGACATCATACCATTGCATACATCTTAACCCATTTCAAGGATCTCAAGGGCTTGTGATGCAGGTCATGATTAATCAAACATCTAGCAAGGGGCAAAGGGGATTTATTTTCCTCTAGCCAAAGTTGTCAGAGGCTATGACCCACTTGATATGGTGAGCCTTTGACCCTTGGAAGAAAGACTCTCAACAAATATGGAGTTCCTTCCATCAAGCTACCGGACCCAAATTCTAACAAATTTTCTTGTTTACCCCGCGGGATCCTTGAAAACATTGCATGCATGTCATACCTACCATTGCATAACAGGTACCCTTGTTGCAGGTTACTTACCTTTCCCGCTGTTTATTTCAGCAATGGCTTTCCAACCAGACAACCAGGATCTTCTTGCTCAAGAGACTCGGTTCGGGGAAATCCTCCTGAATTTATCTAAGGGGCAGGAGGAACTAAGGAAACTTCTCAGGGGGACCTTTGTCAGGAACAGTGCTGAGGATGAAAGGCTGAAACACCTACAAGCTGAGATGGATGCTATGAAAGCCCAAATGCTGGGGCAGAGGAATGCCATTCAAGGTTTAGCTCAAAGACAAGATGAGCTCCGGTTTCTCGTCAACCAACTGTGTCAGGGTAACCAACTGGGGCAAACATCTAAGGGTAAAAAGCCAGTCATCGTTCGACCATCTTTGAGACAAAGAGGCAAGGATAAAGCTCCTCATATGGCTCCAGTATCACCAATTCAGTATCAACCTCACCAGCTTCAGCCAGACAAGCCCAAAAGTCAATTCACCAAGCTCAACGTGTCACTGCCTCAAGCCTTACAACAACTGCTGAGGTTGAACTTGGTGACTCTAAAGGATCCTCCTAAGAATCCCAACAGGACACCTTCAAGATATGACCCCAACGCTCACTGCGCTTATCATTCTGACAGTCCGGGGCATGCTACAGAGGATTGTTGGACTTTGAAGAATAAGATCCAGGACCTGATTGAGGAAGGAGCTGTGGAATTCACCCAAGATGGCCAGGCTGAGTGCTTCTACCATCCCTACATGAGGCACCATTTGAAGTAACAAGCCCTGAGATGAGAAGAATTTTTGTTCATTCGAATGTTCAAGTTGCAATTTTCTTTTGTTCAAACATTTACTCATTGTTAAACATTGTTATTCCATTAATGCATCGCATATGTCTGTTTTGAAGCAATATATTCGTATTCACTATACGCAAATTATTTTCATATTTTTTCTGATGTCAACTCTTGATCTAAAATTCTAAGCCTCTTGAGGGAGGATGACGAAAACGATACCACGATCTACAGTATGCTTTTGAACAGACCCCGCTGATGAGGTACATGCATTGTTTCAATTCCTAAACACTGGAGTAATAAGGAAGATAATCCCTCGTCAACCCCTTTGAGCCAAAGAAGTAGGAGTTTTTCTTCTCGAAATTTAAAACCCTTAATCATAACCCGGGGCAGGGTAGTCTCTCAGTTGATCCAAGTGCATAACGAATGGCACCAAAGAGATCCTTACAAAACGATGAAAGACAGTGATGGTTCCGAATAATCATAAGGACAGGCAGTCATTATCAAAAAAAAATCATCAATGAATAGCCCAAGAAGTCAAAACCTGTAAAAGGGACTTATGAAACTAGGGCATCCCGCTGACTGTAATTCCAAAAAGGAAACAGTTCAGGCAAAAAGAAAGGGATAACAAAAATCAAAAAGAAAGAGGTCATACAAACCCTCAACAAAAACAAAGATGACTGCCTATTTGAAATAAATCATCAACATCCGAATCATCACCGGAAAATCAGAGCAAAGACTCAAACAAGGTCTAACGCACGATCAACTGAGCTTAGGTTTGAAGAACATCACGAAGAGTGGGTGGGTACAAATAAATTGAGCCTTTATCCTTTGTTTCTTAAACCGTGAACCAGGCCACGTTATAACCCTTGAAAGTCCTAGCTGAAGCATGGGTTAGTTCGAAAGCATACTGTGACGAAAGGTATCCTGACTCCTTAAGGCTCACGTTAAAATACGGAGTTGACATCACGCTTACAAACAATCACTTGTTTTATGAAAAGAATGCATTTTCAAAATCTTCAAGACAGACATAAGCGTTGCATTTTTAACATAACCTTGTTTGCATATGACTTTTTGTTTGAACAGCAGAGAAATTCGCACGATGAATGCCTAATGAACAGAAGCACTTCCAATCAAGGGGCATGGCATGATCATGGTCCGTCATCTGGGGCAGTTCAGTCAAGATTCGGAGAATCTCTCAAAGGCCAAATAGCCTGGGGCAAACCTCCGCCTGAGTCACTTGGGGCATTCCAACAACGAATCTTGCCTGATCAAATAACTCCTGGTGGCATGACAAAACACTTCTAACAGGGGCAACTCCCTACTTTCAGAGCATGGACATAGTTGGAAAAAATACTACGCAAAGTCAAAGACCCGCTAGGTCGACATACCTAGGCAAAAATAAGGGCTTCCCGGCGAACCAAAAGGGTTCGGGCAAAATAAGGGATGAAATGAAAAAATCTGTACACCCGGCAAGTCGAAAACCTGAAAGGGCGGCTTGGGCAAAAATGGGTATCCCGGTGGATTGAAAACCCGAAAGGGCGGTCCAGGAAAAAGTTAGGGATTCAAGCGTACGACTATGTCCTGCCATCCTGTCATCTGCCTGCCAGAAGTAGGTCTGCCCATCAACAAGCTATCAGCACCTCACAGGTCTTCCTCTCCCACCTCAGAAACAAGGGCAATAATGGGTTGTCCAAGCAATCCAATTGCTCTGGCCTCCAAGGTACCAAGGTAGGTTCAACTAAAGAACATAACCGGCATATCTCAATTCCCCAGAGAGTAAGCAGTCAGTGCACTCTCCCCAAGCAAAGCTATCAAATCTTAAGGAAGTTGGGTATCCTCCAGCAGATCTCAACATGCCCCAGCAGCAATATACATGTTCTTAACAAGCATCCCCGGCGGTCTTGGTCTAAAGATTGTTCCCCGGCGGCATATCAAACATTCAAAGGAATCATTTCCCCCGCATAACAAAACTTCCCCAGGAAAGTCCAATCTAGTCCCCCAGGAAAGTTGGAATCCATTTCTCCCAAGCAGTAAGCTTATCCCCAGTAGATTCTGGAAGCTTATCCCCTCGCCGAACACGAACGCGTCGTCCGGCTGGATTTAAAGAGTTATTCCCTTAACAGGATATAACTGGGTTATCCTCAGCCAAAAGCCACGGAAAGAGTGTCCTCGACGAAGTCTCCTTATCCCCAGCGAAGTCTATCAAACGCTTCCAATACAGCAAAAAATATCCCCAGCAAGTAACTATCAACACTCAGCAAGGCATCCCTTCTCCCACAGAGTATTGCTTCCCAGCATGGTCGTTAAGGTATCTTTTCTCCCCGCAGAATCCTCTATTTTCCAAGTTTATTCCTCAACGGAGTCATCTTCTCCTACCGGTATTCTTGCAACTATCATCCCCAGCGGAAGTAAAAGCTTATTCTCCAACATCAGCCCAGGATATGACTTCCCGGCACTCGTCAAGGATTTACTTTCCTAGACGAAAACATTCATAAAACATCACATACATACATCATTATAGCATGCATAACGCATCATATCATACAAATCTCATTTATGTTGAGAACATCATTGCTTGATCCATATCATGCATTGCATATGACTGACCTTTACCTTTCAGGAAGGACGCAGTTAAAATGCTCAAACATATTTCAAAGCCTTCTCTAGTCCAGCTAAATCGACTCCCAACAGATTTTTCTGATAAAGACTCAGCAGAAGTTATGGTTCCCTCTCCAACGGCGAGTGAGGTGGTAAGTCCTTTTTCAGATGTTTCCCTCTCCGACGATGAGTGTGAGGTGATAGGCTCCTATGGTTCCCTCTCCAACAGCGAGTGAGGTGGTAAGTCCTTTTTCAGATGTTTCCCTCTCCGACGGTGAGTGTGAGGTGATAGTCTCCTATGGTTCCCTCTCCAACGGCGAGTGAGGTGGTAAGTCCTTTTTCAGATGTTTCCCTCTCCGACGGTGAGTGTGAGGTGATAGTCTCCTATGGTTCCCTCTCCAACGGCGAGTGAGGTGGTAAGTCCTTTTTCAGATATTTCCCTCTCCGACGGTGAGTGTGAGGTGATAGTCTCCTATGGTTCCCTATCCAACGGCGAGTGAGGTGGTAAGTCCTTTTTCAGATGTTTCCCTCTCCGACGGTGAGTGTGAGGTGATAGTCTCCTATGGTTCCCTCTCCAACGGCAAGTGAGGTGGTAAGTCCTTTTTCAGATGTTTCCCTCTCCGAAGGTGAGTGTGAGGTGATAGTCTCCTATGGTTCCCTCTCCAACGGCGAGTGAGGTGGTAAGTCCTTTTTCAGATGTTTCCCTCTCCGACGGTGAGTGTGAGGTGATAGCCTCCTATGGTTCCCTCTCCAACGGCGAGTGAGGTGGTAAGTCCTTTTTCAAATGTTTCCCTCTCCGACGGTGAGTGAGGTGATAATCTCCTATGTTTCCCTCTCCGACGGTGAGTGAGGTGATAATTCCTTTTCCCATGGTTCCCTCTCCGACGGTGAGTGAGGTGATTCCCTTTCAGATTATAATTACCTATTGGTTCTCTTCCCGATACTGCAAAGATGGTAATTCCCGCTAAGATTTTTCTCAACGAGCGTTGTTGAGGTTAAAGTCGCCCGAGGTTCTCTTACCATTCATGCTAAGGCAGTAACCATACCTGGTTCATTCATCATCTGTTGAAGCTCCATATCCAGCTCCTGTAACCAGTCAGGACACATCTATACCAAGCATCTGAAAACCAGCTCCTGCAACGTGTCAGGTACTCATTTATTCTTTTGCAGGTATGCAGGTTCTCGCTAAGGAATCTCCTACGCGATCAACATCCAGATGGCATCTATAAGACCATCATCCTATCCAGCAACCTCCCAATGGCATCTATAAGCCCATTCCACCATCACTGCTACTATGTGAGCGCAAATTTCTGGGCACTCTAGTGTTCAATCATCTTCTACCCTCGGATTACGAAAGGCACGTCAGCCAATCTGCATCCTCAAGTCTAAGAAGATTGAACAGGGGCAACTGTTGCACCCCAAAATTTGCCCTCCCATATTCTTCAAGAAATTGCCAAGCCAAGTCACAAAATTCCCCAAGGGTTGCACAGGGCAAAGGTCTTCCATACAGTCAAAGCTAGGGTTTTGAGTCTGATCAAGAAAAGGAAGTTTTCAAAGGTCCAATCAAGTCTCACATGCCTACCAACATGGTCAAGTATCCTCATATCAAGTTTCAAGGCATTCAGCTCAAAATTGCACAGTCAAAACCCTAGATTGCACTACAGTCAACTGTAGGGGCAAAATGGTCATTTGACAGTCAAAAGTTCAAATTTTTGGTCAACATATCACTTTGAAGCCACAAACATAATTTGATCAATGCTTGATCATGATTCTCAAAATTTGGCTCAGAAATCATCAAAGATGCAAAAGTTTCCTTATTTGGACAGTTGGAAAAAGTCAACTGAAATTGACCAGGGCATAACTTTCACATGGATTATCAGAAAAATTCCATCCAAAGCTCATTTTGAATAGAAAGACATTTCCTACAACTCATCTTCATACTTCAAGTCCAAGAAATGCTCTCACAAAAAGTTATCAATTTCAACATTATAGGTCATTTTCAAAAGTCAACAAAAAGGGACTTTAAGTCAAAGGCCATAACTTGAGATTGGTAAATCAAAATGATATGGGACCAAAGACATTGGTTAGAGGACTCAAAGACCTTTCCAAAATGTCCAAGAACATGAGAAAAGCTTAAAAATTGAGCACGTTATGCCTTGTGGAAGTTGGGAAATTTTTGGATATTTTGAAAAGTCAACATTGATTCAAATGACCTAAAAATGCTAATGGGCCCATTTTTCTTCCATGATTCATCATTCTAAGCATGTGCACGACCACTTGGCCCAAAGGGGAGTATTTTCTCATTTTTTAATTATTTATTTGAATTATTATTTATATTAATTCAGTTAAATCATTTAAATATATGAAAAATATTTAATTCACCCTAACCAATCTTTTTATACATGTTTTAAGGTCAATATTTCGTGCAAATGCAAACTAGGAAAGATTTGGGGTGATTGGATGCTAATTGATACAAGAACACTTGAAAAAGATGAAAAAAGATCCTTAAGAAAATCAAATCTTCAATTCATTAAATCAAGAGATTTTGAGCAATATTTTTGACCTAATGCCTTCAGTACAAATGCTAGATGAGAACCCTAATCATGAGGGACTGAAAGCTGCGCAAGAAACCCCATTGCAAACTTGGAATTTTTGTCAAAAAAAAGCAAAACTGAAATCAGTGTTAGAGGTGGATTCAAGGCACGAAATTGGTTTCATTAGCTTCCTCAAGTCTCCCTGAACATATTCCAATCATTAACATCCATTCAAACCCCAAGAATCGGTAACATGAACCGAAACTGTATCGAACAAATTTCATAATCTTACATTCCATTCTATGCATTGTTTGTGAAATATATTACTTGATTCATGTTCATAATGAAGTTTTAAAGCTAACCGTGATGTTTAATTTGATTATTATGCTGTATATACAATTGTACCATGCGCGATTTCTAGGGTTTACAGGGTTGTAAATTTAGGGCTTTTGCAAAGAGGAAAAATTAAGCCTTAAGACCACCATGGTTGTACTCAGTGCATTCAGACGAAGGGGAAACACCTATCGCGCCCAATTTATGGACATCATAGCGCTAGTCGCTATTTTCTTGAAACTAACCTTAAGCAACGCGTGGAAAACCGTTGCATATTACTTTTGTGTTTCAGGGATGGTGAAGACGATGAAGCCGTGTCACGCGTTGATTGGCACGTTTAAAATTCGCGCGCGTTTTCCAGCATTAATCCATTTTCTTTTTATATTATTTGTTTGCTTATTATATAACAAATACGTTGACATGGCTCAGCTGGCAAGCGATCAATGCATTGACGTCCAAGACCTGGATTCGAGTCCCAGGTCTGTATAATTTCCAATATTATTTTTCAATGTAAATTCTCATGCAGCGCCCAAAGTCAAGACTACCATAGGCCTTCAAGAATCCTACAGCCACGCGTCCTGGAGATCAAATCAAGGGCATGGATTGGAAGTGTATCCTAGACCTGGTCAGAAGTGCCACATGGTGCCTGGAAAAGTCAACGATTTCAAGCTTATTGGGCCAAAACTCTTGAATCAACACCTCACAATTGGGGCCTGAACCCCCCTGGTTTGCCATTTTCTATTATTTTTATATTTTCTTTTCAATGGCTATTTTCTTTTCTTTATTTGTTTGATTTAATTAATTATTTTTACCAAAATACAAAAATCTCATAAAAATCAGAAAAGATGAAAAAAATATAATAAAAAATTTAATTATTTTTATAAGCAAATTGTATGTAAATTAATTTAAATTAGGTGCTTTAACTTTAATTCTTTTAACAAAAATATAAAAATATATAGAACTAGGTTTAATTGATAATTTTTATTCCTTTTTAATTTTTTCTTTTTTTATAATAATATTTATTTCTATAATTAAAGTTGCATGTAAATTAGGTTAAAATTTAATATTTTCATAACAAATTTAAAAGCCATTAGAATTAGGGTTTGCATTCAATTTTAATTTTAGTTAATTCTCTTTTTCATATTAAATCATAAAATACTAAAATACCAAAAACATTCTCTTTTAATTTTTAATTTTAATTCCTCATTAATTTAATTTTTTGCAAAAGGGTCCAACGCCCTCGTTTCGATAATTCTTTTATTTCGCATGTTTATTTTATGTCATTTAAATAATTATGTATCTCTCCCGAAGCTTTGTAACATTTACTTTTCGCACTTTTATTTGCTTTATTTATTTTTCTGTCAAATCGGGTCCGGCTTAATTTTGGCGATGTGGACCCGCGCCATTTGTAATAGTTTTAGATTTACTTTTTCCTCGCAACTTTTAAACTGCTAAACAAAGCATGCAAGAATGAATGATCATAATAAAATCAAGCGTAGATCACTTTAACATGACAAGACAAATGCAAATGAAAACGACACACAAATCACACACCATCCCTAGGGTACGCCTCACCGTTGCCTTGCCTCGAAAGGTGATCGTCGAGTAGAGGATGTCTTAGTAAGTCCTCATGATCCGGGAACCTGGCATGAGGGTAGCTTCTAAGGTGTCTTCCCATTGCTCTGGTGATCACCATGTCCCGAACCTCGAATTGACCCGAACACCTCCAACGGTGGTGCTACCTACCTCTCAATGGTGGGATGGCACTACTTTAAAGGACATTTACACAGACGAATTCCTTAGGGTAGGTAGGTTCTCATAGATACTTGCTCTAATTTCAAAAACAAATCAAAAATACTTTTCACACCGACACATTTTCAAAAAGCTTTCGAAAGCAATTTTTCAAACACTCTTGAGGACCGATACAAGAGTCGAACTGAAATTTTCAAAGAAACTTTTTAAAACCCACACTTGAAAAGCAAACAAACAATTTTGAAAACACAAGTGAGCAAGTATCTAAGAGCCCATGGATAACCATGGATAGAAAGGGTGCTAATACCTTCCCTTTCTATAATCTACCTCCCGAACCGAGAGCAATCTCTTTAAGGAATTTTTCTGTGCTTTTGTCCTTTCCATTTGGAGAAAATAAAAGACGGTGGCGACTCTTGCTTCCGCGACATTTCGCGAACCAGCGTTAAACAGTCAGTTCCAGATCCACCGATCACACATTGCACATTTAATTTATATTGTATCTTATTTATTTAAATATTTGTATAAATTCGATTTGGTTGTAATAGCTTAATTAGATTTACATTATTGTAAATCCCCATTCATAATTTGTATTTCCCCTTCCCATAAAAATGTTGTAATAGCGTAGTCATCTTTAAATTACGCAATTTACCGCTTTTATATACCATGCTAGTAATTGGGGTTTGAATAGCAAGATAAAAACAAATCAAATAGAAAATCCTAATCCAAGACAAAATCAAAGCATGAAAATAACACACTTGCACACAAGCATCCTTAAGGTTTCTCCACTTGGTTTCCTTATACAAAATTGGTCATATTATGCATGCGAAGTATCTTGGCAAAACAAATAAGTATAAGATCATAGTCCCTCGATGACGCTATCTAAAGTTGCCTTACAAAGATGATCTTAGTCCCTCAAAAATGCTAAAGATACTTTGCAATATTGCTAATCATGGTCATACAATGATCCACGCCCGTCCCGTTTACATCCAAAGATAGGGTTGCTTACCAAATCAATGATAAGACAACAATGTCAAAGGAATAGAAAATAAACAAGAAATACATTTGAGTAGGTAGATTACTTCTAGTTACTTGCTCTATTTCTAAACAACTATCCTTGCTATTTTCAAAACAAACACACACATTTCCAAACATTTTACAAACATTGAAAACATTTTCAAAAAGACAAACATCTTTGTATGCATTCTTACGAATGAGAATCATTACAAAGATTGCCTAAACGAATGGCCTCTTTTACAAAATACTTCCAAAAACCACACAAAGCACAATTTCAAAACAAAAAGCAAGTGATCTAGAAAGTAACTAAGATCCCATGGAAAACCATGGATGAAAAGGGTGCTAACACCTTCC
The DNA here is from genome assembly GCA_948472305.1 of Vicia faba. Lineage (NCBI taxonomy): Eukaryota > Viridiplantae > Streptophyta > Magnoliopsida > Fabales > Fabaceae > Vicia > Vicia faba. The sequence continues at coordinate 1,511,330,000 of OX451735.1, forward strand.
CTTTTCATAATCTTCCCCCTGAACTCAAGAAACAATCTCAAAGGTCTTTCCTGTGCTTTTTAACCTTTCCTTTTGGATAAAAGAAAAGTCGGTGGCGACTCTTGCTAACCGCGACATTTGAAATCAATTACAAAACCTTCAAGTCAGTTCTCCCACTGTATCACAACCGGCCTCAAAATAGGTGTGACTTATATATAAGTCGACTTACGATTACTTAACATAGCGCTAAATTTTGTCCCGATTCGAATAAATGAGCATTCTTGGCCCAAACTTATGTTTGCAAGCCCAAGTATGTTAATTTGATCTCTTTGATCCAATAACCTTGAGACTCATTGTGTGGAGGCTTTAGTTCTACCAATCCTCCAATGGATCTACAACACATTTGGTCAACGCGGATCACTTAAACACCGTTGATCATTAAATGGTACTTATGAGGATTCCAAATGGATGATATACTTGAAAAAAAGCAAATGCAACTTGTTGTGTGGAGGCTTTGGTTCTACCAATCCTCTAATGAGTTTCAAGATGATTATCCAACTAACCACTAATCACTAATAATTGACTTTATCCTGTATTTTTATTATATGCCCCTTTTATTTTTATGCACTATTTACTTTTAGTATTTACATTTCATGCCATTTTCATCTTTGCTCATTTGGGCATTTACTTTCTTGTCATTTTTATTTTGCTCATTTGAGCTTTTCTTTTCTTTTCTTAAGATACTTAATAATCAATATGAACCATAAAATCCTTAATGATACTTGGACTATTTGGTTACTATCCTTGGCACTATAGAGCATTGGACTTTTTGGACTTAGGATTAGAAAACTTGGCCTATGATTGGAGACCTTGTGACCTTATCTGATTATTTTGTCTAGAGTTCTTGAGGTTTACCTCAATATATTGAGTTGTTTGTTTGTTTTGTGTGCAATTTATTGTGATTAAATACTTTTCTTGTAGTCTGAAATTCACCCGTATACAGTCGTTACTCTGCCCAATTTTTTTTGAAGACCTAATACACTTGAAGTTTTATTCTCACAAGAGGTCTAGTATCTTTGCTTTTTTGGTTTCAATCCAAAGAATGGGAATTCTATCTTGGCTCATAATGTCAAGTATTGACTTTTTGTTGGTTAGATGGTTCTTATCCCTAGCTTTTACCTTATGTTTTAGGATAGTCTCTTCTCCTCCTCCCATCTTCTTTACTTTCAAAATTCTTCTCCCTCTTTTTGAAAACTCTTCTTGCTTTTAAACCCAAACCACTTCCATAATAAACTTGGACATAGGTCCATGCATTTTCAAAAACCTTTTCACAAGTAAACTTCAATCAACTTAACAATACCTTGACATTTTTTTGAGAAGACTAAAACTCAATCAATCTCATTTCAAACCATTTTTCCATTTTGGCTCTTATCTTTAAAACTTTTCTCAAAAGATTAGACTAATGTCAATCCTTGTAATGATGCAAACAACTATACTTCTACCATATGTAGTGAAGTGAGATATTTTCCACTTGAGTGTTGAGTGAGGCATTATTGATTTTAAAATCCAAGCCATATCCTCCACTTTGAGATGATGCAAATTCTCCTTTCTCATAATTGTGGGTATTAAGAATGTTTTCCACACGGACAATGACGATGATGTTTTATCTCATAAAAATTAACCAACACACTTATATTTTAAAATTTTTAAAGAGGAACTACGTGTACCTTGATCCCCTATTGCATGAAAAGGTGGTACGTAGACACTAAAGGTTCGCAACCGTGGCGGGTGCAAAAACCATAAAAATATATTTCTTTTCTCACCTCTACCATATTTTTTTACACAATATTTCATAGCCAAAATATACAGATTTTACAAAGAGGTTCCCGCGGAGTACCATAGATGTTTAGGGTGCTAATACCTTCCCTTTACATAACCAACCCCTTACCTTGAATCTTCCCCCCTCTTTTTGGGTTACTCACTCTTTTCCCATTCCTTTGGAAATAATAAAGCGCGGTGACGATTTCTATTTTTATTTGTACAAGTCTAGTGAATCCCATGGCTTAGTCTTAAACATTTCTACCGCTACAGCTGGGCATAATAAGGTGTAGAAGTTAATAATGTGAATCCCATTTCTTTAGAAAATTTTTGCATCTTTCGACCAGTGAAAACTGATCCTTGGTCAGTTGTAATGATCTTTGGAATCCCAAACCTATAAATTATATGTCTTTGGATGAATTCAACAATAGTTTCTTGATCAACATTCACCAAAGGTATTACCTCAATCCATTTTGTAAAATAATCAATTCCCACTATAATGTATCTCTGACCTTTGGATAAGGCTGGTCGGATTTCTCCAACCAAGTCTAGTGCCAACCTCTGGAGGGCCATGGTTTGATTATAGAATGTAGTTCACTTGCAGGAGCATGTTGAATGCATGTAGGAATTTTACATTCTTGACAGCCCTTGGAGAATTCTATACAATCTTTTAGTGTAATGGGACAATACATGCCATGTTGAAACAACAGCCACTTCATCTTGTGACCTGTTTGATGTGCTCCATAAGCTCCACCATGTACAAACGACAATGCCAAGTAGGCTTCACTTTCTCCTAAATATTTGAGTAAGATCCCTTCTGGTATTTTCTTGAATAGTTTGTTACCCATCAACATGTAACTTAGCGCAAGATACTTAATTTTTCTTTCTTCATTCGATGTTAGATTCTTCAAACACTCTATTATTGGACTCCTCCAATATGTATCTTCTAAACTATTGATGGCCAATACTTCAAAACTTTATTTGTTTCCATATCCCAAACTTTAATTTTCTAAATCTTGTGGAGACAGTTTGGTAACCAATACCTTTCCTCAAGCTTCAATTAAATCCTCAAACTTTCCCATTGATGCTTTGTATCCTGAGGAAATTATGGCCAGTTCATTGTCTTCTTGGTTCTTCAGCCTAGGAATGTGCCTGATGTTCACATATTCGAATTTTAGAAGTGGCTTATTTGCTAAAACGAATTACGTTATCAAATTTTCTTTCACGCACTTGTACTCCTTGGTGAGTTGCTTAATCACCAGTTCAGAATCTCCTCTTATTTTGACCCTTGTTGCCCCCAGTTCCAACAAAGCTTTAAGTCCTACTATCAAAGCTTCGTATTTTTCCTTCATTATTCAAACAAGGGGAACCGTCGATTTTATACTTGAATTTTTTTAGAATTTTATCAGGAGAAATAATCAAAACTCCAACTCCAGTTCCATCTTTATGAGTAGAGTCGTCGAAGAATAACTTCTAATGTTCTAGTTGCACATAATTCTGAGGAACTTCAACCACTGCATGATCCACAATGAAATAAGAGACCACTTGTACTTTCATAGCTTTTAAAGGCATAAAAGTCAATGAACACTCAATTAGGGAAAGTACCAATTTACCAATTCGACTATGCAGGATTTGCTTTTAAAGCATATGTTTAATAATGTCAAGTGAGAAGAAACATACACATCAATTGGTTTTATATAGTATTTCAACTTATTATAAGAGAAATATAAACATAGACACACTTTTTATACAATACTATATCTAGTTTCTGCATCATTCAACACTCGACTAAGGTTGTAGATGGCTCTTTCAATGCCATTCTTATCCTCTTGTGTGAGCATACTTCCTATTGTTACATCTGATGCAGATATGTACAATATCACAATTTTGTTCCTACAAGGGGGTGATAATATTGGAGGTTGAATAAGGTATTGTTTGATCTTGTCGAATGCCTCTTGATGTTCTTGCCTCCATTTGAAGCCTCCTTTTTTCAGATGCAGGAGGGGAGAGAATTCCTGAGTGCGTCCACTTAAATTTGAAATAAATCTTCTCGATAAATTTATCTTCCCAAGTAGAGAGTGCAACTCTTTCTTTGTTTATAGCTATTTCGCTTCCATGATGGCCTTCGTCTTGTTTTGATTAATTGTTATTCCCTTCTTATGGACCACAAAGCCCAAAAAATTACCTTCCTTCACAAAAAAGGTACACTTAAGGGGATTCATCTTCAATCCATGTTTCCTCACCCTTTTGAATGATTAGCAAAGGTGATCCAAATGACTTACATCCAACACATATTTTACAACTATGTCATCAATAAACTTGCATGAAAGTATCAATAAAATCATGAAATATAGAACTCATTGCTCTTTGGTAAGTTGCCCCAGCATTTTTTAATCCAAAAGATATAACCACCCACTCATAGGTGCTTAACACCCATGGGAATCGAAAAGTTGTTTTAGGCACATCTTCTTTAGGAATGAATATCTGATTGTATCTAGAGTATCCATTAAGCATGCTAAGATACTTGCAGTATGCGGCTGAATCAATCAGCATTTTTGCCACATGCATTAGATACTCATCCTTTGGGGTTGCAGAATTCAAATCACGAAAATCAATGCAAAACCTTAAGGATCCATTCTTTTTAATTGCAGGTACTATATTTACAATCCATTTGACATACCTTGTAGTCCTGATGAACTTAGGAGTCTTTTGATTTCCTTCTTTATCTTTGAGATAATCTCTGGCGCGAATCTTCTTGGATTCTGCTTGATGGGCTTCTTGCCATCCTTTATAGACAGCTTCAATTTGACGAGATCTCTGCTCAAACTAGGTATTTCGTCATAATCCCAGGCAAAGCAATCATTGTATTCTTTCAGCGGTTGGAACTTGGATCACCTTGACCTTTACTTCTGGGTTAAGTTTTGCATTGATGTAAGTGGGTCTTTTGTTGGACCCATCGCCTAAATCAATTTCTTCGAGAGAATCTTGTGCCATCATTTTTGTAATTGGCGTTGTTGGATCTTTCTTGAATCCCAAAAGGATTTTTGTCATATATTTCATTTAGCCTTTGGTCTTTTTCTTCGAAGGAATTTATTTTGACAGTGGGTTCCAGCTTGAAATTGACCTCAGGACCATTCGCATGAATTTCTTTATCAATGGCTTCGACAACCATATACTTCACTTTAGCATCTAAGGCCGTTTTAACTCATTTTCGACTAAGTAAGTCGAAATCTTTTAGAAATAATTTGACTAAGACATCATTATCGTCTTCATCACTCTAGCCAGTTGGCTGAAGTCCTGGTACTCCCTATACGTTATTTTCTTCCCTTATAATTTCCCTATCCCACTGAAAGCCATGGGTTGGGTGCAAAGTGGGGAAGTAGAGAGCATTCTTTGTTGGGGAGTAAGCAACTTCTGCAGGATTGCAAGGGCCTGTGTTGGCAATGTTCCTATCAAATTTTATTCTATCAACATGATTGATATTATTCATATAATAGCTTTGATCACTACTATAAATAACACTTCTAATGTCGGACGCGAAAAGCATTGTACGTCGGCAACAGAAGCGAGATAAATAAGGTTGTCATGAAAAGTTTCCATTTAAAACATTGGTGTTTCCAAACGCAACATGAATAGTTATTTCAAAACCATTTAGTACATGAGTTTGAACCCCATGTGCCTCACTTTTATAATATTCCAAACTAGTGTATCTTTTATCTCAGTTTCTCCAAAAACTGAGGGGCATATAAGATTTTATTTTAAATTGTTACATTTACATTCTTTATTCAAAATATAACATTGTTTACACAGAACATTGTTTACCCAGAAAATTATATTATTTACCCAGAAAATAAAGATAAAAGTCAAACTCCATAGGGTGGTTAAAGATAAAAAAATCAAATTCCATAGGGCATCATGTTTCCCCTCAAGACGTAGATTTAGATCTTCGTATAATAGAATCTTGGGGAACATCTTCTGTCAGATCTCACATGCAATGGTTTCTGATGGAAAAAAAGGTAAGATAATTAATATTTGAAAAAACAATAATCTAAAAATCAAATAATGAAAAATTATTTAAGAAAACAAACCTTGAACCCAGATGATTTTCTGCGCTTGTAATCCATCGTAGAGGACTTTTCCAAGCGTTCTTAGGTTTCAAGCGCTTCATATGTTTCATTTTGGTTAGATTTCCTATCGTAAGACATGTTATATAGCGGATGTCCCTTAGGTTTCACGCGGATCACTAAAGGTGGATTCTTGAGCGTTGATAACCTTTAAATGGACGATGTAGATTTGTTTAAGGCCATTGAAAACAATGAAAAATAACATTTAACTATGATCTCAGTTTTGGAATATTGTATTTCCTAAATAAACTAAAACAATGTCGTCTTTGAAGACAAACTCATCCAAAGGTATTACTATGTCTTCTACTTTTGTAAAATCACAATCTGGACAATTCTGTGGGTGTGATGGTCATATGGTTTTGTACCAATGCAAGAAGGGACAAAATCAGGGAAGACTTGTTTGGAGATATCAATTTTGAAGGAGTGAAGATACATGTAATATGTTCATATAGGATGAAGACATGGTGGCAAAAGGTGGAAATGAAGATGGGAGATGATGAAGTCAGAGGTGGAAGCTATGGGTTATTTGAAGGTTATGTATAAAGGTTCAAAGAAGAAGAACAAGACACTAAAGAACAAATTGAAATCAGAAAATTTTTAAGGAAATTTGAAGATGTTATGTTTTGTTATCTCCTTTATGTTTAATATTTACTTTGTTATGAAATGTAATAGATGAAGTAGGGTTTGAATTTTATTGTTAACATTATGTGAAAACAGTAGAAGTAAACAAATCTATGTATTAAATATATCAAATATATTAAATTAAATATCCTGTCGGTTTTGGAATAAAACCGAGGGGTTAGTTCAACTAACCCCTCGGTTTTTCAAATAAACTGAGGGGTTAAATTAAATTTTTTTAATGGTTATATTGTTTACTCGGAATATTAAAAATACAGAATGTTCAGGTCCCATACAAGATGCTAGCGGTACGAGATTAGTTGTTGTGCTATCATTATCATTACATCTTAGATGGATCGTTGTGCTATCATTACCGTTGCCTTCACTAGCGTAGAAAGTAAGTTTGAATGCTTCCAACTTCTAATAAAGTGTCTGTTGCAAAAATTGGAAAATATTTTTTCTGCACTTGTAATCCATCAGTAATGACGAATATATCATTATTGTTCAAAACCTTCAACAACAACAACATCAACACCATTGTTTGTGATGGATCGCAAAAGCTGAAAGAATGTTTTGCTCAAGGTAGAAGAACATTTTTTCAGTTTTGAATTCATCCCAAAAAATGGTGGGGCGGCTACAAATAAGATAACGTTGGGGTTAAATATGTTCAACGAGTGTTTTTATAGTCAAATCGGATTATTTATCCCTCGATTTATTAAAGAAACTGAAGGTTTAGATTATTTATTTTACACTTTTTTACAAATAGAAACATAAAGTCTCGTAGCTAGGATTCGAAGCTTGTCCAGAATGGTATTTCACCGCGGTTTTCTAGATAAACAAGGGCTCAAGTTGTTTTTTAAACAATTATATGGGTTGCATCGGTGAAAAAGCTCGATTTTTTTTCTGGTTGACGTGAAAGCTTCGTCATGAGAAGTTTTATTTGTTGTAGTGGATTTGCCTCAATGTTTTCAACAATCTCATCTTTTGTCCAAATGTAAATCCGTTGGTGAAGTGATGATGGAACTACCCCCATGCCATGAATCCATTCACGGCCAAGCAATAGATTTTAATTTTCCTTTGAAACAATCATAATGAATATGGTGGGTCTGGTAATTGATCCCACAATGAGATCTACTTGGATTACTCCCAAGGTGTGACCCACTTTTCCTTCATAATTTGATAGGAACATATTGTTAGGTTTAAGGTCCGTATCAAATATTCGAATCTTTTAGAGCATGAATTGTGGCATCAGATTAATCGTTGCTCCTCCATCAACCAGGATCTTGTTTATTACCATATTCTCCACCTTACCCCTAACGAATAAGGGTTTAAGGTGGTTCTTCATACCTGAATTTAGGCGCTCGAAGGACGCATTTTGTTCTTCTACCGCACCATTGTTCATAACATAATAACACACTGGCCTATGCCTGACCATTTCGACTTCATCAATCGTTTCATCTTCTTAGGCTTCTGTCACTTGGTTGTACTCATGGGGGAGTACATAAACCACACTGTAGATCAAACCCATAGATAATTTGTCCTCTGAGTCGAAGTTGTCAGTCATCATATCCTCATCTTCTATTGGGCCTTCTTTCCCTTTTGCACTAATTTTTTTCTTCCTTGGGGAAACTTTTTTTCTCCCCACATGCTTTTTATCCTCAGTTTCGCTTTGAGGAGGGAGTTAATTGGTACTTGATCTCCCATATCTCTCTCTTCCATTTCCCTTTGTGCCTTCTTAAGCCTCTGGTGTCTCTCCATTGATACCTCAACATTGGACTCCTTCCTTTATAGTTTTCATATTGGTAGGCTTTCTACTTCGATACCTAGAATTATTTCCTGTAGGCAATGGAAGAACCTCTTCCAAATTCAAAGATCCTCCATTTCTATTTTCCATGTCCCCTATTCTCCTCCAACTTCACCCATCTGTCAGTTGGATCGTTAGCAAGTGGTTTAAATGTTGTCTTTCAATTCACCTGGGGATAAAGACTATCTGGCCTTCAAGGAATCCCTCGATTGTCGAACATGAAGCCATTTCTGATATTTCTCCAAGTTCCTTTCTTTCGAGCAACCTGGACTCTTTCATAGTTTTCTGCAGCCTTTCAATCATACATCGAACTGCATTTGGGGCACATCAGAGCCTCAAAATGCTTCTTTTGACAGCAAAAAATAAAGTCCAATTGACTCTCTTCAGTTTTTGGATACACTTCTTTCATCTGGTCCTCCTCTTATTGAATGCGCCTTTTAAGATCATTCCTCTCAACATGATGATTCATCTCTACCATGATTACTTTGAGGTTGGGACCATCAGTGATCATGACTGCTTCACATTTGACTCTAAGGACTTCAGAAGCCTTTTTAATTTAAGGATTCCTGACATCTTTGTCAGTGAGGATTTCAATATCCTCCTTGGATTCGATACCTATAGAAAAATCTTCAATGATTTTACTAGTAGGGTCTTGGTTGATGGGGCTTTCAGTAATCTCTACCATGTTAATGTTCGTTGGTTCAGCATAGTTAGTCTATGCTACCTGCAGAGGGTAAGTATCAACTTTCATCTTGCTTTTCTCGCTGAACCTTAAACTTCCGTTGGTGATAGCATTATGAATTAGATCCCTGAAAAGAAGACACTGAGGTTTTATATCCCAAAAAATTATAATATTTACAAAAACTTATTTTCTTCCGTTGTTCTAACGAAGGAATTTTGGCGCCAAGTGGCATTATCATCTGGCCATCTTTCACCAATAAGTCAAAAATTTCATCACATTTGGTTACATCGAAAGTGTATGTTTTCTTAGGGAACTTATCATTCTTTTCAGGTTCAACAGGATTTTTCCCATTCAAAGGGGCTAAGACTTTACAAGAATAGGGTGGGCTTTCTTTAATTCAGCCAAGTCCATTTCACTTTCTTCGAAACCTATAGGGTTACTATAGATCTCTTGTTCATCTTCTTCGGCTTCGGCATACGTGACCCTTTCCTTCCTATTATTTTTATTCGCCTTAGCCTTTTCAGCCTTTAAATGTTCCACTCGTCAAACTCGGTCTGCTAATTGGGCCATGTCCCTCAAGTATTGGGTATCTAACTTCTTTCGATTGGAGTAATCCAGACCACCTGCGACCGTTTCGACCAACTAATGTTTAGGCACTTGTGTAAAACACCTTGCCTTTAACAAGCAGAACCTATTTAAGTAATCATTAATTGGCTCATTAAGATTTCTCTTGATACTAGTCAATTCTTTTAAACTAATTTTCGATTGTCCCATGTAAAATTGCTCTTGGAATAACCTTTCTAAGCGAGTCCAATCATGGATGGAATTCGCTGGGAGGATAGTGAACCATGTGAAAGTATTTTTAGTTGCCGAACTATGGAAGTATTTTATCCCTAAATTTTCATTATTCGCTATATCCCCAGCCTCAGTAAGATACCTGGCTATATGTTCGACAGTGGATTCATTGGTGTCACCAGAGAATTTTGTGAACTTTGGGACTTTCCAACCCCTAGATAATTCAGTTTGTAGAACATATTCAGATAAAATGGGTGTGTAATTTGGCCTTCACATGTCTATATTTACCCCATTTCGAGCCATTATTCTTTCACCATGGCTTCCAGTTTTTTCCCCTAGGTATTTGTCTTGTTGAACCCGTTGAAGAACTCCGTCAACGTCCTAGTTTCAATTGATCATTACGACCCTTGGGGCTTGAACTTCCCTTGGTATTTCCTGTTCGACCATGGGTTGTTCAACTCTTTTCCTTGGGTTAACTTCGCCCATATTATATGCTCCATGTTGCGCTTGGTTAACTGTTAGATTTTCTTCAAAAACCATGCATTGGTTTTCTCTTATCCATTATGGACGAGAATGTTGAATTGGGGCTCGAGGGGCATCAAAGACATATGCAATTCGCTCCATTTGTGCTGCCAACTGTTGATTCGTTTGGGCATTTTATTGAATGGTTTGAATAACACTTTGGATCAATGGGTTAAAGATTGTATCTATTTATTGGGCTAAAACACCAACCATAGGCATTGTGAATCCAGATGCGAAATGTCTAAAATTATTCACCCCTAGTTTCCATGGGGTCGATTGTGGACCCTGTGTACGGACTGGGAATATAACTAGACCTCTATAAGCATTGGTCGAATTTCCCACCGTACTTGTTTGAATATGTATTGGTTCGGTTGTAGATACTGACGTCGTACTTCCTCCTGTTGAAGGAGGGGTTGTTCTCCATTGTTACTGGGTGGGTTAACCATCTTCCTAGTGTATTTTCTTTTTGGTATAGGTTCATTAGTTTTGGCTAATCTTTCACTCCTTAATCTTATATAACAATGTCAAACAATGGAATAAAGCGAAAGAACTTATGACACAAAACAAAAATTTGTGATACAAACTTAGACACTGGTCCCACTGGGCTTGCCAATTTGTTTACCGTGAAATTTGGTAAACAACCGCTAGTCTTCCAAAAGAAATATAATTTTGGTTACTCACAAAATCGACTAGATTGATCATAGGACATGTGTTTAAGTTTTGATGTTCTAATATTTCTTTATATTTTCTCTTTGTCGAAAGGATAATTACAACGAAAATAAAGGTAAAACAAAGACTTTTAAGATAAAAGATTAAAAAAAAGTTTAAAGTAAAAACTAGAATGTAAATGTACTTCGACTTAAACTAAAAAAGAGACATAAAAGACTTGATTCAAAAGATAAATGACTATGAATGAAAACTGGTGTTTCATACGTACATTCTCAGTAACTCTTTTCTCTAACACTTGTTACTTCGAGTTTATTTGAGTGATTTGTATAAAAGTTAACAAACTAAAATCTAACATAAAGATCTTAATTTATACTAATTCGACCATAACGGTCTTTCTGTACAAGAGTGTCGCATTTGATGTTTGCATGTCCTTCGAATCTTCAGGCTTTTACACGTCCTTTCGGATAACATCAAACCATTTGAATTCAAACTCTTCTTCAATTCGAAGCGTTAAACCAACAACATGACGTGTCGAAACATTCAAATTTGAAACTTAAAATCTCCTAAGTCTCATCTATTTCGCAATAATAAGACTTTCGCCACCTTTTAATATAATCAAATTATACATACTTTTGATGAGTCAAAAGCTTCTATGAAATATTTTCATATTCTTTTTAAAACTAACTTTTCTTCGACATTTTTCATTTCTCTTTAACATTTTGGATCGTCGAAATTCTCAACTAACATAATTAATATCTAGTTCCTACCCGGACATTTATTATACAATATATTTTTATTTATTGATAAAAATGACATTTAAAAAAGATTGTGTTTTAATTATTAAATGTTCAATTTTAAAAATTAAAACAGAATTTTTAAATGGTTTGTGACAGCTCTAGTTTACAGATTTAATATATTTTACCATAACCTCAAATTCAATCAACAAAGAACCGGTTTTTTATATGTAAATTAACTTGCTTATGTTATGTGCTGGTGTTTTTAGTCGACTCTCATTAGTGGTCTATGCAAAAAAAAACACGAAACAAAAATTGTGGAGAATGTTGTGTACGGAGGGGTACTCGATTTAACGGCTGCACATTCCTGTGCCAACCATCTATAACTTGCAATTCCAATATTGAAAACACCAGATATAACACAACAAGCACACCCTACCTATATTTTCATTGGATAACTCTAATGAGTGAAACATGATATAATGTTTTCACGTGGGTCCTATTTTTCACAAACCAAACCAAGCGCGAGTAGTGCATCAACACCGCCCTCCAATTTCTAAGCTCGACAATTCAATCCACATCCACCATTTTCGTTATCAGATGTTAAATTATTATTTTTAAACTATATATGCAGTTTTTTTTTTTTTTTTATAAAATAAGAAATAAAGAAAATATATGACCTCCAAAGAAAAACATATAATACTATAAGAAATTAATCACCGTGTAGAGGAGAAATGATAAAATTAATATATTTTGATAGATGGAAGATATTAAAGATAAAACTCAAATATATAACTTATGATGGATGCATTTTATAAATATGATCTTGGAAATCCATAAAAATTTATGATAAATTTCTATCAATTTTGATGAATAAAATTGATATCATTACACAATGACAATGAAAAAATAAAAGATGAAGAAAGGCCGAATATATTTTTCTGTAGAGTTTCTCTCTGCCTACAAACTATAGAAAATTTTCTTATTCACTTGCAACTGTAAATTCTGTAAATACAATTTAATTGACTTGATTACAAAAAAAAAAGGTTACTCTCTCTATTTATAGATTTAAGTTAGTTTGCTTCACAAGTCAAAGTCCAAAACTATAAATGCCCAAAATACCTATTTTGGAACTAAATCAAATCTCTCTATTTTAGATCAAAATCAAATCTATGTAAATCTAAAATCAAATATGTGGATAACAAACTTTTTCCACACTTCTAAATTAAATCAAATATTTTCGACACTCCCTTGTCTTTGTCGAGCAAACTACTTCGACTCAAGGAATTACTTTCAACACACCACATAATTCATCGTGTATAAGCTATCTACATTTATCATAGCTCTTAGTCTTCGAAATACTTCAACCTGCACAATCTTCGTCATAATGTTTGCCATCTGATTCTCAGCTCTACAGTGTTCCAAGTTCATTTTCCCATCTGCTATCTGCTCACAAATGTAGCGGTAGAAATATTGAGACAAAGCCATTGGATTGACTTGACTCACACATATCAAATAAAAATCGTCACTGCGCTTTATTGTTTCCAAAGGAATGGAAAAAGAGCGAATAACCCAAAAAGAGAGGGGGAGAATCTAAGTTCGGGGATTGTTTATGCAAAGGAAATGTATTAGCACCCTAAACATATATGGTACTCCGCAGAAACCTCTTTGAAAATTTGTGTACTTTGCCTATAAGAGTTGTATACAAAAATAGATTGTGGGGGTGAGAAAAGAAATATTTTTTACAATTTTTGTATCTGCCGCGGTTGCGAATCTTTAGTGCCTACGTACCACCTTCCGTGCAATAGGGGATCAAGGTACTCGTAGTTCACCTTTAAAAAATTTAAAACACAAGTGTGTTGGTTAATTTTAAGAGATGAGACATCATCATCTTATCCGACTGGAAAAACATACTTAATACCCACGATTATGAGAAAGGAGAATTTGTATCATCTGAAAGTGGAGATTATGGCTTGAATTTTAAAATCAACAAAGCCTCGCTTAATACCCAAGTGAAAAATATCTCACTTCACTACATATCGTAGAAGTATAATAACTCGCATCACTACAAGGATTGATAAGAGTATATCTTTTGAGAAAAATTTTAAAGCAAAAAGCCAAAGTGGCAAAGATGGTTTGAATGAGATTGATTGACTTTTAGTCTTCTCACAGAAAATGTCAAAGTATCATTAAGTTGATTAAGGTTTGATTAAGAAAATATTTTTGAAAATGGATGGACATAAGTCCAAGTTTATTGTGAAAGCGGTTCAATTTTGAAAACAAGAATAGTTTTGAAAGGAGGGGAAGATTTTTGAAATTAAAGAAGGTGGGGGGAGATGAATGGACTATCCTAAAGCATAAGGTATAAGCTAGGGAAAAGAACTGTCTAACCAACAAGAAGTCAACACTTGACACAATGAGTCAATATAGAATTCACATCCTTTGGATTGAAACTAAACAAGCAAAGATAATAAACCTCTCAAGAAAACCAAACTTCAAAGGTATTAAGTCATCATAAAAATTAGGCAGAGTAACAGCTGTATACAGACGAACTCTCAATCACAGACTAAGCATATAATTAGAATAACATGCACACAAAGAAAACAAACAACCCAATGTCTTAGGGTAAACCCCAAGAATTCTAGACAAAATAGCAATAGAAGTCACCAGGTCTCAAGGTAGGTCAAGGTCTCTAATCCTAAGTCCAAGAAGTCCATAACTCCAAATTGCCAAGGATAGTAACCAAATAGTCCAAGTAACATTACATTTTTTTATGGTTAAAGTTGATTATTAGGTATCTTCAAAAAGAAAATGAAAAGCTCAAGTGAGCAAAATAAAATAACATAAAGATAAATACTCAAATGAGTAAAGATGAAAATAACATAAAACGAAAATGCTAAAATAAAGGTGCTTAAAGTAAAAAGCATAAAGTAAAAGCATAAAATAAAGTCAATTGTTAGAAATTAGAGGTTAGTTGAATGACCATCTTGAAACTTGTATTTGAAAACTCATTAGAAGATTGATAAAATTAAAGCCTCTCAACAACAAGTTTCATTTACTTATTGTCAAGTATATCATTCATTTCAAAATCTCAAGGCAGAAATAAATGATCAACGATGTTTAAATGATTTACATAGTTCCAAAATTTATGAAGATTCATTAGAGGATTGATAAGACCAAAGTTTCCTAACAATGAACCTTAAGGTTATTGGATAAAATGTTTTAAATTAAACATACTTGGAATTAGGACAAAATTTAGCGCTATGTTAAACAATTGTAAGTGAACTTATATAGAAGTCACACCTATTTTGAGGTCGGTCAATAGAAATTTATGTGCCATATGTTTGGAGTGATGATATGTAGATCATCCTCTAACAACGTGTAGCACAAAGAAGAAGAGGATGAGATGAAGAGGGAGGAGGGGATACATTTGAATCAAAAATTTAATCAAACTATCATTAAAATCATCCATCCATTTTAGTGGAGTTAAACTCAACACTCATGATCCAATAATGTTAATGAAGTTTATGATCAACAATCACATTGCCAGAATATATTAAAAAAATAAATTGCATTCAATGAATAAAGTAAAAAAGAAAAATGAATTTTAAATTGTTTTTTAAACGAAAATAAAAGGTAAAATAGTAAACTATGTTCAAAGTATCAAATAAAAATTTAAAAAGACTATGGAAAAATCAGAGCTGACCTCAAATATCATTATAATTATTTTGGTGATTTTTTAAAACAGTAAAGTATTTTTAAAATAATTAAAATCACTCAAATAAGTGAAGATAAAGATCAAAAATAGTTGAACTCAAGATAAAATTCTAGAAAAATTTCAGAAAGTCAGAAATGAGTAAAATGATTTTTATAAAAATTTTCAGAATTTAAAAACATCAAAAAGTAATTTTAAATGATTAAAAACAAGTTAAAATAAAGGAGAAATTATAAAAAATATCAAATCTGAAAATAAAATCATGAAAAAATAAAAATCAGGAACAGAATATTTAAAAATATTTTTGTGAATTTTTTCATAATTTTTTAGTAAGAAATGAATTTTCTATGATTTTTTGAAGTTTAAATCAATTAAAATAAAAAATCAGAAAATAAAATAACAAAAAAAATGTGGACCATCTGGTCATTGTCAAAACGCGTTAGTAAACAGATCCGGTGGATCTTGCGTGCTGTGCATGTCATGGACTTTATTGAATATCACACCTAATCATTTTTTATAAAATAACAATAACTTAAAATGCAGCACATTGGATGGAGTCTAACTCACTAAAGTAATTAGATCCTAGGGATCACAACACGCGCGCATGGTAAAGTGAAACACTAAATCTGTTTCAAAAAATAATGTGGCCAAACGTCATTGGTTGAAGACGGACATGTCATCGTCTTCAACCTCCAGCCGACCTCAAATTGCCACAAACTGTAAAGTTAGCAATCCATACTGGTACCATTAGATTCGTCTCTTCAAGACGATTCTAATGGTACCATCACGCCAAATTTATATAAACTGAGCAAGGCGTAAATTGAGAAAATGCATAAATAATAGCGAGCACGAAATTCTGGAATATCTCACTCAAATCTCAATGAAATTGCAAATTATAAAAAGCACGAGAATCAGAAGGATGCAGAGAGTAGATTAGTCTTTTATTTAGATCGATTTGACCAAGGAATCTACCTGAATGAAGCAGCACAAGGTGGCTCTGAAACTGGACTTCTGTAGATTAGAATAGGTTAAATTCTTGAAGGTAAGAGTGTGGTTGGCTTTAGAGAAGTTCAATGTAGCTAACTGAATGGAGATTTTGGTGTTTTAGAGTGAGAAAACAAGAAACCAGAAATTCAAATTTAGAGTTCGTGTGGGATCTGAGCAGGGGTCAATTGGCTATCAAAAGCTTAATAAAATGAGTGAGATATAACCCTCTATTTATAGGGAAGCAAATGGGATGCTCAAGCGTGTGAAATGATGAAGTTTGGAGGGAATTCGTGTCAAGTTGCAAGCATGAAAAGTGTGACTCGTATTTTGCTCAAAACTCAACCAAAAATTGTGTTTCAAGGTGCTAATCACTTCTAGAAGATTGTTAAACATTATTAGAAGTAAAAACGCGCAAAAATATAGTGATTAGAAGCTGAATTGTGCATTTCAAATTCTGACTTGGAGGAAAAAGTCAGTTTCAAGGTACCAACTTTGAATAAATGGTATTCACAACTCAAGGAGTCTTAGGGCATGATTCGTGAAGCAATTGAAAGATAAGGTCACACATTTTACAATGCGCAAAGAATGTGATCAAATGGATAATTGAGCTAGGAGTTGTGATGAGTCAAAGTTGAGAAAAAGATGCTGACTTTTTGTACTTAGAAAAATTCTAAGTTTTTCTTTAAAAATGTCCTATAATGTTTTGACTCCAAACAAGGCCTTCCTACAAAATTAAGCTTTGATCAATGATACTAGATTTAATTAGACTTCCCAAAGAGCATTGTGGAACTTGAATCACTCAAAAATACCAAGTATTGAAAAAGTTATGGACTTGTAAAAGTGGTGAAAATTCATGAGATGACCTATAATCTCTTGCATTCTTAGGGCATCTTCCATCCATTTTCAAGCTTTGCACATAAAAGAAGAGTTGATGTTCACATCCTTAAGATAATTGTGGAAATAGAATAGGCTCCAGGAGATACAAATTGACCAAGTTATGATCTTTTGAAGTCACATAAGGGAATTCAATGGCCTATCTAGAAGACTTGTAATCTTTCTTCATCATTAGGAATCTTCCACATGAAATTTTCTTGAAATTTTTGAAGTGATTGGTCGATAACTCTTTAAAGAGAAGTGTGTCTTTGGAATCACTCAAAAATACCAAAAGATGAGCAAGATATAGCTCTTAGAAGTTCAAAACCCTAGCTCCTAGAGCACCAAAATAACTTGGAAAACCCTTTCAATTTTGATAATCTTCCTTACCCAATAACTCTTGCCATGTCAATAGAAGGCGTTGTGGGTGATAAAAAGAACACATAGCAACAAAAACCAACTCCAAATATTAAGAATTGAGAGAGTTACGCACCTGTGATCAAGAAATCAAGAACTTGTCCAATTAGGTCAAACTTCTTCAATCAACTCTTGTATCTTTTTATTTTCTTTGACAAATTGAGGCATGATGAATCATAGTAGACCTTGTCATGATATTAATTCAAATTATCTTTAATTATGAAGCTTGGATCTCAATGAAACTTTGTTGAACAAGGCATGGAAATAAACTCATGAACCTATAAATCAAACTGATGAAATGTGTTTTGACCTTACCTATAATATCATCAATTAGAGAAAACATTCATTGTATTTATTAATTAAAAAAATAATCAATACAAAACATAGATTATCATAATATATAAATCAAGGTGCTTAGTGATTCCTCATGAGCAAGCCTAAAGATAGGGAGAAGAACCAAACCCTAGTGTGATCTTGTTGTGATTGATTTGATATGAGATGATAGAGGAATCTTAGAGGAAAAATTGGGATACAACAACGAAGATAGTGGAACCACATTTCAATGTGATTTCTTCGATCAAGTGCTATTCGATTCTTCGCCAGATTGATAACTGCCATGTTTTCGATCTTCATGGTAATTGATCCATGATATTTCCATGTGATCTCTTCGACCAAGTTCACCATCCAAGTTGTTTGACATGCACAAAGAGAAGCAGTTATGTATTCTGCTTCGTATGATAATAATGTCACTAATGGTTCCTTTCTAGAACTCCAAGCAACTAGTGCACCACCTAACATAAACACATAACCTACCGAGGATTTTCAATCCTCAGCATCACTACACCAACTCGAATCAGTGTATCCCACTAACTTGAATTCTTTTCCCTTATCAATTGTAGAAAATAAAATTCCATAGTCGAGAGTTCCTTTGAGATACCTTATTATCTTCTTCACTGCTTCTAGATGTGATACCTTTGGCTTCTGCATAAATCTACTTACCATACCTACATTGTATGCTAAGTTATTCCTTGTGTGACAAAGGTATCTTAGTGACCCAATAAGTCTTCTATATTAGGTTGGGTCGACATCATCTTCTTCTGAATCTTTCGACAGTTGCAGTCTTGGTTATGCAGGTGTCAATGTCGGTTTGCATTCTTCCATCTCAAATCTCTTGAGAATTTTCCTGCATATCTTCTTTGATGCATCATCAAACCTCTACTACTATTGTAGAATTGATACCAAAGAAGTATGAAATGTCACCTAGATTAGACATTTCGAATTCCTTGCTGAGATCACCTTTAAAGTCTTCGATCTCCTTCTTGCTGCTACCTGTTATTAACAAGTCATCGACATAGAGACATAGTATAAGAAATTTACTACTGCGTCTTCTTACATATACTCCATGTTCAGTTGTGCACTTCACAAATTCCTTCTCCCTTAGGAAACTATAAATCTTCTTATTCCAAGCTTTGGAGCTTGTTTCAACCCATACAGGGCTTTATGTAGCCTGTACACCTTCTTGTCTTTGTCATGTTTCACAAACCCAACTGGTTATTTAACATAAACTTCTTCTTCTAAGGGTCCATTCAGGAATGCACACTCCACATCCATCTAACATATGTGCCAATTGTTTATTTCTGCTAGACCAACAACTAACCTGATTGTTTCGATTATAGCCACATGTGAAAAAACTTCATCAAAGTGTATTCCTTCTTTCTGGACAACTCATTTCTCCACGAGCCTTGCTTTGTGTCGAGTTACTTCCCCTTTGGGATTCATCTTCACTTTTTATACCCACTTAACATAAATTTCCTTCTTGCCTTGAGGAAATTCGACAAGTGACCAAGTGTTGTTGTCTTTGATGGACTTCTTCTTCGTTCATTGCTTTCACCCACTTCGAATCTTTCAATTCTCCATCTGCATTGACAGGTTTGAAATTTGTATAGAAAGCATAATGCACGAGCTCACCTTCATTATCAACCACATCATCTGATGTAATCACACAATCTTGCAACCTTGCAGGCATGTGTCTTATTCTTTGAGGTTTGTTTGTACTTGGTTGAACTCTAACTTCCTCTTGTATAACTTCCTCTTGTCGAACTTCTCTTTCGACTTGAGTTTCTAGTTCTACAAGTAAGATTCTCACTAAATCTTTCTTGCATTTTCAGTCCAATCCCATTCTTTAAGTTCATCTATGATCATGTCCCTGCTGATCATAATCTGCTTATTCATTGGGTCGAACAACTTGTAACCTCTTGTTAAATGATACCCTACTAGGATCATTTGACTCGACTTGTCATCAAGTTTACTTCATAACTGATCAGACACATGTCTATGTACTATAGATCCAAATACCTTCAGATGACTTAAGTTGGCTTCATACAAGGCCCACATTCTTCTGGAGTAATTCCTTCTAGCTTCTTCGTAGGACATTTTTTCAAAATATATGTTACAGTCGATACAACTTCACCCCAAAACTCTTTAGGTAAATTCATTCCTTTCAACATACTTCTCACCATATTCATGATGGTTTGATTCTTCCTTTCTGCAGTTCCATTCTGCTGTGGAGTATAGGGTGGCACCACCTCATGCACAATCCCTTCTTTTTCACATAACCTATCAAAGTATTTCGACACATACTTTCAACCACCACTAATTCTCAAATATTTGAGATTTCGACCACTTTATATTTCAACCATAGACTTAAACTTATAAATACCTTGATCATTTCACTTTTCTTCTTAATCAGGTAAGTCCATAGTTTTTTTACTGAAATCATTTATGAATATAGAAAAGTATTTTTTACCTCCCATCGAATCCACCTGGATTGGTACACATACATCAGAGTATATGACTTCAAGAATAGCCTTCGACCTGCTTCATGCATCCTTGCTGAAGTTATTCTTGTGCTTCTTCGCCCGCACGCATTCCTCACACACTTTGTTTAGAATGTCAATTTCTAGAAATCCTGAAACCATATTTCTTCTCTTCAAATCTATGATTTCAATGAAGTTGAGATGGCCTAGTCGATAATTTTGTATCCATTCATCTCTGATAATTGTAGTTAAAATGCACTTGTGCTCCATAACATTAATTTCAATCTTGAAAGTTCTATTTTGAAACATAGGAGCCTTCAAGATTAACCTTCCATTTACGTTGACGACTCTCATCATCTTGTCTTCAATTGACACTTTATAGTTCTTTCTGACCAACTTCTCTATACTGAGAAAATTTCTCTTCAAGCCTGGTATGTACAACACATTATAAATTACTAACCTTTTCCCATCTTTCCTCATAATCATAACATCACCAATACCTTCAGCTGCTAGGGTATTGTCATTTGCAAATTTCACTATGTTCTTCATCGAGGTATTTTATGTTGACAAACCAATCTTTCCTTCCACACATGTGTGATAAGAATCCTGAATCCAAGTACCGTTGATCCTTGAATTTTTCTTCATCTCTTGTTGTAACCATCAGCAACATCTCCTCTCCTTCATAATTTGTGAACTTTGCATCACTTTCTTGATTCTTTCTCTTTTCTTGACAACCACTCGAATAGTGACCATTTTTTTTACAATTGTAACACTGAATGTGACTCTTGTCAGGTTTTCGACCACCACATCTTCCTCTATTCGTAACATCACCTCTTTGGTTGCCTTGGTAAGGTCTTCTTTGATTCGACACATTTTCTTCGTGGTGATTTCCTCTACCAGTCGAATTGTTGTAGGCACCTTTACCTTTGTTGTGGAACCACTTTCCTTTGACTTTCTTGTCTTTTGTTGATTGAGCCTGCAAATCCACATCACTCTTCGACTTGCCTGCAGCTCTTTCAGCCATTCTTTGTTCTTGAGATTCAAGCATCCCTTGAATCTCTTCCTTCGATAGAGTTGACATGTCCTTCAATTATTCTATGGAAACTACCACATGGTCGAACTTCAGATCCAAAGATCTCAAGATCTTCGAAACAACAACTCTTGTTGTTAATGTCTCTCCACAAGTTTTGATTTAATTTGCTAGTTTCTTAACTGTAGTGAAGAAATATGATATTATTTTTCTATCTTCCATCTGAAGCAAATCATATGTTCTTTTATGAGTTTGTAACCTCACCTATTTCTCCTTCTCAGCGCCTCCACACAATTTCTTGAGAATCTCCCAAGCTTCTTTTGTAGATTCAACATCACTAACCTTTTCGAAATTGTCTGGGCTGACACATTGGTGAATTATAAAGAGAGCTTTATAATTCTTCTTCTTTGATTCTTTGTATTTTGCTTCTTCTTCTTCTTCTTAAGCATCTTCATCAAGCGGTTCTAATCCATGTTTCACAAGATCCCAAAGAACTTAAAAACAGAATATAACCTCCATATGTTTACACCTATTCTCATAGTTATCACCTTTAAGAATTGAGAGACTTGCTGGAAAATTTCAGTTAGCATAATTCATCACCATCATGAATTTCTTCTTCTTCCTTGATCGTTCTTGATTTTTCTTCCCTTGAATCACTCAACCGGAGCTCTTGATACCAGACGTTGGAAATCCACCAAAACCTATGATGAATTTCTATCAATCTTGATTAACAAGATTGATATCACCACACAATGGCAATGAAAAAAGAAAAGATGAAGAAAGAAAGTATTTTTCTATATAGTTTCCCTCTTCCCACAAACTGTTGAAAAATTTATTATTAACTTGTAACTGTAAATTCTATAAATACAATTTGATTGACTTAATTATAAAAATAGGGGTTACTCCCTCTATTTATAGATTTAGGTTAACTTACTCCCTAAGCCAAATTCCAAAACTATAAAAGCCCAAAATACCTCTTTTAGAACTAAATCAAATCTATATATTTTAAATCTAAACACAAATTTGTCTAAATCTAAAATCAAATTTGTGTGTAACAATTAGTTTCCACACTTCTAAATCAAATCAAATATTTTCGACACTCCATTGTCTTTGTCGAGCAAACTTCTTCGACACAAGGAATTAATTTCAACACATGGCACTTGTTATTGATAGAATTGAAGTAAAATTTAAATCATATTTTGTCTCATGGTTTAAAGAGGTTGAATTCACAAAACTCATCTCTTTCGTATGCTATTTTTGTTTTGTACGAATCTTCAATGTTCAATAAAATAAGTCTCTTTTTCTCCTATAATCACCACGTAACAAAAGAAAGTGATAATCATATTCTCATAATATTATTGCAAAGTCGGCTTACAATTTAAATGAAAAGATCATAATAATCTTAATAAAAATTTCCATTATTTTTTAAAATTCACTCACACAAATTGCCAATTTCAATTCTCTCAGGCGATACTGGAAATTTTAAGTACATACCGGAAATTGTAGAATTTCCATGAGATTTTATCAGAAATTGTGAAAATTCCGATATATTTTACCAGAATTTATATAAGAAATTTTGATATTTCCGGTCGTTTAAATTTTTTTGAAAATTTTTCGAAATTTCAAAGTTTTCGGTACAGTCTTACTTTAATTATTTATACCTTTTTTCGATTTTTTTGTGATGGCAAGACGGAAGGACGGGTCTATTAGAGGCGGGGTTCACCAATAGAGCGGCAGCCCATGCCAGTGCCTCTGAGGCAGAGTCTTCTCAGCTACGGGCTGGACGAGTTGCTTCGAACAGTTTGCATTGGAAATGGATGAATGAGCATGCGCATGGCCAATTTTGCGCGCCCTAATGCCGAGAAAATAGAGTTTTTGATGAGGTACTTGCTGTTGTGTAGGTACCTGCTTCTGTGGGGGTACCTGATGTTGTAGAGGTATCGATTGCTAATGAGGTTTTGGTTGCTGATGAGGTACCTCTTGCTGAGGAGGTTCCTGTTGCTAAGATAGAAGACTATCACTTTGGATGATGTCTCCTCCTTTTTTCATTAACCATATGATGACATTGCATCAGGTTTTATAGGATCTACAGGTCACTGAGGTAGTCGTGCTAGAAGAGTTTGAGATTAATAGGGGAGCTCACCTTTAGATGTCCTGTCTTTAGGATAAGTACCTTGAGCTTGTGGAGGAACATTGATAAGAGGCTTCCACTAGAGCGTACTTGCTACATCTGATGGCATGTACTCTCTTTATGGATAAGTTTCATGTTCATATTGATGTTCGATAATTGTGGTTGTTTAATAGCCTAGAGTCTCCATGCTAGTCTTAGGGAGTAGCTGCACTGACCATGCTTTATATGGAACTTAAGGTTGCGACTGTCTTTGAGACCAGACAACTTGCTGGTTATTTGAGTATATTCTAGGTATACGAGCATTTCTTAATTGTTTTTATTTAATTGTTGTTTGTGATATTAATTAATTTATATTTCTCTAGTGTTAGATATATGAGCATTTCCCAAGCATCTGTGATAAGAGATTGCAACATGCTCCGGCGGGTGCTCCACGGGCGAGGAGATGGAAGTTCAGGCACGCTCATCATGGTCATTTTAGGGAGTAGACGAGGAGGCTTGATACTCTGGAAATAGATGACATCATATGGACATCATACTCAGCTCACTGGGCCCACCACGAGTTTGATGAGTTATCGTTATATTAAGGTCATATGAGGTTGGAGACCTTGGTGGTTAGAAACTTTCCTGAGAGGTGTCTGCGATAGTATGGTTATGTCCAGGGCATCCCTCGACCAGTTCCAGAGGCTCTAGCTATGGGTATTGACAGATGGTTTCAGAGTAACATCATCAACTATGCGCGTTCCTTTAAGGCTAACACAGTGAGTGTTCAACACCCTTCATAGTGTGAGAATGGTTACCTGGGGTGATATTTCCCTATATCACACCCTCGCATAAGACCACCTATTGTAAGGTCTTCAGAAGTTGTATTTTCTGAGGCCAAGGTACAGGCTGGTGACATTCCCCCACCACCTCCTCCACTGGGCATAGATGAACCCCATGGCTTTGGTAGACTCAAATGGTGATGTTTTTACTGGATTATCTCGGGAAGGACACATAGCCCATTAGGGGCCTATTTAGTTATTCCATTTTAAAGTTGTATTATATGTATACTTTGTGACTCATTTTTTGACTCAGACTACTTAGCACATTACTTTTTATTACATAATATTTTATCGATTACATATTTAAAAATAATGAAACTGAAAAACTAGACACCAGATGATTCAGGATGTTTCAACATCTTGATTATGTCATCGACAGATCTCGAAATCTTCACATAAAACTCGATCGACCCATTTGTTATTCTACGGAGAAATGATTTCCACATGAGTGTCACATATTCATCGGTCTTCAACTCAACAAGGTTGTATTTCACCCTGCCATTAGTATCAATCCAATCTTCACGAAACTCAAATTTTCTCACCCTTCTGTTATCAGTATCAGGCATCAATTCATTCAACTTATATGTCAAGTTGGCGAGAGATGTATGTAGCAGTAGAAATGTTCAAGACTAAGTCATTGGATTGACTAGACTTTATACAAATCAAAATAAAAATCTCCACCGCGCTTTATTGTTTCCAAAGGAATGGGAAAAGAGCGATTAACCCAAAAAGATGGGGAAAGATTCAAAGTAAGGGGGTTGGTTATGCAAAGGGAAGATATTAGCACCCTAAACATCTACGGTACTCCGCAGGAGCCTCTTTGTAAAATCTGTATATTTTGGCTATAAAAAAATGTTGTATATATAAAAAAATGGATGGTGGAGGTGAGGAAAGTAATATATTTATTTTTATAATTTTTGCACCTGCCGCGGTTGCGAACCTTTAGTGCCTACGTACCACCTTTTCGTGCAATAGGGGATCAGGGTACGCATAGTTCCTCTTTTAAAAATTTAAAACACAAACGCGTTGGTTAATTTTATGAGATGAAACATCATTGTCATTGTCTGTGTGGAAAACATACCTACTACCCACAATCATGAGAAAGGAGAATTTACATCATCTCAAAGTGGATGATATAGCTTGGATTTTAAAAATCAACAATGCATTACTCATCACCCAAGTGGAAAATATCTCTCTTTACTACATATTGTAGAAGTATAGTTGTTTGCATCACTACAAGGATTGACAAGAGTTCATCCTTTTTTGAGAAAAGTTTAAAGATAAAAGCCAAAGTGGAAAAATGGTTTGAAATGAGATTGATTGAATTTTAGTCTTCTCACAAAAAAATGTCAAGGCATTATTAAGTTGATTGGAGTTTATTTACGAAGAATGTTTTGAAAATGCATGGACATGAGTCCAAGTTTATTATGAAAGTGGTTCAAATTCAAAAACAAGAAGAGTTTTCAAAAAGGGAAAGAAGATTTTTGAAATTAAAGAGAATGGGAGGAGAAGAAGAGACTATCCTAAAACATAAGGTAAAAGCTAGGGATAAGAACCTTCTAACCAGCAAGAAACCAATACTTGACATTATGAGCCAAGATAAAATTCCCATTCCTTGGATTGAAACCAATCAAGCAAAGAAATACTAGACCTCTTGAGAGAATTAAACTTCAAGTGTGTTAAGTCTTCACCAAAAAATTGGGTAGAGTAACGGTTGTATACATGTGAATTCCAGATTACAAACAAAGGGTGTAATCACAAAAACCTACACACGAAAACAAACAAGCAACCAAATGTATTGAGGTAAACCTCAAGAACTCCAGATAAAATAATCAGATAAGATCTCCAAAATAGGTCAAGGTTTCTAATCCTAAGTCCAAGAAAAGTGCCATGCTCGATAATGCCAAGGATAGTAACCAAATAGCCCAAGCACCATTAAATATTCTTTAGGGTTTATGTTGATTATTAAGTGTTTTAAGAAAGGAAAATAAAAGCTCAAGTGAGCAAAGTAAAAATGGCAAGAAAATAAATGCTCAAATGAGCAAAGATGAAAATGGCATGAAATGTAAATGCTAAAGTAAATAGCACATAAAGCATAAAAAAATAAAAGTATAAGGTAAACAAGTCAATAATTAGTGGTTAGTTGGATGACCATCTTGAAGCTTGCATTTGGAACTCATTAGAGGATTGGTAGAACCAAAGCCTCCACACAACAAGTTGCATTTGCTTTTTGTCAAGTATATCATCTATTTGGAATTCTCATAAGTATCATTTAATGATCAACGATATTTAAGTGATCCGCGTTGACCAAATGCGATGTAGATCCATTAGAGGATTGGTAGAACCAAAGCCTCCACACAATGAATCTCAAGGTTATTGGATCAAAGAGATCAAATTAATATACTTGGGCTTGCAATCATATGTTTGGGCCACGAATGATCATTTATTCGAATTAGGACAAAATTTAGCGCTATGTTAAGCAATTGTAAGTGGACTTATATAGAAGTCGCACCTATTTTGAGGCCAGTTAATAGCAATCTTTGCACCATTTGTTTTGAGATATGATATAGAGATCACGCTCCAACAACATCTAGTGCAATAAGAAAGGGATGAGATGAAGAGGGATGGGAAAATATACAAACCACATTTGAATTAAATTTTAATCAAACTATTATTAAAATCATTCATCCATTTTTGTGGAGTTAAACTCAACACCATGGATCCAATGATGTTAATAAAGTTCATAATCCAAAATCTAATCCAAGATCAGCCAGAAAATAATCACAAAATAATATCAAATTTAATATACATAAAAAAGGATTTTTTTAAAATGTTTTAAAAATAGAAAATAATGAGAAAAATATCAACTATGTTCAAATTAATCAAGAAATGAAAAGTAAGACCACAGAAAAATCAGAAAAAGGCCCAAGTAATTTTACAATTTTTTTGGTAATTTTTTAAAGTCAGAAACTATTTTTAAAATTAAAATAAATGGGTCAAATAAACAAAAAATGGTAAAAAATAGTAAAGTCAGAAACAAAAATAAAATGAGGTCACCAATATTTGTCACAATATAATTGGATCATTCCATAATTTTTTCAGAATTTAAAAATATATAAAAGTATTTTTAAGCATTTAAAACAAATCAAATAAGTGTAAAATTTGTAAAAAATACCAAAACACAAAATTAAATTGTGAAAAAATAAAAATCAGAAAGAGAATAATCAAAAATATTTTTCATAATTTTTTCAGATTTTTGGACTAAAAATGATTTTTCTATGATTTTTTGAAATTTAAAACAATTAAAATATAAAAATCAGAAAAATAAATAAATAAAAGCAAAATATGTGGACCATTGGATGAAATTCAAAACACGTTAGTAATCAAATCCAAGGGATCTGGCACGCTTTGCATATCATGGTCATTAGTGAATATTGTACAAAAATCATTAATTAAATCAGAATTTGAAAAATACAAATGGCGTGCCTTCATTGGTTAGAAGATGACACGTTGGTCATCTTCAACCTCCAGCCATCACGAATTGCAGGTCTTTCAAACTGTAAAAACAGAAGCTCAGACCTATGCCATTCGCTTCGTCTCTTCAAGACGAAGACAACCACACTCTCGCGCCAAATTTATATAAACTGTAGCTCAAACAATTTGGAAGGGAAGTTTTGAAAATGGATTTGAAATTTCGTGGTCAAAACGTGTTTCCAGTAAAAGGTAAGTGTTGCGACTAGAACCAGAGCAATGAGAGCAACACAGTGATATCAAAGGTTTGAAGAATTGATGAAGGAATCTATCTATTGAAGTTGAGTTGCAGAGCTCTGAAACTGGACTTCTATGGAGCAGTATAGGGCACCATTCTTAAATGTAATTATATGGTTAGCTTCAAGGAAGATCAAGGAAGGTGAATTGATGGAAAAATTGGATTAAAAAAGGGTCGAGAATGGATTTTGAAGTTACTGAAAATTGAGTTATGGATCAAGTTTGGAAGGGTGATTCTGGCTATCCAAGCTTGGGAAATTGAATGGGATAGTTCATATATTTATAGGAGAAGCGAATGGGATCAAAAGGAAGAGTGAATGATGCGTTTTTAAGGGAAATCGTGCACACCTGATGCACGAGTGAAGTGTGATACAAATTTCATCAAAACTCATCCAACTCTGGCGTTTTGATGCGCTAAACAAATATGGAACTTCACTAAACATGTTTAGAGGAAAAAACGCGTGGAAAACTTGTGATTAGAGGCCACATTATGGATTCCAAAATTCTGACTTAGTGAGAAATTCAATTTCAAAGTGCCAACTTCTGACCAATGGCATTTTCAACTCAAGGGGTCTTAGGGCATGATTCTTGATGCCTTAGAAAGATGAGGTTACAAGCTTTGCAAATGGAGTTAAATGGATGCTTGAGATGAAATTTGCATTGAGTCAAAGTTGAGAAAAAGGGTTGACTTTCCATATAAATATTTCACATCTTCTTCAAAAACGATCTATAATGTCTTGCATCTAAACATGGCCTTCCACTTGGAATTTGCTCTTAACCAAAAAAGATGGCATAAAGTAGACCTCTTTAATGACACTTTGAAACTTGGATCATTTAAAATCTCAAAAATTTGAGTAAGTTATGACTTGTTGAAGTTGGAAAAAAAATCATGAAATGACTTATAATCTTTTGCATCTTTAAAGCAACTTCCATCCATTTTCCCACTTTGCACATAAAAGAAGGCATAAAGTTCACATCTTCAAGATCATTATGGAAAAAGAATGGACTCAAGGTGAAAAAAATTGACCAAGTTAGGACCATTTGAAGTCACTCATGTAAAATTGTGGATTCATCTGGATGACTTGTAATCTTTCTTCTTCACCAAATTCCTTCCACATGAAAAATCCTTGGAAATTTTGAAGTGATTTGTTGGTAACCCTTTGAAGAGGAGGATATCTTTGGAATCACTCAAAAATACCAAAATGTGAGCAAGATGTACTCCTTTGAAGTTCAAAACCCTAGCTCCTAGATCAAGAAAATGCTTTGAGGAACTTTGACATGTTTGAACAAACTTCTTGTACCAATATTCTTACTTTGTGAATAGAAGTTGTTGAGGATGATAATGAGGACTCATAGCCATCAAAACCACTTTTATATATTGAAATTTGATATAAGCATGCTCTTGGGACCAATAGTAACAAGACCTTGTCCAATCACGAGATCTTCTCCAATCAGCCCCTTGTACTTTTGAGTCAAATCTAATAACCTTGAAATGTGATGAACCAAAGCAACATTACCATGCCAATTATCCCAAAACCAATCCAATGGTGAGGTTTGAACTTCTCAAGCTATATTGACTAGGGCATGGAAATAAACTTATGAACCCATGGGGTAGCTTGTTAAATCTCATTGCCTTTACCTACATGGATAACAAGCAAGACAAACTAACATTGCATTTTATTAGTTAAATGAAGAAATCAAAACAATATTCATGATCACAAAAGGAACATAATTCAAAGTGCTTGGTAATCCCTCAAAAAGGGAAAAACTAAATGTAGGGAGGGGAACCAAGAATCCTAGTGTGATCTTGTTGTGAGTGAATCAACATGGTATGATGAAGGGATCTTAGGGGCAAAAATTGGGGTACAACAGCTGCCCTTATTTAAGTTTCTTCTAACCGGAGATACAAAGGTTAAAAATCTTCATGTCGACGTGATCGAAGATACTTAAATATAAAACAACCCCTATTTTTGGCCCTAAGATACCATGCAAATGCTTATGATCATGAATGCATATGAACAGGACCAAAGAGACGCAAAATAACACTGGGGATGTAACAACAATAAAGAAACAAAGGAGCCCCCTCCACTAGGAAAATAAATCACTGGTGGACCCATAGAACTGAATCAGAGAGGATGGTAGGATGGTCAAAGGACACACCAACTTCTACTGAAGGTGAAGCTACCGATGTTTACTGAAGGTAGAGAGAAAGATAACAAACATTGACGTTCACTGCCAATGTCCTACCAACTTTCACTGAAGGTAGAAAGAGAATATATCATATCACCACCGTTCACTGACAATGAACTACCAACATTCACTAAGGGTAGAAAAAAAGATAACAAACACCGACGTTCACTGTCGATGGTCTACCAACTTTCACTGAAGGTAGAAAGAGAATATATCATATCACCGCCGTTCACTGATGATGAACTACCAACGTTCACTGAGGATATCAAAAAGATAAAAAACACCGACGTTCACTACCGATGGTCTACCAACTCTCACTGAAGGTAGAAAGAGAATATATCATATCACCGCCGTTCACTGACGATGAACTACCAACGTTCACTGAGGGTATCAAAAAGTTAACAAACACCAACGTTCACTGCCGATGGTCTACCAACTTTCACTGAAGGTAGAAATATAATATATCATATAACCTCCGTTCATTGATGATGAACTACCAACGTTCACTTAGGGTAGCAAAAAGATAGCAAACACCGACGTTCACTGCCGATGGTCTGCCAACTTTCACTGAAGGTATAAATAGAATATATCATATCACCTCCGTTCATTTACGATGAACTACCAACGTTCACTGAGGGTAGTAAAAAGATAACAAGTTTCCCCAAGATTCTGGTGTTTCACCTAGAACGGGTCTCAACTTCTTCTTTAACCAAGGCACTCCTCCTGGAAAGGATAATATATAAGCTATCTTAAATAAAGAGACTTGCTACTTGTTGTCACGGAGGGTTGTAAAAAGATATGACTTTTTGGGAAGGAGGTATGACTTACTAGGGAGATGCCATGATACTCTTGCTGAGGGGATAAAGTCTTCTTGTTCAAAATAAATGCACCAACCAAAACTTGGGGTTTTCAGCAATCCAAAGTGAATAACATTGTCGGGGAACCAAAGATCCAAACCAGAAATAAACTGGAATGAAACAGTCAACTAGAATTCATCCTTTGAGAAATAAACTCAAGAAGGAAAAATCTTCTATGAGGGACAACTCAGTAGGGAAATTGAAAGAATATACATTTTCTGCTTAAGTCTAACACTCTATTGAAAAGAGGGAAACATAACTCTACAAAACAGGGTAATATGTCAACAAAAATATTATTAAATGTCAATGAACAATGATATGATAATTTTAGCTATGCATAATGTATGTATGAATGTATGAGTTCTATCGTGCGTATGCTGACAAAACAGATACACAATCATTGGGAACAAACAAGCAAAACCGCCTCAGGCTCTAACAACACTCAGCTAAACTTCATCCAAGATGATCATTCCAAGAAAGGTAAAGGCCAACTTCGGAAACAAAACCTACTGTTGTACCCCAAAATTTTCTCTCTCATTTATCAAATTTTTTCTCACAAGACTTCCTTGACTCAAGACAAGATCAGGGCTTGCTCAACTCAGGACATCTCATCTTGCATTGATAACCCAAAATTAGGGTTTGAGTTTGAACAAGGATTTTTGGACCATCAATGCTTCATGTGACTTTCATACATCATTTTGGACCTCCAAGGTTGCTCATGACAAGTTTCAAGCCTTGAACCACATTTTTGATCAGTCAATTGGACAATTGACCTAAAAATCAACTGTATTGGGGAAAAAGTCAACTATGGCCATTTTACAGTCAAACTTCATAATTTTTGATCCACATCAACATTTTAGACTCATATGTACCATTTGATCAAGTTTGGATCAAAACTCCTCAAGAAATTTGATCAAATCATCAAAAGGGCAAAATGGTCAAAATTAGGGTTTTGACTGAGGAATGGCAATTTCTGATTTTTAATCTAGCCAATGACCAATTGAGTTCAAGCATGATTTCAATGGTTCAATGGAACCATCTTTAATTAATTATATGGTTCAAAAGATCTCAAGTTCATTGGATTGACAAATGAAATTTACAGTCAACTGATCAAAAGTCAATTGTACATTGAAAAGTCAAACTTTAACTTTTTGGCCAAAATCAAGTATCAAGAGTCATAATTCATCAAGATATGTCAAAACATGAAACTTGTTCACCAAGTAAACCAAATTTGAAAATTAGGGTTTGAATTTGAAAATTTTCATAACTTAGAAAGTTTCTAAGTATAAAAATTTTCTTATTTTTTCTCAAATTTTAACCACTTTTTCACCATGATGCATTTTGATTCAAAGAAAGTCCCCAACATGAAAGTTGTAGATCTCCATGATATCTACAACTTTTATTTACAAACTTTTCCATAAATATGCTTGGATCTCAAGTTATGAATTTGTGAATACATGGTCATGAACTTCTTAACTTAATGGAATTTTGCCCTAATTTAGGCAAGTTTTGGACCCAACTTCATGGAAATCTTTCACCTAGTTCCAAGAGATATCTAAAAATTCATTTCAAAGATGTATTATAGAGCATATTTCAAGCTTTCCAAAATTTCCAAGAACTCTCCAAGATCATTTTTGAGTAAAGAGAATCGAAGAGAGGAAGTTGGCATTTTCTCACTTTTGTTCAAGCCATTTTCATGAAGAACCAAGTTGCAAATCAAACCTGTGCTGGCTATTTCATGCTTTACAGGTCCTAAACTTGCTACACACTCCTTAATTAAATGCTTACACAGTTGACAAAGCCTCTATCCATGCTTTTGAACTTTTACACAATTTGTAATTCTATTTTGGGCAAAAAGGCTTCATTGCCATTTTCATAAAGAAGCACTTTTGCAAACTTGTCAACTTGGAGCTTTAAATTTGTCCCCTTGATGCATACAAACCACACAGGTCTCCAGCAACTTGTAAAAACTCATACCAACCCTAAAGCAAGCTGGTACAAGCATGTGGGTTTGGTCTTGTCACTTTGCTTCAAGTACAAGAAAAGTTGCAAAAAGGCTAGGGCTTGTACAGTTGATAGAGAGCTGACTTTAGATCATTTTCTATACTAATATGCAAAGGATATGCAACAGATAACACGCTTGGTAAGGACCTGAAACTCTCTCAAGCAACAAAGCACCAAAAAACTGCCAAAACATACAGTTTCTGCATATACACATCCAACATCCATTTGGCTCGTGCGTTTTGTGTTTAGGCCATTCAAACATCTTATATACTTGATATCAAACCTATCCAAACCATCATCCCTGTTCTGTAACCTCTGTTTCACTACCTGCCATTGTTAACTTTGAAGCTTGCAGTTGGACTTGGTCAGAGAGTTCTAGCCACTTTCAGAGCAAGGTTAGGGTTGGAATAGATTTAGGGAAGCTCAATCAATCATCAGGCCTCCATTAAAGTCCCTACATTTCGATACACGATTCCAGCTGAAGGAGGTAATTTTTCAAACTCTATCTCCTTGTACAGGCAACCTCAAGCCACGATCTGTGAATAAAAAATGTAGTTCTCATCATAACGAAGCTATACATATCATTACTTTGCATTGATTTTATTTGTGCTAAGAGAATTTGGAAGTTGAAATTTCTGGAAATATTAGGTCAAGATTTAGGGCTGTTTAAATTATCTTTAATCTTTGATAGTTAGATTACATAACTTACATGGTTGGAATCGTGAGTTCAAGCTCTACATTTTTCATGTTATAAGTTTTTATTTTCATGGAAGTATGAGGAAGTTACAGGTGGTCCGGCCAAGGCTTGAGGAAGAAGATGAAACATGGCAAGGAAGCGTTTTAGAATATCTTATTTTTGTTTCATTAAAAACAATGGATGTATAGCCACCCCAGTGGTAAAGCAGCGCGCTGGTGAGACTCATGTCCTGGGTTCGAACCTGCGCGTTACTTTTTGCATTTTGACATTTTTCCCTTTTCAGTTTTTCAACATTTTTGCAGGTTTGGGCCTAGCTTCATGGGCCAGCATTTTTTTGCTCACTCTTACCACTGACTTGCTATCTCACCCCCTGCATAACTCTTTCATATTTTATTTTTTTTATTATTATATTTAATACTTTTAATTATTTTCTTTAATGATAAAAAATCCTAAAAAATAATTTAATTATTTTTACACCTTTATTTTATTTTATTATTTATTATTTCTCACATAAAAAATTAATTAATTTTGATAGAATATAATTTATTTTCTTAATAAACTCATAAATATAATTATATAAACTTAATATTTTTATTTCACATTTCATACTTACAAATACCTATTTTTTGCATATATTTATTTTTAATATTTACATACAATATTATTTATTATTTTTTATACAAAAAATACACATAATAATAATATAGAAACATTATTTTCTTTTAAATGAAAATTAGGGTTTAATCCCTTTCAAAAGAATTAAATATTTTTACTTATTTTTTAGGTTTAAATTAAATATTCTTTTATACAAAAAACAAGACATAAAAAAATCTTTTCTTTACATACATGTTGCATTATATTTTGAATATTGTATTATATTTATTTTAATTCGCGCAAATTCGATTTGGTTGTAATAATATATTTAGCTTTATATTTGTGCAAATCCCAATTCAAACTTGTATTCTCCCCTCCCATAAAATTGTTGTAATAGCTTAGTATATTTACATTATGCAATTTATTGCTTTCATATGCCATGATTAGTAATTAGGGTTTG
The DNA here is from genome assembly GCA_948472305.1 of Vicia faba. NCBI lineage: Eukaryota > Viridiplantae > Streptophyta > Magnoliopsida > Fabales > Fabaceae > Vicia > Vicia faba. The sequence goes on from OX451735.1 coordinate 1,511,365,105, forward strand.
TATGACAAGAACAAAACAAAACAAATAGAAAAACCCTAAATGCAAGATCAAAAGCATGAAAATGATACACTTTGCACACAAGCACCCTTAGGGTTTCTCCCACTTGGTTGCCTAAAATAAAATGACCATGTTACGCATGCGAAGTATCTTGGGAAAACAACAAATATAAGATCATAGCCCCTCGATGACGCTATTCCAAGTTGCCTAAACAAAATGATCTTGGTCCCTCCAAAATGCTAAGATACTTTGCAACATTGCTATCATGGCTATACGATGACCCACGCCCGTCCTGTTTACATCCAAAGATAGGGTTGCTTACCAAATCAATGGTAAGTCAACAATGTCAAAGGAATGGAAAATGCATGAGAAAGACATTTGAGTAGGTAGATAGCTTCTAAGCTACTTGCTCCATTTCAAACAAACAATCCTTACTATTTTCAAAAACAAACACACACATTTCAAAAACATCTTACAAACATTGAAAACATTTTCAAAAGACAAACATCTTTGTATACATTCTTACGAACGAGAATCATTACAAAGATTGCCAAAATGAATGGCCTCTTTTACAAAATACTTTCAAAATCATATCAAACACCATTTTAAATAAAACCAAAGCAAGTGATCTAAAGCAAGTAACTAAGAGCCCATGGAAAACCATGGATGAAAAGGGTGCTAGCACCTTCCCTTTTCATAATCTACCCCCCAAACTCAAGAAAACATCTCAAAGGTCTTTCCTGTGCTTTTTCACCTTTCCTTTTGGATAAAAGAAAAGTCGGTGGCGACTCTTGCTAACCACGACATTTGCGACAAAACTCAAAACCTCAAGTCAGTTCTCCTACCGCATCACATAACTGGCGACTCTGCTGGGGAATCTTATAAAAGTGGGGTTACCTTAGGGTTTTAGATCACATTTATTTGCTTACATTGTTTGACTTGTTTGCTTTACATTATAGTTCTTTGTTTGGGTTTGAATCCTCTACCCAGATTTGGGAAACATTATAGGTAAATAGTAATATATTATGGAAACTGTGCGGGGTATACCGACATGGTCTAAGCAATAGCTATGTTAGTGTGACATATTTTTGGGTACCGGTAGCCTTTGAGTTAAACAAAGAGAATACGGGGCCGCTGAGTGATGTCATAAAGCACTAATGAACTTCTAGAACCTTTTATTTGACCAACTTGGCCTTTAGGATGTAGTGAGATGACCGGCTTTGGTGCAGTCCGAAGTTGGTAGATACTCGATACTACACTCATTGAGGTTTGGTTTCTTGGGATATTTCGGTCGCCATTAAAGAGGCTTGAGCTGAAATAATGATCAAGGAAACAATCCAGTGATATTGAGCTCCTTAGAACCCGGTTATTATTTTTAGGACAGGTTGAGCCAACTAAACTTCAAGAGGGTACTTACCTATGAAATCTCATGCAAACCTAAACTAAGAACTTGCTTTATTTGTTTGTATATGCATACTTGTACATAACATCATGGACATCATGAACATCATGTGCATTCAATAACCATTTCAAGGATTTTGGAAATTCATCTTTTTTCTTGTTTTGTAGGATATGGATTCACTTCGCAGGAAAACTATCCAAATCAACCTTGTAAGAATTCCTCCACAACTCAAGGAGCTAGCTTCAAGGATCCCCGAGAACTCTCCATTCACCTAGAGGCATGGTCGTCTACTCAACTTGGTCACCTCCAACACAGAGGAGGATACGATGAAGATTCTCTTCCAGTTCTTTGACCCTTTGCATCATTGCTTCACATTTCCTGACTATCAACTTGTGCCCACTTTAGAAGAATTCTCTCAAATTCTGAGGATTCCTATTCTCAATCAACTACCCTTCAATGGTACGGAAAGAGATCCAAGGCCAGAAGAGATTGCTCAAGCCCTGCACTTGCACTCATCTGATGTCACAACTTATTGGGAAACTAGAAGTGGTGTCAAAGGCTTCTTGGCAAAGTTTCTGTTTGAGAAAGCTCAAAGTTGTTGGAATTCCCTAGACTTGCAAGCATTTGAGGAGATTGTGGCTCTTCTTATCTATGGGATGGTCTTGTTCCCCAATCTTGACCAACTCATAGATGTGAGCGCTGTCAAAATCTTCATGTCTCGCAACCCGGTGCCTACATTGCTTGGGGATATACACTCTTTTCACACTCGTACAATGAGGAAAAGAGGTGTTCTTATGTGTTGCACTCCTCTCCTGGCAAGATGGTTTTTTTCTCATCTTCCCCAATAAGTCTTAAATAATGAGCAAGGTTTGAGGTGGTCACAAAGGTTAATGACGCCTAAACATTCAGATATTCATTGGTGCTCTCAATCCAAAGATAATGTTATCATTGTTGACCGTTATGGGGAATTCACTAATGTCCCTCTACTTAGAATTAGGGGAGGCATCACCTACAACCCATGTTTGGCTCTAAGACAGTTTGGTTATGCCCGAAGGGATGGCCCGCATGATATGCTGATTCAAGGCTTGGTATTCGACTACGACAACGACGATCAAGGTCTTCGCCATAGATTCATCCGAGCTTGGAGGATGCTAAACAAGGTAGATAGCAAGAATTTGGGACACAAGAATTCCATCCCTCTAGAGCCTTACCTCAAGTGGGTACGAACCCGCGCTCAAAGTCTTATGATGCCTTATCCCTCCATTCTCCCAGTGATTATTAAGCCTGTTAAGGAGGGAGAAGTTCCATACACTATCCTACATCCTGACATGCCTACATCACTCGAAGACCTACAAAGGGATTGGATACAACTCAAGGGAGAGTGCGATAGTTTCGAAGCCCAATTCTACGCAAGCAAGAAGAAGGTTTTGGAACTCACTCGGCTACTTCATGAGGAGCAAACTCTACATACCTACATTGCACCAAAGAGGATGCACAATGTCTTTTTATCTTAGAATTTTGTATTATTTTGCCCAAGGGGCATTGATGTACTCAAATTCAATCTTATTAATATAACGTGTGTTTCTTTTTTTTTAAAAACAAATTTGAACTTTTAAATCCTTGAAAGCATTGCATGAATACATATCATTCATCATAAACATAAATAGGTCTTTACAACAAGTTTCCTCATCTCTCTACTGTTTATTTCAGTAAGATGGATCTCGAACAGACGGTCAAACACCTTCAAGCTCAAAACACATAGTTTCAACAGTTACTCATGACCTTAGCCAAGGGGCAAGAGGAGTTGAAGACTCTGCTGGAAAAAGAGAAAAAGAAGAAAGAGAAGAAGCCAGTTGGTGTGGTAATCATGGGCAGAAGGTTTCAGGGACAGGCTAGAAGAACCTTGGAATTTCCAGCAACATCTAAATTAAGGGGAAATAAAAGGAAAAGAAACCGCGGTTCCGTCAGACTCTAAAGAAGAGGAGGAAGAGGAGGACTACTCTGAGGAACAATATCCTCTAGCTGATGATAAGTACAAACACCTTGAAGAGAGTTTAAGCGCTATGGAAATCCAGAGAGTACCGGGTCTAGGTTTTGAAGAGTTAGGGTTGGTGTCAGGAATTGTAATCCCGCCAAAGTTTAAAGTGCCATTATTTTCTAAATATGATGGGGTGTCTTATCCTAAAATGTACCTCCGATCATATGTCAGAAAGATTCAGCCGCACTCTGCCGACAAAGACTTGTGGGTCCACTTTTTCCAAGACAGTTTATCAGGAACGCAACTTGATTGGTTTTACCAATTAGAAAGGGCCGACATCCATAATTGGGAAGAACTTGCCGCAACTTTCTATAAGCAATACCAGTATAATGAAGATTTGGCGCCTACCCGTACTCAACTTCAGAGTATGGCTATGGTTTCAAATGAGGGTTTCAAAGAGTACGCGCAAAAATGGAGAGACCTAGTTGGAAGGGTGCAGCCTCCTCTGTCTGAAAGGAATTGGTATACATGTTCTTAGGAACTCTATTGGGCCCTTTCTTCAATCATCTGATTGGGAGTTCCTCTGCAGGGTTTACTGAATTGATATTAACTGGCGAAAGGGTGGAAGCTGGTATAAGAAGTGGGAAGATTCAGAAAGTTTCGTCTTCCTCTACAGCTGTAAAAAAAACCTTAACGGGGAAGAAGGAAGTATCTGCTGTTTATTCACAGAGGAATCAGGGAAGAACTGAATGCCGACCAACGGTGGGGGCCGTAATGATTCCAAAGCCTGCATCTGATCAGCCAAGAAATAACCAGCCAATGGTGAAAAGGCCAGTCCGACAATTCACCAGGATTAATATGACTCTAGCCCAGGTTTTACCACATCTTCTAAAATTGAATCTGGCAACTTTAAAAGAGGCCCCAAATAATCCCAACATGACGTCCCCTCATTATCATCCAAATGCCAGATGCGCATACCATTCTGAAAGTCCATGGCACGACACTAACGATTGTTGGGCTCTGAAGAACAAAATTCAAGACCTTATAGATGCCAAAGAAGTTGAGTTTGACGCGCCTGAGAAACCAAATGTCATTTCTGCTCTGATGCCTAGGCATGGTCACAATGCCAATGCTATCGAAGAAGATTTGTTTGTTTCTACAGTAGATAAACTCTTGAATCCGCTCCCGATTATCAAAATGAACTTGTTGAAAGCTGGGATATTCCCAAGTTGTGATAAAAACTGCCATATTTTCTTATCCTCTCCAATTGATTGCCCTCTGTTGAAGACAGGTATCCAACGAATGATTGACAACCAAGAAATTCTGTTTGAGAATGCTCCTGTTTCACCCGTTCCTGTTAAAGAAGTTTCAATCATAACCATCTACGCCAATCCTTCCATGGTCCCCAAAAGGCCTGTTAGGATTACATCTGCGCCAAAGACTACTCCACTTAAGATTACAATGCCCGGGTCGGTCCTGTACGAATCAGATAAAACAATACCATGGAATTACGATGGAGAAATCTACTACCATGGTATTAAACAAGATGAACTAACTGCCGAAGAAGAGAACTTTGAAGAAGACAATTCCGACATTAGCAATATTGTTGGAACTAGCAAGATTACCCGTAGTGGTAGAATCTTCTCTCCAGAGATTGCCCCTCCAAAGGAAGTTTTTGGACCCGTGGCAATTCCGAAGATTACATCTGTACCCGTAATCATACCTACAAGTGTACCTACCGAAAAAGACGACACGATCCCTGTTGTTATCCCTACCAATACCTCTACTATTGAAAATCGAGGAAAAAGAATTCAAGAAGAGCTTGTCCGGACGAAGGCTCAATCACTAGCTATTCCCGAAACATCCAAGAAAGAGATGGAAGAGATCCTAAGGATAATAAAGAAGAGTGACTATGATGTGGTTGAATAGTTGGGGCAAACCCCCTCTAAGATCTCTATGCTAGCATTGCTGCTGTACTCTGAGGCACATGCAAAAGCTCTGGTAAATTTTTTGAAGACAACCCATGTGCCACAAGAGACGTATGCTGACCAATTCCAGGATTGTGTGGCCAGTTTGACAGCTGATAATGGCTTGGGTTTCTCTGATGCTGATTTGACACCCAGAGCGAGAAAGCACAACGAGGCATTACATGTCTCTGTGGAGTGTAGAGGAACGACTCTGGCCCATGTCTTGGTAGACACATGTTCATCTTTGAATGTCTTGCCGAAGAAAGCCCTTGATAGATTGGATTGTGAAGGGCTGATGCTAAAACCCAGTAACATAGTTGTGAGAGCATTTGATGGATCGAAGAGGATGGTCCACGGGGAGGTGGACATCCCAATAAAGGTGGGAACTCAGATTTTCGATTCAACCTTCTATGTGATGGACATTCGTCCCTCTTATTCATGTCTGTTAGGACGCCCTTGGATCCACAATGCCGGTGCCATCACCTCCACGCTACACCAAATACTGAAGTACCCGGTCCAAGGAAAGATCATAACTGTCCATGGAGAAGAGGAGTACATGATTATTCATCTAAATTCCTTCTGATATGTGGAGTTGGATGGCGAGTTCATTGAAACCCCTTTCCAAAATTTTGAAGAAGTCTCTCAAGAAGTATCGGCGACCAAGGCGGTATCCTCAATTCCCAAGATCACAAGACCTCCACTTCGGATGTCATCTCTAAAGGACGCAAAGGCAGTAGTGGAAGAGGGTGGATGCACCATCTGGGGGAAGCTTCTAGACATCCCATATAAATCAGACAAGTTTGGCTTGGGGTTTACTTCAACTGCTCAGAAGACTGTGCGCCGTGCCCGTGCTGGAGGGCCACCTTTGAATATTAGTAACAGAGAGGTCAACGTAGTGGAAGATACGGAAGAAGATGGCAGCTTGGAAGATTGGATATTTCCCACTGTCAACGAAGGACTTCGCAACTGGGAAGCTAGAGACTTTGTCCCAATAACTTTCATCTCTCAGTAATTTATCGTTTACATTTCTGTTAGATTTGTAATATTCACAAACAATTCGTACTTTAAAAACCTTGTGCCTTACCTGAGACACAATGGTCCATTTGTAAGGGTTTTTATTTCATCTTCATATGACATTCAATGAATCATGGACGCTTTTTCACATATAAACCTTTTGTGCTCATTGTCTTTCTTTTACATTTTATTGTTTAAAGATGGATATACCCTTACACACACCCACACTCATAAGTCTAGGTACCCCTCCATTCCGGATCCCATGGGTAACGATAGTGCTATATCCTTCAGTGACTCTGAATATCTAATCTATCAAGCCGAATACGAAGGTGAAGAAGATTGTGAAGTGCCATGGGAATTGGCCAGACTACTACAACAAGAGGAAAGAGCTATTCGGCCTCATGAGGAACGGTTGGATACAATCAACTTGGGTACTGAGGAAGATAAAAAGGAAATCAAGGTTGGTGCCAACCTAGAGCCGGGTGTCAAGGAACGTCTAATTCAGCTATTGCATGATTATGTTGAGATTTTTGCCTGGTCATACGAAGACATGCCGGGACTTGATACAAACGTCGTGGTACATCGTCTACCCACAAGAGAAGACTGTCCACCAGTGAAACAAAAAGTCCACCGCATGAGACCTGACATGTCAGAGAAGATCAAAGAAGAAGTTATAAAACAGTTCAATGTTGGATTTTTGGCTGTTACTTTCTATCCTCAATGGGTTGCAAACATTGTTCCCGTGCCTAAAAAGGACGGTAAAGTACAGATGTGCGTGGATTATAGAGATTTAAACAGGGCCAGCCTTAAAGATGATTTTCCACTTCCAAACATCGACATCCTGGTTGATAATACGGCCCAACACAAAGTGTTTTCCTTCATGGACGGATTCTCAGGATATAACCAGATCAAAATGGCACCTGAGGACATGGAGAAAACTACATTTGTCACACAGTGGGGAACTTTCAGCAACAAAGTGATGCCATTCGGACTGAAAAATGTCGGGGCAACCTATCAACGCGCCATGGTAGCTTTGTTCCATGATATGATACATCATGAGATAGAGGTCTACGTAGATGACATGATAGCCCGATCACAAATTGAAGAGGAACACCTTGATCACTTGCACAAGTTGTTTGTAAGGTTGAAGGAGTACAAGTTAAGATTGAATCCAAACAAGTGCACATTCGGAGTCTGGTCCGGTAAACTCTTAGGTTTCATTGTCAGCAACAAAGGCATCGAGGTTGATCCTGCCAAGGTCAAAGTGATACAAGAAATGCCTGCTCCTCGTATTGAGAAGGAAGTCAAAGGATTCTTGGGACGCCTGAACTATATTGCCAGATTCATTTCTCACCTAACATCTACTTGTGAACCAATCTTCAAAATGTTGAAGAAAGATCAAGTAGTCAGATGGAATGATGAATGTCAGATCGCTTTTGACAAAATCAAAGAGTATTTACAAGAACCTCCTGTCTTGATGCCACCAGTCGAGGGAAGACCGTTGATCATGTATCTGACCGTTTTAGCGAACTCAATGGGGTGTGTTTTGGGGCAGCATGACGAGTCTGGCCGAAAAGAGCATGCTATTTACTACCTGAGCAAAAAGTTTACCGACTGTGAAAACAGATATTCACTGCTCGAGAAAACTTGCTGCGCTCTGGTATGGGCTGCTCGCCGGCTAAGACAGTATATGTTGTGACTCATACCACTTTGTTGATATCTAAGATGGATCCGATAAAGTACATCTTTCAGAAGCCTGCTCTGTCTGGAAGGATAGCTAGATGGCATATGATCTTAACAGAATATGACATACAGTACACTACCCAAAAAGCTATAAAGGGCAGTGTGCTAGCTGATCATCTTGCTTATCAAGCTGTAGAAGATTATCAGTCCATGAAGTTTGAATTCCCAGATGAAGACATCATGACATTAGACAATTGTGAAGAAATCAGACCATATGACAGACCTGGAAAAGGATCCCGATGGACCCTGTTCTTTGATGGGGCATCCAATGCACTTGGTAATGGTATCGACGTTGTAACCATATCTCCGGAAGGGTGTCATACTCCCTTTACTTCCAGACTTTGCTTCAACTGTACGAACAACATGGCGGAGTACGAAGCATGCATCTTTGGTCTCAAGGCTGCCATAGACTTGGGAATCAAATCCTTAGATGTGTTCGGAGATTCAGCTTTGGTCATCAGTCAGATCAAAGGAGAATGGGACACTAAACATCCCAACCTAATCCCTTACAAAGAACATGTTTTGACATTGTTATCACATTTCGAGCAGATTACCTTTGAGCACTTCCCGCGAGAAGAAAATCAGCTAGCAGATGCTATAGCCACAATGTCATCTATGTTTAAACTTAATTGGGATAACGAGGCTCCCCAGATCACCATTGAACGAATGGACGAACCAGCACACTGTCACGAGATTAATACTGGAGAAATAGTGGACCAGCCTTGGTTTCATGAAGTCAAAAGGTATCTCGAGGCTCAGGAATATCTAGAAGGATCTTCAATCAATGATAAAAAGTTCCTAAGGAGATTCTCCGCTATGTTCTTCCTAAGTAATGGCATCCTGTACAAACGTAATCATGATTCTATTCTGCTCCGTTGTGTGGATAAGATTGAAGCTGAAAAGATCATGGCTGAATTACATGAAGGTACCTTTGGCACTCACTCTAGTGGGCATACGATGGCGAAGAAAATTCTACGGGTAGGCTACTATTGGTCTACCATGGAAGCAGACTGCTATCAACACTCCCGGACCTGTCATAAATGTCAAATCTACACAGACAAGGTGCACGTGCCTCCGGTTCCTCTAAATGTCTTAACAGCTCCTTGGTCCTTCGCTATGTGGGGAATCAATATGATTGGGGAGATCAAGCCTAAAGTCTCCAATGGACACCATTTCATTCTAGTGTCCATTGACTATTTCACGAAGTGGGTCTAAGCGGCTTCCTTCACATCCGTTACTAAGAATGTTTTTGCCCGTTTCATCAAGCGGAATCTTATCTGCCGATATGGTATCCCAGAAAGGATCATCACTGATAACGGTACAAATCTTAACAATACTATGATTACCGCATTGTGCGAGCATTTCAAAATTCAACATCACAATTCATCCCCCTATCGGCCAAAGATGAATGGTGTAGTCGAAGCTGCTAATAAAAACATTAAAAAGATCATACAAAAAATGACAGTCACCTACAAAGACTGGCATGAGATGCTACCGTTTGCTCTCCACGGGTACCGTACCACGGCTCGCACGTCAACTAGGGCAACACCCTATTCTTTGGTTTATGGCATGGAGGCTGTCTTGCCTATTGAGGTTCAAATCCCCTCTTTGAGAATTATGAAAGATGCAGTTTTGAGTGAGGACAATTGGATCCAGACCCGACTTGATCAACTAAAATTAATTGATGAAAAGAGACTTACTGTTGTTTTCCATGGCCAGATGTATAAAAAACGGATGATCAAGGCTTTCAACAAGAAAGTCAGACGCCAAGTATATCAAGTTGGAGATCTAGTGATCAAGCGCATCATCTTGCCACAAAGTGATCCTAGGGGAAAATGGACTCCTACCTAGGAAGGGCCATTTGTAATCAAGAACATCTTTTCCGGTGGGGCAATGATCTTAACCACCATGGACGGTGAAGACCTGCCACACCCTGCGAATGCAGACATAGTCAAAAGATACTACACATAAGAGACCCGCTAGGTTGACACACCTAGGCAAAACAAGGGCATCCCGGCGAACCAAAATGTTCGGGCAAAAATTAGGGATAAAATATAAAAAATATGTACACCCGGCAAGTTGAAAACCCGAAAGGGCGACTTGGGCAAAAAAGGGTTTCCCGGTGGACTGAAAACCCGAAAGGGCGGTCCAGGCAAAAGTTAGGGAATTAAAGCGTATGATTATATCTCGTTGGATCACTTTGAGGACAACCTCTTGACTTCCACTAACAAACTCAGAGTTTCTGATCGATTCAATCATCTTCAGACGAAGCAACGAATAGACAAGATATTCATAGATACGGAGGCTATAGTAGAATGGGAACCCCATGGGATTATCACACATAACTATCTTTCTTTGTATAAATTTTTCTTACACCGTCCTCTTACTAGGATGTCTGTCTCCTCTGTACAAAATACTTATTCAAAGTGAATACAAAGACATCTCTTTAAAGTATAGAAAACTATTTGTCCTTTTCTTTTACACTTGTGTTTTATTTGCAAAAAACGTCCAATGATTCATTAATGAACATATGCATTTGAACATAATTACTGTTTACAAATAAATAAAATGGAAAAGAACAGTTACTAACAGGTTAAAAGAATAAAAAAAATGTCTTTAGGCTGTTCCATGAGCAATCCCTACAGTATGTCATTAAGATCCCCGGAGGAGCTGAAACTTCAAGCTATTAATCCACAGTGGAAACCATCCAGTTTCTCCAAATTCCTCAGCAAGTTGTCTTGAAGCCTGAAAATCAACTGGATAACGGCTAACTTTTGTTTCTTCCTAACCTAGGATAACTCCCCGGTAGAGTGGCAGGCGACCGAAACTCCTAAACTTTTTCTCAAAACAGGAATAAGCTTTCTCCCCATAGAGTTTTCATCGCTCTTTGACGGAACAAAGATTACCATTGTTAAAACCCCAGTAGAAGTCATCAAAATTCTCTGGATTCCCCAAGAAGATTACTCAAGCAGTATATGGCATTGCTCACAACCGAATTTTTGTCAATTACTCCAACTTCAAGACATGGAGAATCCACATATCCTCAGCAGCAGTCAAGGATTTATTTTCCTCAGCAATACAGCGAATCAACTTACATGCGCATACATTACATCCACATATCATAAACATTGATAAAACACATATATTGCATCATACATTTCATGCAACATAATTCTATGTTCCAGCTAACATTTTACCCTTTTTAGGATAAGATTAACAGCTACCGTTAAACAATGTACAATCATGATACAATTCAGATACGCTCCAGACACGGAAGCCATTCTGTTACTCATTCAGATTCAACCCTTTGATATAATTCAGATACGCTCCAGATACGGATGCCATTCTGTTACTTATTCAGATCCAGACATCAGATACAGTACAGATACGCTCCAGACCCGGATGCCATTCTGATACTCATTCAGATACTGTCTAGATACACTCCAGACCCGGATGCCATTCTGATACTCATTCAGATTTTCAAGTTCATGATATTGTCTAGATATATTCCAGACACGGAAACCATTCTGATACTTATTCTTTTGACTTACAACTTACAATTAAACAAACATTCTTGGATGGCATCTACAAGCCCATCTCCAACAATATTCTATCACCTCTCCAAATGGCATCTATAAGCCCATTCCCTCAACTACACTTTGTTGAGTACAAATTTATGGGCACTCTAGTGTCCAATCATCTTTTACCTTCGAGTCACGAACGGCAAAGCTCGCCAATCTAACTCTTCAGGTTTAAGAAGATTGAACATGGGCAGCTGTTGTACCCCAAAATTTGCCCTCTCATTTATCAAGTTTTTTCTCACAAAACTTCCTTGACTCAAGACAAGATCAAGGTTTGCTCAGCTCAGGATATCTCATCTTGCACTGATAACCCAAAATTAGGGTTTGAGTTTGCACAAGGATTTTTGGACCATCAATGCTTCATGTGACTTTCATACATCATTTTGGACCCCCAAGGTTGCTCATGACAAGTTTCAAGCCTTGAACCACATTTTTGATCAGTCAATTGGACAATTGACCTAAAAATCAGCTGTATTGGGGGAAAAGTCAACTATGGTCAATTTACAGTCAAACTTCATAATTTTTGATCCACATCAACATTTTAGACTCATATGTACCATTTGATCAAGTTTGGATCACAACTCCTCAATAAATTTGATCAAATCATCAAAAGGGCAAAATGGTCAAAATTAGGGTTTTGACTGAAGAAGGGCAATTTCTGATTTTTAACCTAGCCAATGACCAATTGAGTTCAAGCATTATTTCAAGGGTTAAATGGCACCATCTTGACTTAATTACATGGTTCAAAATATCTCAAGTTCATTGGATTGACAGATGAAATTTGCAGTCAACTGATCAAAAGTCAACTGTACACTGAAAAGTCAAACTTTGACTTTTTGGCCAAAATCAAGTATCAAGAGTCATAATTCGTCAAGATATGTCAAAACATGAAACTTGTTCACCAAGTAAACCAAATTTGAAAATTAGGGTTTGAATTTGAAAATTTTCATAACTTAGAAATTTTCTAAGTATAAAATTTTCTTATTTTTTCTCAACTTTTCACCACTTTTTCACCATGATGAATTTTGATTCAAAGAAAGTCCCCAACATGAAAGTTGTATATCTCCATGAGATCTACAACTTTGATTCACAAACTTTTCCCTAAATATGCTTGGATCTCAAGTTATGAATTTGTGAATACATGGTCATGAACTTCTTAACTTAGTGGAATTTTGCCCTAATTTAGGCAGGTTTTAGACCCAACTTCATGGCAATGTTTCACCTAGTTCCAAGAGGTATCTCAAAATGATTTCAAAGATGGATTATATAGCACATTGCAAGATTTCTAAAATGTCCAAGAACTCTCCAAGATCATTTTTGAGTAAAGAGAATCGAAGAGAGGAAGTTGGCATTTTCTCACTTTTGTTCAAGCCATTTTCATGAAGAACCAAGTTGCAAATCAAACCTATGCTGGCTATTTCATGCTTTACAGGTCCTACACTTGCTACACACTCCTTAATAAAATGCTTACACAGTTGAAAAAGCCTCTATCCATGCTTTTGAACTTTTACACAACTTGTAATTCCATTTTGGGCAAAAAGGCTTCATTGCCATTTTCATAAAGAAGCACTTTTGCAAACTTGTCAACTTGGAGCTTTGAACCTGTCCCCTTGATGCATACAAACCACACAGGTCTCCAGCAACTTGTACAAACTAATACCAACCCTAAAGCAAGCTGGTACAAGCATGTGGGTTTGGTCTTGTCACTTTGCTTCAAGTACAAGAAAAGTTGCAAAAAGGCTAGGGCTTGTACAGCTGATAGAGAGCTGACTTTAGATCATTTTCTATACTAATATGCAAAGGATATGCAACACATAACACGCTTGGAAAGGACCTGAAACTCTCTCAAGCAACAAAGCACCCAAAAAATTCCAAAACATACAGTTTCTACATATACACATCCAACATCCATTTGGCTCGTGCGTTTTGTGTTTAGGCCATTCAAACATCTTATATACTTGATATCAAACCTATCCAAACCATCATCCCTTTTCTGTAACCTCTGTTTCACTACATGACATTTTTAACTTTGAAGCTTGCAGTTGGACTTGGTCAGAGAGTTCTAGCCACTTTCAGAGCAAGGTAAGGGTTGGAACAGATTCAGGGATGCTCAAGGAAGCTCAAGCAATCATCAGGCCTCCATTAAAGTCCCTACATTTCCATACACGATTCCAGCTGAATGAGGTAATTTTTCAAACTCTATCTCCTTGTATAGGCAACCTCAAGCCACGATCTGTGAATAAAAAATGTAGTTCTCATTATAACGAAGCTATACATATCATTACTTTGCATTGATTTTACTTGTGCTAAGAGAATTTAGAAGTTGAAATTTATGGAAATATTAGGTCAATATTTAGGGTTGTTTAAATTCTCTTTAATCTTTGATAGTTAGATTACATAGCTTACGTGGTTGGAATCGTGAGTTCAAGCTCTACATTTTTCATGTTATAAGTTTTTATTTTCATGGAAGTATGAGGAAGTTACAGGTGGTCCGACCAAGGCTTGAGGAAGAAGATGAAACAGGGCAAGGAAGCGTTTTAGAATATGTTATTTTTGTTTCATTAAAAACAATAGATGTATAGCCACCCCAGTGGTAAAGCAGCGCGCTGGTGAGACTCATGTCCTGGGTTCGAACATGCGCATTACTTTTTGCATTTTGGCATTTTTCCCTTTTCAGTTTTTCAACATTTTTGCAGGTTTGGGCCTAGCTTCATGGGCCAGCGTTTTTTTGCTCATTCTTACCACTGACTTGCTATCTCACCCCATGCATAACTCTTTCATATTTTATTATTATTATTATATTTAATACTTTTAATTATTTTCTTTAATGATAAAAAATCCTAAAAAATAATTTAATTATTTTTACGCCTTTATTTTATTTTTTTATTTATTATTTCTCACATAAAAAATTAATTTATTTTGATAGAATATAATTTATTTTCTTAATAAACTCATAAATATAATGATATAAACTTAATATTTTTATTTCACATTTCATACTTACAAATACCTATTTTTTACATATATTTATTTTTAATATTTATATATAATATTATTTATTATTTTTTATACAAAAAATACACAAAATAATAATATAGAAACATTATTTTCTTTTAAATGAAAAGTAGGGTTTAATCCCTTTCAAAAGAATTAAATATTTTTCCTTATTTTTTAGGTTTAAATTAAATATTCTTTTATACAAAAAACAAGACATAAAAAAATATTTTCTTTACATACATGTTGCATTACATTTTAAATATTGTATTATATTTATTTTAATTCGCGCAAATTCGATTTGGTTGTAATAATATATTTAGCTTTATATTTGTGCAAATCCCCATTCAAACTTGTATTCCCCCTCCCATAAAATTGTTGTAATAGCTTAGTATATTTACATTATGCAATTTATTGCTTTCATATGCCATGATTAGTAATTAGGGTTTGTATGACAAGAACAAAACAAAACAAATAGAAAAACCCTAAATGCAAGATCAAAAGCATGAAAATGATACACTTTGCACACAAGCACCTTTAGGGTTTCTCCTACTTGGTTGTCTAAAATAAAATGGCCATGTTACGCATGAGAAGTATCTTGGCAAAACAAAACAAATATAAGATCATAGCCCCTCGATGACATTATTCCAAGTTGCCTAAACAAAATGATCTTGGTCCCTCAAAAATGATAAGATACTTCACAACATTGCTATCATGGCTATACGATGACCCACGCCCGTCCCGTTTACATCCAAAGATAGGGTTGCTTACCAAATCAATGGTAAGTCAACAATGTCAAAGTAATGGAAAATGCATGAGAAAGACATTTGAGTAGGTAGGTAGCTTCTAAGTTACTTGCTCCATTTCAAACAAACAATCCTTGCTATTTTAAAAAACAAACACACACATTTCAAAAACATCTTACGAACATTGAAAACATTTTCAAAATACAAACATCTTTGTATACATTCTTACGAACGAGAATCATTACAAAGATTGCCAAAACGAATGGCCTCTTTTACAAAATACTTTCAAAATCATATCAAACACCATTTCAAACAAAACCAAAGCAAGTGATCTAAAGCAAGTAACTAAGAGCCCATGGAAAACCATGGATGAAAAGGGTGCTAGCACCTTCCCTTTTCATAATCTACCCCCCAAACTCAAGAAAACATCTCAAAGGTATTTCCTGTGCTTTTTCACGTTTCCTTTTGGATAAAAGAAAAGTCGGTGGCAACTCTTGCTAACCGCGACATTTGTGACAAAACGCAAAGCCTCAAGTCAGTTCTCCCACTGCATCACACCTACTGCCTGCTTTAATTTTACCGGGGAGAAACATAATCTGGAGGTAGACAAATCAAAGTGATGAAATAATGGATACCAGGATAGAACATAATTCTTCAGGCTTCATCGGGGAAACCAGTGTTTTTTCAAAAGTAACATGCCTACTGGGGATTGCAAGACCAGTCTCAAATAAAGCAGACTGACACCGAAACATCTAAACTTCGCTGGGGAATTCAAGCCTACTTCACCGGAGAAAAATGCGGATTGAAACTTCTCATCAAGAAAAACTCAGAAAAGAGGAGAAATGAATCCAAATTTGACCGAGGATACCGGAATCATGAATCCAATACGGTGAAAACAACCCGAGTAGACCTTCCCAAGGGGAACAAAAGCTTCTCAAAACAACAGGAGTTTGTCCATTCCTGGGATCACCATTTTTCTTGTCATTGCTTCATCACAACTCTCAAAGTAAAAGTAAATTGTAAACATCTTTTTTTTTTTGAAAAATCAATTTGTTATTTAATATCTTTGCTTTGAAGGTTATTATCAGTAATAAGTGGAGTCTTTGCAAGCTAAATAAAATAAGAAACACAAAGAATTGGGTAAAAGCTCGAATTTCATTAATATAATGGGAGTCTGCGAATAGCGAGACTCCATAGATGATTACAAAGTTTGATAAATGGTAATACATAATGGAAAAGATACATTGAGATACAATGACCACTATCCCCCCTAACAACTTTTGAAATCATGAGCAGCAGCTTTTGTTGAAGTATGGTCAGGATCCGAGAAGATTGTTGCTTCAACAATCAAGTCTTGTTTGACGTAGTTACTTGCCAAGAAAATCCCTAACTTTTTCCTAAGCTGCCCTTGCGGGTTTTTAACTTAGCGGGAAATTTATTCTGTTTATGTCTCTAATTTTTGCCTAGACCTCCCTTTCTGGTTTTCGGCCTACCGAGACGCTCCTCTTTTGCCTAACCCGCCCTTTCGGGTTTTCAACTTAGCGAGTTGTTCTTTTATTTCTTTAGCCGAAGTATTTCTTGACTGCATCAGCGTTCATGGGACATGGGAACTCCTAGCCATCCATAGTTTCAAGAATTAATGCACCCCCAGAGAAGGCTTTCTTGACAACATATGGGCCTTCGAAGTTGGGAGTCCACTTGCCCCTAGAATCGGTGTTGATAGATATGATCTTCCTGAGCACGAGGTCGCCTTCTCTGAGTTCACGAGGTTTGACCTTTTTATCAAAAGCTTTCTTCATTATTTTATGATATAACTGGCCATGACACAAGGCTGTCATTCTCTTCTCCTCAATCAAATTCAATTGGTCAAACCTGTTCTGGACCCATTCATCCTCCGTCAACTTGGTTTCCATTATCACACGCAACGAGGGAATCTCTACCTCGACTGGGAGTACAACTTCCATTCCATACACTAAGGAGAACGGGGTTGCTCCTGTTGAAGTGCGGACAAATATTCGATATCCATGCAGAGCAAAAGGGAGCATTTCATGCCAATCCTTATAAGTAATAACCATTTTCTGGATAATTTTCTTGATATTCTTATTAGCAGCCTCAACAGCCCTATTCATCTTTGGCCTGTATGGAGATGAATTATGATGGACAATCTTGAATTCTTCACACAGTTCTGTCATCATCTTTTTGTTCAAATTCGAGCCATTTTCAGTGATGATTCTGCTCGGCACACCATACCGGCATATAAAATTATTCTTGATGAAACGTACAACCACCTGTTTAGTAATATTGGCATATGAAGCAGCCTCCACCCATTTGGTGAAGTAATTAACTGCTGCCAAGATAAAATGGTGCCCATTCGAAGCTTTGGGTTCTATCATCCCAATCATGTCAATACCCCACATAGAGAAAGTCCACGGGGAGGAAATCACATTGAGGAGTGTCTGAGGCATATGGACCTTGTCTGCATAAATCTGGAATTTATGGCACTTCTTTGCAAATTTGTAAAAGTCAGATTCCATTGTCAGCCAATAATAACCTGCCCTTAGCATCTTTTTAGCCATCGAATGTCCATTGGCATGAGTTCAAAATGAACCTTCATGAATCTCATGCATCAACATGTCTGCTTCGTGTCTATCCATGCATCTGAGCAAGACCATGTCATAATTTCTCTTGTATAACACATTTTCACTGAGGAAGAAAGTGCCTGCCAATCTTCTCAATGTTTTTCTATCTTTCTTCGACGCATCAATCAAGTATTCCTGAGTCTGAAGAAAATGCTTGATATCATAATACTAAGGTTTTTCATCAGCTACCTCCTATGTTGTAAACACATGAGCGGGCCTATCCAGCCGTCGAACCGTAATTTGGGGTATATCATTCCAAGTATTCACTTGGTACATAGAAGCCAGAGTTGCCAGAGCATCTGCCATTTGATTTTCATCTCTAGGGATGTGATGGAATTCAACTTTATTGAAGAATGGTAATAATCTTCTAACATAATATTTGTAAGGGATCAAGACAGAGTGACGAGTATCCCATTCTCCTTTAATCTGATTTATTACAAAAGCTGAATCACCATACACATCCTCATCGGGGAATTCATATTTTGCAGACTGGTGATCCTCCACTGGTTGGTGAGCAAGATAATCTGCCAACACATTACTTTTAATAGCTTTTTGAATGCAGTATTCGATATCATATTCAGATAACAACATCTTCCAGCGGGCAATTCTCCCAGTAAGAGCAGGTTTTTCAAAAATGTACTTGATTGGATCCATTTTGGAGATCAACCAAGTGGTCTTATTCAACATATACTATCATAAACGCTTTGCCGCCCAAGCCAAAGCACAACATGTTTTTTCCAGCATGGAATACCGCGACTCATAATCAGTGAATTTTTTACTGAGATAATAAATGGCGAACTCCTTCCTTGTTTCATCTTGTTGTCCCAGAATACAACCCATGGATTTATCTAACACTGTCAGATACATAATCAACGATCTTCCTTCTACGGGAGGGAGCAAGATAGGAGGTTCAAGCAGATATTCTTTAATACTTTCAAATGCCCTTTGGCAGTCATCCGTCCACACACAACCTTTATCTTTCTTTAACAACTTAAAGATTGGTTCACATGTTGCAGTCATGTGGGAAATGAATCTGGAAATATAATTCAAACGCCCGAGGAAACCTCTGACTTGCTTTTCAATTCTTGGTGCTTCCATTTCTTGAATTGATTTGACTTTATCAGGGTCAACTTCAATTCCTTTCTGGCTAACAATGAAACCCAACAACTTCCCCGATCGAACACCCAAGGTGCATTTATTTGGATTCAAGCAGAGACGATACTTCCTCAAACGTTGAAACAACTTCAACAAATCTTCTATATGCCCTTCTTCAGTCTGGAATTTGGAAATCATATCATCAACATATACTTCAATTTCCTTATGCATCATATTATGGAATAGGGTTGTCATATCCCTCTGGTACGTTGCACCAGCGTTTTTCAACCCGAAGGGCATCACTCTGTAACAGAATGTTCCCCAGGGTGTGATAAATGTTGTTTTTTCCATGTCCTCTGAAGCCATTCTTATTTGATTATACCCGGAAAATCCATCCATGAACGAGAATACTTTGAATTTTGCTGTGCTATCCACTAACATGTCGATATGCGGCAATGAAAAATCATTTTTTGGACTAGCTTTATTTAGATCTCTGTAATCTACGCACATGCGGACTTTTCCGTCTTTTTTCAGTACTGGGACAATATTGGAAATCCATTGAGGATACACTGATGTCACGATAAAACTAGCATTAATATGCTTTAGAACCTCCTCTTTGATCTTTACTGCCATATCTGGGTGAGTTCTTCTCAACTTTTGTTTAATTGGCGGACACTCTGGCTTCAAAGGCAAACGGTGATCGACAATATTTGTATCTAGACCAGGCATATCCACATACTCCTTCAACAACTCAATCAACTTTCTCTTTACATCGGGATGCAGCGATGCTCCAATCTTGACCTCCTTTGGATCTTCTTCTGAACCCAAATTGATCACTTCCAAAGGCTCTTTATATGGCTGAATGGTATGTTCCTCATGCTCAAGAAACCATGAGACCTCTTCTAGAATCTCATCATAATCTTCTTCTTCAGCCCCAAACACAGGACATTCAAATTTTGGAGAGGGTTTAGGGTCATTGTATTCAACGGGTTTTTTAGTTAATCTGCACATATGATTTATGATTGCTTTTAGAAACTGACACATATAACAAGTAATTATGCATATTGAATTTCAGTTATTATTTATTCTGAAAGGTTTTTTTTTATTACCATTTTCCAAGAAAAAGTAGAAAATAAATACATAATTCGGGAAGCAAAGACAACTTTTATTAATGATCTTAAAAGTCACAGCAAACAGATAAGCCCCACAACATTAATACTTCCACTTTGGGCAAGTGAAAGCTTTTCAAGAAAAAAAATTAACAAATCAAATTACTTTGAAACATGTATGCAAGAGGGAACATCAATGGTGACCCAGTTCTGAACCCTGACTCCGTGCGTCACATAATTTGGCATTTCCTGCTCTGCTTCATCCTCCTCAACAGCATTAACTCCATAATCAGTTGGATGGAGGTAACCTCCGCTGCGGAAAACATTATGATAGTTGCTCATAGTAGAATTTGAGTTCAAACTTTTTCCTTTTCTATTCTTCAAAGAGAACCCCAACCCAGTTGTGTTCTTGTTCACGGGTGGATCCACAATTCGTCCCCAGACTTCATTATGACCCTTACGCATAACCTGCTGCGCATCCTTCAGTGAGACCATGGAATTCTCATTTCTCCTTATGTTGTCAATGGATAAGGCTTGGAACTGGGTTCCAACAGCAGCTTCATCCGCTTCTACAATGCTGAAAGAGGATAAATGAGATATCAACAATGCCTGCTCCCCATTTATGATCACTACCTTCCCTTTACGCACAAACTTTAGCTTCTGATGTAAAGTTGAAGTGAAAGCCCCTGCTTCATGTATCCACGGCCGTCCTAGCAGACAACTATAAGCGGGAATGATGTCCATGACTTGGAAGGTTATCTGGAATAAATGTGGTCCTATATGGATAGGTAAGTCCACTTCACGGATGACAGATTTCCTTGACCCATCAAACGCCTTCACAATGATGCCACTCGGGCGCATAGGCGTTCCTTGATATTTCAACTTCATGAGAGTACTCCTTGGTATAAAATTTAACACGGATCCATTATCAATTAGCACATTGGATAGTGAATCATTCTTGCAGTTCATAGAGATGTGGAGGGTCGGGTTGTAATTCCTCCCTTCATCTGGAAAATCATCATCGCAAAACCTCAAGTTATTACATGACGTAATGTTTCCTATTACGCTGCTGAATTGATCTATTGGCATATCACTCTCCACAAAAGCTTGGTCCAGTACCCTCATCAAGGATTCTCTATGAGCAAAGGAGTTCATCAATAAAACTAAGATAGATATTTTTGAAGGAGTCTGCAGTAGCTGATCTACAATTCTGTAGTCGCTCATCTTAATTATCTTCAAAATATCATCCACTTCTTTCTCTAACGTAGCTCCACTAGTCTCTCCTGTAGCCTTCTTAGGTTCATCATTCTCAGCAATTTTCTTTCCAGTAGCAACATCTCTCCGAACAACCGGCGCAAACACACGACCGCTGCGGGTCACCCTGCTATTTTTAGCTATATTTCCAATATCATGTATTGTCTGGACGGAACTTCCACTCCATCTTCTAATATTGTAGCATTGTATTTGTAAGGCACGACCTTATCTGATTTGTAGGGGATATGACCTGGTAAACTAATCACCAATGAGGTAACAACTGGCTTTCTATGATACTCCACTTCAAAATGGGCGGGTGCACCAAAACAAGGCACAATGACATTTACCCCTTGTTCAACATAATCAATCATCAATAAGTCATTTTTGGAAAACAAATCTTCGTCTAAAGAGAAATACTCATCTGCAGAGGCATACTCTTCATCTGACTCTTCTTCTGTTAAACAAACCTCAACCATATAAACCTCATGATAATCATCCCTCTAACCTATAATCTTAATAGTTCCATTATCTAACAACAACTGAACACCCTTCTTCACAATTAAACATCCTCGGGGATCTCGACAACAAACTAGGCAAGATCCATATTGGTGTCCCACCTGACCAGCCGTATGGCAGAAGTAGCATGCAAACGCACAAGATCCTCATTCATATCCTCCACATCAAAAATTCTGAATTCACCAGGACATCTGGAAACCATGTTCACTTCCTCTTCATACTCTGCCCTAGGCCTGATTATGTGGATGAGGCCCTCATCCATCATCTCCTGTAAATCAGCCTTTATCTTCTCGCAACCCTGTATGTTTGTACTGCAAATAGCACAACCAGAATGGTCATGCATATAGTAGCTAAATTCAGAGGTCTGCGTGCATTTTCACCAAATATCCTCTAACCTGATTAATATCAAAAATCCGAAAGTCGCCTGGACAACCGGCCACCATATTCACAGCATTTACTCCCATGTGCTTGGGTAGAGGGTTATCTTTCACATTAGATCCCACGTCCTTGAAAGATAGAATACCAGACTTTACCAATTTCTTCACCTCAGTCTTCAAAGGATAACAATTCTCAACATTATGCCCTGGTGCTCCTTGATGAAAAGCCAATGTTTGGCTCGCCTTGTAATACCAAGGCAATGGTGATGGTATGGCGGGAGGTGGTCGTGTCTGGACCAACTTCTTCTGAATCAATGCTGGTAATAGCTCTGTATAGCTCATGGGAATAGGGTTATAACTCTCCCTTCTCTGATTATACCCTTGATTCCCCTGCTGGGACGGTCTCTGATAAGCAACGGTAGTTAGAGCGGTATTCATAACAGGAGTAACTGAGGCGACTTGCTGATGACGCTGATAATTCCTTCTAGGAGCGTTTACCCTCCTCTCTTGTATAACAGCATTTGCATCTCCTTCTTTCTTCTTGGTAAACCCATAAGATGGATTCTTTACACCTACGGATCCTTCACTCTTCGTCAAACGACCTTCACTTACAGCCTCTTCTAAGCGGATACCCATTCCTACCATCTTAGTAAAGTCACTTGGCGCACTTGCTATCATCCTCTCGTAGTAGAAAGCACCCAGCGTTTTCAAGAAAATCTTAGTCATTTCCTTCTCTTCCATGGGAGGAATCACTTGGGCGGATACCTCACGCCATCTTTGTGAATACTCTTTGAACGATTTCCTATCTTTCTGAACCATGGCCCTAAGTTGATCACGGCCAGGCGCCATGTCCATGTTGTACTTGTATTGTTTGATGAATGCTTATCCCAAATCATTAAAAGTATGGATATTGGCGCTGTCCAAACTGATATACCACTTTAACGCAACACCAATCAAACTATCTTGAAAAAAGTGAATCAACAGATGCTGATCATCAGTATGGGTAGACATCCTCCTTACGTACATCACCAGATGAGCACGAGGGCAAGTGTTGCCCTTATACTTCTCAAATTCCGGGACCTTGAACTTAGTAGGTATCTTAATGTTCGGGACCAAGCATAACTCATTCACATTCTGCCCAAATAGCTCTTTTCCCCTAAGGGCCTTCATCTCTCTTTGCATCTTGTCAAACTGCTCTTGAAAATCATCCATTCTGTCATAAAGACCCAAGTCTTCACTCGATGGAGGGAAAGGACGACACACATCATCATTAACAAATGGAAACATATTCACCGAAGGAGGTGCAGCAGGAACAACATGCACCACCAGAGGTGCTGGAGTAACAATAGTCTGAACCACTGGAGTATCTTGAGGACCAAGATTGAAACCTTCAGATGCGAAATTCTCTGGCATTGCCCATGGATAACCTTGAGGCATGCGATTCTGAACAACAGCCGAAGTAGCAGATACGGGAACAATTGGAGCTTTAATAGTTGCCCTTGTTGGTTGAGGTTGAACACTGGATGGCTGATTCTGAGCAGCCACTAGAGATTCCATTAGTGTAGTCAGATTTGACATGCCTACCTTAAAAGCAAAAACTTCCTCGCGCAGTTCACGATTCTCTTGTTCTAAGTTGTCCATCTTCTTTTTGAAATTAGCCTGAGTGTTGTAGTGATGAGTCAGCTTGCTGAACGAAGTAAAGAAGCTTGGTAATACACCTGGATATGCATAACAAATGCAATAAATATGTGCAATATGATGCATGATATGCAATGCACATGATTATTTTTATTTTGTTATTTAATATTTCAAGGGATTTAAAGTTTATAGACATATTGCAAACATCAAAGTAATAATACTTTTTGAAATACTGAAACGAAAAAAAATTATTATAATAACTCCAAAATGGATTACAAGTTTCAATGATCCCAAGTACAAGATGAAAATAAAATCTAAAATCCTGACAAAAAGAACTGATGAAGATCACTTTATACGCTGGCGTTTCCCCGTGAGCCTAGTAATCTGAGCCTTCAACCTCTGGTTTTCTTCCGCATATCTGGTGGCAACCTCCTTCCAATCATCTGAATTAAAAAGTGAGTGATCAGCACCTGATTGAGGCTTAGGAGAAAATAAATCCCCTTGCCTCCCCATAGACTCTACCGCTCTACTCTCAAGGATCTCAATCAAGTCGTCTTTCTCCTTCAGGTCTACTCTGTAGGAACTCTCTAAAGTTTGGAACTTGTTCTTCCAAGCATCCCTTTCCTGTTGCATCCTAACCAAAGCAAGTTGCAGCTCTTCTAGATCATCTAATAAGGGAGGAGTGGTCTTCACAAATAGATCAGGCATGGGTGTCTCCCGGGTATGTGGCATCTTTAACTGAATGGCTCTCGATCGGATCCATTGAAGATATGGTTCCAAAGAAACAGAACCCCTAGGTCCCAAATCCTTCCTACTCTTCTTATGCATGTGACGCTAAGCCTTCGCAATTTTCTCCCTAGCTTCCCTATGGTCTTCTCCTTCCTTCAGAAAGAAACTACTCAAATGAATACTATTTGATTTATCCCTCATCGGATAACCAAGCTGTCACGGTGCAAGAACAGGGTTATAGTTAATTCCTCCCTTTGTACCAAGAAGAGGTACATTGGGGAAACTACCACAACTGTCAATAATCTCTACATCCTGGTAAGCTCGATGATACCAATCAATGTCTGAGTTAGTAAGTGCCATGATCTTAGGAGCCCAATAGGGTTCCTTCTTGATATCCCAAAAAGCATCAGACTGAGGCATATGAGAGATAAACCATCGGTACAACAGAGGCGTACAACAGATAATCATCCCCCCCATGATAAGAATTCCGAAGATAGATAGAGTAACATCACCCAATATTGTAGGAACTGGGTTTCCAATCATGAAAATCCTGATAGCGTTAATGTCGACAAACTTGTCCACATTAGGAAATAAGAACAACCCGTAAGCAAGTAGAGCAAAGATGGCCTCAAAAGCAATTGTACTCTTCATTCTGGAAAAGTAATGAGCTTTCTCCAATAAGAACTGAGATGGTAATCCTCTAACTCCCCCTTTAGTAGTCATATGGGCTTCCACCTCAGATTTCCCCAGATGAATCAAAGCAGCAATCTCATGTGGTTTTGGCTCATCCTCCAAACCAGTAAAAGGAATACGATCGGTAACAAGTAAATCTAATAGATAAGAAAACTCCTCCAGTGTAGGCATCAACTGATAGTTGGGAAAAGTAAAGCAATGATACATCAGATCATAGAACTAGACCATGGTCGAGAGAATACCCTCCTTCATATTCAGCTTCATGAGAGGAATAATGGACCCATACTTCTTCCAAAAGTCTGCAGAACACTCGATCTCAGGAATTAGAGTGATCAACTCATCTATCTTGGGATCCTTGAAACTGTATTTTCCGGTCTTTCTCTTTCCAGAATCCATGGATAGAAAGTACCTTAGATATTCACGAATACTCAACCTTTTAAATCCCTTGAAATATGGTTTCTTCAAAAGATGCTTATGAGTGCATGGATGCATGACGCAACAATCACACACAAGATCACACATATAGGGTTCATAGGTTCAACGTCACGTGCATGAGGTCGAAGGTACTACCCATAAGGTATTGGTCTAAAAAGTTATCACCTTCCGAACAAGGTTCTAGAGGTTCCCAGAGTCTACATCCTTCCTTTGGATATTACCAACTTCCCAATTAACTCGGTAATTAGTAATATTCTCAAGAAAGACTCATTCGAGCGTAGTATCGCGTGACAACTATTTCGGGATTACTCCGTCATAGCTTCCGAACTACACCTAAATAGCCAAGATGGGTTTGGTATTCTACGGTCCTCAGTTTCAGCAGGCTCCCAGGTCAAAAGCAGTACGTCTTCCTGATTACTTGGTAAACGACACTACAGTCAAAGGGGCCTCCACTGAGTGGGGGATCTCATGCCTCCTTTTTTGGTATTACTCCCTCAAAGTTAACATGACTATACTGCCCGTCCTATCTTAAAGTTTGCCCAAATCCGGGTATATGACTTATGAGTAATCACCAAGCACCCTGGAAACCAGGAAAATCCAGACAAACATATATACAACATATAACACAAAAACAGTAATAACACATATATAGATATAAACAAAGATAGGGTTAACCCACTTAGGGATGGACCAACAAGAGGTCAATCTTTCTCCAGTGAAGTCGCCATTTTTCTGTAGCGGTAGAAATGTTCAAGACTAAGCCATTAGATTGACTAGACTTTATATAAATCAAAATAAAAATCGCCACTGCGCTTTATTGTTTCCAAAGGAATGGGAAACGAGCGAATAACCCAAAAAGAGGGGGAAAGATTCAAGGTAAGGGGGTTGGTTATGCAAAGGGAAGGTATTAGTACCCTAAACATCTACGATACTCCGCAGGAGCCTCTTTGTAAAATGTGTATATGTTGGCTATAAAAAAATGTTGTATATATAAAAAAAAATGGATGGTGGAGGTGAGGAAAGAAATATATTTATTTTTATAATTTTTGCACCCGCTGCGGTTGCGAACCTTTAGTGCCTAAGTACCACCTTTTCGTGAAATAGGGGATCAGGTACGCGTAGTTCCTCTTTTAAAAATTTAAAACACAAATGTGTTGGTTAATTTTATGAGATGCAACATCATTGTCATTGTCCGTGTGGAAAACATACCTACTACCCACAATCATGAGAATGGAGAATTTACATCATCTCAAAGTGGAGGATATGACTTGGATTTTAAAAATCAACAATGCCTCACTCATCACCCAAGTGGAAATTATCTCTCTTTACTACATATTGTAGAAGTATAGTTGTTTGCATCACTACAAGAATTGACAAGAGTTCAACCTTTTTTGAGAAAAGTTTAAAGATAAAAGCCAAAGTGGCAAAATGGTTTGATATGAGATTGATTGACTTTTAGTCTTCTCACAAAAAAATGTCAAGGCATTATTAAGTTGATTGGAGTTTATTTATGAAAAATGTTTTGAAAATGCATGGACATGAGTCCAAGTTTATTATGAAAGTGGTTCAAGTTCAAAAACAAGAAGAGTTTTCAAAAAGGGAAAGAAGATTTTTTGAAATTAAAGAAGATGAGAGGAGAAGAAGAGACTATCCTAAAGCATAAGGTAAAAGCTAGGGATAAGAACCATCTAACCAGCAAGATACCAATACTTGACATTATGAGCCAGGATAGAATTCCCATTCCTTGGATTGAAACCAATCAAGCAAAACATACTATACCTCTTGAGAGAACCAAACTTCAAGTGTGTTAAGTCTTCACAAAAAAATTGAGAAGAGCAATGGTTGTATACGGGTGAATTCCAGATTACAAACAAAGGGTGTAATCATAAAAACCTGCACACAAAAACAAACAAGAAACCCAATGTCTTGAGGTAAACCTCAAGAACTCTAGATAAAATAATCAGATAAGATCTCCAAAACAGGTCAAGGTTTCTAATCCTAAGTCTAAGAAAAGTCCCATGCTCCATAATGCCAAGGATAATAACCAAATAGTCCAAGCACCATTAAATATTCTTTAGGGTTTATGTTGATTATTAAGTGTTTTAAGAAAGGAAAAGAAAAGCTCAAGTGAGCAAAGTAAAAATGGCAAGAAAATAAATGCTCAAATGAGCAAAGATGAAAATGGTATGAAATGTAAATGCTAAAGTAAATAGTACATAAAGCATAAAAAAATAAAAGTATAAGGTAAACAAGTCAATAATTAGTGGTTAGTTGGATGACCATCTTGAAGCTTGCATTTGGAACTCATTAGAGGATTGGTAGAACCAAAGCCTCCACACAACAAGTTACATTTGCTTTTTGTCAAGTATATCATCCATTTGGAATTCTCATAAGTACCATTTAATGATCAATGATGTTTAAGTGATCCGCGTTGACCAAAGGTGTTGTAGATCCATTAGAGGATTGGTAGAACCAAAGCCTCCACACAATGAATCTAAAGGTTATTGGATCAAAGAGATCAAATTAATATACTTGGGCTTGCAATCATAAGTTTGGGCCACGAATAATCATTTATTCGAATCGGGACAAAATTTAGCGCTATGTTAAGCAATCGTAAGTGGACTTATATAGAAGTCGCACCTATTTTGAGGTCGGTCAATAGCAATCTATGCACCATTTGTTTTGAGACATGATATAGAGATCATGCTCCAACAACATCTAGTGCAATAAGAAAGGGATGAGATGAAGAGGGATGGGAAAATATACAAACCACATTTGAATTAAATTTTAATCAAACTATTATTAAAATCATTCATCCATTTTTGTGGAGTTAAACTCAACACCATGGATCCAATTATGTTAATAAAGTTCTTGATCCAAAATCTAACCCAAGATCAGCCAGAAAATAATCACAAAATAATATCACATTTAATATACATAAAAAAGGATTTTTTAAAAATGTTTTAAAAATAGAAAATAATGAGAAAAATATCAACTATGTTCAAATTAATCAAGAAATGAAAAGTAAGACCATACAAAAATCAGAAAAAGGCCCAAGTAATTTTACAATTTTTTTGGTAATTTTTTAAAGTCAAACTATTTTTAAAATTAAAATAAATGGGTCAAATAAAAAAATGGTAAAAAATAGTAAATTCAGAAACAAAAATAAAATGAGGTTACCAATATTTGACACAATATCATTGGATCATTCCATAATTTTTTTTCTTCAGAATTTAAAAATGTATAAAAGTATTTTTAAGCATTTAAAACAAATCAAATAAGTGTAAAATTTGTAAAAAAATACCAAAACACAAAATTAAATTGTGAAAAAATAAAAATCAGAAAGAGAATAATCAAAAATATTTTTCATAATTTTTCATATTTTTTGGACTAAAAATAAATTTTCTATGATTTTTTGAAATTTAAAACAATTAAAATATAAAAATCAGAAAAAGAAAATAAAAGTAAAATATGTTGACCATTGGATGAAAGTCAAAACGCGTTAGTAATCAAATCCAAGGGATCTGGCGCAATGTGCATATTATGGTCATTAGTGAATATTGTACATAATCATAATTAAATCAGAATTTGAAAAATACAGATGACGCGCCTTTATTGGTTAGAATATAACACGTTGGTAATCTTCAACCTCCAGCCATCACGAATTGCAGGTCTCTTAAACTGTAAAATCAGAAGCTCAGACCTATGCCATTCGCTTCGTCTCTTCAAGACGAAGACAACCACACCCTCGCGCCAAATTTATGTAAACTATAGCTCAAGCAATTTGGAAGGAAAGTTTTAAAAAGGGATTTGAAATTTCATGGTCAAAACGTGTTTCCAGTAAAAGGTACGTGTTACAACTAGAACCAGGACAATGAGAACAACACAATGATATCAGAGTTTTGAAGAATTGATAAAGGAATCTACCTATTGAAGTTGAGTTGCAGAGCTCTGAAACTGGACTTCTATGGAGCAGTATAGGGTACGATTCTTGAATGTAATTATATGGTTAGCTTCAGGGAAGATCAAGGAAGGTGAATTGATGGAAAAAATGGATTGAAAAAGGGTCGAGAATGGATTTTGAAGTTACAGAAAATTGAGTTATGGAGCAAGTTTGGCAGGGTGATTCTTGCTATCCAAGCTTGGGAAATTGAATGGGATAGTTCATGTATTTATAGGAGAAGCGAATGGGATCAAAAGGAAGAGTGAATGATGCGTTTTGGAGGGAAATCATGCACACCTGATACACGAGTGAAGTGTGATACAAACTTCATCAAAACTCATCCAATTTTGGCGTTTTGATGCGCTAAACAAATTTGGAACTTCACTAAACATGTTTAGAGGCAAAAACGCGTTGAAAACTTGTGATTAGAGGCCACATTATGGATTCCAAAATTCTGACTTGGTGAGAAATTCAATTTCAAAGTGCCAACTTCTGATCAATGGCATTTTCAACTCAAGGGGTCTTAGGGCATGATTCTTGATGCCTTAGAAAGATGAGGTTACAAGATTTGCAATGGAAAACGAATGGAGTTAAATAGGTGCTTGAGATGAAAGTTGCATTGAGTCAAAGTTGAAGAAAAAGGGTTGACTTTCCATACTTAGAAATATTTCACATTCTTCTTCAAAAATGACCTATAATGTCTTGCATCCAAACATGGCCTTCCACTTGGAATTTGCTCTTGCCCAAAAAAGATGGCATGAAGTAGACCTCTTGAATGACACTTTTAAACTTGGATCATTCAAAATATCAAAAATTTGAGCTAGTTATGACTTGTTGAAGTTGGAAAAAAAATCATGAAATAACCTATAATCTTTTGCATCTTTAAGGTAACTTCCATCCATTTTCCAACTTTGCACATAAAAGAAGGCATAAAGTTCACATCTTCAAGATCATTATGATAAAATAATGAACTCAAGGTGATAAAAATTGACCAAGTTAGGACCATTTGAAGTCACTCATGTAAAATTGTGGATTCATCTGGATGACTTGTAATCTTTCTTCTTCACCAAGTTCCTTCCACATGAAAACTCCTTAGAAATTTTGAAGTGATTTGTTGATAACCCTTTGAAGAGGAGGATATATTTGGAATCACTCAAAAATACAAAAAGGTGAGCAAGATGTACTCCTTTGAAGTTCAAAACCCTAACTCCTAGATCAAGAAATGCTTTGAGGAACTTTCACAAGTTTGAACAAACTTCTTGTACCAATATTCTTGCTTTGTGAATAGAAGTTGTTGAGGATGATAATAAGGACTCATAGACATCAAAACCACTTTTATATCTTGAAATTTTATATAAGTATGCTCTTGTGACCAATAGGAACAAGGCCTTGTCCAATCATGACAACTTCTCCAATCAACCCCTTGTACTTTTGAGTCATACTCTAATAACCTTGAAATGTGATGAACCAAAGCAACCTTACCATGCCAATTCTCCCAAAACCAATCCAATGGTGAGGTTTGAACTTCTCAAGCTATATTGACTAGGGCATGGAAATAAACTCATGAACCCATGGGGTAGCTTGTTAAATCTCATTGCCTTTACCTACATGGATAACAAGCAAGACAAATCAACATTGCATTTTATTAGTTAAATGAAGAAATCAAAACAATATTCATGATCACAAAAGGAACATAAGTCAAGGTGCTTGGTAATCCCTCAAAAAGGGCAAAACTAAATGTAGGGAGGGGAACCAAGAATCCTAGTGTGATCTTGTTGTGAGTGAATCAACATGGTATTATGAAGGGATCTTAGTGGCAAAAATTGTGGTACAACAATGTGGTGCCATCCGAGATATGTGGAAGAAATTCATATTTTATCCTTTATATTGTTGGAGGGGATTTGTTTGTTAATATCTGAAAGGTATTCTTTGGTTTTACATAAAATTTTCATTTACATGCATTTTTTCACTCTTATGTTTTTTATAGCTCATGTAAAATTGCATTTGTGAAAAAATTAATCTTTTATTGTTTTTTGTTTTTCCTACTTCAGATCTAAACATGGATGAAATCGAATCCTCAATTTTTTTCGCAAGCTCAAATCGACAGACCTCATGTTGATGTAGAACCAGAGGAAGCCAATGATGGGATCAATGAATCATAGCAGAGTGTTTTATAAAATGTTGATGAATTTTATTGGGAATTAAGATAACACGGGAAACATGGTGATGAATATAACACCCCGAATTCTAGATTAATTATTTATTTAATTAATTTAGCATGAATATATGATTCATTGTGAAGTATTTGATATATAAGATGTTTTGGTATTTTTATGTGAGTCCTTGTGATGATTTGTGATGTTTCTATGAATATGAGGTATACTATGATCTTGAGATGAATATGGTGTTTAACATGATGACTTGTGCGGTGTATGATGGGATAGAGGTGAATGATGGGATAATAAGATACGTTTAGAATTTAAATAGTTAGTTGGAATTATTTAGATTTAATAGTAATTATTTAGGATTATTTGGATTAAATAAATAGAATAGTAGTGTAGAGAAAATAAGGAAAAGATAGTCATTTGGGAGAATAAGTGAGGACAATAGTGGAAGACCATATTAGAGGTCCAAAGGGTAAGTTTGGTATAAGAAAAGGTTGGTAGTTGGAACGATCATTCTATGCGATTGTAAGAATTGGAGGAACGTTATGGAGAAAGAAAGCTAGGGCACAGAGAGGCAAAGATAAATTGTAGAACAGGAAGAGGAATCAGAAGCTATCAATAATATTAAGCTAAGTGGTATTTATCATTTTTATTATAATTCATCTAAGGGTTAGATATTTGTAGATTGTGTTAGGTTTTGGTTGATGATGAGTATGTGGTGTGTGATGATGAATTGATGAAATTGGGATGTTTAATCGCAAAGAATTGATGTATATGAAGTATGGTATTTTGGGATGTTGTTATATGATAAAACTATGTGAAATACTGATGTTTGAATACTTGTAATATGGTGAAATTGTGAGAAATTGAGACTGGTTTATGCAGGAAATCACAATAGGAAAACCCTATTCGTGCAGCGTCGTCGGGCGATGAGGATGTGTCTCGGGGAAATTATGACATTTATTGGGAGTCGCCAGGCGAGAGAAAGAGCGAAAGGAAGGGAAAAAATGTGACTCTACTGAAGCGCCTTGCTCCAAGTGTCGTCAGGTGATGCAAGAGGCGATAGAGGCTTCGCTAGGCGATGGAAGTAGTGTCGTCAGGTGAAGGTGTCCAGAATTGAATGGTTGTTTTGGATTTTCTTAAAAGTCTGATAACTTGAGTTTAGAACTTAGTTTGAGGTGCCGCTCGAAGCGTTGGATAGCTAACGCAATGAACTATAGTTCGATGGAATAAAATGAGGAATAAGGAGAATATTCACAATACCTAAGTTAGGATAAAGTTTGGATTCCCCGTGTTTGATAATGATGATGCCTTGTCTATAATGATGTTATGATGATGCTTGTACATTATGATGTTATGATGATGCTTTGTGTATTATGATGATATGATGATACTTTGTGTTTTTTGTTGAGATGATGATGCTTTATTTATTATTATCATATGATGATGCTTTATTTATTATTATGATATGATGATGATTTATGTATTATGATGATATGAAAAGACTTTATTTATTATGATGATATGATGATGTTGTGATGAATTCATGAATAGTGGGGCGTTTTTGACTAGTCGTGGTCGTATTTATTATGTTGGTGTCCATAATGCATTTATAGAATTAGTTTAGGACTTCGGTCTAGTGATGTTATTAGGACCTCGGTCCATTGATGATAACATGATGGTAGTTCAGTGAAGAAATTAATCCCATAGTGTGGATTCAGTGCAATATTATGAAGTACTCTTGTTCCAAGTGGGAATCAATCCTATTGGTGGGAATATTTGGAGATAACGATGACTGAGTCATAAGTGAAGTTTAGTTACCACATGCATGAGTCTATGATGTTGCATTACATTCTATATGACATTGCATAATGATTTCATGATACTTGATGATAAATGGTGTGTAATGATTATGTTGTTGTGTATTGATGAAGTTGTGAAGGTTTGAGTATAGCATGAGGTTCTGATGATGTGTGATGACTTGCCTAAGTGCATATCTACTATGTTTATTCCTTATGTATTTTATAATGATTATGATTTCCTCACCCTTTCTGCTTGGAAATATTTCCTCTATGCGTGGGTAACTTGGAGGCAATCAAGATTAGTGCAAAAAGCTTAGAGGATAGCTTTAGAGTGTGTTTATTCATTTTCCGTAGAACTAAGAGAGTCTTGCTCTGATATGTAACATCAGGGTTTGGATCATTTGATTGCGAACTTTATGTCTTTAGTTTATTTTGAGATTTATAAACTACCTTTCTTGGTACTGTAAACTGTTTTGAAATATGAAGTTTAATTGATGAATTATGATGCCGATTTTTGTGAAGTGCCTTAGTAATAAGGATTATTTTCAGACTATTAATCTGCTACGTTATTTGAAGTGACTAGTGATGATACCAAAGTATTATATGATTTAAAGTGTTTTCCAATCCGTGTTACGGAGCAGAATTTGTTATGTTAGATGTTTTATGAAGATGTGACGCCCTTCGGTGTTCTCTATTTGATTTTGTTTTTGTAAAAATTCATGAGAAACATATGTGGGTTTAGAAGGGTGTTACATTAGTGGTATCAGAGCCGTTTGGTTCGTTCGACTAGGTTTTCTTAGGATGTATATGTCATGTCGGTTGATTAGTGTGAGTACATTGTCAATGCGTGTTTCTGACGTTAGTTTTCTGTGTGTAGAATGACTGGAAGAAATGATGATGCACTTGCAGCTGCCTTACATATTGTTGCTCAAGTTGTGCAACATCAACCCAACGCTGGTGGGAATAATGGATATCGTGTTTTGGAGATGTATCAGAGGAATTAACCTCCTGTTTTCAAAGGTAGAAACGATCCTGATAGAGCACAGACTTGGCTCAATGAGATTGATAGGATCTTTCTAGTCATGGATTCCGCAGAAGCACAGAAAGTGTGGTTTGGTACACACAACTGGCAGAGGAAGCTGATGAATGGTGGGTTGGCACCCGTAAGAGACTGACAGTGGTGGTTGAAGCTATTACTTGGGTTGTGTTAAGTAAAGAGTTTCCGAGGAAGTACTTTTCTGAGCATGTGTGCGGGAAGAAGGAGATTGAGTTTCTAGAGTTGAAACAAGGGAACTTGACTGCGACTGAGTATGCTTCGAGGTTTGTGGAACTGGACAAGTATTATCTACATTACACTGAAGCGGCTATTGAATTCTCGAGGTGTATTAAGTTTGAGAAAGGTTTACATCTGGAAATCAAACGGTAAATCGGGTATCAGCAGATCTGTGTATTATCAGATTTGGTGGGCAGCTATAGAATCTATGAAGAAGACAACAATGCTCATTCAGCTTAGTACAAAAGTTTGAACAAGAAAATAGGAAAACAATATCAAGACGGAAAGAAGCCTTATGATGCCCCAGCTGATAAAGGGAAACAAAAGGCTTATGATAGGAAGAAGACAAGTGGGGGAGGAGCTCCCGCTTCTATCAAGTGTTATAAGTGTGGTGAACAAGGTCACCGTTCTAATGAATGTGGGAATAAGGTGTTAAGGTTCTATAAATGTGGTAAGATAGATCATCATGCTCCTAGATTCAAGAATGATGGTCCAACCTATTTCAATTGTGGAGAGCAGGATCATATAAGTACCCAATGTCAGAACCAAAAAGGGACACTGCTGCCCAGACCAATGGTAGAGTGTTCTCTTTGAGTGGAT
Organism: Vicia faba; assembly: GCA_948472305.1. NCBI lineage: Eukaryota > Viridiplantae > Streptophyta > Magnoliopsida > Fabales > Fabaceae > Vicia > Vicia faba. The sequence goes on from OX451735.1 coordinate 1,511,400,795, forward strand.
CAAAATATTCCAAGAAGGACAACATTATTTGAGGTACTTGTTTTATTAATGATATTGAATTGGTCGCTATTATTGATACTGGTCCCACATATTCATTTATTTCGCGTGCATATGTTAACGTGTTAGGATAAAAGTTGTCTAATATGAACACTAGTATGGTGATAGATACTTATGCTAGTGGTTCTGTTACTACTACATGCGTTTGTTTGAAATGTCCTTTGACTATTTATGGGAAGAGTTTTGTGATGGATATGATGTATCTTCCCCTACACCAAATTGATGTTATTCTTGGGATAAAATGGTTGGAGCTCAACTATGTTCACATCAACTATTATAACAAGACTTTGAGGTTCCTTAAGTTTGGTGATACTAGAGAATTAATGTTGTTATCTATTAAGCAAGTGAATGAACTTATGGAAGATGAAGCTTTGATGTTTGCAATGTTTGTGTTGTTGCAAGTTGATCAAGAAGCTGTGAGTGTTGAATTACCTGTCATTTGTGAATTTCCATAAGTGTTTCCAGATGACATCAGTGATTTGCCTCTAGAACATGAAGTGGAGTTTTCTATAGATGTGGTTCTAGATACAAGTCCATGTCAATGGCTTCTTATAGAATGTCAGCTCAAGAGCTGAGCGAGTTGAAGAAACAACTAGAAGAGATGCTCGAGAAGAAGTTTATGCACCGAGTGTTTAACCTTGGGGTGTACCTGTGTTGTTGGTCAAGAAGAAAGATGGAAGTATGAGACTATGTGTAGATTACAGACAGTTAAATGAGGTGACTATTAAGAATAAGTATCCATTTTCGAGGATCGATGGTTTGATGGATCAATTCGTTGGTGCTTATGTTTTCAATAAGATTGATTTGAGGTCAGGTTATCATCAAATTCGTGTTAAACCAGTTGATATTCCAAAGACGACTTTTCAAATGAGGTATTGTCATTACGAGTACACTGTGATGTCGTTTGGTGTATCTAATGCGCCAAATGTTTTCATGGAGTATATGAATCGTACTTTCCATTCATGTTTGGATAAGTTTGTCATGGTGTTCATTGATGATATTCTGATCTACTCCAAGTCCGAAGAAGAGCATGCAAAGCATTTGAGAATCGTGTTGCAAGTGTTAAATGAGAAGAAGTTATATGCAAAGCTGTCAAAGTGTGAGTTTTGGTTTAAGGAAGTAAGTTTATTTGGTCATGTGATTACTAGTGGTGAAATTATTGTGGATACTTCTAAAGTTGATACAGTGTTGCAGTGGGAAACTCTAAAGTCTGCGACTGAGATTCGATGTTTTCTTGGTTTAGCAGGTTATTACTGAAGGTTCATTGAAGGATTATCTAAGTTATAATTATTGTTAACTTAGTTGACTCGAAAGGGTCAAGCTTATGTGTGGGATGTTGAATGCGAAGAAAGTTTCATATAATTGAAAAAGAAGTTGACGTTCATATAATTGAAAAAGAAGTTGACGACTGCTTCGATATTAATTTTTCCTAACCCAAGTGATGCTTTTGTGGTGTATTGTGATTTGTCGAAGATGGGTCTTGGTGGTGTGCTAATACAAAATGGAAAGGTTATTACTTATGCTTCTAGGAAATTGAAGATTCATGAAAGGAATTATCCTACGTAAGACTTAGAGCTGGAAGTTGTGGTGTTTGTGTTGAAGATTTGGAGACATTGTCTTTTTTTTATCTAAATTTGAAGTGTTTAGTGATCATAAGAGTCTAAAATACTTGTTCAGCCAGAGTTGAATATGAGGCAGAGAAGATGGCTTGAGTTGTTGAAGGATTATGACTTTGATTTGAATTACCATCATGGTAAAGCAAAAGTAGTTGTCAATGCATTGAGTAGAAAATTGTTGCACATGTCAATACTTATGGTTCGAGAATTGGAGATGAATGAACAATTTATAGATATGAGCGTAGTATGTGAAGAGAATCTTGATAGCGTGAAGTTGGGAATGTTGAAACTGACTAGTGGTATAATAGAAGAGATTCGAGAAGGTCATAAGATGATTTGAAGTTAGTTGATCAATTGACATTGATTAACCAAGGTAAAGGAGAAAAGTTCAGAATTGATGAGAACGGTGTGATGAGGTTTGGCAATATAGTTTGTGTCCCTGATGTTCCCGAACTTAAGAAGAGTATTCTTGAGGAAGGACATTGAAGTGACTAAACTATTCATCCGGGTACTATGAAGATGTATTAAGACTAGAAGAAATTGTTTTGGTGGTCTGGTATGAAAAAGGAAGTTGCCAAATTTGTTTATGCTTTCTTTACTTGTCAGAAGTCAAATATTGAGCACCAGAAGCCTATGTGTCTTATGAAACCTTTGAGTATTCCATAGTGGCAATTGGATAATGTCTCTATGGATTTCGTGTCGGGTCTGCCGAAGTCTGCTAAGGGCAATAAATCAATTTGGGTGATTGTGGATAGGTTGACTAAGTCGGCTCATTTCTTACCGATGAAGATCAATCGTCCTATGGAGAAGCTAGCTGAGATGTATATAGATTATATTGTGAAGCTACATGGAATACCTTCGAGTATTGTGTCAAATATAGATCTGAGGTTTATGTCAAAATACTGGGAAGGTTTGCAAAATGATTTTGGTACTAAGTTGAGGTTGAGTTCTGCATATCATCCGTAGATGGACAATCAGACAGAAAGGACTATTCAGTCTTTGGAGGATTTGCTGAGGGCTTATGTGCTAGAACAAGTAGGATCTTGGGATAGTCACTTGTTGTTGATTGAGTTTCATACAATAATAGTTTTCGTGCGAGTATTGTAACACCCCAATTTTTAGAAGTTATTTATTTAATGAATTATTAGGAGTATTTATGAATAATTGATGTTTTATATGATTATATGTGTGATGTGACGGTATGAGGTTGTGCATGATGTGAATTATGATGATTAGAAGTATTAGAATGGTTAAATAATTATTTAGTAATTATTTGGATTATTATTGAGAATATAATAATAAGAATAATTATTTAAGCGGTTATTTTAATTAGAGCGGTGTGTTGGTAACTAGTAGGAAGAGTGAGGACGTAATGGTAAATAGAGGTTGACTAAGCGAGGGCCATTGAGGAAGATATTATGGGTCCTTTGTGATAACAGAGAATAGATAGTTGTTATTCTCACAATCAATCGTGAAAGTTGGAGAAGAGAGGCTAGAGCACGAAGGCTTTAGAGAGAATCTTCGTAAGAGGCACGAAGAACATAATCAATCACTCAAAGAAATAAGGTAAGGGATGTTTATCTTATTATTATATTTGATTTAAAGGGTAGACAGAGGTAGGGTTTGCCTTAGGTTTCATAGATGGTGATTCGATGTTGTTTGATGGAGAATTGATAGATTAGTGATGAATAATGACCCATAAATTTTGTCTAATTGATGTAGTATATGAAGTTGTTGATAGATGATGAATCCATATGATTAGATGATGTTTTAGGACTTATAAGGTAGGGAAATCGCAGAAAAATCATAGAAAAATTCAGCACAAAACAGCATGCGTCGACTCAAAGAGGTCATGCATCGACTCATGCAGGTTCAAGACTCGGTATGCATCGACTCATTGGGTCGACCTGAGTACACCCATGGAAGACATAATACCTTTGCGTATACTCAAAGGGGGCATGCGTCGACTTAAGCAATCCAATTTTTGACATATTTTTCTAAAGGCTGTAACCTGAGTTTTCGGACTCCGTTTGAGGTGTCATTTGAAGCATTGAATACATAACGCGGTGAAATATATTAATAAGGAGTAAAATGAAGAATAAGAAGTATGGTTCTAGTACACAAGTTAGGATAAAATTAGTTTCCCCGTGTTGAATCACTATGATGCTTTGTGGTAATGAAGTATGATGATGATATGACGATCTTATGATAATACTTGGTTCATGATGATATGTTGTTAATATGATGATTCTGTTTTATATGATGATATGATGATGATTCTTTGGTTATATGAGTACATATGATGAGGTTTATATGATGGTGTTAGTGAATACATGAATGATAATGTGTATGACTAGTTGTGGCCGTTTATATTGTTGTTGCGCATCATGCATTCATTGGACAACTTTGGTCCGATTTAATGATTTAGGACGTTGGTATGGTGATTTGGTATCAATCCCATTGTATGGATTTGGGATGTCTATGATTTTCTCTGGTTCCAACTGGGAATCGATCCTATGATTGAGGTCTTTGGAGGGTGATGGCCCAGTGTTCATCAAATGAATTGGTGCCACATGCATGAGTCTATGTCCTTGCACTACATCTTATGTGGCATTGCATGGCTCTTAAATTGATGATGTTGTATTGTGTTGTTGAACTTGTATGATTGTTAAGGTACTTGGAATATAACAATGCTGATTTTATGTTGTGATACTTTTGGTGTATTCTGCTATGTTTATTACTTATATCTTATATAATGATTGTGATGAACTCACCCTTTCTGCTTGAATGTTGCCTCTACATGGGTAACGTGCAGGTAATCAGGAGTAGTACCTAAAGGCTTAGAAGAATAGCTTGTAGCGTGTGTTTTATTTCCGTTGAGTCTAGAAGGTCTTGCTCTGATATGTAACATTGGGGACGGGAATGCTTTGTTTTGAAAACTATTTTGATCTTGTTTTGTTATGACATTTAAATTGTTTCCATGGAGTTTAAATTATATTGAATTATGAATCATGAATCATGGGGCACTATGAAGTGTTTTAATGAACTTGTTTGAACTATGATTCCGCTGCAAGATAGTGAACCTTGATAACTGATATGTACATGAATAATTTTGAAAACCCGTGTTACCGAGTAAGACTAGCACATATAATTATTTCACGAATAAAATGTGACGCCATTTTGTTGTATTACTCTGAAATTATTTTAAATAATTATGAATATTCTGTGGGGTTTAGAAGGGTGCTACATTAGTGGTATCAGAGCAGGTCAGTCCGTCCGGCTAGGTTGTCTAATGTTGTTTGTTCCTTAGTATACAACATGTGTGTGAAACACTGTCGATACTTGCTTGTTTTTCTAATTGTTTGCCTGCAGGGCTTGGTTTGAAACAAGTAGGGGAGAATCTTTTTCTTCTCTTAGATTTTTTAGGTGTGTGAGTTGGTGCAATATGCTGCTGAATTGCAAGAGTGCAAGTGTTGTTGGAGCTATGTTGTTTCTCGAAACTGGAGAGAGTACGAATTCATGATTTCTCTCTGCCGGTTAAGTTGGGATTGTCTATGAGGGAGACAAATCAGGTATTGTTGATGTCTGCTTCTCAAAGAATAGAGAACAATGTTACGGCTAGTGATATGACAATGTTGTGTGATTGCTGAATTTTTTCCTAAAGATATTCGCGACATTCCTCCAGAGCATGGATATGATTTTGGTGTATGGATAACCCTTATGATATGAGGCTTAGAGTTTTGCATGTTTGTTACAACAGTTGAATGAGGTCGTGTGTGGATTACTTACAATTGAGTATGGTAATGGGTGAGATTAATTATCCACTTCAATGGAGTGACGATTTGATGGACCAACTGTTAGGCGAGTATGTCTATAGTATAATCGAATTGAGAAGGGTTACCTTCAGATTCAAATGAAGGGTGAGGATAGTTAGAGAATAAATTTTAGAACTTGTGTAGGAATTACGAATATTTGGATTAGTTTGTTGCGGTGTTTGTTGAGGATATTATGAGTTAATCTAAGTCAGAATAAGGGAATGTCGAATGTTATGAATTACAATGTTGAAAGGGAAGAAACTTTATGCTAAGTTGTCAAGGTGTAGATCATGGTATGAGGAGGAGAATTTTCTTGAGCATGTTATTTTGAATGATGGTATATATGGATCCATCCAAAGCATGTATGGTTCTACATTGAGAGATTCCAAAGTCGGTTACAGAGACTATTAGCTTCTTAGGCTAAACTAGTTATTGTCGCATCTTGTTTATGACGAGGTCAAGTATGATAGGTTGTAAATGAATGAATTGAAGGAATGAGATGTTTGGTATTAGGGAGAATATGGAGATATTAGAGGAGCGCATTGTGATACAACTTATGCCAAGTAATAATGATTAGAACGACGAAGATTAATTGGAACATGGTGCTTTAGGTAACTTTGAGTATAAGTTTTAAAGAAACACTATTATAGTTTAGTAATGATGGTTTATGCGCTATCATGGTTTTCGGATACCTATTGACAAATTGAGGAATAGATCACCCTTGATCTCTTGTTGATAGTAGACGAGATCGTGTTGGATGTGATAGACTTGTCTTACCAGCTTAATGGTGTGTTAAGTGTTTAACATTCCATCAAGGGAATATTTGTTCATTTTGGGTGAACCTAATGGATAAGTGACTGTGAAAGAGTTGAGACTTATTGAACAGTTTGGAGACTTGAGGTTGTATGTGAAACTGTCGAAGTGTGAATTTTGGTTGAAGGAAGTGAGTTCTCTTGGCCATGTGATTTCTAATGGTGGAATTGCGGTAGATACTTCTAAGGTTGATGCAGTATTGCAGTGGGAGACACAAAAATCTACAATTGAGATTCAAATATTTCTTGGGTTAACAGGTTACTTCCTAAGATTCATTGAGGTATTTTCTAATTTGGCGTTACTAATGACACATATGACTCAAAAGGGCTAGGTTTACGTGTGGGATGTTGCATGTTGTCGTACCCCAAATTTGTCCTACCATTTCACTGTTTCTCTTATTAGACTTTACATTTCATTCATACATGTCACGAGATTCATATGCATAGCGTTTATTTCATTCAATAAGGTACTTTGGTTCAAGAAGCAATATTTGGGCAAATTAGGGTTTAATTTTGGTTTGGAGAGAGAAATTCATTTGTTTCTCGGGCAATGGATTGTGGAATTAAGTTCTGAGATATCATGGGTTTCCGTCTCCGTCAAGTCACAAGGATATTCTTTAGAGTCATAGATTAGGGTTTCAATTATCTTCAACACTTCGATATCTTTCTTCATCAATGTGCATCATCATATTCTAGCCTGTTAAATAATTCAAAATTATGGTCAAGAGTTTGTGACTAATATTACAAGTATTTGAGCCATGAAACAAGAGATGATGTAGCAAACTCGTATGATGATCAAGGCATGTTTTGTTACTTCAGTTACAAGTCACTTGTGGTTTGGAAATCAAGATTAAGGTTTTCATTAAGAGTGAAAGTTTGATTTGGACACGATATGAGGAGTAAGGTTAGAAGACTAGGCATATGGTTTACTTGAAATACAAGTTACAGAGGTCATCCGTGATTTCTTTAAGTTCAATTTACAAAAGCAAGAGGTATCATTCAAACCATTCAAGTGGGAAATTTCAAATGTCAACCGAGATTCAAGAACTGTCTAATTTCCATACAACAGATTCATCATTCATAAAGTTCAACGAGAAGACATTCAAGTATCATATTCATTACATTTGTGCGTAATTTACAAAGCAAGTTACAAATTTGAAATACAAGCTACAACTATTTTGTTTACAAAGAAGAAATGGTTGTTCTTCAAGTTTCTTTGATTCATCTTCAAGAAACTTGTCCTCACTCATTGCTAGCCATGGCCTCTTCATCTTTAAACCTTGATTTTGCAATCCAATCCTTATTGCTCATGAAACAAGAAAGAGGGAAAGAGATATCAAACATCAATATTTGAAAAAAATTCCAAACAAGAACACATTGTTAAAATATAATTTTCATTTCATCATTAGGGTTCGTGTTTGGAATCAAAAATTCAAGGGGTGAGTTCCATCATGCTTACTATCTACAAAGGCCTCATAAAAATCAGAATTTATATTGTCTTAATCATAGACCATGTCCCAATTGCAAAACACAGAAGTCTGAGGTTTGGTTCACAAAAGAAAGAGAAATTCAAAACAATTTCAATGCAAAAAAATAAAGTCAACAAGCAATACTGCCAACAATTTGTTTCACAGGAAAAAATCTACAGCAAAACTTCTAAACAGCAACAGCGACCCAAAACTACCAAAAAACAACAGCCCTCAACACAGCAACCAACAAGCACAATAGCCATAACCAAATAAAACAGTAGCAAATTAGCAAATATGAAACAGCTAAACAGCAAGCAACTAACTGGCCAAACAGAAAATCTAAAACAGTAGCAAAATAGGTAAAAAGGAGAACAACAGCAAACAACAGCAGAACTGTTGAACAGCAGCCCAAAGCAGCAAAACAGCTGGCCAAAGCAACAAAAAGAAACCAAAAATAGTAAGCAACTGAAATCCAACAACAAAACAACAAACAGAAAATCCAAAACAGCAGAAAAATAGAAAGCAACAACAACCCAAAAGGTAAACTTGCAACAACCAAAAGGCAGGCCAGCAACTACGTTAATCATCAAATACAAAAATTGTTCAGACAAAGTTCATAAAAACACAAGAAGCTATCAAATAGCCAAAACCCTAATTGTGTCATCCTTTTCCTAAATTGTCATACTCTTTAGAATTGTAATTTCTTGACTTTTTGATTTCTTGATGAACAAGTTTCATATTTTGACATGTTTTGATGAATTGTGGTCTTTGACACTTGATTTTGACCAAAAAGTCAAAGTTTGACTTTTCAGTATACAATTGACTTTTGATCAGTTGATTGCAAATCAACTATCAATCCAATTGATCTTGAGCAATGTCTTGAGTCATGCCATTAGGTAAAAATGATGCAATTGAACTCTTGATATCATGCCTCAAACCAATTAACTATTTTCTAGGTCAAAAATAAAAAATTGCCCTTTCTCAGTCAAAACCCTAATTTTGACCATTTTGCCCTTTCGATGATTTGATTAAATTTCTTGAGGAATTATGGTCCAAACTTGATCAAATGATACATATGAGTTTATAATGTATATGTGAATAAAAAATTATGAAGTTTGACTCTAAATTGGCCACAATTGACTTTTTCCCCAATATAGCTGATTTTTAGGTCAACTGCTCAATTGACTGAGCAAAAATATGATCCAAGACTTGAAACTTGACATGAGCAATCTTGGAGGTCCATAATGATCCATGAAAGTCATATGAGGCATTAAAAGTTCAATTATCCTTGTACAATCTCAAACCCTAATTTCAATCATCAATGCTTAAGGAGGTGTCTTGAGCTGATCAACTCTTGTGCAGTCTTGAACCAAAGGAGATTTTGTGAGACAATGCTTGATAAATGAGAGGGCAAATTTTGGGGTACAACAGGGCAGTTATGACTTCTCCATGCAATACTCACATACCTTTCACAACCAGGCTAAGTTTTGATTGTACGGATAATGTTGCGGAATACAAAGCTTGTGTAATGGGTCTTGAGGAGGCCATTGATTTGAAGATAAGATTCTTGAAGTTTACGCCGATTCTTCCTTAGTAATATATCAAGTACGAGGTAATTGGGATACGCGACACCCTAATTCAGTCCCATATCAGGATTACATATTAGAGTTGTTGCTCGCTTTTGATGAGATTACCTTTGAGCACATTCCTAGAGAAGTAAATCAATTGGCAGATACTCTGGCTACTTTAGCGGCAATGTTCAAAGTCAGTTATTCAAATCATGCACCCAATATAATAATCCTTTGTTATAAGGAGCTCGCACACTTTTTCCCTTCTCATTGTCTCACAACTGAAGATGTATCAGGAGAAAAGTCGTGGTATTTTGACATCAAAAGATATATTGAGAAGCAAGAATACCCTGAGGGTGCTACAATTTGTGATAAGCGAACTCTTAGAAGGTTGACATCCAAGTTTTTACTGTCAGGAGACATTCTGTACAAAAGAAACTAGGATTTAGTTTTGCTCAGATGCATGGATAGACACAAAACAAAATCCATCATACGAGAAATTCACGAGGGCTCTTTTGGGACTCATGCTAGTGGATGTTCCATGGTCAAGAAAATCATACGAGCATGTTATTTCTGGATGACGATAGAAATTGATTGTTGTGTGTATGCGAAGATGTACCACAAATGTCAAGTTTACGCAGACATGATACATGCTCCTCCCACTCCTTTGAATGTGATAACTTCACCACGACCCTTTGCAATGTGGGGCATTAATATGATTGGACCGATCGAGTTGAGCGCTTCAAATGGACATAGGTTCATTCTCGTTGCTATTGACTACTTCACCAAGTGGGTGGAAGCAGCTTCGTACAAGAATGTGACCAAGCAAGTTGTAACCCGCTTCATCATGAAACAAATCATATGCCGGTATGAAACTCCTAACAAGATCATCACTGATAACGGGTCGAATCTCAACAACAAAATGATGAAGGAAATGTGTGAAGAATTCAAGATTAAGCATCATAATTCATCACCCTATCGGCCAAAGATGAATGGGGCAGTCGAAGCAGCTAACAAGAACATAAAGAAGATTGTCTAGAAAATGGTGAGAACATACAAAGACTGGCATGAGATGTTGCCCTTTTCTCTACATGGATATCGAACTTCAGTGCGTACTTCCACTGGGGCAACTCATTTTTCATTAGTCTATGGTATGGATGTGGTGCTCCCAGTTGATGTGGAAATTCCTTCCTTAATGTTTCTGATGAATATTAAACTTGATGAAGCTGAATGGATTCAAACAAGGCTCGACCAACTCAATCTCATAGAAGAGAAGGGCCTAGAAGCTATTTGTCATGGTCAGTTGTATCAACAACGTCTCAAGAGAGCATTTAACAAGAAGATTCGACCTCGAGAGTTCCACACAGGTGATCTGGTCTTAAGGAAGATTCTCCCAATTCACTCTGATCTAAGAGGCAAGTGGAATCCCAACTATTAAGGGTCGTACATCATGAAGAAAGCTTTCTCAGGAGGTTCTCTAATCCTGATAAACATGGATGGGGAAGGCGTTTTGCTTCCAGTCAATTCAAACTCAGTTAAAAGATACTACACATAAAAGACCCGCTAAGTCGAAAACCCGAAAGGCGGGCTTAGGAAAAAGTTAGGGCTAAAAAAGAAAAAGATAGAAAAAGAGAATAACCCACTAAGTCGAAAACCCGAAAGGGAGGCTTAGGAAAAAATGGGTATCCCGGTGGATTGAAAACCCGAAAGGGCGATCCAAGCAAAAATTAGGGACAAAAAGTGAGAGACTGAAGTCTGAAGACTCTTCACGAATAACCAGTACACCCTTCTAACACTGGATGAATTGATTCAACTATTATCCTTCGGAAGCATAGCACTAGGACGATCCAGGATATGGGAACTATATCAATATCAGTTTTAATGGAAGTTTGAGATTTTCTTATTTCCATTTTACTTGTTATATTGTCTTTTCTTTGCAACTTCCTCATTTAGGAGTTGTGTTCATGTACGAATTCTTATTCACATGCCAAACTCATTAATAAAAATGTGCCCTCCCACCAAAAGTCTTTGTTATGTCCTTTTTACTTTATTTTTCGTATGCGAATCCTGATTTAAATTCTTTGTTAAGCATTGCATTGAAAACAATAAGGAAATAATAATCACAAGCTAAGATGCGAAACACGACATTACATGGATATAAAGGCACACCAAGGGAATTCCATGGTGTTCATGTGTTTGTTTTTCTGTGCAGGTAGCAAGTTGTTGTACCCCAAAATTTGCCCTCCCATATTCTTCAAGATTTGCAAAGAGCATGCTTCAAAATCTCTCCAAGGGTTGCAAAGTTCAAGGGCCTCCTAACAGCCAAAAACTAGGGTTTTGGTTCTGGCAAAGAAATTGAAGTTTCCAAGGGTCCAATCAAGTCCCACATGCCTATAAACATGGTCAAGCATCCTCATACCAAGTTTCAAGACTTACAACACAAAATTGCACAGTCAAAAACCCTAATTGCACTACAGTCAACTGTAGGGGCAAAATGGTCATTTGACAGTCAAAAGTTCAAATTTTTGATCAACATCTCATTTTGAAGCCACAAACATCATTTGATCAATTTTTGATCATGATTCTCAAAGTATGGCTCAAAAAGTCTCAAGATGCAAAAGTTTCCATATTTGGACAGTTGAAAAAGTCAACTGTAACTTGACCAAGGCATAAATTCCACATGGTTTATCAGAAAAATTCCATCCAAAGCTCATTTTGAAGAGAAAGACATTTCCTACAACTCCCCTTCATACTTCAAGTCCAAGAAATGCTCTCACAAAAAGTTATCAATTTCAACATTATAGGTCATTTTCAAAAGTCAACAAAAAGGGACTTTAAGTCAAAGACCATAACTTGAGATTGGTAAATCAAAATGACATGGGACCAAAGGAATTGGTTAGAGGACTTCAAGACCTTTCCAAAATGTCCAAGAACATGATCAAATCTTAAAACTTGAGCAAGATATGCCTTGTGGAAGTTGGGAAATTTTTGGGAATTTTGAAGAGTCAACTTTACTTCAAATGCCTCAAATTTGCTAATGGGCCACATTTTCTTCCAAGATTCATCATCCAAAGGCTATGCACGACCATTTGGCCCAAAGGGGATTTATTTCATCATTTTTTATTATTTATTTGAATTTTTAATTACTATTAATTCATTTAATTAAATAAAATATGAAAAAAATACTAAACCAATGTGATTGAATCTTTTTATGCAGTATAATCACTCATTGGCTACTCAAGATTTTGTGCATACCAAAATTGGAAGGTTTGGCCATGATTGACATCAAAATCACATGGAAAAGATTTGAAAGATATTCATGGAAAATCAAATATTCCATACATCAATGCATTGATCTTTTGGACTTGATTTCAACCCTAATTCATCTCATACATAAGTCAGAAGCAAAACCTAATGGGAAGAACCTGAAAGCTGCGCCCAATCATCAAGAACAACTTTGCAATTTTTGTGAAAAATCTGAAAACTGAAAACTGCCTTCTAGCACGATTCAAAGGAAAATAATCATACCATTAGCTTGCCAAGGCATCAAGGAACCTAACTGAGTCCTTTTCCACGCTTCCAGCATCAAGGATTGGTACATAGAAGTCAAACTGTTTCATGTTTTTTGCATAATCGTGTTTCATCATTCATGCCATATTTTTAATTTCTAACGCTTGTTTTGTACTAGTCTTATCATTCTGAAGCTAACCATACCATCCAATTGAATTTTCGTGCCCTATACACGAATTCACCATTGAAGCTCGTTAGGGTTTCCAAACTGTAAAATTGGGGCTTTACGTTTAAGGAAAAATCAGGCAATAAGACTTATGCCATCAGAATCAGAAGCTCATAACGATTAACATGGCATACTCGCGCTCAATTTATCATAAGCCAATTCCTATTCGCTATTTTTATGTTCACCATTTAGTGGGGGTTTAAAACCCCCGCTATCTCTTTTTATTTTACAGGCAATTGAAGAAGAAGACAGACGTGTCCATGGCTTACAGGCTCATTTGAATTTCGCGCGAAATACCCACTAATCGTTTGTTTTACCTTATATTCATTATTTTCTATATTATATACAACGCGTTGAAGCAGCTCAGTTGGTGGAATGTTGTGTTGGCAAGCTTTGGGACCTGGGTTCGATTCCCATGTCCCCTCCTCTCTCCATATTATTTTTCTGACCATGTTTGCATGTAGCGTTCTCTCCAGGGGTTCATCATACACCCACCATCCAGGCTTGCCACTTGGCCAATAATCTCAATCCAATGGTCCAGACCCAAAGCCTATGGAATGATTCAGTCAATGCATACGCACGTGACCACCAAAAGTCAAAGGGGCCTCCAATAAATGGGCCAAAAATGCTGAATGACACCTCCAAATTGGGGTCAACACCCCCTAGGGTTTGTATTTCTTTTCTTTTTCCTATTCTTTATTATTTGTTTAATTTAATTATTTCCTTTCAATTAATATTTTCCTAATATAAAAAAATAATAAAAATCAGAAAAGACAAAAACAAAAATATATTTTATTTTAACATTTTTTGTAAATAAATTGTATTAATTAATTTAGTTAATTCTAGGTTTAAACTTTAATATTTTTTGTAACAAATTAAAAAATGTAGAATTAGGGTTTTATATTTTTTCCTTCTTCTTTTTTTCACCATATTAATTATTAATTATTATTTTTGTAAATAAATTACCATGTAAATAATTAGGTTAATTTTAGGTTCAACTTTAACATTTTTTTTAATAAATTAAAAATAGTTAGAATTAGGTTTTAATTCCATTAATTCTCATAAAAATCCATAAATACAAAAAACTCAAAAATGACTTCCTTTCTCATTTAATTTAATTAATTTCGTAATTTTAATTCAATTTCTTTAAAAGGGTCCAACGCCCTCGCATTATCGACTTTAATTCTCTTCGCATTTTTATTTCTTTTTGTGAATAAATGTAATTGCCCAAAAGCCATGTAATAGATTAATTAGGCATTTATCTTTCCGCATTTCTTTATTTTATTTCAAATCGGGTCCTGGATTAAATTTGGCGATGTGGACCCGCGCCTTTGTAATAGCGTAGGACCTTTTAATTCTCGCATCTTTTTAAACTGTTAATTAACCTGCATGAAAGAATGAATGTCAAAGTAAAAGCAACGCGTAGATCACCAATACAGGACAAGACAAAAATAAATAAACATGACACACCAATCACACACCACCCCTAGGGTACGCCTCACTGTTGCCTTGCCCCTCGAAAGGTGATCGTCGAGTAGAGGACGTTTTAGTAAGTCCTCATGTCCATGAACATGGCATGAGGGTAGCTTCTAAGGTGTCTTCCTATTGCTCCGGTGATCACCATGTCCCGAACCCTCAAATTGACCCGAACACCTCCAACGGTGGTGTTACCTACCTCTCAATGGTGGGATGGCACTACTTTAAGGACATTTACACAGACGAATTCCTTAGGGTAGGTAGAGAACTCTAGATACTTGCTCTAATTTCAAAAACAAATCAAAAATACTTTTCACACTGACACCTTTTCAAAAAGCTTTCGAAAGCAACTTTTCAAACACTCTTGAGGACTGATACAAGAGTCGAACTGAAATTTTCAAAGAAACTTTTTTAAACCCACAGTTGAAAAGCAAACAAACCATTTTTGAAAACACAAATGAGCAAGTATCTAAGAGCCCATGGATAACCATGGATAGAAAGGGTGCTAACACCTTCCCTTTCTATAATCTACCTCCCGAACCGAGAGCAATCTCTATAAGGAATTTTTCTGTGCTTTTGTCCTTTCCATTTGGAGAAAATAAAAGACGGTGGCGACTCTTGCTTCCGCGACATTTCGCGAACCAGCGTTAAACAGTCAGTTCCAGATCCACCGATCACAGAACTGGCGACTATGCTGGGGACTCTTTTTAAAGTGAGGTGTACCTTAGGATTAGTTCATAACTGTGTTTTCAATTGTATTGATTTGCTTGCTTTAAATTATGGGTTGCATGGGGGTTACATAGATGCTAACTCGGATCTGGGGATACCCTGTTTAGGTAGCATAAGCTGTGAGGGACCTGTCCGGCGTAGACCGAAATGGGTGAAGCAGTGGCTACGTTGGTGTGGCACCTTGGTCTGTACCGATATCCCTTGTGTCGCAACGAGGAGAATATGGGTCTTCTGAGGAGTCATTAAGCACCAACAGACCTTAGAACCTTAAATGACACAACTTGGCCATTAGAACAGTAGCAATATGCTACGCCCATTGAGGCTAAACTCTCGTGATGGTTCTGGCCGCAAGAAAAGATTGTGATGGTAGAGTTATGACCGATTGAGGGTAGTCAATGATATTGGGATCCTCTAAGAACCCGGTTACTTTTGATAGGACAGGTATGAACCAACAAACTGAAAGAGGGTAATACCTAGACCTCATGCTGACCTAAACTTTAAGGGCTTGCCTTGTGTGACTTGTGTGCCTTACATGTTTGCCTTTGTATCTATTTGTGGTGTGCTTTATCATAACATCATAACATCATGAGCATTGCATGCATCCTGCATAAGGACTGACCATTTCAAAGACAAGAGGGTTTCACCTTTGCTCTGTTTTGTAGGACATCATGATGCCTGTGCGAAGGAATACTATCTGGTTCAACTTTGTTCACCCACCTGAGTTGCTTGAAGAGTTGGTTAGCAGAATTCCAAATACCACTTCCTTCATCCAGAGGCATGGTTCTCTTCTCAATTTAGTCACTGCAAAGCGGGATCAACAGTTGATGAGTGTCCTGACCCAGCTTTATGACCCTCTGTACCAGTGCTTCACCTTTCAAGACTTCCAGCTGGTCCCTACCCTGAAAGAGTTCTCTGATTTGCTTGGTATCCCTATCTTGGATCAGACTCCCTTTACTGGTTGGGAAAAGACTCTCAGGCTTGAGGAGGTTGCTGCAGCTCTTCCTTTGACACATCAAGAAGTAATGGACAACTGGGTGACTAGAAGCGGAGTTAAGGGTTTCTTGGCCAAGTTTCTGATTGGTAAAGCTAACAGTTTCTGGAATGACCTGGACTTTAGGGCATATGAAGACATCCTAGCTCTTTTAATCTATGGGCTAGTCTTGTTTCCTAATCCTGACAACTTCATCAATGTCACTGCCATAAGGATCTTTATGTCTCAGAACCCGGTGCCCACTCTCTTGGGTGACATCCTGCAACAACTTTATGCTCGTACTGCCCGAAGACGAGGAACTCTATGGTGTTGTATCCCTTTGTTGGTGAGGTGGTTTATTTCGCACCTCCCTAAGTTTGTACTGAAGAACCAAGAAGGAAGAGGTTGGGCTCATAGGTTAATGTCTCTCACTGATAAAGACATTGTTTGGACTTTCAGAGGTTTGGATGAGATAGCTATTATTGATCGTTGCAGAGAATACCCTAATGTTCCTTTGATTGGTACTCAAGGAGGGATCTCTTACAATCCATGTCTAGCACTCCGACAGTTTGGGAGGGCCAGAAGAGCAGGGCCTCATGAGATGTTGGTGCCTCACATCAGTTTTGAGTTTCAGGTGGATAGTGACGAGCTGCGTCATAGGTTCATCAAGGCTTGGGATAAAGTTCATAAAGCTGACCCACAAGAGTTGGGGCCAAAGACTT
The DNA here is from genome assembly GCA_948472305.1 of Vicia faba. Taxonomy (NCBI): domain Eukaryota; kingdom Viridiplantae; phylum Streptophyta; class Magnoliopsida; order Fabales; family Fabaceae; genus Vicia; species Vicia faba. The sequence continues at coordinate 1,511,417,765 of OX451735.1, forward strand.
CTCTACCTATGGAAGCCTACTACAAATGGATTCGTATCCGTGCTCAGAAGTTAGGTATGCCATACGAAGCCGTCAGACCTATCATTCTTGAGTATCCTGGCAAAGATGGGGCTCCTCCAACTGTCCTCCCTCCTCAGATACCTACTGATTATGAGACATTAAAGAGGTCTTGGTCGCAACTACGAGAAGAGCGGGATTCTTACCGGGAAAAGTTCAACGAGCAGGAATTGAAGATCCAGAAGCTGACAAAGCAGTTGGAGAATGAGCGAGCTCTGAATGACTACATCCGTACTGAGAAGAGGAGACAATGGGATCAATAAGAAGCTCTGGACGTTCTTTTACGGTTTTATTTCCCTTTTCAGTATTTCCCTTTTATGTAACGCCTAAGCGCAACCTGTTGAACAATTTAAGTTTCAAAGTTGAATCTAATGAAGTGTGTTCCTTTTTGTTTACAAAGTTGATTCCCGATTGTCTTTGAAAACATAACTCATACGCATTCCATTCATCATGTGCATAGCAGGTTTTCTCCTTTTCAGGTTGCTTACTGTTCTTCGCTGTTTATTTCAGCATCATGAACCCTGACTCATCATCAACTGAGATGTCCATCAGGGCTCTTCAGGCGCAGAACGCGCAATTTCAGGAACTGATCATGGGTTTGGCTCAAGGCCAAGAAGAGCTGAAGGCTTTACTCCTGAAGAAGGAGAAGAAGAAGAAGAAGAGAACTGTTCTTTTCAACTCGGGCCGAAGGTTTGGCAACACTCTGCAGAATGAAGAGGCTAGTTCTTCTATAGGCAAGAGCAGTCCCCAAGGGGGAAAATGTCCTAGTCCGGTAGTCTCTGACAACGAGACTGACTTCAATGAGGAACAGTATCCTCCGGCGGAAGACAGATACAAGCAGTTGGAAGACATACTGAATGCTATGGAGATCCAACAAGTGCCTGGGCTGGATTTCGGAGACTTGGGCTTATCTACTGGTGTGATTATTCCTCACAAGTTTAAGGCACCATCTTTTACCAAGTATGACGGGGCGTCTTGTCCCAAGCTACACCTCAGGTCTTATGTGCGGAAGATTCAGCCGTACTCAGTGGACAAGAATTTGTGGATCCACTTCTTCCAGGAGAGTCTTTTAGGGACTCATCTCGAATGGTTCTATCAGCTGGATGTAACCAAGGTTCGTAACTGGGAGGAGTTGGCTACTTCTTTTTACAAGCAGTATCAATATAATGCCGACCTTGCTCCTACACGTACCCAACTCCAGAGTATGTCGCTAGGGTCAAGCGAAGGTTTTAAAGAGTACGCACATAAGTGGAGGAATCTGGCTGGCAGGGTGCAGCCTCCGTTGACTGACCGGGAGTTGGTAGACATGTTCTTGGGGACCCTATCTGGGCCATTTTTCAATCATCTTATCGGTAACTCATCTGCAGGGTTTACTGATCTTATTCTGACTGGAGAGAGAATAGAGGCTGGGATGAAGTATGGTAAAATTAATAAGGTTGCATCTGCAAGTTCTAAGAAGAAGCCCTTTAAGAAGGAGGCCAGTGCTGTATATGGGTCTAGAAGACAAGAGAAACCTGAGCGCCGCCAGTCTGTCAACGCGGTGATGATTGCTAAGCCTGCTGCCGCTCCTCAGCAAGCTAATCCTCAAAGGGCTGAAAGACCCAGGAGAGAGTTTACCCGTTTGAGTATGACTCTATCACAAATCTTGCCGCAGTTGCTGTCCACCAATCTAGTGACTGTTAGAGAGGCCCCAAAGGTTGTGAATACTGCCTCTTCGAAATACAATCCAAATGCTCGCTGTGCTTATCATTCCGATAGCCCGGGGCATGCCGCTGATGACTGTTGGGCCTTAAGGAATAAGGTGCAAGACCTTATTGACGCAAAAGAGATACAGTTTGAAGCGCCTGAGAGGCCGAATGTGGTGACTGCTCCTATGCCCCAGCATGGAGTAAATGCCGTTGATGAAAAGGTATATGCCGTTTCTGTGAGTGATGTAGCTACTCCTTTGAAGACTGTTAAGAGGAACCTACTGCTGGCCGGTTTATTTCCGGGTTGTAGTGAAGGTTGCCTTTTTTGTGCTGTTTCCCTTTCTGGTTGTCCTTTGCTGAAGTTGGGCATCCAAAGCCTAATGGACAGCAAAGAGATTCTGTTCAAGAAGACTGTTGTTCAGTTTGTTCCGGTAGAAGAAGTTTCTGTGGTTACAATCTTTAATAATCCGATCAAGGCTATCCCGAGGAAGCCGGTGAAAATCATGACTGTCGCACCCGTTGTTATTACTGTTCCGGGGCCTCTCCCCTATGAATCTGATAAGGCTGTCCCATGGCACTATGGGGCAGACGTGTATATACATGGAATCAAGCAAGAGTTCAACACTGGCACCAGCATCAGCAATATCACTGGTCCAGCAAAAGTTACCCGCAGTGGCAGGCTCTTCTCGCCTGACATTGCACCACCAGCTATTCGAAGACCCCTCACTATAACACCTGCAAGTTTACCTGTTCCCGTTTCTGATCAAGTTGTTTCCCCTGCCGCCGAGTCATCTAATGCTCGGGGTAAAGGGATTGAAGACGAGCCTTCCCGGATGGAGGCGCCAAAATATGTGAATGCTGAGGCCTCCCAACAAGAGATGGAGGAAATTCTAAAGATAATCAAGAAGAGTGACTTTAATGTTGTGGAGCAGCTGGGGCATACCCCCTCCAAGATCTCCATGCTCTCCTTGCTACTATGCTCAGAGGCCCATGCTAAGGCCCTGATTTCATTCCTCAAGACGGCCCATGTGCCGCAGGAGACATCTGCTGTCCAGTTTACTGATTGCGTAGCCAATCTGACACCGGACAATGGTTTGGGTTTCTCGGATGCTGACCTTACTGCTAAGGGAAAGGACCACAATGACGCCCTGCATGTCTCCATAGAATGCAGGGGCACTACTCTTGCGCACGTGTTGGTGGACACTGGTTCCTCCCTGAATGTGCTACCCAAGAAGGCCTTAGACCGTTTGGATTGTGAAGGCCTGGAGCTGAAACCTAGAAATATCATCGTCAGAGCCTTTGACGGTTCTAAGAGAATGGTTCATGGAGAGGTAGACATTCCTATCCGGGTGGGTTCTCAAGTATTTGACTCTAACTTCTATGTGATGGATATCCGTCCATCGTATTCTTGTCTGCTGGGTCGACCTTGGATCCACAGAGCTGGGGCAGTGACCTCTACCCTACACCAGAAGCTAAAATACCCTGTCAGGGGGAAGATCGTCACTGTGCAGGGAGAGGAGGAGTATATGGTGAGCCATTTGAATTCCTTCAGGTATATTGAGATGGACGGGGAGTTTATTGAAACCCCCTTTCAGCATTTCGAAGAGGTACCTCCAACATTGGCAGCAGCGGAAACAGTGGTCGAAGAGGATGTTCCTTTGAAGATGGCTTCCTTGAAGGATGCCCGGGCTGTGGTCAAGAAAGGTGAATGTGCTAACTGGGGCAGGCTCCCTGACTTTACACAAAAAACTGACAAGTTTAGACTGGGTTTTACTGCAGAGGGTCAGAAGGCTATGCGCAAGGCGAAGATCAGAAGACCTCTTGTGCTCATTACCAATCCAGGAGTGAATGTTGTTGGGAACGAAGATGAAGTGGAAGAGTCAGAGTTCAATAGCTGGATCTACCCGACGACTGATGGCGGATTTACCAATTGGATTGCTAAAGACCATACTCCTGTTACTTTTGTTACGCAGTAATAAACTTCTTTGGTTTGTTATTTGTAATAAACAATTAAAACTCTATGGCCCGGTGTCTTACCTGAGGCACCGTGGCTTCATTTGTGAGGGTATATTAATTGTCATCTCATATATCATGAATAAAGATCTTGGACGTTTTCTCGCATTTCAAATCTTATGCTCCTTTTCATTCTTTCCTTTCTTTATTGCAAAACAGCTGTATTTACAGACACTCACTCATACAGGTTTCAATCCACTCTGGATCTCACTGGTAACGACTCTGCTACTGCCAGTTATGACTTCGAAAATCCGATCAACTTAGCCGAAGATGAAGGTGAAGATGATTGCGAAGTGCCTGGCGAGCTTGCAAGACTGTTACTTCAGGAAGAGAGGGCAATTCAACCACACGAAGAGCCAGTGGAAACAATAAATCTGGGTACTGAGACGGACAGGAAGGAGGTAAAGATTGGTGCCAACCTAGAGCTCAACGTGAAGCAACGGTTGACTCAGATGCTACATGATTATGTGGAGATATTTGCCTGGTCCTACGAAGACATGCCCGGGTTGGATACCGACATTGTGGTCCATCATTTACCTACCAAGGAAGACTGCCCTCCGGTCAAGCAAAAGGTCCACCGTATGCGTCCAGAGATGTCTGAGAAGATCAAAGCCGAGGTTATGAAACAGTTTGACGTCGGTTTTCTTGCAGTGACTTCTTATCCTCAGTGGGTTACTAATGTGGTGCCGGTACCTAAGAAAGATGGAAAGGTCAGAATGTGTGTCGATTACAGGGATCTGAACAGGGCCAGCCCCAAGGATGACTTCCCCTACCTCACATTGATGTCCTTGTTGACAATACTGCTCAGCATAAGGTGTTCTCTTTCATGGATGGTTTTTCAGGGTATAATCAGATCAAGATGGCTCCTGAAGACATGGAAAAGACTACCTTTGTTACTCAGTGGGGCACCTTCTGCTACAAGGTCATGCCTTTTGGACTGAAAAATGCTGGGGCAACCTACCAACGTGCCATGGTTGCTTTATTTCATGACATGATCCATCATGAGATAGAAGTGTATGTTGACGACATGATCGCAAGGTCCCAGACTGAGGAGGAACACCTAGATCATCTGCAGAAATTGTTTGACCGTCTGAAGTTGTACAAGCTGAGGTTGAACCCGAACAAGTGCACCTTCGGGGTAAGATCTGGAAAGTTGTTAGGCTTTGTTGTAAGTGATAAGGGTATTCAAGTGGACCCTGCCAAAGTTAAAGCTATTCAAGAGATGCCAGTTCCTAAGACAGAGAAAGAGGTCAGAGGCTTTCTAGGACGCCTGAATTACATTGCTCGGTTCATCTCACACCTAACCGCTACCTGTGAGCCAATCTTCAAGCTGTTGAAGAAAGATCAGGTAGTACGTTGGAACGATGAATGTCAGGCTGCTTTTGACAGAATCAAGGAGTATCTCCAAGAACCACCCATTCTTATGCCACCGGTTGAAGGGAGACCTCTGATATTATACCTGACGGTACTTGACAACTCAATGGGGTGTGTGCTGGGGCAGCATGACGAGTCTGGCCGAAAAGAACATGCCAATTATTACCTTAGCAAAAAGTTTACCGACTGTGAGACCCGATACTCACTGCTTGAGAAAACTTGCTGCGCTTTGGTATGGGCTGCTCGCCGGCTAAGACAGTATATGCTGACTCACACTACCTTGTTGATCTCGAAGATGGATCCTATAAAGTACATATTTGAAAAGCCTGCTCTGTCCGGGAGAATAGCAAGATGGCAAATGATCTTGACGGAATACGACATTCAATACACAACTCATAAAGCTATCAAGGGAAGTGTGTTAGCAGACCACTTGGCACATCAGGCAGTAGACGACTATCAGTCAATGAACTTTGAGTTTCCGGACGAGAGCATCATGATAGTGACTGATTGTGAAGTACCTGGACCGGATGAAGGACCTGAGGAAGGATCCCGATGGTCTATGCACTTTGACGGAGCCTCCAATGCTTTGGGTAACGGTATCGGCGCTGTGATAATATCCCCCCAAGGCACTCATACTCCACTCACTGCCCGGCTATGTTTCAACTGCACCAACAACATGGCGGAGTATGAGGCATGCATCATGGGTCTCCAAGCTGCGATTGACTTAAGGATCAAGTTTCTGAGTGTTTTCGGAGATTCCGCTCTCGTGATCAATCAGATCAAAGGGGAGTGGGATACGAAACATCAGAATATTATTCCTTACAGAGAATGTGTGTTGACTTTGATCCCCCACTTCACAGAGATAACCTTTGAACATTTCCCAAGAGAGGAGAATCAGTTGGCGGACGCGTTAGCTACGATGTCTTCTATGTTCAAGGTCAAATGGGATAATGAGGCTCCCCAAGTCACTATCTGGAAACTAGACGAACCGGCATACTGTTGTGATCTCGAGACTGAGTTGGTGACTGAGAAGCCTTGGTACCATGAGGTGAAGAGATACTTGGAAGCTCAGGAATACCCTGAAGGTGCGTCTGTCAACGATAAGAAGTTTCTGAGAAGGTTCGCAGCGAAGTTCTTTCTTAGCAACGGCATTCTGTACAAGCGAAACCATGATTCGACCTTACTGCGTTGTATGGATAAAACTGAAGCAGAAAGGATCATGGAAGAGCTACATGAAGGGACCTTCGGAACACATTCCAGTGGACACACTATGGCAAAGAAGATCCTTCGGGAAGGGTATTTTTGGTCCACCATGGAAGCTGACTGCTACCAACATTCCCGGACATGCCATAAATGCCAGATATATGCAGACAAGGTGCATGTTCCTCCGGTTCCTCTAAATGTTCTGACTGTGGCTTGGCCGTTTGCAATGTGGGGAATAGATATGATCGGCGAGATTAAACCTACAGCATCCAATGAGCATCGTTTCATCCTGGTGGCAATTGATTACTTTACGAAGTGGGTTGAAGCAGCATCCTACGCTACGGTAACCAAGACTGTTGTGGCACGGTTCATTCGGCATAACCTGATCTGTCGATACGGCGTCCCAGAAAGGATCATTACAGACAACGGTACCAATATTAATAACAAGATGATCACTGAGCTCTGCGAGCAGTTTAAGATACAGCACCACAACTCTTCTCCTTACAGACCGAAGATGAATGGGGCTGTAGAAGAAGCAAATAAGAACATTAAGAAAATTGTGCAGAAGATGACAGTGACTTATAAAGATTGGCACGAGATGTTACCGTTCGCTCTACATGGGTACCGTACCTCAGCCAGGACATCAACCGGGGCAACTCCTTTCTCCTTGGTCTACGGTATGGAGGCAGTCTTACCGATCGAAGTGCAAATACCCTCTCTCCGGATAATGAAAGATACAGATCTGAACGAAGATGATTGGATCCAGACGCGACTTGATCAGCTAAACTTAATTGACGAAAAAAGACTTGCTGCTATCTGTCATGGTCAGACGTATCAGAAACGGATGATCAGGGGATTTAACAAGAAGGTTAGACCACAGGAATATCGAGTTGGGGATCTGGTAATCAAGCGAATCATCCTTCCTCAGAGTGATCCAAGGGGCAAATGGACCCCTACGTACGAAGGGCCATTTGTGGTTAAACATGTGTTCTCAGGAGGAGCCATGATTCTAACCAACATGGATGGTGACGACCTTCCTCACCCCGCCAATGCAGACATAGTAAAAATATACTACGCATGAAAAAGACCTGCTAGGCTGACATGCCTAGGCAAAAATTAGGGCTTCCCGGCGAACCAAAAGGGTTCGGGCAAAATGAAGGGATGAAATGAAAAAAAATCTGTACACCCGGCAAGTCGAAAACCTGAAAAGGCGGCTTGGGCAAAAATGGGTATCCCGGTGGACTGAAAACCCGAAAGGGCGGTCCAGGCAAAAGTTAGGGATAAAGCGTAATACTATGTCTCATTGGATCACTTTGCATCCAGAATCCGGTATCTACATCAAGTTCAGACGGCATCGATCAGTCAGCTTCATCTTCAACTAAGGTCATCAAGTGATGAGACGCTCGGAGATATAAAGGCAATAGCAGAGTTGAAACCCAGTGGATCATTCATTTCACACAGCTGTTTTATTTTCTATTGTACAAATTTGTATAAACTCTTTTGTTCGACGGCGTTCTCTTACTAGGACGTCAGCCTCTTGTACATAAACGCCGATTTACAGGCAATTCAAAAATCAATATAAAATCACCTTTCAGTTAAAATTGCCAATTGTTTTTCCTTTTCTATTTTGTTTTGCGAAGAACGTCCAAGGTTCAATTTGTGATATATGCATTGACACTAATTGCTAACTCATGAATATTTGCATACGAAACAAAGGATTAATTACAGGTAACATTAGAAACAGGGGCAATAAAGAGTTGTATAAGCAATCTAATTGTTTTGTCCTCCAAGGTAGCAAGGTAGGTTCGGCTGAAGAACATAACCAGATATCTTAATTCCCCAGAGAGTGAGTCAGCAAGTCAATGCACTCTCCCCAAGCTATATTATCAAACCTTAGGGAAGTTGGGTATCCTCCAGCAGATCTCAACATTCCCCAGCACATCATACAGACATTCTTAACAAGCATCCCCGATAGTCTTGACCTAAAGATTGTTCCCCGGCGGTATGTCAAACATTCAATGGAGTCACTTCCCCATTACAGCTCAAGACTTCCCCAAGAGAGTCCAATCCAGTTTCCCCAGGAAAGTTGGAATCCATCCCCCCAAGCAGTAAGCTTATCCCCAGTAGATTCTGGAAGCTTCTTCCCCGTAGAGCACGAACGCGTCTCCCGGCTTTATTCAAAGAGTTATTTCCCTACCAGGATATAACTAGGTTATCCTCAGCCAAAAGCCACGGAAAGATCGTCCACGACGAAGTCTTCTTATCCCCAGCGAAGTCTATCAGCACTTCCAATACAACAATGGTATCCCCAGCGGAGTTACCATCAACATTTCAGCAAAGTACCTCTTTCCCCACAGAGTATTGTTCCCCAGCAAGATTGTTAGAGTACTTTTCTCCCCGCAGAATAATCCATTCGCCAAGTTTATTCCCCAACGGAGTTATCTTCTCCTACCGGTATTCTTGCAACTATTATCCCCAGCGGAAGCAAAGATCTATTCTTCAACATCAGCCCAGGAGTGACTCCCCGGCACCCGTCAAGGATTTATCTTCCTAAGACGAAAACATACATTCATAAACATCGCACTTCCATACATTATAGCATGCATATATGCATCATATCTTACAATTTCACTTATGTTGAGAACATCATTGCTTGATCCATATCATGCATTGCATATGACTGACCTTTACCTTTCAGGAAAGATCCAGTTAAGTTCTCAGCTATGTTCAATACCTTCTCTGGTTCAGTCAGATCGACCCTAAGACCTCCCTGTTTCTTATCCAGTTGAAGATTTCAAGACCTAGACCGGTTCAGTTAAATCTACCCTAAGATTTTCCTGATGCTTATCCAGTCAAAGGCCTTCTCTGGTTCAGTCAGATCGACCCTAAGATCTCCCTGTTTCTTATCCGGTTGAAGATTTCAAGACCTTGTCTGGTTCAGTTAAATCGACTCTAAGATTTTCCTGTTTCTTATCCAGTCAAAGGCCTTCTCTAGTTCAGTCAGATCGACTCTAAGATCTCCCTGTTTCTTATCCAGTTGAAGATTCCAAGACCTAGTCTGGTTCAGTTAAATCGACCCTAAGATTTTCCTGATTCTTATCCAGTCAAAGGCCTTCTCTGGTTCAGTCAGATCGACCCTAAGATCTCCCTGTTTCTTATCAAGTTGAAGATTTCAAGACCTTGTCCGGTTCAGTTAAATCGACCCTAAGATTTTCCTGTTTCTTATCCAGTCAAAGGCCTTCTCTAGTCCAGTTAAATCGATCCCTAAAAGATTTTCCTGATGAAGACTCAATAGAAGACACCCAAGATTCTCTTAGCGTTACTGTTGAGGTTGAAGTCGCCTATGATTCTCTCAGCGTTACTGTTGAGGTTGAAGTCGCCCAAGATTCTCTCAGCGTTACTGTTGAGGTTGAAGTCGCCCAAGATTCTCTCAGCGTTACTGTTGAGGTAGTAATCGCCCAGGATTCTCTCAACGTTCCTGTTGGGGTAGTAATCATCTAAGGTTCTCTCAGCGTTCCTGTTGAGGTAGTAATCGCCCAAGGTTCTCTCACCGTCCCGTTGAGGTAGCAACCATCCCTGGTTCATTCATCACCGTTTGAAGCTCCAGATTCAATTCCTGTAACCAGTCAGGGAACATATACACAAAGAGTTTGAAGACCAGCTCTTGTAACAGGTCAGGTAATCATTTTCTTTTGCAGGTACGCAAGTTCTCGCTAAGGAATCTCTTATACGATCAACACCCAGATGGCATCTATAAGCCCATCCACCTTCCATCATCTCTTAGCATGGCATCTATAAGCCCATCACCCTATCCATCAATCTCTAAATGGCATCTATAAGCCCATTCCCGCCATCACACTACTATGTGAGCGCAAATTTCTGGGCACTCTAGTGTTCAATCATCTTCCACCTTCGGATTACGAAAGGCACGTCAACCAATCTGCATCCTCAGGTCTAAGAAGATTGAACAGGGGCAACTGTTGTACCCAAAAATTTGCCCTCCCATATTCTTCAAGATTTGCAAAGAGCATGCTTCAAAATCTCTCCAAGGGTTGCACAGTTCAAGGGCCTCCTAACAGCCAAAAACTAGGGTTTTGGTTCTGGCAAAGAAATTGAAGTTTCCAAGGGTCCAATCAAGTCCCATATGCCTATAAACATGGTCAAGCATCCTCATACCAAGTTTCAAGACTTACAGCACAAAATTGCACAGTCAAAAATCCTAATTGCACTACAGTCAACTGCAGGGGCAAAATGGTCATTTGACAGTCAAAAGTTCAAATTTTTTATCAACATCTCATTTTGAAGCCACAAACATCATTTGATCAATTCTTGATCATGATTCTCAAAGTATGGCTCAAAAAGTCTCAAGATGCAAAAGTTTCCATATTTGGACAGTTGAAAAAGTCAACTGTAACTTGACCAAGGCATAACTTCCACATGGTTTATCAGAAAAATTCTATCCAAAGCTCATTTTGAAGAGAAAGACATTTCCTACAACTCCTCTTCACACTTCAAGTCCAAGAAATGCTCTCACAAAAAGTTATCAATTTCAACATTATAGGTCATTTTCAAAAGTCAACAAAAAGGGACTTTAAGTCAAAGACCATAACTTGAGATTGGTAAATCAAAATGACATGGGACCAAAGGAATTGGTTAGAGGACTTCAATAACTTTCCAAAATGTCCACGAACATGATCAAAGCTTAAAAATTGAGCAAGATATGCCTTGTGGAAGTTGGGAAATTTTTGGGAATTTTGAAAAGTCAACTTTACTTCAAATGCCTCAAATTTGCTAATGGGCCACATTTTCTTCCAAGATTCATCATCTAAAGGCTATGCACGACCATTTGGCCCAAAGGGGATTTATTTCATCATTTTTTATTATTTATTTGAATTTTTAATTACTATTAATTCATTTAATTGAATAAAATATGAAAAAAAAATACTAAACCAATGTGATTGAATCTTTTTATGCAGTATAATCACTCATTGGCTACTCAAGATTTCGTGCATACCAAAATTGGAAGGTTTGGCCATGATTGACATCAAAATCACATGGAAAAGATTTGAAAGATATTCATGGAAAATCAAATATTCCATACATCAATGCATTGATCTTTTGGACTTGATTTCAACCCTAATTCATCCCATACATAAGTCAGAAGCAAAACCTAATGGGAAGAACCTGAAAGCTGCGCCCAATCATCAAGAACAACTTTGCAATTTTTGTGAAAAATCTGAAAACTGAAAACTGCCTTCTAGCACGATTCAAAGGAAAATAATCATACCATTAGCTTGCCAAGGCATCAAGGAACCTAACTGAGTCCTTTTCCACGCTTCCAGCATCAAGGATTGGTACATAGAAGTCAAACTGTTTCATGTTTTTTGCATAATCGTGTTTCATCATTCATGCCATATTTTTAATTTCTAACGCTTGTTTTGTACTAGTCTTATCATTCTGAAGCTAACCATACCATCCAATTGAATTTTCATGCCCTATACACGAATTCACCATTGAATCTCGTTAGGGTTTCCAAACTGTAAAATTGGGGCTTTACGTTTAAGGAAAAATCAGGCAATAAGACTTATGCCATCAGAATCAGAAGCTCATAACGATTAACATGGCATACTCGCGCTCAATTTATCATAAGCCAATTCCTATTCGCTATTTTTATGTTCACCATTTAGTGGGGGTTTAAAACCCCCGCTATCTCTTTTTATTTTACAGGCAATTGAAGAAGAAGACGGACGTGTCCATGGCTTACAGGCTCATTTGAATTTCGCGCGAAATACCCACTAATCGTTTGTTTTACCTTATATTCATTATTTTCTATATTATATACAACGCGTTGAAGCAGCTCAGTTGGTGGAATGTTGTGTTGGCAAGCTTTGGGACCTGGGTTCGATTCCCAGGTCCCCTCCTCTCTCCATATTATTTTTCTGACCATGTTTGCATGTAGCGTTCTCTCCAGGGGTTCATCATACACCCACCATCCAGGCTTGCCACTTGGCCAATAATCTCAATCCAATGGTCCAGACCCAAAGCCTATGGAATGATTCAATCAATGCATACGCACGTGACCACCAAAAGTCAAAGGGACCTCCAATAAATGGGCCAAAAATGCTGAATGACACCTCCAAATTGGGGTCAACACCCCCTAGGGTTTGTATTCCTTTTCTTTTTCCTATTCTTTATTATTTGTTTAATTTAATTATTTCCTTTCAATTAATATTTTCCTAATATAAAAAAATAATAAAAATCAGAAAAGACAAAAACAAAAATATATTTTATTTTAACATTTTTTGTAAATAAATTGTATTAATTAATTTAGTTAATTCTAGGTTTAAACTTTAATATTTTTTGTAACAAATTAAAAAATGTAGAATTAGGGTTTTATATTTTTTCCTTCTTCTTTTTTTCACCATATTAATTATTAATTATTATTTTTGTAAATAAATTACCATGTAAATAATTAGGTTAATTTTAGGTTCAACTTTAACATTTTTTTTAATAAATTAAAAATAGTTAGAATTAGGTTTTAATTCCATTAATTCTCATAAAAATCCATAAATACAAAAAACTCAAAAATGACTTCCTTTCTCATTTAATTTAATTAATTTCGTAATTTTAATTCAATTTCTTTAAAAGGGTCCAACGCCCTCGCATTATCGACTTTAATTCTCTTCGCATTTTTATTTCTTTTTGTGAATAAATGTAATTGCCCAAAAGCCATGTAATAGATTAATTAGGCATTTATCTTTCCGCATTTCTTTATTTTATTTCAAATCGGGTCCTGGATTAAATTTGGCGATGTGGACCCGCGCCTTTGTAATAGCGTAGGACCTTTTAATTCTCGCATCTTTTTAAACTGTTAATTAACCTGCATGAAAGAATGAATGTCAAAGTAAAAGCAACACGTAGATCACCAATACAGGACAAGACAAAAATAAATGAACATGACACACCAATCACACACCACCCCTAGGGTACGCCTCACTGTTGCCTTGCCCCTCGAAAGGTGATCGTCGAGTAGAGGACGTTTTAGTAAGTCCTCATGTCCATGAACATGGCATGAGGGTAGCTTCTAAGGTGTCTTCCTATTGCTCCGGTGATCACCATGTCCCGAACCCTCGAATTGACCTGAACACCTCCAACGGTGGTGTTACCTACCTCTCAATGGTGGGATGGCACTACTTTAAGGACATTTACACAGACGAATTCCTTAGGGTAGGTAGAGAACTCTAGATACTTGCTCTAATTTCAAAAACAAATCAAAAATACTTTTCACACCGACACCTTTTCAAAAAGCTTTCGAAAGCAACTTTTCAAACACTCTTGAGGACTGATACAAGAGTCGAACTGAAATTTTCAAAGAAACTTTTTTAAACCCACAGTTGAAAAGCAAACAAACCATTTTTGAAAACACAAATGAGCAAGTATCTAAGAGCCCATGGATAACCATGGATAGAAAGGGTGCTAACACCTTCCCTTTCTATAATCTACCTCCCGAACCGAGAGCAATCTCTATAAGGAATTTTTCTGTGCTTTTGTCCTTTCCATTTGGAGAAAATAAAAGACGGTGGCGACTCTTGCTTCCGCGACATTTCGCGAACCAGCGTTAAACAGTCAGTTCCAGATCATCCCCACAAAGAATATCATCCTCATAGTTCCCAGGTGACATCTATCATTTTACTACCAAACAAAAATAATCCTCGGTGCCTGTACATTGTACTCCCTAACTCACAATACTTACTTTATCTTTTATTGGGTCATAAGTCATCCGTAGACTTTACCCTCACATTATCTTATCTAGGGTCGTAGGTCGTCCGTAGATCTTACCCTCGTGCTATCTTTTTTAAGGTCATAGGTCGTATGTAGATCTTACCCTTACATTATCATTTCTAAGGTCGTAGGTCATCCTTAGATATTAACCTTACTTTACCTTTTCTAGGGTCATAGGTCGTCTGTAGATCTTACCTTCACGTTATCTTTTTAGGGTCATAGGTCGTCCGTAGATCTTACTCTCGCATTCTCTTTTCTTAGGGTCGTAGGTCGTATGTAGATCTTACCCTCACATTATCTTTTTATAGGGTGATAGATCGTTCATAGATCTTACCATCATGTTATCTTATCTAGGGTCGTAGGTCGTTCGTAGATCTTACCCTCACATTATCTTTTTAGGGTCGAAGGTCGTTCATAGATCTTACCCTCACGTTATCTTTTTTAGGGTCGTAGATCGTCCGTAGATCTTACCCTCATGTTATCTTTACTTGGGTCGTAGGTCGCTCATGGGTCTTACTCTAATGTTATCCTTTCTCTTGGGTCATAGATCATACGCCGATCTTTACCCATTGTCTTTAACTTCCTTTTTGGGTCATGAATCCCCCATGATAGATTCTCCGCTATCGTCGAGTTCTACTCATCGTCTTTAAGTTATCATGTTGTCATTAATCCTACTTTCAGTCACCACGACATCATCAACCATATCTTTTCAGTCACTTTAATGCCCGCTTCCCCGAGAACCTTGTATTGGCACCGTTGCCCCAGTACAAGCTACCATTATTCAAACCGCATTTACCCATCATGACCAGTTCATCTGGAAATTCATTTTTTTTCTTATCCCCCAGCAGATGTCACAAACAAATAACACTCATACCATCTCTCTAGGACAAATTTCAGGTCCTAGTATTTAATCATCTTCCACCTTGAACTTTCAAAAGGCTGACGCCAATCTCACCTTCAGGTTTAAGAGGATTAAATAGGGGAAGCTATCATACCCCAAATTTGTCCTACCCTTTTACTGTTTCTCTTATTAGGCTTTACATTTCACTCATACATGTCATGAGATTCATATGCATATCATTTATTTCATTCGGTAAGGTACTTTGGTTCAAGAAGCAATACTTGGGTAGATTAGGGTTTAATTTTGGTTTGGAGAGAGAAATTCATTTGTTTCTCGAGCAGTGGATTGTGGAATGAAGTTCTGAGGTATCATGGGTTTCCTTCTGCGTCAAGTCACAGGGATATTCTTCAGAGTCCTGGATTAGGGTTTCGATTATCTTCAACACTTCGAGATCTTTCTTCATCAATGTGCATCATCATATTCGGGACTGTTAAATAATTCAAAATTATGGTCAAGGGTTTGTGACTAACATTGCAAGTATTTAAGCCATGAAACAAGAGATGATGTTGCAAATTCATATGATGATCAAGGCATGTTTTGTTACTTCAGTTACAAGTCACTTGTGGTTTGGAAATCAAGGTTAAGTTTCTCATTAAGAGTACAAGTTTGATTTGGACACGATATGAGGAGTGAGGTTAGAAGACAAGGCATATGGTTTACTTGAAATACAAGTTACAAAGGTCATTCGTGATTTATTTAAGCTCAAATTACAAAAGCAAGAGGTATCATTCAAACCATTCAAGTGGGAAATTTCAAATGTCAACCGAGATTCAAGAACTGTCTCATTTCCATACAACAGATTCATCATTCTTAAAGTTCAACGAGAAGACATTCAAGTTTCACATTCATTACATTTGTGGGCAATTTACAAAGCAAGTTACAAATTTGAAATACAAGCTAAAAATATTTTGTTTACAAAGAAGAAATGATTGTTCTTCAAGTTTCTTTGTTTCATCTTCAAGCAACTTGTCCTCACTCCTTGCTAGACGTGGCCTCTTCATCTTTCAACCTTGCTTTTTCCACCAAATCCTCATTCCTCATGAAACAAGAAAGAGGGAAAGATTTAGCAAACATCAATATTTGAATAAATTTCCAAACAAGAACAAATCGTTAAAAGAGAATTTTCATTTCATCATTAGGGTTCGTGTTTGGAATCAGAAATTCAAGGGGTGAGTTCAATCATGCTTACTAGCTACAAATGCCTCATAAAAATCAGAATTTATATTGTCTTAATCATGGGCCATGTCCCAATTTCAAAACACAGGAGTCTGAGCTTTGGTTTACAAAAGGAAGAGAAATTCAAAACAATTTCACTGCAAAAAAACAAAGTCAACAAGCAATACTACCAACAATTTGTTTCACCGAAAAAAAATCTGCAGCAAAACTACTAAATAGTAGAAGCAACCCAAAACTGCCAAAAAACACCAGCCCTCAACATAGAAACCAACAAGCACAATAGTCATAACCAAACAAAACAACAGCCCAAAGCAACAAATATGAAACGTCCAAACAGCAAGCAACCAACTGGCCAAACAGAAAATCCAAAAAAGTAGCAAAACTGCTAAACAGCAGAACAACAGCAAAACTGTTGAACAACAGCCCAAAGCAGCAAAACAGCAGCCCAAAGAAACAAAAAGAAACCAAAAATAGCAAGCAGCTGAAATCCAACAACAAAGCAATAAACAGAAAACCCAAAATAGTAGCAAAACAACAAGCAGCAGGAACCCAAAAGGTAAACTTGCAGCAACCAAAAGACAGGCCAGGAACTACGTTAATCATCAAATACAAAATTGTTCAGACAAAGTTCATAAAAACACAGCAAGCTATCAAATAGCTAAAACCCTAATTGTGTCATCATTTTCCTAAACTGTCAAACACTTTAGAAATTAAGAAATGCAGAATAGTAGTTCTACATCACAGATAGAAAAAGAGGAAAAGATTGAGATTGGAAGGGCATCACCTAAGCAAAACCAGCAGACTAGTTGTTATACTGTCCAACCCTTCCAAGTCTGCACCAAATAACCTTGATGTCATCCCTATTATGCTGCCACAAGCCTAAAAAAACCCTGTGACATTACATAAAGGCTAACCAAACATAACATGCATCCTAAAGCAGAAAGTCAGCATACCAGAATTGTTTGAAACCACACCAACTTTTCCCCCCAATTTCTACCCTTGTCCTACTATAAAAAATCAAACAATAACAGCAAGAAAAAAGTGGAATATGATAAAACAACACTGCAAAAAAATCTCTGATATACCAGTCACAAATACACAGCATCAAAAATTCTACACAAAATCATACCATCCTCCATTTCAGATATTACCAAGTACAAGTAGAAAATACCAACAATACACAGAAAAATCTCCAAAAACACCACAAAAAGCTCTTCACAAACTTCTGTTCAAACAAACAAAAACATCCATCTAAAAATTTTGCACCTTTTAAACTTCCACATATATATCATCACAAGCTCACAGTAAGAACAAAATTTCTAACCATTCACTAACTAGAAGAAATCTATGCATGAAATTATGCAGAAACTAAATCTTCCTCAATTACACTTAATAACCTCCATCACAGCAGTTACGTTCAGAAGCTCAATAACAATTTCAACAACCTTCAGCATATTGCTTTGGTTCTGAGTTTCGACATCAGCCACCTGCTCCAACAAAATAGAAGTAAATCATCAAAATAATGACGTGATTCATAACAACTTCACACAATCAACATAACAACACAAAGAAATCGCAAAAAGAAAAAGCGAGGGAAATGAAGAGGACGAATCAAGATCTGTAGGTACCTGTTTTTCTTGTTTTCGCTTTAGCTTTACTTGTGCGTTTGGTTTCAATTGTTTTAATTTGTGGCATCATCATGAACATAATAAAATTGGAGGTTTAGGGTTATTGATGGGATTTAGGGTTTGAGCCGTGAGAGAGGCGAGAGAGCGATTGGGATAAGAATGGTGGTATTAGAAACAGAGCATGGAGATGGGCGGAAGAGTTGTTTCGTTGTAAATAACATAGAGGATTAAGAGTGAGGGGCGCGATTACAGGGTAAGGAGCAGAGAGATGATAAAGTTGGTGAAATAGAGGAATTGAATCGTGAGAACAGAGAGGGACCGAGGGAGTACGGTTAGGGATTAAGAGAACAGGGCATTGAAATGGAAACGAAGATCACGAGTCTGGAGGAAGAAGGAGTTGCTTAGCCTCGTTTTGTCTTTAGGGTTCAGCAACCCATATGTTTTAGGGATGGACTCGGGTCTGACCCGACCATGTCCGTGTTTAAGCCCGTAACCATTTTTTTGTTTTTTTTTGTTTTTACCAATATGTCATGTTTAAACTTGGGCCTTGCTGGTTTCTTTTTTCTTTAGCCCATCTGTATTTTTAACTATACCAACATAATTCTACTTTGCACCCCATGTTTGTTTTAGCATTTTTTTTATTTTATATTTTATTTCCTTTATTAGATTTTCTTAATTTATTGTTTCATTTAATCAGTTTATTAATTAAATAATCATATAGTTTTTTAGATAAGTTTCATTTAGGTAGCTTAGCCTTAGAGTTAATTTATCGTCTTTGTGATTTTTATACTTTGTTTTAATTTAATTATTTTTGGTCGTTCTGCTTGTTTACATTTCTTTACTAAAAAAACCACCAAAAATATATTCATAAGAGAATTTTAATTTTCTCTTAATATTCCCTTTATTGAAAATACACGAAAAATGTATAGATTTAGTTCTAAGTTTCTTTTAATAATTTCTTTACTAAAAAATAAAAATCACCAATTATGTTCAGAATTAGTTTAATTTTTATTTACTTAAAAAATCATCAAAAATATAAAAATACAAAAAATATATGGTTGCTTTTTTTAATAGCTTATTAAATTTAAATTTTTTATTTAATATTATTAGTCCTTTAGAATAGTTAATTTTTTTATATAGTTTAAATTAGTTTGTTTGTTAATTCTCGACTTGGTTGTATTGTTTGTTCGACTAGATTCCTTAATCAAACTTTTGATCCGATTCATCCCCATTCATCAAACTTGTACCCCCGTTCCCATATGGTTTGTAATAATTTAGAATTTTGTTCCTTTTCTATTTTTCTCTGTATGTTTAAATTGCTCATTATTCATATTTTGTCCAAATTAGAACACTTGGGCTCCTCTTGGAATCATCATCAATGAGAAGGTATTGACTTATAAATACACACTCGCACACATTTCATAGATTGGTCCTGGTCTTTTCTATAATGATAACTATTCGATCGATTGTTTCAATTGGTTGTTTAGAATACTAGTGCCATGCTAGTCTCACTTTCTAGGAGCATGCATATATCCACCTTGTATGGGCTTTTGATTTTCATCTTATCCGTTGAAGGAACTTCTCTCCCCTTGGTCCACATACCAAGCATCTTCTTAAAGAGTCTCATAGTTGAGTTTGGGCATGGCAATTCTCACGAGGTTAATCAAGTTTTGCTCTTAGTTAACCATAACCCGAATCAACCACTTTGGTCCATATACCAAGTGTTTCCATGCACAAAGGATCTCATAGTTGAAGGTAAGAGCACCTATTCTCACGAGATTAATCAAGTGCACCCCTTGGTTAATCATAACCCAATTCAACTCCCTTACACCAAGCATTCCATTTACGCCTTTCATGATACTACTCATTTAATCGTCACTTTGACCATAATCACCCTACATGAGCACTCTTCACAAACACCGTCTCCTTTTACTTTATGCTTATAACATGCTCCCTTAGGATGATAGTTTCTTCTTCTTTAAGATATGAACTAATTAGACCTTAGGTTGGAACGAATACATGACAACATTAGGGTTTTTCCTAGTCTCCCTCTTAAAATTTTTTTCTCTTTTGTAATTAAAACTTCTCATTCACAAATCAAAAATCCAAAAAATATTTAATCATTACTTGAATTCTTTCTAAAACTCGCAAAACACTCAACCAATAAAAACTCCCCAAAAGGGCATGTTATCTCTGTTCTACCGCAATACGTGTCGTGCCTATTGCTAGAATGCGTGCATTAATGTCGCCCAATAAAAAACACCAACAAACTAACCATTTTCTTGAAGAAATATGGTGTTTTGATTCCTTCACTGGATACAAAGGCAAAGGGTGGCGAGACCCTCACGAACGCACTAATATAAAAAACCATTTTTCTTTCCCCTTAGCAAGTATAATTATAGATAAACACACCCTTAGAAATGAACAAACAAAATGGATCCCATTGAGTACAACATATGCGAGGGGTGCTAATACCTTCCCCTTGCATAATCCACTCCCTTACCTTTTCTCTTGGTCGCAAGACCATCTTACCCATTCTCTTGTGGTTTTCTCGATATTTCCCCTTCCTTCGGGACAAATAAAGTTCAGTGGCGGCTCTGTGACTTTTTCCGGTAGCTTCACATGCAAAGAAAGTTTTGTAGAACGGAAAAAGAGATTGATGACTGCTCCAGTGTTGATGTTGCCGAATCCAAATGAATCCTTTGTAGTTTATTGTGATTCTTCTAAGATGGGTCTTGGTGGTGTGCTAATGTAAGACTGACAAGTTGTTGCTTATGCTTCTAGATAGTTAAAAGTTCATGAGAGGAACTATCCTACGCATGACTTATAATTGGCGGCTGTAGTATTCATGCTAAAATTTTGGAGACATTATGTTTTTGGCTCTAAATTTGAAGTGTTCAGTGATCATAAGAATTTAAAATACTTATTTGATCAGAAGGAGTTAAAAATGAGGCAAAGAAGATGGCTCGAATTCTTGAAGGATTATGATTTTGATTTGAGTTACCATCATTGTAAAGCAAATGTAGTAGCTGATGCTTTGAGTAGGAAATCTTTGCATATGTCAATTCTTATGGTTCGAGAGTTAGAGATGATCGAACAATTTAGAGATATGAGCTTAGTATGCGAAGAGACATCCAACAGTGTAAAGATGGGAATATTGAAACTGACTAGTGGAATTCTTGAAGAGATCTAAGAAGGTCAGAAGTTTGATTTAAGTTTGGTGGATTGACTAATGTTGATTAACCAAGGCACCAGAGGTGAATTTAGAGTGGATGGGAATGGTGTGGTGAGAGTTGGTTGTAGAGTATGTGTTCCTGATATTCCAGAACTTAAGAAGAGCATTCTTGAGGAAGGGCATCGAAGATATTTGAGTATTCATCCAGGTGCTACGAAATGTATCAGGATTTAAAGAAAATGTTTTGGTGGCCAGGTATGAAGAAAGAAATTTCTAAGTTTGTGTATGCTTGCTTGACTTTCCAGAAGTCGAAGATTGAACATCAGAAGCCTACAGGTATTATGCAACCTTTGAGTATTCCAGAGTGGAAATGGGACAACGTTTCTATGGATTTCGTGTCGGGGTTACCAAAGACTGATAGAGGTGATGAATCAATTTGGGTAATAGTGGATAGGTTGACTAAGTTGGCTCATTTATTGCCGATGAAGATCAATCATCCTATAGAAAAGCTGGCTAAGATGTATGTTGATGAGAGTGTAAAGTTGCATGGGATACCTTCGAGTATTGTGTCGAAAAGAGACCTGAGGTTTACATCGAAATTCTGGACAGGTTTGCAGAATGCTTTCAGTAGTAAGTTGAAGTTGAGTTCCGCATATCATCCGCAGATTGATGGTCAAACTGAGAGGAATATCTAGTCTTTGAAGGATTTGCTGAGGGCTTATGTGCTAGAACAAGGATGATCTTGGGATAGTCACTTTCCATTGATTGAATTTACATACAATAATAGTTTCCATTAAATTATTGGAATGTAACAGTATGAAGCATTGTATGGTAGGAGGTGTAGAACTCTATTGTGTTGGTATGAGTCGGGAGAGAGTGTTGTACTCGGACTTGACATTGTGCGAGAAATAACTAAGAAGATTAAGATGATCTAAGAGAGGATGAAGGCTTCTCAGAGTCGTCAGAAAAGCTATCATGATAAGAGAAGGAAATCCTTGGAATTTCAAAAATATGATCATGTGTTTTTGAGAGTTACTCTGGTAACAGGTGTTGGTAGGGCTCTGAAATCAAGGAAGCTTACACCGTGTTTCGTTGGTCTATATCAGATATCTGAGAAGATAGGTGAGGTAGCCTATCGGATTACTTTACCTCCGTCACTTGTGAATCTTCATGATGTGTTTCATGTATCTCAGTTCAGAAAGTACATTTCGGATCCTTCACATGTAATTCAGATGGATGATGTACATGTGAGAGATAACCTGACTGTTGAAGCATTACCATTGAGAATAGAAGGTCGTGAAGTGAAGTAATTGAGAGGTAAGGATATTGCCTTAGTAAAGGTGTTGTGGGGTGGATCATCCGGTGAAAGTTTGACTTGGGAGCGTGAGGATCAGACGAATGAGTCGTATCTGAATCTGTTTTCCTCAGGTAATTTTCAAGGGCAAAAATTCTTTAAGCGGGGGAGAGTTGTAAGACCTTAATTTTTAGAAGTTATTTATTTAATGGATTATTAGGAGTATTTATGAATAATTTATGTTTTATATGATTATATGTGTGATGTGCTGGTATGAGGTTGTGCATGATGTGAATTATGATGATTAGAAGTATTAGAATGGTTACATAATTATTTAGTAATTATTTGGATTATTATTGAGAATATAATAATAAGAATAATTATTTAAATGGTTATTTTAATTAGAGTGGTGTGTTGGTAATTAGTAGGAAGAGTGAGGATGTGATGGTAAATAGAGGTTGACTAAGCGAGGGCAATTGAGGAAGATATTAGGGGTCCTTTGTGATAACAGAGAAGAGATAATTGTTATTCTCACAATCAACCGTGAAAGTTGGAGAAGAAAGGCTAGGGCACGAAGGCTTTGGAGAGAATCATCGTAAGAGGTACGAAGAACATAATCAATCACTCGAAGCAATAAGGTAAGGGGTGTTTATCTGATTATTATATTTGATTTAAGTGGTAGACAAAGGTAGGGGTTGCCTTAGGTTTCATAGATGGTGATTCGATGTTGTTTGATGGAGAATTGATAGATTAGTGATGAATAATGAACCATAAATGTTTCCTAATTGATGGAGTATATTAATTTGTTTATAGATGATGAATCCCTATGATTAGATAATTTTTTAGGACCTATAAGGTAGGGAAATCGCAGAAAAATCACAGAAAATTCAGCACAAAACAACATGCGTCGACTCAAATAGGTCATGCATTGACTCATGCAGGTTCAAGACTCGGTATGCGTCGACTCATTGGGCGACCCGAGCACACCCGAGGCATACAGAATACCTATGCGTCGACTCAAAGGGGGCATGCGTCGTCTATATCCTTGCACTACATCTTATGTGGCATTGCATGGTTCTTAAATTGATGATGTTGTATTGTGTTGTTGAATTTGTATGATTGTTGATGTAATTGAAATATAACAATGCTGAGTTTATGTTGTGATACTTTTGGTTTATTCTGCTATGTCTATTACTTATATCTTATATAATGATTGTGATGAACTCACCCTTTCTGCTTGAATGTTGCCTCTACGTAGGTAACGTGAAGGTAATCAGGAGTAGTCCCTAAAGGCTTAGAAGAATAGCTTGGAGCGTGTGTTTTATCTAGAAGGTCTTGCTCTTATATGTAACATCGGGGACGAGAATTCTTTGTTTCGAAAACTATTTTGTTCTTGTTTTGTTATGACATTTAAATTATTTCCCTGGAGTTTAAATTATGTTGAATTGTGAACCATGAATCATGGGGCACTATGAAGTGTTTTAATGAACTTGTTTGAACTATGATTCTGTTGTAAGAATGTGAATCCTTGATAACACGTATGATTATTTCACGAATAAAATGTGACGCCCTTTTGTTGTATTACTCTGATATTATTTTAAATAATTATGAATATTATGTGGGGTTTAGAAGGGTGTTACAATTATTGGTATGGCACCATATGAAGCGTTGTATGGTAAGAAGTGTAGGACTCTATTATGTTGGTATGACACAGGCGAGAGAGTTATGCTCGGACCTGAGATCATACAAGAGACGACTGGAAATATTAAGATGATTCAAGAGAGGATGAAAGCTTCTCAGAGTCATCAGAAGAGTTATCATGACAAGAGTAGGAAGGCAATCAAATTCCAAAAAGGTGACCATGTGTTTTTGAGAGTTACTCTAGAACTGGTGTTGGTAGGGATTTGAAGTCGAGAAAGCTTATGCTGAATTTTGTTGGCTCGTATCAGATATCAGAAAATATAGGTGAATTGGCTTATCGAGATACTTTGTTGCCGTCACTCACGAATCAACACGATGTGTTTCACGTGTCTCAATTTAGAAAGTATATTCCGGATCCTTCGCATGTGATACAAATGGATGATGTACATGTGAGAGATAACCTAACTGTTGAAGCATTACCATTGCGGATAGAAGATCGGGAAGTGAAGCAACTGCGAGGCAAGGAAATCACCTTCGTGAAGGTATTATGGGGTGGAGCAGCCGATGAAATTTGGACTTGGGAACGTGAGGATTAGATGAAAGAGTCTTATCTGATGTTGCTTTTGTCAGGTAGTTTTCAAGGGAAAAAATTCTTATAAGTTGGGGAGAGTTGTAACACCCTGAATTCTATATTAATTATTTATTTAATTAATTTAGCATGAATATATGACTCATTGTGAAGTATTCAATATATATGATGTTTTGGTGTTTTTATATGAGTCCTTGTGATGATTTGTGATGTTTCGGTGAATATGAGGTATACTATAATGTTGGGATGAATATGGTGTTTAAGATGATGACTTGTGTGATGTATGATGGGATAGAGGTGAATGATGGGATAATAAGAGATGTTTAGAATTTAAATAATTAGTTGGAATTATTTAGATTTAATAGTAATTATTTACGATTATTTGGATTAAATAAATAGAATAGTGGTGTAGAGAAAATAAGGACAAGATAGTTATTTGGAAAGAATAAGTGAGGACAATAGTGGATGACCATATTATGGGTCCAAAGGGTATGTTTGGTATAAGAAAGGTTTGGGAGTTGGAACGATCATTCTGTGCGATCGTAAGAATTGGAGGAATGCTGTGGAGAAAGAATGTTAAGGCACATAGAGGTAAAGAGAAATTGTAGAACGCAAAGAGGAATCGAAAGCTAGCAATAATCTTAAGGTAAGGGGTTTTTATCATTGTTATTATAATTGAGCTAAGGTTTAGATAATTGTATAATTGTGTTAGGTTTTGGTTGATGATAATTATATGGTGTTTGATGATGAATTGATGAAATTGTGATGTTTAATCACAAAGAATTGATGCATATGAAGTATGGTATTTTGAGATGTTGTTATATGATGAAACTATGTTAAATACTGATGTTTAGAGACTTGTAATATGGTGAAATCGCGAGAAATTAGGACTGGCTTATGCAGGAAATTGCAACAGAAAACCCTGTTAATGCAGCTTCATCGGGCGATGAGGATGTTTCACCGGGCGATGATGACATTTCTTGGGAGTCTCCAGGCGAGAGACGAAGCGAAATGAATGGAAAGAAATGTGACGCTACTGGAGTGCGTCGCTCCAAGCATCGTCAGGCGATGGAGGCTTCGCCAGGCGAAGGAAGTAGTGTTGTCGGGCGAAGGTGTCCAAAATTGAATGGCTATTTTGGATTTTCTTAAAAGTGCCATAGCTTGATTTTAGAACTCGATTTGAGGTATCATTCGAAGTGTTGGATAACGAACGCAATGAACTGTAGTTCGATGGAATAAAATGAGGAATAAGGAGAATATTCATAATACCTAAGTTAGGATAAAGTTAGGATTCCCCATGTTGGATCATGGTGATGACTTATCTATGATGATGTTGTGATGATGCTTTGTGTATTAGGATGATATGATGATGCTTTGTGTATTATGGTGATACGATGATGCTTTGTGTATTATGATGATATGATGATGCTTTGTTTATTATTATGATATGATGATGCTATGTGTATTATGATGATATGAAAAGGCTTTATTTATTATGATGATATGATGATGTTGTGATGAATTCATGAATGGTGATGTATTTTTTACTAGTCGTGGTCATATTTATTATATTGGTGCGTATCATGCATTCATGGCATTAGTTTAGGACTTCGGTCCAGTGATGTTATCTTCACTACTTCCTCGATCTTGGATGACGTACATGAGGAAGAAGATGTTGTGATCTTTATCTTCATCGATTCCTCGATGTTGGATGATGAGCGCGGGGAAGGGGATGTGTTTAAACTTCTTGCTTAGATATATGTATTCTCTTGAGATTAGAATGAATTATTGAATTAATTGAAATCTACCCTGTCCCTGGTTAAGGTTAAGGGCATTTTTTTTAGAAAATAGATAGAACATCGACTTCTGGCTCAAGGAGGATTGACTACAGATTAACTCCTTATTTCTCCAGTATCTAGGAAGTGAAACAATGCCTTACATCAGCAGCCAAGTATTCCAATTAAAAGCACTTTAGCAAATTCAGTTATTTTTATTTACATCATTCTCCCTCAAGTTTGTTAATGGTTGAAAAGTGAAATGGAAAAGCGTTGACTTTTTTTGTATGGAAAGTGATGGCATAGAAAATAGTGAATACGAATAGATTTACTTCAAAAAACATCCAAGCCCATTTTATTTGAATTGCTAATATAAAACTGCAAATTTACAATAGATGAAACTTAGTAACAAATAATTTACAAATGGAGATCAAAAGCCTAATGATCCTAAGGAAAAACTTCCTTGTTGATCCACCAGTCTTGAGAGATATTTCTTGGTGTTATTTCACTTGTCCAAGTAAGGGGTGACCTTTGTATTTTCTTTTGATAATACATATTCTGCTGACAACACAGTTGTTACTGTTGATACTGATGCTCTCGTTGTGGGGGAATCACCCATGGTAGTGGCATCTGAAGTGTTGTATAGGCATGTGGTTGGCATGGTGAAAGGGTGCCTTCTCTTCTTAATAGGACTTGTACTTCTTGAGTTTCTTAACTCCTCGAGACTTTCTGAGTTCATTTATGAGTATCAGGAAACCTTCTAACTGGATGATAGTTGGATAAGAATCAGGGTGAAAAGAATATGAATTTTGTGCAAGTGTATGTATGAAAATGCATGGGTATGAAAAAAAATTATTTTTGTTTTTAGGGTATGCTAAAAGTTATTTTCATGGAGATGCAGTGTACACGCATGCTTAGGATAAAGATAGACCTAAGGAAACCCAAACGGGTTTAGGGATAATGATGGAAATGGGAATACCATATACGGGTTTAGGGACAATGATGGAAATGAGAACACCCTATTGGTTTAGGGATAGTGATGGAAATTGGAATACCCTATACGAGTTTAGGAATAAATATAATAACACCTTATTAGGGAAGGCTCCCTACAGTAGGTTGGTTTTAAGTATTTACTACCCAATCCCCTCAAGTGTAAGTTCTAGGATTTTTGGATAAGGGATCCCAGAGTTATAGACCATACCCTAAGTTTCACCATAATTAGGGGCTGGCCATACCAAGGTGACCCTTTGAGATAAGCCTTATCTAGGTGGGACCTTAGTACTGACCTTTACGGATTGATAAGGTCACCATAGGTGAAATTGGTTCTAAATAAAGGTTCTCGGAGTCATGGATCACATCCAAATCATCAGCACAGTGAGGGGTTAGCCCTACTATGAAGAAAAATTCAAATACACCTACTCTGAGTGTAGCTCTCGTACCCCTGAGAGATGTGACATCTCACCGACTAGTACAATAGGTCTACATCTTAGCCTACAATTTTTATCCAAGCTTAGGTTTTAGCTTCACACAAAAATAATTCCCAACCCAACATGATATATGAATATAAACAATGAAACAATAAATAATAAAAGCAAAATAATATACAAAAAAAAAGAAGAAATAATAACATGCACACAAACCCTAAAACTAGAGGGTAAGCAAGACTCTCTTTTGGGTGTCCCCAACTGAGTCGCGGCTGGAAAAAATGAAGAGTCGCCACCAACTTCTATTTGTCCTAAGGACATGGAAAATAATAGAAAAACCCTAAAATAAAAGGATAATGGGTTCGAGAGTCAGTTAAGTAAGGAGAAGGTGTTAGGTATCCCTCACATTTGTTGTACTAAATAGAAACCTCATATAGTTTATGGTTAATGTGTGTTTGATAATCATCTTTTCCTAATTTCTTTTATTGCTTTATTTACAAAGAGAAAGGAATTGTACAATTGGTAAAATGGAAAAAAGATAATTTTAGGTTAGGAGACTCGCTAAAGCATCACAACTTTATGCCTACGTACCTTCATCAAGAGATGAGATAAATCAGAGTCTACATAGTTTGGCTATATTCGGTTGGTTGATTTTAGTTTATGAAAAACGTGTTTTAGATTATATTAGTGCGCAGGACAAAAAGATTGATTTGATTTTCGCGCTTAGCGAAAAAGATAGCTTGGCCGTGTTGAATGGATTTTAAGTGTGAAAGATGCTTGTCTTTTTGATTGTTTCTTTAGTTAGATTGACTATGTTCGATTAGTTGATTTTAGTTTATGAAAAATGTGTTTTGGATTAGGTTAGTGCACAAGGCAAAAAGACTGATTTGATTGTCGCGCGGAGCGAAAAAGATAGCTTGAGTGTGTTGAATGCATTTTAAGTATTAAAGATATTTTTTTGTCTTTTTAATTGATTTTTTTAGTTAATAACTTATGTACATAAATATTAATTATTTACCAGTGATATTTAATTGAGAAGAGATAGAGTATGCATAAATAAATAAATAATGTAATTCTTAACTACCTAATTAGCTAAATAATATAATTAACCTAATAAAAAATATAAGACATTTTTTTTGTATATTTTTAAATTTGTATTTTTTTTGGTATTTTTGTAAAATAGTAATTAACATAAAAGCCAAGCCAAAGTAAATTAAAAAGTAAAGGATATAGAAGTGATTGAAGGGTGTAAACTAATAAAATGATACAAATACAATTGGGTCAAAGTCCAATACCAGAGGAAGCTAACCCTAATTTTATATTATCCTTCGTAACAATAATAATGAGAATTAAAATAGTAAAAAAACAAACCTGATAGAATTAGAGTATCTCCAGCAGTGATTTCTAACCGTGGTTTGTCACAGTGTAAGTAAGTATTAAACAATTAGTTTTTGCATGAATTTATTGATTTCAGATCACCAACTAGATTTCTCTTTGTTTGAACATGCTACGGTTCTTTCTAACACATATTGATATAGATAGTATTATATTTTGGATTATTTATAATAGTATTATATTTTGGATATGGTGTGATGGTGTTTGAATTGGTTGTATGAATTCATGGTTTGTAATGGTTAGAACTTGTTGAAAAATTAAGGGTGATGGTGGTTGTAGGAAGTTTGCGAAGGTTGTGGTTTGTGATGTTTAATGGTGTAAGGCTTGGTTCATGGTATGTTTATGAACATGAGTATTAAGTTGGATATTGTGTTGACTTGAAATTTAGAGGTTCATGTTTTGATGGTGAAGTTATGGATAGTATGTTGGAAAATTTGGCTTACTGGTTTGGTGTTATTATTTTGAAATGTGGATGGAGTGTATGATATTGGTTTATGATGGAAGTTAGTAATGGTGTAATTGATGTAAGGTTGAGGCTTTGAAAACAAAGAAACTAGGGAAAAATTATGAGTGAAAGTTGGTATTGTGTGTCAATTGTATGTGTAAAGGGTGGTCAAAGGTTAGTGTGGATTATGTATATTGTGGATCTCTAAGTGTGAATGTGACCTCCCCCATTTTGTAAATAATTGGTTCTATTTATAAATGAAAACAAAGTTGACCTAAAAATTGAAAAAGAAAATTAATCATTATCAAAAGTATTTATTTCAAATTGATTAATTTGCTTGCTCACTGAGTTAATTAAAATGTTAAAAATGATAAAATAATTTTTTTAATTATAAAATGTATAAATTAATGACTTAAATGAAAAAAAATGATATTTTTAAAAATGTAAAATAATAAAAACAAATATTAAAAATGCTAGATGATTAAATATAGTCAATTTCGTTTTTAGTCTATAAACAAATTTTCTTCAAAAAATAGTTTTCTTATGTTAACGTCATTTAATGGAAGTTGACGTGGCATGTCACGTAGCAATGCCATTGTAATAAGATGCTGACGTATTATGTCATATAGTTAAGATCAACATTATATTTGAATGATTAAAATTTCGCAGTTAATCGACAGTTAATTAGTAGCAAATTTATTTCAAAAAAATCTTGTTTTAGAAGAATGTAGTATATTCATGTTGATAAACCCTAATATCTTTGTTGACAAAATGACAAATTAATTCAATTTGCATCTCTCTCAAATGCCCCTCGTGGGATGTCACACTAAGGTAATTTGTTTCCGCCCTCTAACTCATGCCCCATGTAGCCATGGCTAAACTTTGAGCTTTATGGGATTTTGTAATATCAAAGTTTCTATGCATGATAGTTCTTCTAGATTACTCATTCCTTTCCTTACTTTAGAACACTTTCTGCTATGACAATAGTCTTGAAAGAAAAGTTATATTAGAATTGCAACAAATAGCACAAGCACTGCCACAAATAATACTAACAATAATAACCTTTTCATTATCTATGACTCACAAGAACAAATCGACAATGACATATTAGCCTCTGTAGACATCACATCATCATAGTATTTCCTTGTTCCACCATTTCTTCTAATCACAACTCAGCAAGTATAATTTGATTTCTCTTCAACACAACCTCATCTTCATATATGAACATATTTCTATAGCATCTCTAATTAGTGCTTCATTCCCTTATGTATTTGAAAGAAAGAACCCTTATATTAATCTTATATTAATCTTGATATGGTAGTTTTATGCATGTTTAAATAAAATTAGGAACTTCATAAGAATAAAAGAATGCAATGTCTTTTTTTTATTGAATAAATTTTAAATGTCATAAGTAGTGGGTTTTTATTAATAAGGTAGTGGAAAGGTTAAAAATTAAATGTAATTGGAAGACCAAAAGATAGTGGGTTACAATAGTATTTATTAATAGCATTTACTTTTCAAGATTGTATTTTATTAAAATAACAAGTTATAAAAGTTTGCTCCTTTTCTCTAACAATTTGGTATCAGAGCTAA
This sequence comes from Vicia faba, assembly GCA_948472305.1. Classification (NCBI taxonomy): domain Eukaryota; kingdom Viridiplantae; phylum Streptophyta; class Magnoliopsida; order Fabales; family Fabaceae; genus Vicia; species Vicia faba. Next base: position 1,511,448,918 of record OX451735.1, read on the forward strand.
TGGCAAACATGATGTATCAAATGCCGTTACCACGGCTAACGAAGTCAAATTATGAAAACTTGAGTATCCAAATGAAAGCTATTCTTGGATCTCTAGACGCGTGGGAGGTGACTAGAGATGGGTTTGAAGAACCAACAGATGTTGCAGGACATACGAAAGCTCAAACTAAGGCGTTGAAAGAGACGCGTTCGAAGGATAAAACAACATTATGCATGTTGTTCAGGGTTGTTGACGAATCAGGCTTCGAAAAGATTGCTAGTTCAACTACGTCGAAAGAAGCATGGGACACGTTAGAGAAAGTGTTCAAAGGAGCATACCGAGTGAAGCAAGTTCGACTCTAAACTCTTCGTGGCGAATTGGAGAGGATGCAGATGAAAGAGACAAAAATTGTATTTGACTACATCACACGTGTACAAAAGGTGGTGAACCAACTCACCATAAATGGAGAAACAATAACTGATGCACGAGTTGTTGAAAAGATCTTGAGATCTTTAACAAATAAATTTGAGAATATTGTGTGTGCAATAGAAGAATCGAAGGATCTTTCGACGCTCTTAGCCGAAGAGCTTCCTGGTTCTCTCGAAGCACATTAACAATGTAAGATGAAGAAGAAGGAAGAAGCAGTCGAAGAAGCAGATCAAACCAAGATTCGATCAAAGACGAAAAGGTACTCTTTTCTCAAAACTTTCGAGGAAGAGGATGTGGCCGTGGAGGTCGTGACAGTGGTCGAAGTGGTCGAGGCAGAAACTTCGAGAGAGGAAATTCGAACCAATAAAATTGGCGTGGTAGAGGACGTGGTCAAAGAGGTGATCGATCGAACCACTCCAACTTCGAATGCTACAAGTGTGGGAAGTATGGTCATTACATGAAGGATTGCAATTCCTACAAATTCTATAACTGTGATAAAGTGGGACATCTTGTAAAGGATTTTCGAATTGAAAAGAAGGTAGAAGAAACAACCAATATATCCTTGGAAGCTGAAGCGAATGAAGGGTTTCTCCTGATGGCTCAAAACGAAATCAACACCAATGATGACCATGTTTGATATTTTGACTCGGGACCAAGTAATCACATGTGTGGTTACAAACACATGTTTAAAGAAATGAAAAAAATTGAAGATGGTAATATGTCTTTCGGAGATGCATCGAAAGTAAAGGTCGAAGGAAAGAGCACAACCCGTTACTTACAGAAGGATGGCTTGATTGGATCAATCCAAGATGTTTACTATGTACTAGATCTCAAGACCAACATCTTGTGTTTGGGACAACTTACAGAAAAAGGATTTTCGATACTTATAAAAGATCGAATACTGCATTTGAAGGACAAAGTAGGACATCTGATCGTCTATGTCGAAATGGAAAGGAATAGAATGTACAAGCTGCATCCGAGGAACGTTCGAGAGAAATGTCTACAAGTTAAAATGCACGACAAAGTGTCACTGGCATATGCGCTTTGGTCATCTACATCATGCTGGTTTGAGAAGGTTGGCGAAAAGGAACATGGTGCACAAACTACCAGACATAGACTATGAAGGAAAGTTTTATGAAGAATGTGTGCTCAGCAAACAAACAAGAACCTCATTTCAAAAGAAGGCAGAATATCAAGCTAAACAAATTCTCGAATTGATTCATACTGACATAGGTGAGTCAATCACTCCAGAATCTTTCAGTGGAAAAAGGCACTTCATTTCTTTTATCGACGATTTCTCACGAAAGACCTGGGTTTATTTCTTGAAAGAAAGGTCTGAAGAATTAGAGGTATTCAAAAAGTTCAAAGTAATGGTGGAGAAGGCAACCGACAGACATATCAAAGCAATTTGATCAGACATAGGTGGTGAGTACACTTCGACGGCCTTTATTAAGTACTGTGAAGAGCAGGGCATAAGGAGATTCCTAACTTCACCATATTCACCTCAACAAAATGGCGTGGCTGAAAGAATGGATCGAACTATTCTTGACATAATTCGATCAATGCTTAAGAGCAAGAACATGTCGAAAGAAATATGGGCAAAAGATGTACAATGTGCTGTTTATATTCAGAATCGATGTCCATATTCGAAATTAGAAGATCAAACACCACAAGAAGCATGAAGCGGACAGAAGCCAACAGTTTCTCATCTCAAAGTATTTGGTATTGTAGCTTATGCACATGTACTAGATCAACGAAGAACAAAACTTGAAGACAAAAGTCAAAAGTATATATTTATTGGATATGATGAGAAGACAAAAGGGTACAAGCTATTCGATCCTATAAGCAACAAAGTGATCGTGATTAGAGACGTTCAAATAAACAAAGCAAGAAAGTGGGACTGGAATAATTCTGCATAAGTTATAGATGCAGTCGAAGAATCATCTATAGCTGTACCAACAAGCATTTCAACAGAACATGAAGATACGGAAAATAAAGATGAACCTCTACAACCTAGAATGCAAAGTTTGCAAGACTTATATGATTCGACAAATGAGGTACACCTTGTGTGCCTTCTTGAAGATGCTGAAAACCTCAGTGTCGAAGAAGCGTTACAAGACAAGAAGTGGAAAAGTGCCATGGACGAAGAGATTAGAGTAATAGACCGCAACAACACCTGGGAGCTAGTCGAATTGCCAAAATGTAGTCAACCCATTGGTGTAAAGTGGGTATTCAAGAAAAATATGAACGCTCAAGGAGAAATAGAACGATACAAAGCGTGACTTGTTGCAAAGGGATACAAACAGAAAGCATTAATTGACTATGACGAAGTGTTTGCACCTGTTGCAAGAACGGAGACAATTTGATTGCTCATTTCTCAAGCTGCTCCATTCAAGTGGCAAATATTTCAAATGGATGTCAAGACAATCTTTTTGAATGGTGTGCTCGAAGAAGACATCTATGTCGAACAACCACTCGGGTATATGAGGATTATAGAAGAGAAGAAGGTGTTGAAATTGAAGAAAGCGCTATATGGGATGAAGCAGGCACCACGGCCATGGAACACACACATGGACACATGTTTCAAGGAGAATGGGTTCGAACAATGTCTGTATGAACATGCCCTCTATGTGAAGAAAAATGGAAGTAATGTATTACTTGTTGCTCTCTATGTTGATGACCTTATTTTTTTAGGCAATGATGTTCTAATGATAGAAGAATTCAAAAGCACCATGACACGCAAATTCAAAATGACAGACTTAGGTCTGATGAGATTCTTTCTTGGTCCGGAGGTTCGACAAGAAGAAACTGAAATTTTTATTTCACAAGAAAAATATGCAAAAGAAATCTTGGAACAATATAAGATAAAAAGTTGTAATCCAACTTCGACGCAGATGGAACCAGGTGCAAAATTGTCAAAATTTGATGGAGGAGAACGTGTCGATGTATGCAAATATCGAAGCTTGGTAGGTAGTCTTCACTATCTCACATGCACAAGGCCAGATATTTCATTAAGTCTTGGCATTGTAAGTCGATTCATGGAGAGCCAGTACATTCACATTGGAAGGAATTGAAACGAATCCTAAGGTACATCCAAGGAACAATGTCATTTGGAATGTCCTGTTCAAAGACTGAAGACTACAAGTTAGTTGGTTACTCTGACATTGATTGGTGCAGAGATATAGACGATCGAAAAAGAATTTATGGATATGTGTTCTTCATGGGAAACACAAAATTTACTTGGATTTCTAAAAAGCAACCGATAGTAACACTTTCTACGTGGCATGTGGCAGCATCTTGGTGCGTTTGTCATGTAGTATGGCTTAGATGATTGATGAGCAAGATGTAGCTAAAATAGGAAGGTGCAACAGTAATACAAAGGGATAATAAATCAGCAATCGAGTTGGAAAAGAATCCAGTAAACCATGAAAGAAGCAAACACATTGACGTTCGATTCCACTTCATTCGAGAACATGTGAAGGAAGGAAGTGTCGAATTGACGCATGTAACAAGGAAGAATCAAGCAGAAAATATTTTCACAAAACCATTGTCGAAAGAATTTTTCGACAGAGGCAAGAAATTGATAGTCATGATGGATGGAAGAAACATTTAAGTTTACTGAGGAGTTTTATTGAATAAACTTTAAAGGTCATAAGTAGTGGGTTTTTATTAATAAGGTAGTGGAAAGCTTAAAAATCAAATGTAATTGGAAGGCCAAAAGATAGTGGGTTACAATAGTATTTACTAATAGTATTTACTTTCCTAGAATAGTAGAAGTCTTTGGGTCTATATAAAGACCAAGATTGTATTTTATTAAAACAATAAGTTATAAAAGTTTGCTCATTTTCTCAAACATTTTTTACCGCAATGACATGTAAAATAGGGAAGACATATTCATGTGAGAATATTGATTAACTTTAATAAACCCAAATTTGGGGAAAATATTTTTACTTATATTTTATGTTAAGTTATCATGGCTTATAAATAATTTCCACCATTATAAAAAAAAAATCCTTCCTACTTTCATTAAGTCCCTATAAACATGCCGTCATTTTCTTTATTTTGAGCTTCACACTCTTTGTTTTGAACTATATGTTATTTCTGAAAATCATCTCCCAAGATTAAAACGAAATGAAAGACATATGATATCAAATACATTTATACTCGCAGTCGTAGGAAGAACTGACTCTTGTTTCGCTTCTGCTGCTAGCTAGACATCTTTTTGAATAACCGTTTGTAGTGAGAAGAGAACATATAAGTGGTTATCAATTCTATTATAATATAAAGATAAATAGTAAGATTAAATAGTTAATTTTGTTGCTTAAATTAAATCAGTCTTGGGTAATGCAAAAGATAGATTCTCTTGGACAGTGGAAAGTTTATTCCTTTAGAGAATTAGAAATAGTTATTGCAGTAAACTCTTAATATTCTATTTTGTGATCCTATATAAATCATATTGTATCTCATATTGAAAGTCATTCGGACAAATTTATAAAGAAAGAAAGTTCAAATTCCACTCCCATTTCTCTTCAATTTATTCAAATTTGTATCAGAGTGTATGACAAATATGATGGGTCAAATGCCACTGCCACGACTTTCAAAGTCGAATTATGATAACTGGAGTATCCAGATGAAGGCGCTGCTGGGTTTTTTAGATGTATGGGAAGTAACTAACGATAGGTTTGTAGAACCATCAAATACAACAGCAAACACAGCTGCTCAGAACATGGCGTTGAAAGAAACGCGAGCAAAAGATAAAACAAGATTGTACATTCTGTTCAGAGCAGTTGACGAATCAGTTTTCAAAAAGATTACTGGTTCGACTACATCAAAGGAAGCGTGGGACACACTCAAAAAGTCCTTCAAAGGAGAAGATAGAGTCAAGCAAGTTTGATTGCAGATTCTTCGAGGAGAAATGGAGAGAATAAAAATGAAGTTGACAGAGTCCGTATCGGACTACATCACTCGTGTGCAGACGGTGAAAAACTAACTCAATCGAAATGGAGAAGAAATGACTGATGCCCGTATTATCGAAAAGATTATGAGATCTTTGATAGACAAGTTTGAAAACATAGTATGCGCAATAGAAGAGGCGAATGACCTTTCGACAATCAGTGTCGAAGAAGTGGCTGGTTCGCTTGAGGCACATGAGCAGCACAAAATAAATAAGAGGGAGGAGACACTTGAAGATGCAGAACCCAACAGAGACGAAAATGAACTTTTCTATCAAAATTGGCGTGGGAGAGGACATGGTCGTGGAGGACGTAATGGTGGTCGAAGTTACCAAAATAACAACTTCGACAGAGGAAAGTCAAGCAAACAAAACTGGCATGGCAAACGACGTGGCCAGAGAGGTGGTAAATTGAATTACAACAATATCGAATGTTACAAATGTAACAAAAAAGGGCACTATGTGAAATATTGCAACTCCTACAGTTTCTACAACTATGGTAAAATGGGACATTTTGCAAAATACTATCAACTCAGAAGAAAGGTAGAAGAAACAACAAATATTGCCCTAGAAACATAATCGAATGAAGGATTTATGTTAATGACTCAAAAGGAAGAAGATGCAGAAAATGACACTATGTGGTAACTCGAATCAGGATCAAGGAACCATAAGTGTGGTCATAAGGACATGTTCAAATAAATAAAGAAAATTGAGGATGGTCATGTTTCCTTTTGGAGAAGCGTCGAAAGTAAGGGTCGAAGGAAAAGGAACAATCAGTTTTTTGTAGAAGGATGATTTGATAAGATCTATCCAAGATGTGTATTATGTACCAAACCTTAAAGCAAATGTTTTGAGTCTGACACAACTCATAGAAAAGGGCTATTCGATTCTCATGGAAGATCGAAGCTTTCACTTAAAAGACAAGTCAGGACGTCTGGTTGCTCAAGTCGAAATGGGGAGAAATCGAATGTACAAGTTAAACTTGAGAAGCATCCGAGAAAAGTGTTTGCAAGTCAATATCGAAGACCAAGCATCCCTGTGGCATCTAAGTTTTGGTCATCTACATCAAGCTGGACTAAGAAGGTTAGCAAAGAAAAATATGGTGTATGGACTGCCAGACGTAGAATTCGAAGGAAATTTCTGTGAAGAATGTGTGTTTGGAAAACAGATGAGAACTTCATTTCAATTGAAGGCAGAATATCATTCCAAATAAATTCTGGAATTGATTCACACTGACATATGTGGACCAATTACCCCAGAATCCTTCCGTTGCAAAAAGTACTTTATATCCTTTATTGATGATTACTCAAGGAAAACTTGGGTGTATTTTCTAAAAGAAAAGTCTGAAGCCTTCAAAGTATTCAAGAAGCTTAAGATAATGGTGGAGAAAGCAACAGACAAGCACATCAAAGCCCTTCGATCAAATAGAGGTGAAGAGTGTACTTCGACAGCTTTTATGAAGTACTATGAAGAAAAAGGTATAATGAGATTTATGACTGTAACATACTCACCTCAATAAAATGGTGTGGCGGAAAAGAAGAATCGAACAATCCTTGACATGGTTCGATCAATGCTGAAGAGCAAAAACATGTCGAAGGAATTTTGGGCAGAAGTTGTACAATATGCAATCTACGTTCAGAATAGATATCCACATTTGAAGTTGGGAGATTTAACACCTCAAGAAGTTTGGGGTGGACAAAAGCCAATTGTGTCTCACTTCAAAATGTTTAAAAGTGTGGCTTATACACATGTACCTGATAAAAAAAGAACAAAGCTAGAAGATAAGAGTCAGAAATACATACTCATTGGGTATGATGAGAAAATGAAAGGTTACAGACTTTTTGACCCAATAAACAAAAAGGTGATAGTAAGTAGAGATGTTAGAGTAAACAAAGAAATCAAGTGGGACTGGAACAACTCTACTGAAGTTGGTCGAAGTACCAAATGCTATATCGAAAGATACTTCAACAGAACCAGAAGACTCTGATGATGAAGAAGGACCCTCACAGCCCCGGTTGCGAAGTTTACAAGACTTGTATGAAAACACAGAAGAAGTGTATCTCGTATGCTTAATGGAAGACACTGGAGATGTCAGTTTCGAAGAAGCAATAAGAAACAAAAATTGGAAGGATGCTATGAATGAAGAAATCAAGGCCATCGAATGCAATGATACTTGGGAACTAGTAGAGTTACCAAAAGGAAGTCAAACAAATGGTGTGAGGTGGGTGTTTAAGAAAAAGATAAATGCGCAAGGTGAAATTGAAAGATACAAGGCGCGACTTGTGGTGAAAGGATACAGGAAGAAATAAAGAATCGATTATGATGAAGTCTTCGCACCTGTTGCGAGAATGGAGACAATTCGACTGCTCATATCTCAATCTGCTCAATGCAAATGGAAAATACATCAGATGGATGTCAAGTCAGCCTTTCTGAATGGCGTGCTCGAAGAAGAAGTTTACATCGAACAACCCCCTAGATTCATGAAAATTTAAAATAAAGGAAAGGTGTTAAGCTAAATAAAGGAACTTTATGGGCTGAAGCAGGAACCACAAGCATGGAATACTCGAATTGGCACATAATTCAAAGAAAATGGATTTCAGCAATGTCCCTACAAACATTCCCTATATGTGAAGAAGAAAAAAGAGAAAATATTGCTTGTTGCTATCTATGTTGATGATTTTATTTTCTTGGGCAACAACAATCAGATGATCGAAGAGTTCAAAGGCACAATGACATTGAGATGGCTGAATTAGGCCTGATGAAATACTTTCTTGGTCTGGAGGTTCAACAAGAAGAAACAGGAATCTTCATCTCATAAAAAAATATGCAAAAGATATCTTGAAAAGATTTAAGATGGATAGCTGCAATCCCATTTCGACACTAATGGAGCCAGGAGCAAAGCTTTCGAAATTTGATGGGGGAGAGCGTGTCGAAGCAAACAAATTTCGAAGCTTGGTGGGAAGTCTTTGATACCTCACATGCACAAGGCCAGATCTTTTGTTGAGTGTTGGAATTGTGAGTCGTTTCGTGGAAGAACCAGTTGTTGTACAGTGGAAAGCTCTAAAGAGAATCCTTCGATATGTCCAAGGAATTGTGTCACTTGGAATATTCTATTTGAAAGCAGAAGAATACAAATTGGCTGGCTACTCTGACAGTGATTGGTGTGGTGACATTGATGATCGAAAGAGCACTTCAGGATATGTGTTCTTCATGGGAAACACTGCTCTCACCTGGCTGTTAAGGAAGCAATCCATAGTAACTCTTTCGACCTGTGAAGTAGAGTATGTGGCAGCATCTTGGTGCGTATGCCATACAATATGGCTGAGAATATTGTTGAGAAAGATGGAATCGAAACAGGAAGATGCAACAATAATTCAAGTTGACAACAAATCTGTAATTGAACTGGCAAAGAATCCAGTCAACCACGAAAAAAGAAATCACATTGATGTTTGATTCAACTTTATTGGAGAACATGTGAAGGATGAAAGTATCGAACTGAAGCATGTTGCAAGCAAGGATCAAGCATCCGACATTCTTACAAAACCACTATCGAAGGAGCTATTCGACAGAGGATAGAAAATGCTAGGCATGATGGATCGAAGGAATGTTTGAATTTATGGGGGAGTTTTATTGGTTAAATTCAAATCAGTCTTGGGTAATGCAAAAGATAGATTCCCTTGGGCAGTGGAAAATTTATTCCTTTATGGAACTAAAAATAGTTATTGCTGTAAACTCTTAATATTCTATATTGTGATCCTATATAAATCACATTGTATCTCATATTGAATGTCAGTTGGACAAATTTATAAAGAAAGAAAGTTCAAAGTCCATTCCTATTTCTCTTCAATTTCTTCAAATTTTGTGCTCATTCACCTTAGTATAATCTGCAGATGAATATTAACTTAACTGCACTATATTTTATAGGGATAATTACATTGGCCTTCCTTGAGGTCGGCTAAAATAACACAAATACCCCATCTAGTTTTAAAATATGTATTAACTTTCTCTAAGTTTAGTTATACTAACGAAATATTTTAATGACAGACAAAAACCGTAGGTAAATGTCATTTATATCAACGGTTTTTTTGTTGTCATTAAAAATTAGAGGATAATGTCAATGTTGTTTTAATAAAACTCAAGAAAATTTAGTGCATAATTTAAAACTAAAAAGAGTGTCTGTACTGTTTTAATAAACCTCAAGGAAGTGAGTCCAATTTTCCCTTTTTTATATAATTGTATATATCGTTAAACTAATTGCACACAACTTCCATTCCCTTCATTATCTTTCATTCAAGTCATTTGGACTATATTTCCTAAGCCACAAATAAATTCATACTTTACACATAATGATAACTTTGCATTGTGAACAAAACAACAGAGTAAATAACATTTATCCTACAAAATTGAAAAAACCATTGAAACCCCAACCAATAAAGTTAAGTGTAGGAAATTCATACGTTGATCACCCACACTAAATATCATTAAGAAAGTCAATATAGAAGCCTATGCAAATGTCTTTAAGGGAAAAATCATCACCACCACCGGAATCAGCACATCAATCTCATGGGAAGGTGGAGCAAGTCATTGAAACAAGACTCATATGGAAAGATAATGCATAAGGTCGCCCACACCATCAAGATCCTTTACATCTCCAATGAGAACGCCGACAAGGAAGAGGATCTTTTGGGAAGAGTTTGATTGATGTGATGTTTGCTAAAGATAACTAAAGTTACAACAAACTAAGTCATTATGCAGAATTTATGAGTCTTGGATTTCTTTGAAGAAAAAGATTTATTGTCCTTATAAGAATTGTCTTCTTATGTTGGTGAATGATGGGGTAGAGGTTGTTACAAGTTGTAAATGTCCTTCTTGTCATTGATCATAATATTCATGGTAAATGTATGAAGCTTTTTGCATGCATGCAGAATTAATCATAAATTTGATAAGCATTAATGAATGTTTAAATTGATTGTAATCTATTTATGTTTACATGACTTATAAGAGATGAAATTTGGGTTAGGAGTATCGTGTCATACTGTTTTCACATAAAGTTATAGTTGTTAGCAAGTGATCATAAAAATGGGAAAACTTGGTAACATGGCATTCTAGTAGTTCTATCTAAAATGATTGCACTAGTGTTGGAAACTTTATTTTTCTCTTTCTTTTTTTCATTTTTGTTTTTAGTAATGATTTTTAGTTTTTATTATATTGTAATGGTGATTTGTTTTAAGGTTAGAGACTTAGAGTAGTCGACTTAAGCATTTGAGAGAGATGCAAATGGAACTAATTTGTTATTTTGTCAAGAAAGATATTAAGGTTTGTCAACATAAGCATATTGCATTCTTCAAAAATCAGAATTCTGGAAATAAATTTACAATTGATTAGCTACAATTTTAGTTACCAATAGCTACATAATTTTATGGATTCAAGTATGATGTTGATGTTACCCACGTGGCATGACACGTCAGCATCTTACCACGTTGACATTGTCCTGTGGCGTGTCACGTCAGCTTCTGTTAACATATGTTGATATTAGGGACCAAAAGTGTGGACGGAAAACTTTAGGAGCACCATTCTTTGAAGGAAAATTTTTGAGGTAATAAAATCGAAATTGGCTATATTTAGAGTGACCAAAAACATATTTATCCCTAAAATGAAATACAATATTTTTGTGATATTCTGGAAAAAAAACATAAAAATTGAAAATAAAGTTAGAAAATAAAAGGGAAAAAAAGCCAAAAGTGAGATAGGTAGGATTCAAACTTATGACCTCTCGCACCTGTATGTCCTTAAACATGCTATCTTGCAAATTATGAAATTTCACTCATTCAAAATAAAGTGGCACAAGAAAACATGTGAAGGGTAAGGAAAATCTGGGGTATGACAGTAGTTTGTTTGTGTGTATGCATAGATGAGAGGTTGAAGATGAAAAACAATCTTTATATGTGTTTATAGTTTTATCATGTTGGAAATGATGCATGTATGAAGTATTTATATGTGCGCAAGTTAGAAACAAAAGGGAAACCTAGAAGTTTGAAATAAAATGCAAATTTTCAGAAAAGATATAGCATGTGTTGACACGTATAAGTCATGTGTCGACACATTTTATAACATGTGTCAATTTGTTCAAGGTCATGTGTCAACACATAAAGCTACAAGCTTTAAAAATGAGTTACATGTGTCGACCTAAATATCATATGTGTCAGCACATAGAAGAAATTTTCAGTATGTGTCGATCTAAAAGGCTGTGTGTGTCAACACATAGTTACCGGGGCTACATGCTTTAATGTTAACCCACATGTGCCGATTCATAGATCGTATGTGTCGGCACATAGACCTATTTTTTTTATGTAGAAACTGGTTTTTAATGTATGATGCATTTCCTAAACATGTTCTAAATGCATTATATGTTCCCTAATGAAAAGGTGCTCATTATGACTCAAAGATACCTTCCAACATACAGAAAAGTTAAGGTTATCCTAGTTTTAACATCATACAAAACATCTAACGGGAAAGTGCGCTCACATATTCCCCATATTTTATGATGGAAAAATTTGTGATGATACATTTCGTGTCTTCATGAAGGCTCCCCCTGAATATGTGCATCCTGTGATACGGGGGGAGAACTGACTTGAGGTTTTGCGTTTGTATTCGCACTTGTTCGGTTTAGCAAGAGTCGCCACCAACTTTTTATTTTATCCTAAGGAAAGGTTAAAAAGCACAGGAAAAACCTTTTGAGATGTTTCGTGGGTCCGGGGGGTAGATTATGAAAAGGGAAGGTATTAGCACCCTTTTCATCCATGGTTATCCATGGGCTCTTAGTTACTTGTTTAGATCACTTGCCTTTGATTTTCAATTGCTTGAAATTGTGGTATGTGTGTGTGTTTTGAAAATGTTTTTGAAGAAGATGCCTTGTCTTAGGCAACCATTGTAATGACTCGTGTTTGAGTGTTTATAAAGGTGTATATCTTTTCGAAAAGATGTTTCAAATGTTTTTGGAAGTTTGTTTTGAAAGTGTTTGTGGAGTGTGGTTTTGAAAAGTAGGTAAGTGTTTTTACAAGTTTGATCAAGTAACTAAGAGTTGTCTACCCTATTGTACTCAAAGGTTTTTTCTCATGTTTTAACCCTTTTAATAATTTTGTTCCACCATTGTATTTGGTGGGCAATCTTGCGTTTAGGATGTTTAATGGGACAAGCGTGGGTCATCGTATGGACCATGAATGCAATGGTGCCATGTGTCTTTGGCAATTTTGCTTGAAGGGACTATGATCATTTTGATAGGCAACTTTCGAAAGCGTCATCGAGGGACATGATCATTTGAATTGTTTTGCCAAAGAAACTCGACGTGCAAGCATGACCCATTTTGGAAGGCAACAAGCGGGATTACCCTACGGGTGCAAGTGTGATTGTGTATTGATTGTCATGCATTTATCTTTGTATTAGGTTATCTAGCGTTTGATTTTATGTACATACAAACCATAGGTCTAACCATAGTATATTTGAAAGCGATAAATTGCGAGAATTTAAAGTCTACGCTATTACAAATAAGTATCCGGGAGTGGGGGTACAAATATTTACAAATGGGGATGATACTTAAATGAGAGAGTAGTGTCCAATAATTTACAACCAAATCGAATTGCGATCGCAATGTAAGAAAAATAATGTATAGCAATGTATAAGAATAGCAAATGTAAATGTGTCAACGTATTTGTGTAATGTGTTTGATTATTTACAAGTTGAGAAATGTTAACTTAATGCAATAATTAAGTATTGTCTATTTATTTTGTTTTTGTGATTTGTATTTTTGTTAATATGTACAAAACAAAAGGTTTTAAGAAAGGAAAAAGAAAATGTTTATGTATTTTATTGTCTTTATGTATTAATGAGAATATTTTACACAAGAGTTTTTATAAAAAGGGAAAAAAGATGCTTTAAGAAAATTAATGCTTTATGTACAAAAATTTTAATTAAAAGAAAGTAGAAGTATTCTAAGTTTAAGGAAAAAATTAATATTTGTATATTCATGTTAAAATATATATAAAAAAAAGGTGTTATTTATTTATTTGAAACATTAATTATGTTAAGAAAAGAGCATTGTTAATCAAAATTTAATGTAAAAAAGAAGTTAGTTTGAAAAATGATAAAAAGAAAACTAAAGGGTTAATTGGGCCTTTCAACCCAAACAAAATGTATCAGGCTAAGTCAAAAAGGGGGGGGGGGGTGCATACCCAAAAACAAATGGGCTTAGGCGCTGAAACGGGGCAAGGCCCAAGCGTTGGCACAAGTTTTGTTTAGGGTTACTGGAGTTTGTTTCCATTTGGGAATTCTAGGGTTCATTGGATTCACAGAGTGGCGCTCTTCTTCATCTTCGTTCCTCTTCGTCCTCTCAAACCAAAGCTTGTCTGAGCAAAAACCTCCGTCCAGAGCCACCGAGCGCCACCATTCATCCTCCTCCTCGCGTTTGCTCAAGCAACGATAAAAAAAGTATGACTTTTATCCCAACACATTTTTGAGGGTTTCACGTTCGTGTATGTTTTGATTCTTATATGTTCTGGTTTTTAAGTGTTGTCGTTGTTTGCATGAGGTATGAGGAGAAGGAGTAGAAAAATACTACCTTTGTAGATGTCGTGGCCTGGAGAGGAGGAGAGAGCTGGATTCGGAGGCGCTCAGGGTGGCTGAACGGCGAGGGGATGCGCGATGTTTGAGCTAGCTTGCTTCCTGGTACCTTTGCTTTGCTTCTTTAGGTTTAATGATGAACAAACTGAAAACCTAGTTTGAAATCACTTCTTTTCTTCTTCTTATGTTGGCTTTGCTTATGCTTATTCTGAGTTGTCTCTGAATATTTGTTGTTGATTTCTTTTCCTCGCCTCAGTATGCTTATTGGTGTTTGATTCTTGAGTATTGCTTATGATGGCTAGTTGAATGTTGCCTCTATATGTTTCTATGCTTGATACACTTTCAGTGATGATTTATCTGATATGCCTTATATGTATGCCTCTGAGATACTGAGTTGCCTTAATCTTGAATATTGCTTCTTTTCTTCTTCTCTTGTTAGCCTCGCCTTTGGAATAGCTTGCTATACTGAGTTGCCTTGAAATGATTGATATGTTGCCTCTCTGATATGCTTCTGAGTATGCTTGTGTCTGTATTATTTGATGATGATTTTGAGTATGATTGCCTTGAAATGCTTTGATGATTTTGGTAGCCCAATGATGAAAATTTTCTGAGGGTTTGGTTGGTTGTTTGAATGTTTGAGGCTTAGACAATGTTGAAGCTTGACAGGTTGAAAGGCTTCAGGAAGGCTCCTGCTTGAGGTCACAGGTTGAGAGCTTGAAGCTTGTAGGGCTTAAGGCTTTGAATGCAAGTCTGGGCTCTTGCTTTGCTATTTGTGTATTTGTTTGGGTGTTTGAAACAGTTTTAGCAGGTGAAGGATTTGACAGGTTTTGTATCTTTGTAATGTGAACTGAGTTTTGGTTTTATGCTTCAGGCTTTAGAGGCTTTTGGTCTTAGACAGGCACGAGGCTTTTAGGCTTGACGACAGTTTACAGGTTTTTAGTGTTTTGGTTGCAGGTTAGACTTCATGTTTAAACTTCAAGGTTTGGCCTTGTTATGCTTCTTGTTTGGAGGTTGAATTGTGTTTCAAAAATGTTACAGTTTTGTAGCTTTTCATTTTTGTGATATCTCCCTCCTTACTGTGTTGATAACAGTTTGTTTTATATATTTCTTTCTTCAAGCCTAAGCCCTGTAAGCCTGTACTTCTTTCACTCTCTCTCTCCTCTCTCTTCAGATTTAAGCATATTATATTGCTTATGTACTATTTTCTGAAAAAGCAAATGGCCTTTGGAAAGTGATGTGATTTTGAATCTTTGCTTGCACTAGTTGCTTTGCATAATCCCTGCTTTCCTGCATACTTCTTATCCTGATTTTCTGCATATTGACAGCATTTTGTACTTTGATATCTTTCCATATCCTTTTGGACAGCTTTTGGATATCTTGGATAGTTTGAACTTGTGAATTTCAGTTTTCCTTTTTGGTTTGGTTAGGCAATTCAGTTTGGACTTTTATAGTTGTACATGCTGTTGGAAACTTTTGGAATTATGCAGCTCTTTGACAAACTTTGAATTTGTGCAATATTGTAATTTGTGCATTTCATATTTCATTGCAAGCATTATTTTCATCCCTCTTTGTGAACCAAGAGAAATCTTGTGATTTGCAGAGAGGGCGAACTGATTCCGGCCAGTTGCTTTTAATGATGATCTTTTTAACTGTCTACCTTTAATTATTTTATCTGCTTTGACTTTTCTTTTGTTTCTTGTTTTTTTGCAGATAAAATCAAATGAGCAGAGGGAGCATTGGATAGAAGATGAAGACTTAGGAATTAGGATGAAATTTTATTTCAATTTTTAATCATTGTAACCATTATTATTATGAATACTTTGTAAATAAATAATGTATTCAAATAACAATTGTAACAAATAATTAAAGATGAATAACATCCAATCTTGATCAGTTAATTCTTTTTATTTCTCTTTCAAATGTTTATTTAATTGTTTATAATCCTTAAATTATAATAAAATGGAAATAAATCCCAATTATTCTAATCTTAGAATAAATAAACAATTGATAAACATTGTGGTCTTAACATCAATCAATAATAAACCTGGCGCTTTAAATATTTAAAGCAATGCACAGTTAATGAAACAAAACGTCCACATGTCCTTTTTTCACTGATTAAATCCAAACACTGCAAATTCTCAATCATCAGCCTTAGTCCATATCTCAGAGTAAATTGAAAAGAACTGTAGAATTAATTCTTTCTGAGAATGCGCGCACAAAAACCCTGATTCTTGATTAAATGTCAAAGAAGCGTCCGCCTGATTAAAACCTGAGCCAAAATCAACCAAACCCTAAGCAAACTGTTTGAACTGTTCCAGAGCCATGAAAACCCTAATTTGGATAGACTGATAAGAAAAAGTCTGTTTGACTGATTCTTATGCCAATCTGAAAAATCAGGAAAAGCCCGAGGCTATGATTTCTTATGGAAAAATACGAGGGCAAATTTTGGGGTACAACACATCCCAACTTTGTTTTCCCATATGCTTCTCCCCCTTTTACAACATAAAAAAGAGACAAAGAAAGTCATGAGAAGTATCATTTATCACACAAATAATAATATATCACACAAAGGCATTTTTTCAAAGAAAGAATGTGCACTCGCATATACCCATATACATAGAGTGACACAAAATTAAACATAAATAGTGGGAAATACAAATCACTGTAATAACAAATACAAAGGCATGAAATATTGTGAATGCAATGCAAGAGCAAACTCTTGATTCGCTTCAAAAACCTCACGATTATGCAACACTTCACAATGATGCTCCCGATGTTGCACACGCATGTGCCTAGCTTAGTGAAAAGTACATCACCACTAAAACCAAAACCAATTATGCTTTCATAACATGTGACATGACTTGATCAAGAATAACATTTTCACAAAAATATGATCAAATTAATTCATGTGAGAATTAATAGATAACAAACTTACATGAAATACAAGGAATAATAATAGAAAAGATGTTGGTACACCAATAACATATACTTCAAATGTGAATGAATAAATATCATGAAGTCACTATAAGCACACAAATTGAAAACAAATAGTGGTTGTCAAATGAAATTTTTGGAAGTGAACATTAATGAAATATATCATATATTGAGCATGTCGAGCATTTAGAAGATAAATAACATTGTAATGATACAAGGCTTACCTACAAGGAGAAAATGAAATGAAATCACCTCATATATGAATGGAACTGAGGATGCACTCTGATAAAGTGCATGCAATAAATGAATTTAGGTAACATTTGAGATATAAAGAATCTCTAATTCTCTTCGAATATTGAAAATGATTTGGTTGCAAGAGGTTTCATAAAGATATCTGCAAGTTGATTTTTACTATCAACATGCTCAAATACAACATCCCCTTTTTAACATGTTCACGTAAGAAGTGGTGACGTATCTCAATATTCTTAGTGAGAGAATGTAACATCGTATATTTGGTTAGTTTAATTGAACTAGTCTTGTCGCACATGAAAATTTAATATCAAAGTCAAGTAGTTTATGTTTGAGCCACCAAATTTGAGCATAACATCTACCGACTGTGACGTGTTCCGCCTTGGCCATAGGCAAATCAACGAAAACTTGTTTCTCGTTATGCCAACTAACTAAGGGATTTGAAAA
This sequence comes from Vicia faba, assembly GCA_948472305.1. Lineage (NCBI taxonomy): Eukaryota > Viridiplantae > Streptophyta > Magnoliopsida > Fabales > Fabaceae > Vicia > Vicia faba. Next base: position 1,511,466,523 of record OX451735.1, read on the forward strand.
CATATGACAAGTTCTGCTATTGCTTTTCTTGTCCAATTTGCAACCGAAAAACTCATAATAATTGACCAAACTACAATCGCTTCCTTTGGAATACTAAATCCCATACTTAGATGTGATATGAAGATATCTAAGGATGCGATTAACTGCTTTTAAATGTGATTCCTGATAATTCGATTGATATTGAGTGCACATACAAACGTTAAACATAATGTCAGGCCTAAATTCACTGAGATATAAAATATATCAAATCATACCTCTATATTTCTTGACATCCACATCCTTACCATTTACATCTTTTTCCAAGTTACCATTTTTTGGAATTTCAGTGTCAATTGATTTTTCCTCATCCATACTTAATCGCTTTAGCAATTCGTGGCAATACTTTGTTTGACACATGAACATTCCTTTACTGAGTTGCTTGATTTGAAGTTTGAGAAAGTAATTCAACTCCCCTATTAGACTCATCTCAAATTCCCCCTGCATTAGCTTAGAAAACTCTTTAACCAATTGCATGTTAGTAAAACCAAATTTGATATCATCAACATAAATTTGAACTAGAAGTATGTGTTTTCCATGATGTTTAATGAAGAGTGTTGTATCTACCTACCCTCCATACTATTCTTGGTCAACTAAGAACTTGCTAATCCGATCATACCAAGCTCTAGAGGATTGTTTGAGACCATATAAAGCTTATTTTAGATTATAAACATGATTAGAATACTCATAATTTTCAAAACTATGAGGTTGTGAAACATACATTTCCTCATTAATGTATTTATTAAGGAAGACACTTTTCACGTCCGTTTGAAATAATTTGAAATTCTTAGACCGTGCAAAATATAGTAAAAGGCGTATATCCTCAAGGAGGACAACCGGAGCATAATTTTCATCATAATAAATGCCCTCCTCTTGGTTATATCCTTGAGCCACTAGTTAGGCCTTGTTCCTACTTATCACTCCATGTTTGTCTAATTTATTTCTAAAAATCCACTTGGTTTCTATGAATTGATGATCTTGCAGACGAGGGAATAAGTCACATATATCATTTATTTTAAATTAATTTAAATCATATTGCACGGCCATAAGACAACGCTCATCAAGTAAGGCATCTTTTGCATTTTTAGGTTCAACTTGAGACACGAATCCAAAGTGATAACAGAAACTACTTATCTTAGAGCAAATAATTACGCTTTTGGTGATGTTTCCAAGAATGTTATCGATTGGATGATCCTTGGAAGTTCTCCACTCCAAGGGAACAACATCCTCTTTATTTTCAATCTCATATTTCTTCTTTTTAGGGTCGTCATCTTCCTCCCCCTCCTCCTCAGATTTCCCGAATCAGGTTGATCGATTCCTTCTATAATGTCATTGAGTATGTCTTATGTAGATGCACCTATACCATGAAAAGAATTACCTTTCCCGATGTTTTCGGACAAGACTCATCAAAAGTAACATGTATTGACTTCTCAACAATAATTAATATATTATTATACACTCTATAAGCTTTACTTGATTGAGATAAGCCAAGGAAGACACATTCATCAACTTTCACGTCAAATTTTCCAAGGTTGTCCTTAACATTGTTTAAAACAAAATATTTGCATCTGAATACATGAAGATATGATAAATTTAGTTTTCTACCTTTTAAAAGTTAATAGGTTTTTTTGTCTAATATAGGAAGTATATGTATCCTATTTAAGACATAACACGTTGTGCCAATAGCACCGGCCCAAAAATACTTAGGTAGAAAACTATCATTGAGCCTTATTCTTTCCAACTCCTCTAAACACAGTTTTTGTGCTCCACAACACCACTTTGTTATGGAGTCCTAAGAGCTGAAAGTTATGTTCAATACCATATTTATCACAATATTACTCAAAGAGGTGGTTTTCAAATTCACCTCCATGATCGCTTTGAATAACAATAATATTTGAATTTAATTTGTTTTGGGATAACTTTGCAAAACACGTGAAAGCCAAAAAGTCTCATCTTTTACTATGCAAAAAGATGGTGCAACAAAATCTAGAGTAATCATCTACAATAACAAAATCGTAGTAGTTACCACTTAGGCTTTTAGTTTGTGAGGGACCTAAGATACCCATGTGGAGAAGAGCAAGAGGTCTCAAAGTTGAATCAATGTTTTTGGATTTAAATGAGTGTTTATGCTCTATTCAAGGACTTTTTAAGCTTTAAGGGATCAATAAAAATAGTAGCCTTTGGTTGAAATGCCTTATTCAATTTGGTTTTTAAGAGTTTTACACTCTTGTTTCCAAATGTGACAAGTTTCACAACTAAACCATGAATGTTCTTCATCCTCCTTTTTGACTTTTAGACTATCTACCATAAATTGCTTTAGTGCTTCCATTTTCCTTTTGGTTTCGAAAACTTTAGCTTCTAATTATGAAAAAATTCTTTTGTATGAAGATAACTTTTTAAAACCATATACAGCTTCTCTATGTATATTTTCCAAAGCATTTTGTAATTCAGAATAAGACAACTTATCAACATGTTCATATTTAGAATGACTTATATTTTTTTCTTCTTATGACATTGATGGACTGAGAGACATACATTTGCCTCCACTTCACTATCACTTGAAATTTTATTACTTTAGGAATCATTATCACTTTCCCAAGCAACATAAGCTATTCTAGACTTTCTAGACTTCTTGTGTTAGCCCTTTTCTTTACTTGGTCAAGATATAGACACCCTGACCTATAATGAACCGATCTATCACAATTGTAGCATGTACCTCTTGATTTTTCTTTCTTGTCGTCACTAATATCACTATCATTTTTCTCATTTATTGAGGACCTCGAACTAGAAGCCTTTAGAGAAATAAACTTATTTTCTATCTCCTTATCCTTGCATTTATCCTTCTTTAGCTTCTTCTCATGCTTTTTCTCATGTTTATCTAAGAAAGTGAGTTCTTCCTCATCTTTTTCCAGCTTACCAAACAATTTAGTGAGGTGTAGTGTTGTAAGATCATTAGCTTCCTTGATCGCGGTGACCTTTGGTTTCCAATTTCTAGTAAGACACCTCAAAACTTTATTAGTAAAAATTTCATTGTAAACAGTTTCCAATTGTATTCAAACAATTAATGGGATGAGATAACCTATTTTGCATTTCGGTAATGGTTTCACCATGCTTCATGCAAAATAGTTTAAACTCTTGATTTAATGTATTAATTCTAGATTGTTTGACTTTATTAGTTCCCTCATGGGAAACTTAGAATGTGTCCCACATAGCTTTATAGGTTTCATAATGGGAAACACGATAAAATCCATCAACACCAAGAATAGATATGAGAATATTTTGTTCTTTCCAATCGTAACACCACTTTCTATTATCATCATCATTCCATAGTGCTTCCAATTTAGGTGTGACAACATCATTAGCATTGGTCACGGTAATTTGAGTCGAACCATTGATAATGGTGTCCCATACTCCCTTATCACATGGATTGATACTAATACACATATAAGCTTTCCAATAGCCATAGTTTTCGCCGGTGAAAATATGCACTCTATTATACGCCCCTGTAGGTTCGGTAGCCATTATCTAATAAGCATTTTTGAAGCACAAAATGAATCGGAACTCGTAATACCACATGTTAGACGAAGAAAACTTATATAAAGGGTTTAATAGATACCCAAAGTGAAAATACCTTTTAAAATTATGTTTTGAAAACAAATGAAACAATATGGCAAGCAGAAGTTTTAGCCTAGATCAAACAAGTCATCTAAACCAAACTGATTATTGGAAACTCAGATATACATAATATACCTTATGGAATACAAGACAATTATAAGATATTGTGGTACGGTGGCATAATCGACTGTTATACTGGTTTCCGTTTTGTATTCGCAAATGTTGCGGTAAGCAAGAGTCTCCACCGACTTTTATTTCATCCAAGGAAAAGGAAAAAGAACAGAAAAAACCTTTTTCGATATGTTTCTGAGTACAGGGGGTAGATTATAGAAAGGGAAGGTGTTAGCACCAATTCCATCTGTGGTTTTCCACTGGCTCTTAGGTACTTGCTCATTTTTTAAATTGCTTGTGTGTGCTTTCTTTGAAAAGTTTTATTTACTTCTTGATAACCCTTGTATCTGTCTTCAAGAGTGTGACGAAGTTGTTTTGAAAACTATTTTTGAAAAGTGTTTGTGTGAAAAGTTTTTGTTTTGAGCAAGTACTTAAGAGTTTTCTACCTACTCGAAAAAATTCTATTCGTTTTCCTTTCCTTTAGACAGTGCTATCCTACTATTAAGGAGTAGGTAGCCCTACCGTTGGATTTTTAAGGGACATTCAAAAGGGATGAAATGGTCACTGAAGGAAACAAGTAAGGATACCTTAGCATTTCGAAGGGACTATTGTCATAAGATCATTTTTCGTAGGCATCTCGAGGGGCAAGTAGGGACTATGATCTTTATGATGACTTTGAACTACAGGTCATTGTTAAGGTATCCCTAAGTTTGAGGGACACAACCATTATTTCCGAGGCAACCAAGTGGGCCAAACCCTAGGAGTGAGCATGTGGAAGTGTGTTTTTTTTCAATTAATTATCTTTGCATAATTAGGGTTATCTACCTTTTTAATTGTGGACTTATCTTTCGCATACAATCCTAATATCCATACATCTAGCAGTTTAATGATCGCGGAAATTAAAAATATGCGAGAAATTAAAGTCCTAGCAATTATAAGGATTTTGGGCAGATACACCAATATTTGACTGAAAAACAAAGATGCAGAAATTTAAAACCTTAATTAATCTATTACAATCCCAAAGCAAATAGAATGATTCGAAAATAAATAAAAACGCGCGCGAATAATTATAACGGGAAGGAGGAAAATATATTTTTGGATTTTTTGAGAAAAAGCTGTTAATCTTGCAAATTAACCTAATTTCTATTTACTTTTAAATATATAAATTTTTTTTTCAAGTTAATCTAATTTTCTATTGCATTTTAATTACAAAAAAGAATTTGAATTAATCTAATTAAGCTAATTAATTAATTGCAATTAAATATTTTATGGAAAAAAACTAAATCTAATTTTTTATTGAATTTCTGATTTTATGATTTAATTAAAAAAATGATTTTTTTGTGAAAATAATTAAAACAAGAAATTAAGACCAAATAAACAAATAAATTAGAAAAAATAAATAAAGGAATTGGGCATGGTGTCATGAGCAACTTGGGGGGTGCATTTGCTGAAAATGTTTGGCCCGTTTAAGAGAAACCCATTAGCTGACTTGATTCAGTGAGGAGCAGCCTTAAAGGCATATGGTGCGCTTTCACGTTTGAAGCCTCTTGATCCAGATTGACCAAGATCTGATGGCTATGATATGGAAGCATAAACTGGGCTTGCGTAGCTAGTATACACTGGATCTGCAATCAACAATTGTTAGAAAAATAAAATGATTACCTGGGACTCGAACCCAGGTCCCTTTCCTTCACAAAGCGCTTTTCTACCAACTGAGTTGGATGATCATTCGTTGTATAAAATCATTCAATAATAATATATAAAAAAGGTCAATATTATAGAAACAAAAAAAATGGCGCGCTGATTAATACGAGCCATTGGGAGGCTGCCATGCAATTGTCTTCCACCCATGTCCGTTGTTTTAGATAAATGTACCTATAGCGACGGTTTTTTTTTCCGTCACTAAAAAACCTGCATTCAAAACGATAACAACACGCATAATAAATTCATGGTAAGGCCGTGGATGAGTTTCCCTCAACCTCCTGAGCACCACAAGACCCTTGGTTAGACCTAATTTTGGCTAAATCCAGAAATCCCAATTTTAAGCTTGGAACCCTAACAATGGTGATATTCAATCCCTGCGCCAAAAATCAAATCAAACCATACAGATAGCTTGCAAATACGAGCATGGTCAGTAATGCATGATCAAAATATGTTTATAGTGCATGAATTAAACAAATTAAAATGAAAAAAAAAGTAAATCGTGTGACTTGTTTGTGATGTTTTGGTGCATTTCAAAGCTCGAAAATGGTTGGAATAGATTCAAGGAGCCTCCGGGAGTGGACTGGAAACGTTGGTTTGAAGTAATGGAGGCTGGAAATTGAATTTCGAGTTGGCCAACTTTGTGATTTTTTTGCAAAGTGGCAGGGGTTCTCCAGGATATGTGGGGGCGTAAATGGCTTGCAGGGATGCAATATATATAGTGTGGAGTGAGGAGACACCATTAAAGGGAAAGAATCATGGCCATAACTCAATGTTTCCCAAAAAAAATCGAACACATTCAAGGCCTTCCAACTTTGTCAAAACATGCCTTATCTTGCTTGAATGTATCTGGTCATTTTAGCACGAAATTATGGGTCTGAAGCTGAATCAAAACACAAGCCCAATTGTCATGATCCACCATTTATTGTTTTATATAATTTATTTTGTATTTTTTGTGAATAAAATCAAAATAAATATGAATAAAATAGCTAAAAATAATAGGCAAGGTGGGAATGAAATTAGGGGTCCTCTATAAGCTTAGGAAGATGTTTGAAATTTAAAAAGTTAGGCCATTGACTTAAAAATTTAAATTTGCTCAATGCACCATTCTTGAAATTTCCAAAATTTTCCCAACTTCGGCAAGCCATAACTTGCTCAATTTTTATCTCATGATGATGATCTTGGACTTTTTGGAAATACCAAAATGTCTAATTCAATCCCTATTTTTATCAATTTTTCATTTGAATATACTATCTTGATGTAAAAGGTCTTGGCATAAAGTGGCTTTTGTTGACTTTCTGAAAATGACCTATAATATATGAGCTTGTATCTTTCAAATGGTGCATCCCTTAAACTTGTGGGATGAAGATAAGTTGTAGATAATGAGATACTCTTCAATATGAGCTTTGGTGGAAAAATTTATGATAAAGTATGAGAAAGTTATGCCTGGTCAAAGTTTAGTTGACTTTTCCTATAGAAACCCTAATTTGCCATTTTTGACTTTTGATGAATTAGGAGAATTTCTTGAGGAATCATGATCAAACCTTTATCAAATTATAGATATCCCTTAAAAATGTTGATGTTGACCAAAATTTTTGAAGTTTGACTGCATGGGGGCCACAATTGTCTTTTGACCTAATACAATTGATTTTCAAGCATCTGAGCAGTTGACTGAGCAAACTTCTTGTGCAAGGCATGAAACTTGAAATGGATGGACTTGAGAACATATTAGGACTATGGAGAACATATGAGGCCTTTGGAGCTCACCTATCTTGATGAAAATGGAAATCCTAATTGGAGGTTTATGGCTTTAGGAGAGAGTTTGTCTGGTCAGCTCTTGGGCATCCTTGAGCAAGTTAAGGACCTCAATGAATATATGTTGAGTAAAATGGGAGGGAAATTTTTTGGGAACAACAGCTACCCCTGTTCAATTTTCTTAAACTTGAGGATTTAGATTGGTTGATGTGTATTTCGTGATCTGAAGGGGGAAGATGATTGAACACTAGAGTGCCCAGAAATTTGCACTCGCATGAAGTAATACTGATCATATGATATCAGGAATGGGCTTACAGATTCCATTTTGAAATCAACAGAGAGTCGTTTGAGATGGGCTTAAAGATGCCACTCAAAAAAAATATCAGTTGTATAAGAGATTCCTTTGCGAGAATTCCTGTACCTGCCGCTGAGGAGGACTTCGCTGGAGAATGTTGATTTACATCTGGGAAAATAGAGTATAGGAGCTTCAATTGTCCATTACTCTACTGGGGATTTAACTCTTTGTTGAGTAGGAGGGAGTACACTGCATATTTGGTTAGGGTCCAAGCTACACAGCGACTTATTGGGGAAATGTGAAATCGATCATATTTGGTCGGGTTCAGGCCTTACAGTGTTGTAAATTGTTGTCTGGAGATAAGGGAGAAGAAACTTGGATCGTAGGGTTACTTCGAGATGAGAGCCTGGATAGTAGGGCTATAAGAAGGAACCTGGTTAGTATGGTTACTTTGAAATGAAAGCCTGGATAGCAGGGCTATAAGAAGGAACTTGGATAGTAGGGTTACTCCGAGTTGAAAGCCTGGGTAGTAGGGCTATGAGAAGGAACCTGGATAGTAGGTTAATTTGAAATGAAAGACTGGATAGTAGAGATATGAGAAGGAACCTGGATAGTAGGGTTACTCCAAGTTGAAAGTCTGGGTAGTAGGGCTATGAGAAGGAACCTGGATAGTAGGGTTACTTCAAGATGAAAGACTGGATAATAGGGATATGAGAAGGAACCTGGATAGTAGGGTTGCTTCGAGATGAAAGCCTGGATAGTAGGGCTATGAGAAGGAACCTGGATAGTAGGGTTTCTTCGAGATGAAAGCCTGGATAGTAGGGCTATGAGAAGGAACCTGGGTAGTAGGGTTTCTTCGAGATGAAAGCCTAGATAGTAGGGCTATGAGAACGAACTTGAATAGTAGGGTTACTCCGAGTTGAAAGCCTGGGTGGTAGGGCTATGAGAAGCAACCTGGATAGTAGGGTTACTTCGAGATGAAAGCTTAGATAGTAGGGCTATGAGAAGGAACCTGGATAGTAGGGTTGCTTCGACATGAAAGTTTGGATAGTAGGTCTATGAGAAGGAACCTGGATATTAGGGTTGCTTCAAGATGAAAGCCTGGATTGTAGGGCTATGAGAAGGAACCTGGGTAGTAGGGTTGCTTCGAGATGAAAGCCTAGATAGTAGGGCTATGAGAACGAACCTGAATAATAGGTTTACTCCGAGTTAAAAGCCTGGGTGGTAGGGCTATGAGAAGTAACCTGGATAGTAGGGTTTCTTCGAGATGAAAGCCTGGATAGTAAGGCTATGAAAAGGAACCTGAATAGTAGGGCTGATTTGAGATGAAAGTCTGGATAATAGGGCTATGAGAAGGAACCTGGATAGTAGGGTTGCTTCGAGATGAAAGCCTAGATAATAGGGCTATGAGAAGGAACTTGGGTAGTAGGGTTACTTCGAGATGAATGTCTGGATAGTAGGGCTATGAGAAGGAACCTTGGTAGTAGGGTTGCTTCGAGATGAAAGCCTGGATAGTAGGGCTATGAGAATGAACTAGATAGTAGGGTTACTTCATTTGGTCATGTAGATTAGTTGAACCGTTGGGTTTCAGGAACTGAGTTTGCATTAGTTGTCTGCAGATGTGACCTGTATAACTGTTGGAATTGTTGGTGACAATCGTCTTTCCTGAAAAGATAACAGGGTTAATTATATGTGATGTATGAAATGCGTTGTGAGATGATGTTCTCAAAATAAACGAGACTATGTTGTATGTGATATGTATGCGCATGTCGTGATGTATGAGTATGTGATACTATTATGAGAGGTCTGAGTCTGGGAAAGTAAATCCTCGACTGCTGCTGGAGAGTATAACATTCCTGATTGTTGTAGAGGACTGCGGTTCTTCTACTTCCGCTGGGGATGATGAACAGAAATGACTGTGCTGGAGATTTACTCTTTGTTGTTTGTGAATATTCTGCCAGGGAGAGACTTTGTATGAGAATAGCTCTATGGGGGAATGACTCTGTTGGAAGGTGAACTTCCGTAGCTGTAGTAATAAGCTCTGTTGGGAATTCAACTTCTGTATTCAGAGAAATAGACTCTGCTTGGGAGACAAATTTTATGACCCGCTCGCGATTATGAAATTCGGCTGGGGGATATAGATGTCAGGTTTCTGAAAGACCATGGCTAGGGAGATTATTTCCTGTTTTGGGAGAACTGATATCAAATGCCTTGTTTGCTTTTACTTTGTGGGGAGTACATATGTTACAAGGTCGTATGCACTGATGATTGTGCTTCAAAGTTATCTCTGCCCTGGTACCGGATGGACAGAGTAACTGTCGGGTTTTGACATTTCTGGTTTTTTCCCCTGTTTCTTAAGTTATGAGCAATTATCTTTTTGATTCTTATGCAAACATCTGTGAGTAGCAATCATATTCAAATGCACATGTCAAGAATATATCATTGGATGTTCTTGTAAAACAAAACAGAAAAGGAAAAAACACATAGTTTTTGTAAAAATGATTTGTATTGATTTTCGAAGTTGGCCTATAATAGGAATTTTTGTACAAGGAGGCTGACACTCTAGTAAGAGAACGTCGCCGTAAAACTAAAAGCTATACAATATTGTGTAAAAAGAAAACAGCTATGTACAATAATCCCATTGAGTTCCAATTCTGCTATTGCCTCTATGTCTTCGAGCGTCTCATCACTTTGCTACTTATATAAAGCTTATTAGATTGATCGGTGTCGTTTGATCTTGACAGTTGATACTGAGGTATGATCGTAAGGTGATTCAATGGGACATTGTGATATGTTTTACATCCCTAATTTTTTCCTGGACTACCCTTTCAGGTTTTTAGTCCACCGGGATTCCCTTTGTTGCACAAGCCGCCTTTTCAGGTTTTCGACTTGTCGGGTGTATAAATTTTCATTTTCATCCCTTAGTTTTCCCGAACCCTTTTGGTTCGCCGGGAAGCCCTTATTTTTGCCTATGCCAGTCAACCTAGCGGGTCTTTTATCATGCGTAGTATCTTTTCACTATGTCCGCATTGACAGGGTGAGGAAGGTCGTCATTGTCCATGGTGGTTAGAATCATAGCTCCACCTGAGAAAATGTTCTTAAACACAAATGTCCCTTCATATGTGGGAGTCCATTTGCCCATGGGATCACCTTGCGACAGTATGATGGGCTTGATTACCAGATCCCCGACTTGATATTCCTGACGTCTGACTTTTTTGTTGAAAGCCTTGATCATCCTCTTTTGATACGTCTGACCATGACAGACAACAGTAAGTCTCTTCTCGTCGATTAGATTTAGTTTCTCATGTCAAGTCTGGATCCAGTCGTCTTCGTCTAAATCTACATCTTTCACAATCCTTAAAGAAGGGATCAGGACCTCGATGGGTACGACTGCCTCCATGCCATATACCAGATAGTAGGGTGTAGCCCCTGTCGATGTTCGTGCTGAGTTACGGTACCCATGAAGAGCGAATGGTAACATCTCATGCTAGTCTTTGTATGTCACCTTCATCTTCTGTATAATCTTCTTGATGTTTTTGTTAGCTGCTTCAACAACGCCATTCATCTTCGGCCGGTAGGGAGAAGAGTCATGATGATGTATCTTGAATTGTTTACAGAAGGTTCCCTACTGTATGACGAAGGTTGTCATCTCCATATCTTCAGGAGCCATCCTGATCTGGTTGTAGCCAGAGAAACCATCCATGAAGGAGAAGATTTTGTGTTGCACGGTGTTGTCAACTAGAACGTCAATATGGGGAAGCGGAAAGTCATCCTTGGGGCTTGCCCTGTTCAGATATCTGTAATCTACACACATCCGTACCTTGCCATCCTTCTTAGGTACCGAAATGATGTTGGCAACCCACTACGGATAGGAGGTGACAACTAAGAACCCTGTGTCAAACTTGTTCATGACTTCTGCCTTGATCTTCTCTGAAATTTCAGGGTGCATACGACGGACCTTCTGTTTAACCGGAGGAAAATCTTCTTTAGTTGGAAGACGATGTACCACAATATCAGTGTCTATACCGGGCATGTCTTCATATGACCAGGCGAAGATCTCAATGTAGTCGTGTAATATCTGTATCAAACGCTGTTTGATCTTAGTCTCCAGATTTGCGCCGATCTTTACTTCTTTTCTGTCAACCTCTGTGTCCAAGTTTATCGTCTCAATTGGCTCTTCGTGATGCTGTATAGCCCCTCTCCTCCTGTTGTAATAGTCTAGCCAGTTCTCCAGGCACCTCATAATCGTCGTCACCTTCGTCCTCGACTTGGTTGATCGGATTTTTGAAATCATAACTGGCAGTAGAAGAATTGTTATCAATGGGATCCATAATGGATATGGATTTGTAGTTTGATATGTGAGTGTGTGTAAGAGCATAGCTGTTTCAATAAAGTAAAAACAGAAAAGAAAAATAGAGAGCGCAAAATTTGTATGCAAGGGACGTCTAATTTTTTATTGATGTTATATGAAATGACATATAATAACCCTCAAAGAGAGAACCATTGTTCCTCGGGTAAGACACAAGGCCATAAAGTTTAAATTGTTTATTACAAATTCAGAACACAAGTAAGACAATTACTGCGGTATAAAAGAAACTGGTATAAAATCTCTAGCCGTCCAGTTACTCGGTCCACCGTTGGTAGTCGGGTAGATCCAGCTGTCAATGTCAGAGTCGTCCTCGCCGTCTTCAATAGCATTAACCCCATGCTTGCTGATGCATAGGGGAGGTTCTCCAGCCCGAGCGTGTCGAACAGCCCTTTGAGCTCCTGAAGTAAAGCCCAAACCAAATTTGTCAGTTTTGTAAGTAAAATCAGGGAGTTTCCCCTAGTTAGTACACCCACCTTCTTCGACCACTGCTCTGGCGTCCTTGAGGGAAGCCATCTTCAAAGGAGGTTTTTCGCTTGTGGTAGTTTCGGTTGACGCCAAAATCTGGGGAACCTATTCAAAGTTTTGACAAGGTGTTTCTATGAATTCCCTGTCCATATCCACATACCTGAAGGAGTTTTGGTGGCTCACCATATACTCCTATTTTCCATGCACAGTGACAATCTTCCCCTTCACCGGATACTTCAGCATTTGGTGCAGTGTAGAAATAAAACCCCCTCTTCATGGATCGAAGGACGACCCAACAAACAAGAGTACAATGGCCTGATGTCCATCACATAGAAGGTGGACTCAAAGGTCTGAGAGCCTACTTTGATAGGGATGTCCACCTCCCCATGCACCATTCTCTTCGATCCATCAAAATCCCTTACCACAATGTTACTAGGATTTAAGGTCAAGCCTTCATAATCCAGCTGATCAAGAGCCTTCTTGGGCAGAACATTCAGTGAAGACCCAGTATCCACCAGCACGTGAGCCATAGTGGTGCCCCTGCATTCGATCTAGACATACAGAGCATCATTATTCTTCCTCCCTTTAGGCGTTAAGTCAACATATGAAAATCCCATCCCATTGTTAGCAGTCAGGATGGCTATACAGTCTTTGAATTAATCGGCTGAAGTTTCCAGTGGCACAGGCGCAGTCTTTAGGAATGCAATAAAGGCCTTCACATAGGCTTCGGAACACAACAACAGAGACAACATGGATATCTTTGAGGGGGTCTGCCCCAGTTGCTCAACCATATTGTAGTCGCTCTTTTTAATTATTTTTAATATCTCCTCTATCTCTTGCTTAGAGGATTCCACAACAACTTTTCTAGGTGCCTCCGTCCGGGCAGGCTCACCTATAGCTTCTTTGCCTCGAGTCCCAGATGACTCAACGGCAGGAGTAACAATTGGAGTAAGAATAGGAGTAGTAGCTGATGTACCAGTAGGAATAGCAGGTGAAATAACAACAGGCTTATTGACAGTCTTCGGGGAAATATCGGGAGAGAAAACACTTCCATTTCTGGTAATATTACTGGTCCCGACGATGTTACTGACATCAGGATCAGCTTCTTCATTCTTCAAATCTTGTTTAACGCCATGATAGTAAACATCGGCGCCATAATGCCAAGGGACAGCTTTATCCGAGGTGTATGGGACAGGACAGGGAAAAGTGATTATTAACAGAGCGACTCTAGGAGAGGGTGTAATCCTAACAGGTCTTCTCAAGGAGACCTTGGAAGGATTGGCGAAAATGGTTATAATAGCAACATCTTCAAACAGGACAGTTGGAATCAAGGTCTCTTCGAACAAAATTTCTCTACTATCCATCAGGAGTTGGACATCTACTCTCAATAAATAGCAACCAGTGAGCAGAGATGAACACATGTGGCAACCTTCACCACAACCCGGAAATAAACCGGCCATCAACAAATTCTTCTTAACAGTCATAAGAGGAGTAGAAACTTCATCAACTGAGGTCACAAACAGATCGGTATCAACGACATTAACTCCACGGTTGTGCTTAGGCATGGGATCAGTTATGACATTGGGCTTCTCCGGAGCATCAAACTCAATCTCCTTGGCTTCAATCAGATCTTGTACTTTATTTCTCATAGCCCAGCAGTCATTTGTATCGTTTCCAGGACTCTCAGAATGGTAGCACACCGAGCGTTTGGATTGTACCGATGTGATGTGGTATTAGGATTCTTGGGAGCCTCTTTCAAGGTTGCCAAGTTGGATCTCAGTAGATGGGGTATAACCTCTGTCAATTTTATGTTAATCTGGGTAAAATGCCTTTGTGGTCTTTCTACCCTTTGCTGATTGTTGCGTTGTGGGGAAGTCGCAGGCCTAGGTATCATTATAGCACTTACCGTTGGACGGTGTTCAACTCTACTCTGACCTCTCGTGCTATAAATGGCAATGGATTCCTTCTTAATAGTGAAGGGCTTCTTTACTGAACTCGAAGAGGTGTATTTCTGTATTTTGCCACTCCAGATCCCAGCTTCTACCCTTTCTCCTGTTAATATCAGCTCGGTGAAACCAACTGATGAGCCACCAATCAAATGATTAAAGAATGGACCAGACAGCATCCCAAGAAACATGTCAACCAACTCCCTGTTAGATAAATGGGGTTGGACTCTCCCAACCAAGTCTCTCCACTTCTGCACATAGTCTTTAAAGCCTTCACCTGCGCCAATAGACATACTCTGGAGTTGAGTATGAGTAGGGGAAAGGTCGATGTTGTATTGATACTGCTTATAAAAAGCAGCAGCCAAATCCTCCCATTTTCGGACATTGGTTCCCTCTAGTTGGTAGAACCATTCAAGATGAGTCCTTGACAGACTATCTTGAAAGAAGTAACCCATAAGTTTCTATAATAGGTGTGGGGTTGGATCTTCCTTACATAGGAACAGAGATGGAGCTTTGGAAAAGACACGCCATCATACTTTGCAAAAACCGGAGCCTTAAATTTCTGCGGGATGACCACTCCCGAAACCAATCCCAGTTCTCAAAAGTACAACCCAAGTATTCTCTGGACTTCCATAACGCTCAACCAATCTTCTAACTGCTTGTATCTATCCTTAGTGGGAGGATATTGCTCATCATTGTAGTCTGTGTCATTGTCAGAAACTTTAGGACTGGGGTCCTCCTCCCTTGTCTCCCTCTCTTGATTCTCCTCTTCTTTGGACGAGGAGGTCAGATCGACTGGTTGCTTTAGCGTCCCTTTGAATCTTCTGCCCATATTAAGGATACCAGCGGGCTTCTTCTTCTTCTTCTTCTCTTTCCGGATGAGGGCCTTCAGATCCTCCTGCCCTTTTGCCAGAGTTATGAACATCTGTTGAAATTGGGCATTTTGTGCCTGAAGATCTTTGATGCTTTGTTCAGAAGACATTTTTGCTGAAATAAACAGCGAAGAAGATGTGAAACCTGTAATGGTACCTGTTTAGGCAATGCTATGGATGGGATGCGTATGCCATGATTTCAAGGAATTTGGGAAATTTAAATTTGTGAACCAAAATGAAACAAAGATTTTATTAGTAGAATTCAAAATATAATTTCCTTTTAGGCGTTACAATTGAAAATTCTAAAAAGTAAAAGAAATCAAGTTTCCCATGGATGCTTCCTCTTCGTGCCGAGATAGACATTAAGGCTTCTTTCCTCATGAAGCTGCTTTGTGAGCTCTAAAACTTTCTTCTCCTGGGCATAGAACTGGTCCCTATAAGTATCACGCTCCTTCTTCAACTGAATCCAGGACCTCTGTAGTTCTTCAAGATTGGTGGGCATATCAGGATGAAGAACCGTGTAGGGAATATCCCCTTCAGTAATGGGCTCTACAATCACTGGTAAGACAAATATGTAGGGCATCATAAGTTTTTGAGTGCGAGCTCGTACCCATTCGAGATAAGGTTCCATAGGAATGGAATTCTTTGGCCCCAAAGTCTTGGCATCAGATTTGTTTACCATGCCCCAAGATCGTATGAAACTCTGGCGATACCCTTGAACATCATCCTCATAGTTAAACACAATGCCCGGGATAAGTATCTCATGAGGACCATCCTTTCGAGCGTAACCAAAATGTCGCAGAGAAAAACAAGGATTGTAAGTTATGCCTCCCCTAATGCCAAGTAGTGGGACATTAGGGAACTCCCCATAGCGTTCAATAATAGAAATATATCTCATATATAGGGAATACCAGAGAATATCTACGTGAGAAAGTGACATTATCCTTGGCGACCAACCCAAACCTTCTTCATTCTTCAACACTGACTTAGGGAGGTGAGAAATAAACCACCTCAACAATAATGGCATGCAGCATATAAGAACCCCTATTCTCTTCATGGTACGAGTATGGAGAGCATGCAAGATATCTCCGATCAAGGTAGGCACAGGGTTTCCAGAGAGGAAGATCTTGATAGCATTCACATCTATGAGTAAGTATGGATTAAGGAACAGTACTAACCCATAGATTTGAAGGGCCAAGACCTCCTCAAAAGCCTGCACGTCCAAATCATCCCAAAATAGCTAGGCCTTATCTATTAGGTACTTGGCTAGAAAACCCTTGACTCCACTTCTTGTTTCCCAATTGGATACCACGTTGACCCGTTTCAGATGCAAAGCTGAGGCAATGACTTCTGGCTTAGGAACCTCTTCTAAACCTGTGAAAGGCACCTGGTCAAGAATGGGTAGATTCAACAACTAAGAGAACTCTTCCATGGTAGGAACCAACTGATAGTCTGGAAAGGTGAAGCAATGGTGCTTGGGATCAAAGAATTGAAAGAGTACACCCATCATATTTTCACCAAATCTCGAAGTAACCAGGTTGAGAAGTCAACAGTGTCTCTTAGTGAACGAAGAAGTTTTAGGAACCCTTGATACGAGTTCCTTGAGTTGGGGAGGTATTCTCAAAAAGCTGATTCATATAGTGTTTCTACGAGCGGAAGCCATGATCTGCAAAACATAACAAAGATAAATTCCCTCAATCCTTGAAATGGTTAGTGTAATAAGAATGGATGTTATGTTATGATGCATGATGTTATGTTCAAATAGAGTAAATCACACATAAGCAAAGAACACAATAGACCTTAGGTTCAATGGCTTGCATGAGGTTAAAGGTAAGTACCCTCTTGAAGTTTAGTTGGTTTCAAACCTGTCTTAGAAAAGTAATTGGGTTCTAAGGATGCTAAATATCACTGATCATCCTTTATCGGGCATTGTTTCAGCTCAGGCAATCTTTTCTTGCGGCCGAAATATCCCGAAAGTCTAATCTCAATGAGTGTAGCATCGAGTATCAACCAATCCTCGGATTTATACCGAGACTGACTATCTCACTACTTTCTAATGGCCAAGTTTGTTCAATTAAGGTTCTAAAGTCCGTTAGTGCTTTACGAAACCATGCGGCGGCCGCGTATTCTCCTCGTTTCCATATGAAGGATATCGATACCAACCAAAGTGTCAAACCAATACAGCCATTGCTTAAACTATATTGGTTTATGCTGTACAGTCTCCATGATCTATTGCTGTTTACCTAATAAGTGCCCCTAGATCCGGGTGTAGGATCTTTAACAATGCCCAAACAAAACCCTTAAGGATAAAGCATACAAAGCAAACAAGAAAGCAATTTTAAAAATGACCTAGCTCCTAAGGTATACCCCACTTTTAATTCCCCAGCAGACTCGCCAGTTCTGTGATACGGTGGTAGAACTGACTGTTATACTGGTTTTCATTTTGTATTCACAAATGTTGTGGTAAGCAAGAGTCGCCATCGACTTTTATTTCATCCAACAAAGGAAAAGGAAAAATAACTGGAAAAACCTTTTTCGAGATGTTTCTGAGTACGGGGGATAGATTATAGAAAAGGAAGCCGTTAGCACCCTTTTCATTTGCGGTTTTCCACGAGCTCTTAGGTACTTGCTCATTTTTTAAATTTCTTGTGTGTGGTTCTTTTGAAAAGTTTTGTTTACTTCATGATAACCCTTGTATCTGTCTTTAAGAGTGTGACGAAGTTGTTTTGAAAACTATTTTTGAAAAGTGTTTGTGTGAAAAGTTTTTGTTTTGAGCAAGTACTTAAGAGTTTTCTACCTACTCGAAAAATGTCTATTCGTTTTCGTTTCCTTTAGACAGTGCTATCCTACTATTAGGGAGTAGGTATCCCAATCGTTGGATTTTTAAGGGACAAATGAAAGAGACAAAATGATCATTGGAGGAAACAAGTAAGGATACCTTAGCATTTCGAAGGGACTATCGTCATAAGATCATTTTTCATAGGCATCTCGAGGGACAAGTAGGGACTATGATATTTATGACGACTTTTAACTACGGGTCATTGCTAAGGTATCCCTACGTTCGAGGGACACGACCATTATTTCCGAGGAAACCAAGTGGGGCAAACCCTAGGAGTGAGCATGTGCAAGTATGTTTTTTTTTCAATTAATTATCTTTTCACAATTAGGGCTATCTACCTTTTTAATCATGGACTTATCTTTCTCATGCAATCCTAATATCCATACATCTAGCAGTTTAATGGATGCGGAAATTAAAAAAATGCGAGAAATTAAAGTCCTAGCTATTACAAGGCTTTTGGGCAGATACTGTTGGTGTAAGCCCTAGAGGCCAATACTTTTTGTACTTGTATCGAATTATTTATTAATAATAAAAGGCATTTCTTTATTATGTTTGCTTTCCAAGATAATAAAGTCCCAAGAATGGTTTATTTGTTTAATGAAATGTTAAGTGTGACTTAATCATGAGATCCCATTAAACATAAGACACTATTCTTAAAGTATCCGTAGTCAAGCTTTAATGTGAAGTGGGATAACATTAAAGCATTAAGATTATTATGAAGATAGATTGATGATCACATCTCATGGATCATAGATAAGGAGTTATCAAGTCTTGACGTAGGTATGAATATTAGGAGTAATATTTATACTGGATTGACCCGCTATGAGAATACTACATATAATGTTATGCAAAGTATCATAAGTTATTCTCATGATGATAATGGTGTATACCACCCTTCGACCTGAAACCACTATGGACCCTAGATGTAGAGTCAAGTACTTTATTGCTGATCAAACGTCATCCGTAACTGGATGACTATAAAGACGGTTGATGGGTACTTCACAAAGCATGCTAAGGGACATGAGTGACCTAGATGGAATTTGCTCATCTTGCATAACAGGATAAATGTCTAAGGGCCCAATATTGAACTGGACAAGGGTGACACAGTGTATGCCTTGTGTTCAATATAGACATGAGGGCAAAAGGGTAATTGTACAACACAAATATTATCACGGAAAAGGTTTGGTCAGATCACATGACATTTTCGTGACTTGGGTAACAATGATGTGTTGCTAGATACCGCTCACTGTTTATTATATTAAATGTGTGATTTAATATAATTGCCAATGTCGCGAAAACCTACAGGGTCACACACATAAGGACGGGTTGATGAGAGATAGAATAAATAAGGAACACTGTAAGATACGGTGCACTTAAGTGTAATACGGAAAATGGTAAGGTACCACGTGGATAAGTGATATATGGTACATCATAAGGTATGATGTCCATAAGCTTAATTGGGCTTTTAGCTTATATCCTTAATTGGGATTTTAGCTTGTAGCCCACACGAGTGATTTTATAAATAGATCCCTTGTGATGAAGCAATTTCACTTGATGCAATTTCGTTTTTGATTCTCTCTCTCACTCAAGGTTTCCATTCGTGATCAGCTAGCACTGTGACCAGAAGCGATCTGTTCGTGTGGACTGAGTAGAGGCGTTGTTCTTCATCAACGCTCATGATCACAACATCAAAGGTCTGAATCTCCACAAGAGGTAAATATTTCTATCACTGACCATGTTCATTCGTAAGGATCGCTAAAGGAAAATTTTAAATTCCGCTGCGCTTTTGATTGCAATTTTCCTTCAGTGGTATCAGAGCCACTTACGAAACCATGGATCTGATAGTTGTTTATGTTCTATTATTTCTGTTTTGATTCGATTAAAACTAGAATGAATTGAATAATAAACGAGTAATTAAATTTGGCATCTGTTGTGTACGATTTGGATGATTGATGTTGATTATGCTTCGGATTCCGACATTAGTATGGTGAAGCAGCGATACATCGATCGTCCATAGGTTACACAAATAAGATCAATCACTTTTATATATGATATAAGTAAATCTGATGCAACGATGGTATATGGGATATACTGTTTTGTTTCGTTCATTCAAACACTTGATGATTGTTATTCCTTTGGCCGATCACTGTTCATATGCTTCGGAATCCGACATTAGTATGGTGAAGCAATGGCATGTGATTAATCATACTGAATTATGAATCGAAATGTGTTTGACAACATGAAACTGTTGCATTAGGGTTCATGACAGCACAAGGGTTGTGTTGTTGCAAAGTTATGCGATTAGGGTTGTGAATGCACAAGAGTGACCGGGAAGCGGAACCCCCGGCTAACTCTGCGTAGTGTGATCAATCGTCGAAATTTAATTTGCCTTTTTTTTAATTAACAAAATTTAAACTAATAATAACAGTGTGTTTATTATTATTGTCTTGTGGTGATCAGTTATGGCCTTAGTTTTTTCCTTTATTTTGTTTTGGGATTGTAAAATACGGCCTGCGTGTCGTGCCTCTCTCTAAAATTCTTGATGTAACTTCTTTTCTCATATCACTCCCTCGTATGTAAAACGAGTTTCTTTTATGTAATGTAATGTTATGAAGAAAGAGAAGAACACAATATCAAAGGAGGATAACCTTGGAGATCTTGCTTGGAGAAGTTTAGATCGTTATTAGGTTAGCTTAGGTTCTCTCATTGGCTTGGGAGAACAATTGCGCTAGGGGCCATAACTGTATCCTTTTATGTATATTGATGCATGTGTTTGTATGTTGAAGCATGAGAGAGACGAATTGCATGTTAAGCCGGTGAATATAATTTTTTATTGAATTTTTGATTTTATGATTTAATTAAAAAATTTTTTTTTTTTGTGAAAATAATTAAAACAAGAAATTAAGACCAAATAAACAAAGAAATTAGAAAAAAGAAATAAAGGAATTGGGCCTGTTGTCATGAGCAACTTGGGGGGTGCATTTGCTGAAAACGTTTCGCCCGTTTAAGAGAAACCCATCAGCTGACTTGATTCAGTGAGGAGCTGCCTTTAGGGTATATGGTGCGCTTGCACGTTTGAAGCCTCTTGATCCAGATTGACCAAGATCTGATGGCTATGATCTGGAAGCATACACTGGGCTTGCGTAGCTAGTATACACTGGATCTGCAATCAACAGTTGTTAGAAAAATAAAATGATGGACCTGGGACTCGAACCCAGGTCCCTTCCCTTCACAAAGCGCTTTTCTACCAACTGAGCTGGATGATCATTTGTTGTATAAAATCATTCAATAATATTATATATTAAAAGGTAAATATTATAGAAACAAAAAAAAATGACGCGCTAATTCAAATGAGCCATTGGGAGGCTGCCACACAATTGTCTTCCACCTTTGTCTGTCATTTTAGATCAATGTACCTATAGCGACAGTTTTTTATCCGTCACTAAAAAACCTGCATTCAAAACAACAACAACAAGCATAATAAATTCATGGTAAGGCCATGGATGAGTTTCCCTCAACCTACTGGGCACCACAAGTCCCTTGGTTAGACCTAATTTTGGCTAAATCCAGAAATCCCAATTTTAAGCTTGGAACCCTAACAATGGTGATATTCAATCCCTGCGCCAAACATCAAATCAAACCACATAGATAGCTTGCAAATACGAGCATAGTCAGTAATGCATGATCAAAATATGTTTATAGTGCTTGAATTAAACAAATTAAAATGAAAAAAAAAATGCAAACCTTGTGACTTGGTTGCGGTGTTTTGGTGCGTTTTAAAGCTCGAAAATGGTTTGAATAGATTCAAGGAGCCTCCAGGAGTGGACTAGAAACCTTGGTTTGGAATAATGGAGGATGGAAATTAAATTTCGAGTTGGCCAACTTTGTGATTTTATTGCAAAGTGGCAGGGGTTCTCCAGGCTATGTGGGGGCGTAAATGGCTTGCAGGAATGATGTATATATAGTGTGGAGTGAGGAAACACCATTAAAGGGAAAGAATCATGGCCATAACTCAATGTTTCCCAACAAAAATCAAACACATACAAGGCCTTCCAATTTTGTCAAAACATGCCTTATCTTGCTTGAATGTATCTGGTCATTTTAGCACGAAATTATGGGCCTGAAGCTGAATCAAAACACAAGCCCAATTGTCATGATCCACCATTTATTATTTTATATGATTTATTTTGAGTTTTTGTGAATAAAATAAAAATAAATACGAATAAAATAGCTAAAAAAACTAGGCAAGGTGGGAATGAAATTAGGGGTCCTCTATAAGCTTAGGAAGATGTTTGAAATTTAAAAAGTTAGGCCATTGACTCAAAAATTCAAATTTGCTCAATGCACCATTCTTGAAATTTCCAAAATTTTCCCAACTAGGGTAAGCCATAACTTGCTCAATTTTCATCTCATGATGATGATCTTGGACTTTTTGGAAATCCCAAGATGTCTACTTCAATCCCTCCTTTTTATCAATTTTGCATTTGAATATACTATCTTGATGTAAAAGGTCTTGGGAAAAAGTGGCTTTTGTTGACTTTTTGAAAATGACCTATAATGTATGAGCTTGTATCTTTCAAATGGTGCATCTCTTGAACTTGTGGGATGAAGAGAAGTTGTAGGGAATGAGATTCTCTGTAATATGAGCTTTGGTGGAAAAATTTCTGATAAAGTATGAGAAAGGTATGCCTGGTCAAAGTTTAGTTGACTTTTCCTATAGAAACCCTAATTTGCCATTTTTGACTTTTGATGAATTAGGAGCATTTCTTGAGGAATCATGATCAAACCTTGATCAAATGATGGATATCCCTTCAAAATGTTGATGTTGACCAAAAATCTTGAATTTTGACTGTATGAGGGCCACAATTGACTTTTGACCTAATATAGTTGATTTTCAAGCATCTGAGCAGTTGACTGAGAAAATTTCTTGTGCAAGGCATGAAACTTGACATGGATGGTCTTGAGAACATATTGGGACTATGGAGAACATATGAGGCCTTTGGAGCTCACCTATCTTGATGAAAATGGAAACCCTAATTGGAGGTTCATGGCTTTAGGAGAGAGTTTGTCTGGTCAGCTCTTGGGCATCCTTGAGCAAGTTGAGGACCTCAATGAATATATGTTGAGTAAAATGGGAGGGCAAATTTTTGGGTACAACAGATATTAATACAATCATTTCTCAATCATTCGTTTTACTATGATCACAATGTTACCTATTTCCAATGAAATTATTGATAAAAATGAAAACTAAATTATCAAACACTTGATGTGCAATCGATTTTTGAGATTTTCCTTTTGACTTTGTTGATATGAAATACCACTTAAAATTTAATTGATTATAGTGTAGTCAACAAAGCAATATCAAGTTAAAAAATCAAAGGATTTGTCTATACGTATCGATTACACAATCAATGAATTTAAGAATTTGCTATAGAAAGTAAATGAGAGAGAGAGGGGACACAAGGATTTGTTTATGCAGTTCACCAATTATCCTTGATATAGATACATCTTCCCCCAATTCTAAATGGAATTGAGATATAAATCTTACTTTGAAAAAAAATGATTACAAGAGAAATTTAGCAATGCAACCCTACAACCTCAATGCTTGATTATAAGAGAAATGTAGCAATGCAACACTACAAACCCAATGTTTGATCAAAAGGGAAACCTAGAAGTTTGAAAATGAATGCAATTTTTCAGAAAAGATAAACATATGTTGAAACGTATATGTCATGTGTTGACACAACATGTGTTGACCTGTTCAAGGTCATGTGTCGACACATAGTTACAAAGCTATAGGCTTTAAAAATAGGTTACATGTGTCAATCTGGATATTGTATGTGTCAACACGTAGAAGAAATTTTTCAGTATGTGTCAACCTAAAAATATATGTGTGCCTACACATAGTTACAGAGGCTATCGACTCTAATATTGACCCACATGTGTCGACTCATACATCGCATGTGTCTACACACATACCTTTTTTTCATGCAGAAACCGGTTTTTAATGCATGATACATTTCCCGAACATGTTCTAAATTCATTCTAAGTACCCGAATGAAAAGTTGCACATAATGACTTAGAGATACCATCCAACATACATAAATGTGAAGGTTATCCTAGTTTTGACATCACACAAAACATCTAACGGGCAAGTGCACTCAAACCTAGGGAAAACGTGGAAGGATTAATGCATTGGAGGGAATATTTTCTTTACATTGAATAAAATTCCTTTGATTCAAATGGATAAGACCAAGAGGAGCTAGAAGACAAAAGAAGGTACACTGGTAAACCCACTAATCTGAACGCTCTGTAAGAAAAGGATAGTGTCATTTTCACCCTGTTATGGCACCTTATCCCCCACAATTGTCACCTCGTACCTAATTCCTTGCATGCTAAGAAGAAGGAATGATGTGAAGGCACTGATTCATGTAATGGGATTGATTTGATATCCTTATTTTGGCCTATGATCCAATACATCCCAAGGAACCCTAGTGGAGGCTTATAAATAAACCTTGATGTATATTGAAAAAGGGGTTCATCACTTCCAAGATAAAATACAGAAGATAATAGTTACGGAACCTTGTTTTTCATGTATTAGGTGTCTTTGTTTTGATGATGACAACTATTAAGTACAAGAACAAACACTCGACATATTAATGATGCAACAGAGATTTTCCTTAACTATAAAAGAACAGAACTGATATATCAGCATGATAGATGCAACAAGCCCGTGATTATAAAGCACATAATAGATACTCAAAATAATAGAGATGAAGCATGATGACAACTGTAAAGGATCAGAAAGATAACATTCATCATAGTAAAGATATAATCACAAAATAAGTCAACCAATATACTTTGAACAGTTAAAGATGCAAGTTATGTGTTTGATAAGCGATGAAAAAGTTTCAGATATAAACAAAGGTTGATAAGACAAAGGAAAAACAAACATATTATATCAAAAGCCTCGGGAGATATCAAGCAGGTGTCAACATAATGAAGACAACAGACACAAGCTTAGGGAAGTTATCCCAATATAGTAAGTAAGTAAAACTTTTATTAAAACAAAAGTTCTTTCTTTACAAGTATGTGGCTATAAGCACACACACACACTTAAAACCTTTTTTATAAAATGTTTTTGAAAAGAAAATACATTGAAAATATATATAGAAGTTGCTTAGAAAGTGTTGGGAACATTCAAACAGCAAAAAAAAATATTTTGACTGGATCTAATCGATTAGCACAAAGTGTCAATCAATTATATTGGCGCGTTCTTGAGAAATAAGGAAATTTAAATGTTCCCAAACTATTAGGAAGGTCTATATATCAATTCTTACCTATTTTGGAAAAAATATCAGTTACTTTTAAATGGGCTAATCGATAGGTCTAATCGATTGATAACAGTCAAATTTAATTTAATGACGTTTCCTCTTTTGGAGGATTTGAAGCCTATAAATAGAGGTCTCATTCC